>CM038144.1:198335606-198935606 GCA_021437245.1 Aegilops speltoides | reverse complement strand
ACCACTCTTCATCGTGCACCCTCGTGGGCAAGGCATTCCGAAGTGGGTTCTATTGGCCCACAGCACTCAACAATGCCATAGAACTGGTGTGCTCCTACGAATCCTGCCAGTTCCACGCCAAGCAGATCCACCAGCCCGCGCAAGTCCTCCAGACTATCCCGCTTACATGGCCGTTCGTGGTCTGGGGGTTGGACATCCTGGTGCCATTTCCCCGAGCGCTAGGGGGCTACCGCTACCTCTACGTCACCATCGACAAGTTCACCAAGTGGGCAGAGGTAGAAGCCGTCCGCACCATCCTAGCCGGGTTGACCGTCAAGCTCACCAATGGCCTCGTGATCTGGTTTGGGGTTCCTAATCGCATCATCACTGACAATGGCTCGCAGTTCACTAGCAACCTTTTCAAAACATAATGTTCTAACCTTGGAACACATATATGCTACGCCTCAGTGGTGCACCTCGGGAGCAACGGCCAGGCTAAATGGGCCAATGCAGAAGTCTTGAGTGGCCTTAAGGCAATGACCTTCAAGAAAAAGCTCGAGGCATGCAGCAGGGGCTAGCTCGACGAGCTCCAGTCCAAGCCGACGGGCGAGACACCATTCTTCCTCGTCTACGAAGCTGAAGCGGTTCTCCCACACAAGTTCAAGCTTTGCTCCACGCGGGTCTTTTCGTTCGATGAGGCACGTCAGGACGCCATGCGGGGGATGGATCGTGTGCTAGGTGAGGAATGCCACCATCAAGCCTCGCTGTGAACGGCAGGGTACTAGCAGGCGTGCCGGGGCTTTTCTCTGTGGCCTCGAGCACCTATGGGGCACTGGGGGCCCCTTCTGGTTCGGCAAGGGAGCGGGGGTCATGCGCAGAGCAGATCGAGGTCGGGCGCACGTGGGGAGACGGGCAATCTTTACCCGGCCGGGGCTCTCCGAGAGATAACACCCGCATTGCTGCTTTGTGTTGTTATTTGATCTAGCTCGGCGGCGGCGTATGGTGGTGATGGGTGTCGAATGGACGAACCCCTCCCACGCGCGCATGGGCCTCCCTTTTATAGTCTGAAGGGGGTACCCACAGGTGGCAGCGTAGGAAGAGGGGGTAGAAATGTAAAAGCGCAGGTTGGTACAATAGTGCACAACAGTGCCCCTACCTAACTCTGACGGCAGGGGACAAGGGCATTAAATGCCCGTCCGGTCGCCCCAACAGCGCAGGAGGAGTGACCGTTAAGTGAGCCACCGGTTGCCACGATGGAGCCTCTGTCAGTTCCGTTTGCCACCTCGCTCCGCATGGCTGCGTAGTGCCTCGCCACGTGCCCTTAGGATGGCCTGGTGACGACGCGTCACTGGGTGCGCTGGAGTTGGGTGGCAGCCTTGCCGCGGCAAGTGCCTTGCCGCAGCCCTTCATTGTGCCGCAAGCTTGGCGGCACTGGGTTTGCCGGGCGCTGGGCGCCGCGGCAAGTCTTCGATGGTGCGGGGTTGGCCTTCCGGCAAGCTCCCTGCCGGGCCTTCGTGTTACAGGCTAATACCCGTTCTTGAATGGCGGTAACAAGGTGTGGTGGAGAGCCTTGCGGGCGTCCGGCAAGCCCGCCGCAGTAGTCTGCGTCTGCCTGCAGCACAAGTTCGGGTACTAATGTACCCCCTACTTTAATACACCGACAGAGCCCCGGCTGGGGCGTACACGGTGCCGGCGTTGTTGGGCCAGGCCCAAAACAGTCTGCGGCACGCGCGTGGCTCGGGTCCGCACAAAGAACGGTTCCGCACCCACCGCGCTCCCTCGCAACGGCACGCGTCGATTGCGGCGTTGTGGGAGACGTGGGTGGCGTTTGCGATCTTTAAGGCATCCACCCCCGTGATCATGGCCCAGGGCGAGGTCACTTCACCCGTCGCCCCGGTTCCTGCTTTTTCGCCACGCGGCTCACATGGGCGGGGGGTCGTGGGCGGCGAAGGTGGGAGACCGAGCCGTCACGGGCGGAGATGGCGAGTCGGCCCCGCTCCTCTGCCCTCCTCGCTGCCTGATTGGCTGATCGGGGCGGTTGAGCCCCCACCTCGCCCTTTAAAAGGGGCGAAAGGGGAGCACAATAGTCCCGCACTTCCTCTTCTCCCTTCGTCTTCAATTTCCGCCACTCTTCTCCCCATCCGCCATGGAGGAGGGAATCCTAGTTCTTCTCACGGTGGCAGCGAGGGTCGCCCAGTAGCGCGCCTCCCTATCCCTTTGTGGCGGCCGAGCCGGCCACGAGGGGAGAGGGAGGGCGAGGCATGACGAGGTCGAGGACGCGGTCGAGGCACTCGGGGGAGAGGCAGCCGGGCGTCGCCTCCCGCCTCCGCCAGCAGCTCCTTTCCTCGAGGCGGTCCACACCGGAGACGATCCCTGGGAGTTCTTCATCAAGCTGCGGCGAGCACCTCGTCGCCGCCTCCGGCTGCCGGCCCCGTTCGCGAGCGCAATGGAGCCGGATCCGCCCGAGATGTTGGAGTTGCGCATGAGGGGCTGCGGGATCAGCGGCACTCGAGTGAGTGTCGTATCCCCAGCCCCCGGCGTGATGTACTTCGACCGAGGGTGGAAGACGTTCGCCCGCATCCACAGCTTGACGGCGGGGTTTACCCTCCATTTTAAGTTAATGGAGGGCGACCTTCTCGCCGTCAAGGTCTTCGGGGACTCCGGCACCGGGCGAGATCTTTGTGTGGACAGCTCCTCCGACAATGAAGGTCCCTCCTCGGCGAGAGTGGCGTGGAGGGAGCGGCAGCGACGACGACGAGGATGGCGGGTCCGACTAGGCGTCGGACGCTGCCTCAAGGCGCCACCGGCGACCCCATCATCCGGTCGCCCGGCCTTCAACTCCCCGGGCCGTCTCCTTGGGCGGTGGCGAGGGAGGCTGCGGAAGAGGAAGAGGGGTGGCGGCAAGGCCGTCAAGTCGAATACGAGGGCGAGGCACCCTCGGCAGCGTCTTGACGATCCACCACCCGTCTTCGAGCTCGCTTCCGGCGCCTCCGTCTCCGCCAAGCCGGCCGCCCGGGAAGTTCTCTTGGTGTCTTCGGCGCCCGTAGCTCTCCTAGGCACCCTTCGCCCTTCCGGCAAGCTTCTCTTGCCGGGACTCCTGACCTACCTCTGAGCAGAGAAACAGGAGGGGATTACTGGCACCTTATCTTTTAACTTGTAAGCCTTCGGGCCTTAGTTGCATTTAAAATCTGTAATCCTCTCTATCATGTTTTTCATCCTCGTATGGACTTGTACTAAACTAGGATGTTTTTAATGAAAAAGAGGGGAATGCTTGCCGGACTAGGTCCTTTACTTGATTTTGTGCTTTGTACATTCCCACCCCACGCTTTTAGGGGACTTGCGGAGCGAACACACTTCTTGAAAAGGGGCGCCAAGAGCCCATTGGCGGTGTTGCTTTCGGCAAGAAGACCTTGCGGGCGATTCTGGCGCTTGTGTTGTTAAGCGGGCTCGGAAACAACCAAGGGCGCAACTTGGCGTGACTCGGCTCCTCCAAGACGGGTTTTTTTTACAAAGCACACTCGTTCAAGGACGCGGCCCCGCCTTCCCCGGTCCACAAGAGGATGCATGACGAGGGATGAGAAACTTATCTGACTCCGTAGCTTCCCGGCGACCTTGGTTTGCCGGGGGAGGAACCTTGGCCTTCGCAGTCCCCGGAAACTGGCTCCGGCAAGACCCAGGGACTGGTATGCCTTCTTTGGCTCTTGTCGCTGGTGCCGCGGCCCCCGGGGGCCCTGGCCCATTGCAAAGGAGCTTCGGCACTCGCAGCCCCCAATGGCTGGCTTGTCAGAACTTTGTCTTGTAGCATATTCAGCTTCTCCTTGTCACTGTAACCATAGTCATGAAAATAACTGAGACAGCGCTGTAATAAGCTATTCTTTCATGGTGTGACTCTACCACGCGATGCCATGCTTTGCCCTTCGTATGTTCACACTCTACGCTTCTAGGGAACTTGCCGGGGCTAACACACTTGCTGAGTGCGGAACATCAGCAGCCTGCTGGCGGTGTTGTTTCCGGCAAGAAACCTCCTCGGGCCAGTTGCAGCGCACTTGTATTGTTGAGCGGACTAGGAAACAAAGCAAGGATGCAACCTAGCCGCGAGTCGGTCCCTCCGCGCACAAGTTTCTCATACGAAGGCTGCCCCATGGCAAGGCTTGCTAGGTTACGCCCTCTGCTTCGTTGTATCCCTTGCACGTTTTTAACCCTACGCTTCTAGGGAACTTGCCGGGCTAACACACTTCTTTGAGTGCAGGGCGTCGGAGCTTCTTTGGCGGTGTTGTATCCGCAAGAAACCTTCTCGGGCGATTCAGCAAGACTTGCATGTTGAGCGGACTCGGAAACAAAGCAAGGACGCAACTTAATCGAGTTGGTTCTTCTGCGCCTGTTTTTTTTTTACAAAGGATAAGCGCCGAGGGTATAACGGGGCTATAGGACTAAAAGTGCTCTTGTACAAAAGCTCGGGTGACTTAGCTTTTACGTCTTCAGCAGATCCGACGGGGTCGTACTTCTTCCTTGGTTTCCACCACCCCCTTGTATGTTTTTTTTACGCTTTCGGGGAACCCTTCGGCGCAAACACACTTGCTGAGCACAGGGCATCAGCAGCCCGCTGGCGGTGTTGCCTCCGGCGGGAAGAACTCGTCGGGCTGGTTGCGGCGCGCTCTTACCGTCGAGCGGACTCGAAGCGGATCGACGGCGCAACCTAACCACGACTCGACCCCTCTGCGCTCGGGTTCTTCATACAAGGTGCGGACTTCTAGGAAACACAATCTCAAAAGTTCGAAGTTTGGCAGCTTTCTTTGCTTCCTCGGCCGGCAGAGCTCGATGGCGCGTCCTCGACGGCGGCGCGATACTCCGGAGAGGCGGGCTTGCCGGAGTGAGCGCCAGAGCTGTCCTCGCCGGGCTTAGCCTTTAGTTTGTCAGCCTTCGCTTTCTCGCACTTGCCGGTGGAGCTCGTTGGCGCGTCCTCGACGGCAGCGCAGCGCTCCGGGGAGGTGCGCATGCCGTGGTCGGCACCAGAGCTATTCTTGCCGGACTTGGCTTTCTTCTTCCCCCGGGGAGCTTCAACGGCAAGTGGCTCGCGCTCTGCTGCGGCTGCTGCTTCCCGGTATATCTTGTCGGCGCAGATGAGCGCATCCCTCTTGTCGCCTTGGACAGAGATAACACTCATCGGGCCGGGCATCTTGAGCACATTGTACGCATAGTGAGAGGCCGCCATGAACTTGGCGAGTGCGGGCCGGCCGAGTATCCCGTTATAGGGCAAGGGGATATCGGCCACATCGAACGTGACCCTCTCAGTCCGGAAGTTCAGTTCGCTGCCGAACGTCACTGGCAATGTGATCTTCCCCTTAGGCTTGCTCCTTCCCGGATTTATTCCTTGAAAGGCACCAGTTTCTTGAGCTCATTGTCGGGATCTGGAGCTTCTTGAAAGCTTCGCGGAGGAATCAAGTCCAGGCCGCCCCACCGTCGACCAGCATCTTCGTGACCTTGAGGTTGCGGATTGTTGGTGAAACCAGCATCGGCAAGCACCCGACCGCAGTGACATGATCAGGGTGGTCCTCAACATCGAAGACGATGGGCGTGTCGGACCACTTCAGAGGCCTGCGTGCCTCGACGGATGGCTCCGCTGCATTCACTTCTCGCACCCACTGTTTGAGTTGGCGGTGCGAGGTGTGCAAGGAGGCGCCGCCGTCGATGCACAACACTTCGTCATCATATCGAAACTCTTGATCATTGGTCTCATCTTCCTCCATCTCTTCATCCTCATCTTCATCTTCGTCCTTGTCGCGCGCTGGGAGGCTGTCTCCTTGCAGCTGCTTAGCCTTGCTGAGGTACCCCCAGGCGGGCTTCTTGCCGGATCCTCCGCCACCTCCTTGGGCTCTCTCCTTATTGCGGCGCTCATACTCAGCTTTTTGCAGCTCCGCCATCTGCTCTACTTTTTTGCAGGTTTGGAGGTCATGGCCTTTGGTGCGGTGGATCTTGCAATAACGCTTGCCGGAGCCGTCCTGCTTGTCGGCGGCTGCTACAGCCTCACCGGAATCGTCGGTCTTGGCCTTGTCGGACCCGCCTCCGTTGCCGGAATGCTCAACAGCCAGCACATCCTTAGCTTTCCTCTTCCTATTGTTCCACCTCCGGTTCTTCCTTGCGGGGGCGGCATCCTCGCTGTCAGATCCTTCTGCTCCAGCAATCTCTCCGGGGATTTTCCTCCCCTCTTCAGCTCGTGCACACTTGTCGGCCAGAGCGTAAAGCTCGCTGACATCTCTGATCTTGCACATCGCCATCTCCTCCCTCATCCTGCGGTTACGCACGTTCTGATGAAACGCGCTAATAACCGCGGCGGGGTGGACGCTCAGGGATGTTGCGTTGCACTGGCTGAATCTTTGTATATATTTGCGAGGGCTCCCCTTCATACGGGCGAGCAAGTGGAGGTCACTTTCACGCCATGAGGCTTGTGGCCACCCGTGAAGGCGCCGACAAACCGATGGCACAGTCCGCCCATGAGGAGATGGAGCCGTCCGGCAAGTGCATGAGCCAAGACGGCGTTGGGCTTGAGTACCGGTGGGAAGTAGTTGGCGAGATTTTCTCGTCGCGCCCTCCGCAGCCTGCACCGCGATGGTGTAGATCTTTGAGGAACTCCGATGAGTGTATCGCCGTCATACTTCTCGAACGCGTCGCTTGAAATTTTGGTTTTGGGCCTTTGGACTTGCCGCAACTCACGGGTGAACGCAGGGCTACGCCGCGATACGACAAGTCGCTCGCTCTCCGGTGCGTCTTGCGTCGACAATGAGCCCAGCCGCGCTGGTCGATTGACGCGCGCTTCTCTCTGGCGCTTCGATGCTGGTACGAAGCGTCTTCGTGTTGCCGTTCTTGGAGGGCGTGGCGTTGATCCGGCGAGTTCGCGGGTCCGACGACGCGGTGGAGTCGCCGTCGGGGTTGGTCCGCGAGCCGGGCGATATTAACCTTCGGGCTGGGAGTGCCTGAGGTGGCGCCCAGCGGTCTTGTCGGCGTCGGCTTGCGCTGGCGCCTGCGAACCTCGACGCTTCTGTCGCGGGGCTTATCGCCGTTAAGCGGCCGATGAGGCTGTGTATGGCCATCCTCGATCGTCGATCTTGTGCGGCGCCGAGGGAAGTCTAGAAGCAGCTGGGCTCGGGCGGCGCTTCCGCTGTCTTGGGTGGCGGTGGTGATGAAGCGGCGCGAAGAGCGGGAGGTGCTTGGACTCCCAACTGGATTGGGAGGTAACACAGCCCGTCTGGGCGACCGTATCTCGCTTGCGCCAGCATGCGGGCGTGCATGTTGACCTCGAGCGTCCCGCGACCCACCAGGTTGGCCTTGTTCCAACACGAGCACGGTGCTAGGAGCACCGGGGCGTTGTTGACCTTGCACCTCCTGGGATGGGTGCGGCGTCTGCTTGGTCGCCGACGCTTGCGGGGCCTTGTTTTTGGATCTAGTGACGGCACGAGACCCACCGGCAGCGCCCGCTCCTCCGCCGGTGTCCGCTCCGCCGCCCGTTTGCTCCGGCGGTGGTGGCAGAACCGACGTAAACGGAGCGGGACCTCCGAAGGCTTCTTCTTCGGTGGCATCCTGATGAAGATCTTGTAGTAGCGCGCGTGGAGACCGGATCAGATGCTCACGGCCTCGACGCCCCCCTACCTGGCGCGCCAAAGATGCCGGGTCTTTTCTCTGTGGCCTCGAGCACCTATGGGGCACTGGGGGCCCCTTCTGGTTCGGCAAGGGAGCGGGGGTCGTGCGCAGAGCAGATCGAGGTCGGGCGCCGCGGGAGACGGCAATCTTTACCCGGCCGGGGCTCTCCGAGAGATAACACCCCTCTGCTGCTTTGTGTTGTTATTTGATCTAGCTCGGCGTCGCGGCGTATGGTGGTGCATGGGTGTCGAATGGACGAACCCCTCCTACGTGCGCATGGGCCTCCTTTTATAGTCTGAAGGGGTACCCACGGTGGCAGCGAGGAAGAGGGGTAGAAATGTAAAGCGCAGGTTGGTACAATAAAGGCACAACAAAGGTGCCCTACCTAACTCGTGGCGGGGGACAAGGGCATTAAATGCCCGTCCGTCGCCTCTAACAAAGGCAGGAGGAGACCGTTAAGTGAGCCACCGGTTGCCACGATGGCGCCTCTGTCGATTCCGTTTGCCACCTCGCTCCGCATGGCTGCGTAGTGCCTCGCCACGTGCCCTTAGGATGGCTCGTGACGACGCGTCCTTTGCGCGCGCTGGAGTTGGGTGGCAGCCTTGCGTGGCAAGTGCCTTGCCGCAGCCCTTCTGTTGTCTTGGCAAGCTTGTTGCCATTGGGCTGCCGGGCGCGGGCGCGCGGCAAGTCTTCTGATGGTGCCGGGGTTGGCCTTCCCGGCAAGCTCCCCTTGCCGGGGCCTTCGTGTTCTGGGCTAATACTTCGTTCTTGAATGGCAGTAACAAGGTGTGGTGGAGAGCCTTGCCGGGCGTCCGGCAAGCCCCGCCGCGGGGTACTGCGTCTGCCCATGCACAAGTTCGGGGTACTAATGTACCCCCCTACTTTAGTACACCGACAAGGCGCTGCGGCGGTAACACTGTCGCTGCATCCGCCCGAGGATGCTCGAGGTGGGCGATCTCATCCTGAGGCGGATCCACTCCAGGGAAGGGTTGCACAAGCTCTCCCGCATGTGGGAGGGCCCGTTTAGAATTGTCCGTGTCTCTAGGCCTGGCGCCGCGCGCCTGGAGACACAGGATGGGATCCCCATACAGAATGCCTGGAACATCCAGCACCTTCGGAGGTTCTACCCATGAAGCAAGGCTCTGGCCTGTGAAGGTCTCCGCTTGTGACACTCTCACCTAATAATGAGTGGGGTCGTACACGCCCCGGATTCTCCTGAGTGCCACCCTGGGGCCTCACGGGGGCTCCTTCCCACGTCTTAGTGGCAGCACTTAGCTCCACGCTGGTGAGAAGACTTGTAACGCCCCGAGTCCAATGTGCCAGGTATCATCCAGTTATTCACCATCGTTTCCATGTCATTCGCTTGCGTGTTGCAGTTTTCCATGTCATCATATGCATTTCATCTGCATATTTTTTAAAACTTGCATCCATTCTGATCTCCCAGTTCTCTCCGTTGTCCATTCTGAGCCCAGACACACTCGCACGCGCCCGCGGCACCTCCAAAAAATTATTTTATAAGTGGCATAAAAACGTTCTCGGAATGGGGTCAAAGTTGGTGTGCGTCTTGTTATTGTGTAAGTAGACCACCTGCCAAATTTCATCGCAATCGGAGTCTGTTTCATAGCCCAACCGTCATCCGTAGTGGCACCATTGCCGGTTTATTTGTCGGATGTTTTCGGTTTCCGGAAACTGCTGTCGGGCTGCATTTCCCTTCTCTCCTCTTAGCCCAAGCCCTCCTACACAACCCACTAGCCCACCTACTAACCCCCGCGCTCTAGAACGTCCGATGGCGATCGAACGGCTCCGAAACGGCCTCAAAACCCCCTAACCCTAGCTCCCTTACAATATATAGATGTCTCCCCTGCCAATTTTGGCCTTCCCCTTCCACCTCTTTGATTTCCGCGCACCCTCCAATCATCAACCGCCACCACCTCCCACCTTCGCCTTTGATTCCGGCGCCCTCCACCTCCTCGCGGCCACTTGGCATGATGCCATTGGCCGAACCGCCCCCCCAGCCACTCCCTGCGCGCCATGTGGCTTCTCCACGTCCTCCTCGCGCCCACCTCCGCCGTGGCCCATGAAGCCTGCATCAGCCCGCCTGGTCAGATCGGCTTAGTGCGCTGCTCCCCGCAGCGCCCGCCTCCGCCTCTGACCGCCGGCTCCACGCGCAGACCCGCCACCCTCGCCACTCGCCATCACGCCAAGCCCCGCCGCCCTAGCTCGCCTCCTGGTGCAATCCGCCATCGCGCTAAACCCACAGGTGCTTGCGCGTGTGCACGAGCCCCTTTGGCCGAGCCGCCACCGCGTCGGGCCTCCGTCGCCGCTCGCCCAGTGGCTCGCGCCGCCGCCCCGCGCCCGAAGGCCGTCGCCGCCTGCCTCCGACCAGATCCGGGCAAGTGTGGCCAGGATCCGCCCGTCTCCGGCGCATTACCTTCACCAGCACGTCGCCCCGTGGTCCCGGCCGTGCTGCCATGCCCTCGCCACTGGTTGACCCCGCCGTCGCTGCGCTCTGCCGCTGGACCGATCCTGAACCCCCGAACCGCCCCAGTTAGGTTCGGTTCAGTGTTAGTCGGCGGTTCACATGAACCGGCCCACGAACCCCTCGCCGAACCGACCGCTGTGGAACCAACCGGCCCACGGGCCCTCTGGTGAGCACTCCGCATTAACCATTGCCCTAGGAGTCATATAGTCAATACCGCTCAACATGTTTTTGTGCATTAAGTGTGCATGTCTGACCTGTGATATCTTTGTGCATGTGACTCCTTTTTTGCATGCATGATATGTCAAAATGTTGATCTCTTGATGCTCTACATGTTGGAGTAGTTGGCATTCAAGTTACTGTTCATATTGATGCCTTAATCTTCGTTGCAAAACTACTAACTGATATAAACTGCTGAAACCTGCTGCTTGTTAACATCATGTATGCATCTTTGAGTGTTCTAACTTTGTCCCTGTTCATCCTATGGTGATGATCTAAATATGCAATTGTTCATCTCGGAGTGCTCTACATGCTGGTTGCATTTGCATTCATGTTAGGGTGCATATGGACATGTTAAAATCTATTGCAAAAGTGTTTGCTGATGTTAACTGCTAAAAGCTGTTGTAACTTGTCATTTTGTCATTTTTATATCTTTTTGTGTGCATTTCTTTTGAGCATCATGTCAACATGTTTAATAATCATGCCATATTTGCAGTGGTGCAATCCATGTACATTGATATGCCCTGTAGTGAGTGCATTAAGCTTGTGAAGTGGACTACTTGTTGTTAATGTTTTGCCAAGTCTAAATCTGTTATATCATATTGTTGTGTTTGCTTGATGCTACCATCTAATGCATGCATAATCTGGAGATATCTAGTTGACATGTTTTGATGTACATGTTATGCTCTATCATGCCATGCCATTTTATGCCTTATATATGTCCTGTACAATATGTTTTCGTTGCTTTGAACTTGCCTAAATGATGTTCCACTTTTCTGTCAACTTCATGATGCCATGTTGTGAGCTTGCTATTAATTAATCTATGGCTCTTTTGTAGATGCTACAATTGTTCATCTCAGAGTGCCCTACATGTTAGTTGCATTTGCATTCATGTTAGGTTGCATATTGACATGTCAATCTCTGTTGCAAGTGTTTGCTTATGTTAACTGCTGAAAACTGTTGTAACTTGCCATTTTGTCATTTTCAGATCTTTTTGAGTGATTTTATTTTGAGCATCATGTCCATATGTTTTAGGAGCATAATCATGCCATTGCTTCAGTGGAGGAAGCCATTTATTTTGGTATGCCCTGTACTGAGTGCATCAAGCTTGTGGACTACTTGTTGTTAATGTTTTGCTAAGTCTGAATCTGTTATATCATGTTGCGGTGTTTGATTGATACTACCATCTAATCCATGCATAATCTCGAGATGTCTAGTTGACTTGTTTTGATGTCCATTTTATGATCTATCATTCATGCCAAATTATGCCTTATATATATCATGTAGAATATGTTTATGTTGCTATGAACTTTCCTAAATGATGTTCCACTTTTCTGTTAACTTCACGATGCCATGTTGTGAGCTTGCTATTAATTAATCTATGGCTCTTTTGGAGATGCTCCAATTACATGAGTTGAAGTATGCTATGATTAATCTGTGCACATACCAAGTTTGATAATTTTGTACTTCATATTACCTATGTTTCCAGCTTGCAAACATGCTATGATAAAGTTGTTGTTTTACACTTGCTGAAAACTGTTTCAACATTCAAAGTTGTCTTGTTGGTTCCCACTAATCTATAGGTCATATGCATATGATGCCTTGATCTTATTTTCTCTTTGTTATGTATACTTTGATGCCTTACCCTTGTTTTCTATGTATAGTTTCTATAGCATCTTTGTTTCATGCCTCCAACATGCCATCATATTAACACTTCTCATGCATATGCCCTGTTTATTAACTTGCTTTTTGCATTGATCATCTTGGATTAATCTTGGTGCCTATGAACCTGAACCTTAATGATATTTGAAGAATGTTATCTTTACTTTGAGAGCATATCAAGTTTGTGTTCATATGTTTCCTGTAGCATGTTGTTTTGATGATTGCAAAGTGCCTAGTTGTTGTTTTGGGCAGATTGTTATTATATCTTGTTTGGAGTGTATGTGTTGCACCGTTGCTCCGTTTTGAGCATGCTCTATATGAAACTTGCTTAGAATTGCATGTAGTTTCATATTATCTTGTTGCATCCATGTTTTGAGTGTGTTTAATTGATGTTTGAATGCATTTTGCATCAATGTTATGTTTAACTTGTGTTGCTCGTATCTTCTAGGCCGTAGCTCCGAATTAAATGAACTTTATATGTAACTTGACTAGAATTTTGTGTCGATAATCATGGTGCACTTTAACTTGCGGTTTAACAACTCCAACTTAATATTTTGTTCGGATCTGGACCAAATTCGAAATTTGCATACGAGGACTTACCGGAATTGTTATATGTTGTTTCCGGCCTCATTTAAACTTGCTTTGATGTGTGGTCTTGTATGCATCATACCTTTCCATGAGTAGCATCATATAGCCTTCTCATGCATCATCCTTGGTTGAGCATCATGCCATATTTATATGTTGGGTGTTTACCATATTGTTTGCTTCTTTCTTGTTGTGCTCCTTCTCGATACTTCCTGTTTCGTTGCGATCGTGAGGATTCCTTCGACTACGCTTGGCTCGTCTATGCCTGTTCATCTTCTTCATGGACTCGATCTTCTTCCTAGTGGGATTTCAGGCAAGATAACCATTACCCTGGATCTCACTACTATCATTTATATGCTAGTTGTCTCGATGCTATCGCTATGTCACGCTTAGTACCACTTGTTTATTAAGCCTCCCAAATTGCCATGAAATAGCCTCTAACCTTTTTCACCATCCCAGTAAACCGTTGTTTGGCTACGTTACCACTTTCTCAGCCATTCTTATAGCGTTGCTAGTTGCAGGTGCAGTTGCAGGTTGTTTCATGTAGTGACGTGGATATCTTGGGATATCATAATATCTCTTATTTAATTAATGCACCTATAACTTGGTAAATGGTTGAAGGCTCGGCCTTATGCCTGATGTTTTGTTCCACTCTTGATGCCCTAGTCTCCTTCATACCGGTGTTATGTTCCTTGATTTTGTGTCCCTATCATGATGATGGTTTATGGGCCCCTCTTGACAGTTCGCTTTGAATAAAACTCTTCCACCAAGGCCCAACATTCGTTTTAACATTTGCTTACGTAAGCATATTGAATTAATTAATTAATTTGCATAGGGCATCATGAACCCGAGGATTTCCACATAAACAGGGGGGCAGTGTTGATGGTGTTGGTCCCAAACTAGAACATCGTGCAGGACTGCCCCCTTGGCAACTTGGGTTATCTGGTACTTGTACGCTTTGCTTATCCGTTGTGGCCAGAGACGAGATAAGCGTGGCAACTATCAAGGTGTCGGCACGCCGGGAGGTCTTCCTGTATTAGTTTTACCATTGTCGAAATGTCTTGTGCACAGGGATCCCGAGTCTGATCTGATGCCTTGCGATGGAGGATTGTCTCCGCAGATTGTGATGTCATGGGCTAAGTTGGGACACCCCTGCATGGTTTAAACTTTCGAGAGCCGTGCCCGCGGTTATGTTGGAGATGGGAATTTTTAATGTCCGGTTGTAGAGAACATGACACCGGAATCGAATTAAAATATACCAACCGCATGTGTAACAGTGATGGTCTCTTTTCGGGTGAGTTCGAGAAGAGAACACAGTGGGGTTATGTTTGAACGTAAGTAGTTCAGGATCACTTCTTGATCATTACTAGTTTGCGAACGTTTGCGTAGCTTCTCATCTTATTCTTGTACACGTAAGTTAGCCACCATACATTGCTTGGTTGCTTGCTGCAATGTCACCACTTATCCATTCCATACCCATTAAGCTTTGCTAGTCTTGATACCCATGGTAATGGGATTGCTGAGTCCTCGTGGCTCATAGACTACTACAACGATAGCTGCAGGTATAGGTAATGCGATGATCATGACGTGAGAGCGAGGCTTTTTGTTTTGGAGTTGCTCTTCTTCTTCTTCTTCGTTCAGGGGTTAGGTTCCTGGTCAGCAGCCTGGGCTAGCAGGGTGGATGTCGCTTGAGTTTCTGTTTGTGTTTCATCCGTGGTCGGATGTTGCTCTTATGTATGATATTGTTGTATTCATGTGGCATTTTATCCCTTTTGTATGTATCCCCATATATCATGTAAGGGTACGATGTAATGATATCCATCTTACAAAAGTGTTCCAGTATGCGGATCTATCCTTGGTGGGGCCTTCGAGTTCCTCTCAGAAAGGATCGCATATTGGGCCTAACAAGACTAGACTAGGTGTCGGATGCAGCTGTTCATTTACTTGCTTTCTGAAGTTGTTTCGTAGTCTTTTAATGGAATTCGGAGTTTTCGGGTTTTGGTTCGCCAAGTTGGATTTTCTCTCCTCTTGTTTTGCTCGTTCTTTGCCTGGGATTGGA
The DNA here is from genome assembly GCA_021437245.1 of Aegilops speltoides. Taxonomy (NCBI): domain Eukaryota; kingdom Viridiplantae; phylum Streptophyta; class Magnoliopsida; order Poales; family Poaceae; genus Aegilops; species Aegilops speltoides. Next base: position 198,920,988 of record CM038144.1, on the reverse strand, counting down.
AAGGGCGGCAATTGCCCGCCGCTCCTCCTCACGCGCCTCACGGGTGGGGGCTAGGCAGGTGTGTGCGCATGGGTCCGCTCCCGCACAAGCACACCTCGCCGAACCCATTGCCCCAGTGCTTCGGCTTTAACCTCGCGAGGAGCCCTCGATCTAGCTCATGGGCACTAGCACCCTCTCATGTCCGTGCCCCTGGGGCAGCCCGACGCGGCAGTCACAGCTAAACCTATGGCAGGGAGCTCGCGCAAGGAGGAATGAGGTGCTCGCTAAGTTTTCTTTTTCCATTAAACAGTTCTGCAGCAGCTCTATGGCGTCTTCCGCGGCCTTAAATACCTCCCGAGGCCAGTGGCCCCTGAGTCACCAGGAAATGGGGGCTTCACTAGGTGTCAAGGGTCGCGCCCTTGTGAGGTGGGAAGCTACCGCTAACATGTCAAGCTAAGTTACCCTACCCTTGCCTACCCAGAATACAGACATCATGACACAGCATTAAGATAACAAGCATAGCATAAATGGCATAACTGCCATAGTTCATTACACACCCCAGCAGGGCACCCTAATTTTTCAAATCGCAAAAGGTAGGAAAGGTTAAACAAAAGCGGCCCGCAAGGCCGCAGTAGGTCTTGAGTCCATGTTCAGCAGTCCCTGAGATCAGGTCGGTCTATCCTCCTGCTTCACCAGGACCTGGCGTCGTAGAGGTTGATCATAATCGCCTCTGCTCGAGCTCTCGCCCGAGGAAGAGCTTCCGCTGCAAGAGGAGGTGTGGACATCGTCAAGGCCAAGCTCACCCCCGTCCCCGGTGCGGCCGACATGAAGGCCAAGCTCATAGTCACTGCCGTCTTCTCGGCAGCACCCCGCGCGGCGGCCGTCTTCCCTGAACACCCTCACGAATATGGTCGCCAAGCCATCGTACTTGAAGTGGAGGGTGCACCTCCCTCTCAGGCCTCGCGCGTGGACAAATGCCTGCCAGCTACGGGTCAGGACCACGCTGCCCACGGGGGCGACCTTGATCCCCACCCACGAGGCCCAGCTGCAGTAGCCATGCGTCTGCAGCCAGAGGCCATCATGCCCCAAGGTCGCCAGCTCACCGGTGAAGAAGCACGGAAGCCAGAATGAGTTGCCAGCGGGCCTCTCAGACCACACCACGAACTCCGGGAGCACATCCATCAAGGAGAAGCGTGGTTGAGGAGGGCGAGCGACCATAGCGCACCTCCCCTCGTCGCAGGGGCTGCCCTGTGGCCGGTGGCCCCCGCCGCAAGAAGAAGCACCACCACAGAGGCCAAGGGAGATGCCGACCCCTGGAGATGCGCACCTGCGCCCCCTGGGAGGTCCGACCGTGGTCGCGGCATGCTTGCGGGGATGGCCGTGGCCCCTCTTGGGTGGTGGAGAAGCTGGTCCCTCGTTAGGAGCCTTCCCCTTCTCAGGAGCCGAGAAGCTCCTCGTCAGTGCCATGGCTGCTACGGCAAGGTGGAGAAGAAGGAGCGACAAGCAGTGAAAACAAAGAAAGAGTTGAGTGAGGGGGCTCTGCCCCTCCCCTCATTTATAGTCGAAGGGAGGCCAACCGCCGGCCTCCACGATCTAGCACAATGATGCCTTTCTGCATGCAGGATCGACTCGTCAAGTCAGACGGATTTCAAGGCAGCATGAGGAAGTGGAGACGCCCATGTCCCATCAATCGCCACGCGTCGTCCAAGGCCACATGCTGTTAAGGCCTGCGGTGCTCCACACTTGCCCTTTGGCTTCACCCAGAAGCCAAGTCCGACTGCGCCTTCGCCCGGGGGCTACTGTCGGCGTCCTGGATACGGGGGTACCCAAACTTGCCTGCATGTGGCCCACTTTGTGGCTCCATCAACAGCCTGGTGAGGCCCATCTTCAGAATCAACAACACAAGACCCTCGCGAGGGGCCAAGCCTCGCGTGGAGGGCGACATCAAGACCTTCCAAGGGATTGTCCTCCCCAGCCTGGCTCCCGAGGAGCAGAGATTTCTAAGCAAGGCTCACCTTGTGAGGCTCAGCTGACATGAGCCATGACGACCACGGCCAGGCGGGCGCTAGGGGGTGTAGAGTGCCAGTTTCCTCTTTGGTGCAAACGAGGCTAGCAAAAGGCGCGAATCAATGGAAGGTTTCCATTATTGTGCAACAAGACCAAGACAGCCAGGACGGCAGGACGGAGGTCATCGGTGAGCCCACCGCAGCGTCACGACCAGCGGCTTTTGCAGGCGAATACCACTTCAGTCAGGATAGGATGTACTTGTTGTCTCCCTTCAAATTTGGCCATTGTGGGATCCCTTCCTGCCTACATTTGGGAAGAGGACCAAGGACACTATAAATAGGACCTAGCCACCACCATAGAGGGGGATCGGGATCCATCGAATCCATTCTACCCTCACCATCTCACCAGCTCACTTGAGCTCAAGAACACCTCACCTCCTGAGGCTATTCAACCACTGTACTAGTTCATCCACAGCCCCTTGAGGCAATCCACCACAAAGCTGGAGTAGGGTATTACACCAAGAGGTGGACCGAACCAGGATAAACTACCAGGTCTTTCTTTCCCTTTGAGCTCGATGCTCTAGGCTGTGAGGTTTGCGAGTTGGCAGGCTGGGTAGGTTGTGATCTTTGCGCGCACCCTAGAGTTCGAACCTCTCAAGAGTTTTGCGGAACCCGAAATCCGATAATATGTAGTCTCACAGTTTGATGTACACTAACACTTCCTATGTTCGTTGTTGCACTAGCACCTAGGTGTAAGAGGAAACAAACATCAGGGTTAATGCTCAATAGGTTAACTAAATCCAGAGGAGGAAGAATGGAGATTTGTTTTGAGGCAGGTTTAAAAAGGCCATGTGATGCTACAGAGTCATCCAAGTTAGTATTAGAGGCAGCAGTTGTTGTTAGGTGTCATGCATGTATCCTCCCAACATGGATTCGGTACAGGGATTAAAAAGACGAAACCCATTTCAACACCTTCCTCGACCATTTATCTGTAAGTATGGTTATGTATGGAAACTAGTAATATCGTATTGTTCTGTCCCATACTTTCTAGGTTGCTGATAATGACTCCCATAATTTTCAATATATGAGGTTCAAGTTGGATAACCAAGATGATGCAACCAGGCAAGCTTGCACCCATGTTTTCAAGACTGCTCTGCGATAGTATCGGTATAACTTGAGGAAAATTCACTTTGAAGGCAAGGCTAACAGTGAACTAGCCCAAACATCTCCAATGGAAAATATATCGGAGGAAGACTGGATAGGCCTCGTTAAACACTGGTCTGATCCAAAGTATCAACTACGTTATATGTATGTGATCAGATCACATGTTGAACTCCTATTTGCGCATGTGCCTCACAAATCAATCTTCTTGTAGGTGAACTGTTAAAAGAACAAGGCCCATCGTACGAAAGTGAAATTCCAACAGACGACAGGATCTCATAGCTGTATTGCACACTGCAAGGCTCTTGTAATTAGCTATTGTTTCACTCTTTTCGTTGTGCCATATTATCATACCTATATTGATTTATGCCAAATGGAGAGGAAAGCCCGCAAGGACCAGACAATACCTTAACCAAATGATGTGGATATCTTCAAGGACTGTCACACCAGCAAGACGAAGGGCATGACTACACCAGTCAAAGCCTCTGTTGTAAGTCCTTAATCCTCATGCCTTTTAACTACTACTTACTCTGATTTGTGCATTGAACTACATGGTTTGCAGCCAACGTCTATTGCTCTTTTCAATTTTATACACAATTGTCTTAGCGTATCATTGCACCTTACAAAGTTTAAAAGAGAGGAGTGATGTTCCTTTGATCTTGACCAGTAATCTAGTTCCGTGTTGGACGTGCCCACACAAAGTTACAATTGCATGTTTGTCTGTTCTCGGTTGTTTTGTGATATGAATGATATCATCCTATGCTTATCGTATTATAAACTTTGTCTCTTTATCCTTAGCTGTGAATCCAATTTAAAGAAATACACAATACATTAGCCATGGTACATGGTCATATGTTTGGAACCTTGTTTTATTATGTACTTTGTAGTAAAATACAACTAATATTTTACATGAGTTCACCAGAATAAGTTTTGTATATAGACCAAAGCTATTTTGTTTGGTTTTGCTGCCTCCTTAGTATCTTCTGTTCTGGTACTACTAATGTGAAAACTCAACTTTTCAGCAAGCTATGGAAAAAATGGTGGAACCGCCACCTTTTGGAGGCGACCAGGCAACTATAACTGAAATGTCACCTCTTACTTCAGTGGGTCAGTACCTGTCCACTAACAGTGCCAAAAGCATGTTCCTGCATAATAATGGGTTTGTTGTTAAGGCAATCTCGTCCAAACTGCCTCATGATCAAGATATGCAATCTCAAAACAATGTTATATCTGCACTCCAGACACAAGTCCATTCCCTAATAGAGACCCTTTGTGAAACAAGGACAACCATTGTTCAATGTCGTCAAGATATGCATGGTTTTGAAACCAGACTATCAGACATTTGCTATGTTGTTCAGGAGCCTAGGAGAAATGAAGGCGAAGGTTGTGGTGCTCCATCTGACAGTGCAGCATGAAAACATATCAGTGAGGTCAAATGAACTGAGCTTCTGAACTTCTGGTGGTGCATTTATCTGCCAGACTGCTAAATTTTATGCCAACCTTCCTTTTGTTTTATGGTTGTAATTTGTTTTGTTGCGATACAAAATCTGTACTTAACGTGCATCCACCAGCTGAAGAAAACAGCATGCCATTTTTGTATAGTGTAGGGTGTTCCCTATATTTGCACTGGTGGCAAATTTTGATGCCCAGTAGATTTAATCTGTGCAATCGCCTTAATAGCCCATCGTTAGTTTCGGGCTTATTTATTTCCTAGTCTTGTTTTTCCCTGGTTTGCTAGTGCCCGCAACAACCATGGGCCATATACGTACTATGGTAACCTTGAGCCTGCTATAGGCCGTAGGATCCATGGGCTCCTATGGGTCATTGGATAAATGGGCCTCCAATGGGCCGTTGGTTAAATGGGCCTCCAACGGGATGCAGAACTGGTGGGCCTCGGGCCGTCGGATAAATGGGTCCACATGGGCCGTAAACAGGCGTAATTCGTATTAGGCCAGCACTGTAACGGGCCGTTAATAGGCCGGAAGACAGCAAAGGCTTAATTCTGTCATAGGCATAACAGGTCGTTAATGGGCCAGAATATAGGAGGGGCTAGAAACGGTGCAACGGGTCAATAGGCCACAAATGAGCCGATTCTAACCATGGGCCGAATTCGGCCCATTAGGGGAACATGCCAGTAACGGGCCAGAAGTAATCGAGGGACGGAAACGAGCCCATAAACATACGGACCGTCAGTAGGCCGAAAGCTAACATGGGCTGGAAACGGCCCATGGTAATCATGGGCCGTTAATGGGTACAAAGAAATTTACTGTTCATTATGGGTCAGAGTCTCCATGGGACATTGAAGGGCCTAACAATACGAAAGGCCTCATATGGGCCGAAAGACATTTGTGCCATACATGGGCCAAAAGTAAAACGAGCTGGTGTTATATTCGACGGCCCACATGACGTTGTTGGGCCGATTTCGGGAAGGCCCTAACGGGCCGTGAGTTACTGGGCCGTAAAATGGGCTATATGCGAACAGACCATTAATAGCTTTTCATGGGCCGGCTCGCTAACTTTTGACCATGTCAAACGGGCCGAACTTTGTAAGCTAAATGGGCCAGTGTTGGGCCTTCGCAGTGTAGACATATGATAGGTGCCTATCTGAACCAATGTCGAGCTGACACGTGTTTCCTTCGGCCAATGAGAATTTTAAATCACCATTGGTCTGGGCTGCTAATGGGTTATCGGATCGAAAACAGGACTCGATATCTTAACTGCGACCCGTTACGGTGGATACCATGTGTCGATTACCCTTGACAAAAGCAATTCCATGACGCGTCATTTATCGTCATGGAAGTGAACACTTCCGTGATGATAATTTGGGTATTGTCATGGAACATTTCTACGACAGCACAGGTATGACTATCTTGTTTCTGTCATAAATTCATCATGGATGTACATACATGACAGAAAACGTGACCTACTATGACAAACACGTATCATCACGGAAGTGTATTTTTTTTAGTGGGAGCTTCTATCTGGAGAAGGGTATCAGGAGCAAGGCGGGGATGAGCAATGATGGCCCTGCGGCACCCGCCAGACTTTGGTCACTCTGGGCAGTTTTCGAGCCGACGTGGGGTAGTGGAGGCGTCTATGTCCCGTAGTGCACCATGTGTCAAGCCTGTCCCACATGCGAATGGGGCCCGTGTTGCTTTGCCCTTTACTCATTGCCTTCGCTACCAAGCTAGGCCGAGTGCGCCTTTGGCCCGGGGGCTACTGTCGGCGTTCTGGGATCGAGGTTACCAAGACCTGCCTGCCTATGGCCCAGCGTGTGCCTCATCGACGGCCTGGTACGACTCAGCTACAAGACCTCAAGGGCAATATTGTTGGATTTCGGGTTCCGGCAGAACCTCAAGGTTTGAACTCTGGGGTGCACGCGGAGATCACGCCTCCTGCCTATCCACGTCTCGTCGCCTCGCAAGGATTTAAAACTACCCGAGGAACAACACAAGGGACATGAGATTTATACTGGTTCAAGCAACCATTGTGGTGTAATACCCTACTCCAGTTTGTGGTGTGGTGGATTGCCTCAGGGGCTGATGATGAATAGTACAAGGAAGAACAGCCTCGTGAGGGGCTGTTCTTGGCTAGTGCGATGAACTGCTTGGGTGAGTTCAATCGCCTCTCTCTAGTCTATGCACCTTCTTTAGGGAGATGCTCCATGCCTCCACTCTGTGGTGGCTAGTCCTATTTATAGAGGGAGGCCCTAGGCCTCTTCCCAAATATTGAGTGGGAAGGGCGCCAACAATTGGCCATTTTGAAGGGGAACATCTAGTACACTTATCCTGACTAAAGTTTGTCTTCGGCTGCCAAAGGCACTGACGGTTACGCCGGCTTGGGCTCCACAATGACCTCCATCCTGCCGTCCTGGTGGTCTTGGTCTTGTTGCACCGAAATGGTTGCCTTTGCTTCATACTCTTGCCTGTGTTTGCCCCCTTTGCACCAAAGAGGAAACAAGGACTCTACGCAGGCCGGCGCCCGCCTGGCCTCGGTTGTCATGGCTTGCATCACGGGCACCTCGTGAGGTACCCTGCCTTGATCTCTCTGCCTCCTCGCGAGCCAGCCTGACAAGGCTGTGCCTGAGGAAGTCTCCTGTCGTCCACCCCGCGAGGCTTAGCCCCTCGCGAGGGTCTTGAGCATGTGTTGATGAAGATGGGCCGTACTGGGCCACTCCCTGAGCCACGCCGCAGGCTGCAGGCAGGCAAGTCTGGGTACCCCCGTTCCCAGAACGCCGACAGTAGCCCCCGGGCCCAAGGCGCGCCCGGACTTGGCTTAGCAGAGAAGCGAAGGGGCAAGTGAGAAGCGCCGCGGGCCCCATCATCCTGCGGCCTTGGGCGCCGTGTGGCGATTGGTTGGACGTGAGCGTCCTGGCTCCCTCACGACGCCTCAGCAACTGCACGAATTGACAAGTCCCTGCATGCAAAACGGGTCATGATTACTTGTGATCGTGGAGGCCGACGGTTGGCCTCCCCCGGCTATATGTACGGAATGGCGCGGGCCTTTCCAGTCCATCTCTTCCTGCTACTCTCCATCTTCTTCTTGGCCGCTCGCTATCCCCATGGCCCCGCCGAAGATGTTCTCGGCCGCGGAGAAAGGAAAGGCTCGCTAGGAAGGGCCCGACTCTCCTCCGGCCAACCGTGGCCGGGGCCGCCCTCGCAAGCACCCTATGGCCCCCGCTGTGGCCTCTCGTGGCCGTGGGAACAGCCCTCTACGCGGCAGTGGGCGTTCGGCTGCCAACGAGAGGTACGCTGGGGCTGTACGACCCCCAAGGCCGCGCTTTCGCTCGGCGGAGGGGCTGCCGGAGTTCGTCGTGTGGTCGGCGGACCCAACCCGCACCTGGTTCCAGCTCCCCCGCTTCTTTATAGGTGAACTCCCGGCTAGTGCCCCAGGCGGCCTTTGGCTTCAGGCAGATGGTTGCTGCAGCAGGGCCTCCCGGGCTACTCTGGAGGTCTCCGCCGCCGGGGAGGCGGCCCTGACCTCCGGCTGGCAAACATTTGCCTGCGCGCGCGGCCTGAGCCGACGATGCACTCTACACTTTAAGTTCGACGGTGATGCCACCCTCTACATGAGGGTGTTCGGGGAAGACGGCCGCCGCGCCGGATGCTGCCCCGAAGATGACGACCGCGGCTGCGCGCCCAGCCCTGGCGTTGGTCGGGGTGAAGGTAGCGGAAGGCGCGCTGGCAGCGGTGCTCGAGGCCCGCCAAGCTATGGTGACTCTCCTCGGACGGCAGCTCCTCCAGTGGCGGTCGCGACCAGCCCCCTCATCGTTGCGCTCGCCTGGGAGAGGGCAGCGGGTCAGCCCGACATCACGCTTCGGTGAAGAGGGAGGCGGAATCCAGCTGACCTCCAGAGGCAGTACGAGCCTTTGCCAAGAATTGGCGCCGGGCGAGTCGTGCCCCCTTTTGCTTTCCTTTCTCTCCTACGCAAAAAGAATGTAATCCGGTGCCCCACGGGGCATGTTGAACTGTTGCTATTTAATTGGTGCACTGTTTCTACTGTTTCTGTGCTATGTTTTCGTTCTGCGTGTTTATGCGTGGAAATCACTATCTTGGGGGGAAAGCTCATTGCGGTCCTCGCCTCGCGAGGCTAGGGCCTCGTCGTGCGACTTGTGTCCTGCAGGGTTTAGTCAGTAGGGGTAGTCTCCAGCCTTGGTAGCGAGGACAACCAACCCAAGCCCCGTGATCGGGTCGCGATGCCCGTGGGGCACGGAATGGGAGGGTTGCTCCCACAGCGGACTCGGATAGGGAAGTTCCAAACCACCTGGCAGAAAAACACTCGCGAGGGTGCCCATGTTCCTCCCTCGTGAGATTTTGTGCGAGAGAAAACGAAACAAACAAGTGAAATGGACGATGGGTCGCGAGCTTGAAACGGTAACAGCCTCAGAAAAACTTCAAATAGAAACAAACAAGCCAACTGCGGAAAGCAAATGAAAGAAGCCACGTCCGGCACCTAGTCTAGTCTTTGACGTCTTCTCACCAGCGCGGAGCTAACTGCTGCAACTAGGCGTGGGCGGGAGCCCCCGAGGCTAGAGGGCGGCTCTCCGGAGACTCCGGGGCATGTACAGCCCCACTCATTATTACATGAGAGTGTCACGGGCGGCGAGCTTCACAGGCGTTTGCCATCTTCACATGCACTGGGCCTTTTCCAAAACGCGGTTACTTCATAGGCATTCGCCTTCTTCATAGGCACCGGGCCTTTTACAAAACGCGGCTACTTCACAGGCATTCGCCTTCTTCACAGGCACCGGGCCTTTTCCAAAACGCGGCTACTTCACAGGCATTCGCCTTCTTCACAGCGGTAAAATCTTCGGAGATGTTGGATGTTCCACGCGTTCTGGATGGGCACCCCCTCCTGGGTCTCCAAGCGTGCGGAGCCGGGCCTGGAAACATGAACAACCATAAATGGGCCCTCCCACATGGGAGAGAGCTTGTGCAGTCCCTCCCTGGAGAGAACCCGCCTGAGCACGAGATCCCCTACCTCAAGAGTCCTGGGGCGGATGTTGCGGCAGTGGTATCGCCGCAGTGCTTGTTGGTACCTTGCTGCTCGCAGCGCGGCTTCTCGGCGAGCTCCTCCCCCACCACGAGATTCGTCCCCCGCATGGCGTCCTGCTGCGCTTCGTCGAATGCTAGGACCCGTGCGGAACGACGTCTGACCTCGTGAGGGAGAACGGCTTCAGCTCCATAAACCAGAAAGAACGGAGTCTCGCCAGTCGGCTTGGTTGCGGTCGTGCGGATAGAACACAGCACAGACTGGAGCTCATCGTACCATCCCCTGCCGCAGGCCTCCAGCTTCTTCTTGAAGGTCCTGGTTTTGAGGTGTTGGAAATATGCCCTAGAGGCAATAATAAAATGGTTATTATTATATTTCCTTGTTCATGATAATTGTCTATTGTTCATGCTATAATTGTATTAACAGGAAACCGTAATACATGTGTGAATACATAGACCACAACATGTCCCTAGTGAGCCTCTAGTTGACTACCTCGTTGATCAATAGATGGTTATGGTTTCCTGACCATGGACATTGGATATCATTGATAACGGGATCACATCATTAGGAGAATGATGTGATGGACAAGACCCAATCCTAAGCATAGCACAAGATCGTATTGTTCATTTGCTAAGAGCTTTTCTAATGTCAAGTATCATTTCCTTAGACCATGAGAGTGTGCAACTCCCAGATACGTAGGAATGCTTTGGGTGTACCAAGCGCCTGGCGTGAATCGGGTGGCTATAAAGGTGCACTACAGGTATCTCCGAAAGTGTCTGTTGGGTTGGCACGAATCGAGACTGGGATTTGTCACTTTGTATGACGGAGAGGTATCTACGGGACCACTCGGTAATGCATCATCATAATGAGCTCAATGTGACTAAGTAGTTAGTCACGGGATCATGCATTATGGAACTAGTAAAGTGACTTGCTGGTAACGAGATTGAACGAGGTATTGGGATCCCAACAAAGGGAATTGCATACGGGATTGCTTGAATCCTCGACATCATGGTTCATCCGATGAGATCATCGTGGAACATGTGGGAGCCAACATGGGTATCCAGATCACGCTGTTGGTTATTGGCCAGAGAAATGTCTCGGTCATGTCTGGATGATTCTCGAACCCGTAGGGTCTACACACTTAAGGTTCGGTGACGCTAGAGTTGTTATGGGAAATAGTATGTGGTTATCGAAGGTTGTTGGGAGTCTTGGATAAGATCCCGGACATGACGAGGAGCTCCGGAATGGTCCGGAGGTGAAGATCGGTATATTGGACGAAGGGTATTGGAGTCCGGAATTGTTCCGGGGGTACCAGGTGATGACAGGCATGTCCGAAAGGGGTTTTGGAGGCCCCGGCAAGCGTTGGTGGGCATGTGATTTACCTCTGTTATAGTATTTATGCTACTTTATACATGTGATTTATGCTACTTTATACATGTGATTTACCTCTGTTATAAATCCTCGAGTACTGTGTGTGTCAGCATACCGATCCAGGGATGACACTTAAGCACAGAGACTTGATCCATTCGGGTCGGGTCGCTACAAGATGGTATCAGAGCACATGTTGACTGTAGGACATGACCCTAGAAACTGGCAAGCCCATAGGAAAGATTTTTCTCTACAACTTTCTTTTCAAAAGAATCTTTTACCTCTCTTCTCTTCTGAGCTTATTCAAAAATTCCTTTTAGTGAGACTACCCCTTTCCCCTTTCGACCATGTGAAGATTCGGAAGATGAGACCACTCCAAGGAGTACAAGATATCAGACAACTAAGACTACTTTGGAATAAAGAGGATTTTTACCGTGCGTTACAATGATGGAAAGTACGATGGATAAAGACTCTGAAGACTAGGAGAATTTGAAGGCTTTGAAGAATTTCCAGATTTGTGTGACCTAGAAAGGCACCCCTTATGGAACTTGGCAGACTATGGAAGTTTTCAATGGCCAAGATCAAGGTGTATCGGAGAAAGACCGGAGCATGGAGAGTTAAAAACTCAAAGTTCTGTCAAGAAAGCCCCAAGACAGGAAATATCAACTATGGAATGATAGCTCATGACAGAGACATAGTTATAAACATGGATATCCATGATGCTATCGCTCGCTCATGTTATTGTCACCGTGAGGTGTTAAGCATGCATCTTTCGGAAGAATTGGATGACAAAAGGGCTGATGGAGCACCTATCAGCAAGGTGAAGTTTCAACCTTAGTTGGTGTATCACTAGTATCTGAAGTATTACATCAGTAAGTTTAAGATGGTCCTTTGGGCAGCTATATTTGATAAGGAAGTCGTTCGTGAACAACTCAGGACCCAGAAGCTGAAGTAGCCAAACTAGAGGAACAAAACCTCGAGATATCGGAGATTAGTCAGGAGCTGAAGGATAGAAGGACATGGTTCACGTCAAGGAGGTTGAAACCCAGAAGTTTGGAACGCAACTCCAGAAATATTAAGGACGTCATGAGAGACTTCATGTCAATAGAGATGATCTGGTAGAAGAGCTTGAGAAGGACAAGCATGATCGGAAGAAGCTATCAGAGACATGAACAAGACTTGAAGAGTTTGATGACCTTGAAGATTTATTGACCTTTAGAAGACCAAACCCCTGTTATATACCTACGTTAGATGCGACGATTGTGAGCTGTCATTTATTTGACGTTTTTTCGACAGCCACAATAAAACCTGTCTTTTCAAAAACTATTGTTTGTACTGTGTGCATCCCTCTCGATCTCCCTTATCCCACCCCAAACCCATGGACCCAATAGAGGATGAATGGAGATGAGCTTATATTTTCTGGACCGATGAGTCAATTGGAGATGGACCAATGGATTCCGAACATGGAGGATCATATGGAGAATGACACTATAGCCGGAAGGGATATGACCCAGCATGCTCTTTAGTTCTTTGAAAGAGGTGCTGCTCATTGGTGGAAGATGTACCAAAACATCAATGGATGGCAAGGAGTAACCACTTGGGAAGAATTTAAGTTGACTTTGCTAAAGTCTCGGCTTGTGTCCCAGAAGTTGAAGCCTTATGGAAATGACATGGAGAAACCTGGTGCATGCAAGCTTTATGGAGAAATAGGACACAACCAGAAAGAACACCAGGATGAATACCCTCATAAGTGGGGGATTTCCAAAGGAGTTAGCCGAGGATCTCAGAGAACTTCGGTTGGAGATTGTTCCCAAAGGTTTTGTTGCACCAATGGAAGTTCAGTCTACATTGTTGGGAAAGATCCATGAGGCTTAGAAGGATGACAAAGAGATTGCCGAGATAAAAGAGCGGATGAGCAAAGGAAAGGCCAAAGGTTTTCGTAAGGATGAGCACGACACCTTATGGTTCGAGGCCGTGTATATGTGCCCAATAATGCAAAGATCAGGAAGTTAATACTTCAGGAGGCTCATGACTCACCATACTCGATTCGCCCAGGAAACACAAAGATGTATTTGGATTTGAAGGAGCGTTTCTGGTGGACTGGTATGAAGAATGATATTATGGAGTACGTAGTCGTAGGTGATGTATGCTAGAGAGAGCAAAAGCAGAGCATCAAAAGCCAGCAGTATTACTACAGCCTATGCCGATAACCGAATGGAAGTAGGATAAGCTTGGCATGGATTTCATTACCGGATTTCCCAGAACCTGAATAGGACATGACTCTATCTGGGTTGTAGTTGATTCGCTTGACCAAAGTGGCTCGCTTTATTCCAGTGAAAGCCACCTATGCAAGTGCGAAGTTGGCCCAGATATTTTTGACCAGGATCGTATGTCTGCATGGAGTTCCGAGGACCATCATATTAGATAGAGGAACATGGTTTACCTCAAAGTTTTGGAATCAGTTGCACCACACTTTGGGTACTAGGCTAGATTTCAGTATAGCCTTTCATCCGGAGGCAGATGGATAGACCGAGAGAGTCAATTAGATTCTGGAGGACTTTGTTGAGAGCATGTGCGCTAAATTATGGATCTAGTAGGGATGATAATCTACCTTACGCGGAGATCTCATACAACAACAGTTACCAAGCCAGTTTGAAGATGACCCCTTTTGAAGCGTTGTATGGGAGAAGGAGCCGGACACCGTTGATGTGGGATGAAGTTGGAGTCCGTTAGTTGTTTGGACCAAATGTGATCAAGGATTCACAAGAGAATGTTAAGTTGATTCAAAATAGACTGAATATAGCTCAGTCCTGGCAGAAGAGTTATGCAGACTAAAAAATGCAAGGAGGAAGTCTATGAAATTGGAGACAGAGCATGTCTTCGCGTGTCCCCTCTGCGAGGAGTTAAACGATCTGGAGTTAAGGGAAAGTTAGCCCCGAGAATTGTAGGACCATACCGAGTTTGGAGCGTATGGGAGAAGTGGCCAACAAAGTTGGAGTCACCCGAAGGACTGTCAGAAGTTCATGATGGCGTTCACGTTTCCCAGTTGAAGAAGTGCCATGCAGAGACGGCCAATATTCCCCTGTAAGGATGCTTGACCCTGGAAAGGATAATGATGTTCCACAAAGTAGAGTATGGACTTCATAAGTATAAGTTTTTTTATCTCGGTATGTGGGATATCCCACGAGGATGAAGAGATGAATTACTATTGGTTATAAAGGAGGTATGATGTTGGAAATATGGATCAATGGAAATTCCATGATGACTCTGAGTAATCATGTCCTAGTTTGGTGCCAATAGAAGGAAGGAATACAGTACAATTGGATGGATTTAAGAATACTAGGAAGTTGGAAGTTGGAATATTGATCAGTTGCCTGATGATAAGTTCAAGGACTACAAGTCATGAGATGGGCCATAACCGACAGGCCCCAAGACCTGCCGAGAAGCAAGCACACTCTTGTTGAAGGAAACCCTGAAGGAGTTACCATTTTATCGATAGATGATTCTATAGGAGTTTACACAAAACCTGAGAGTTGTTAAGGAACGATAGATGTTTGTTTGGCTTGTAGAATCAATGGATTTATTTGAACTTGGTTCGTTGACAAGAGAAATTCTGCAATGCTTGTGAGGATGACCGAGTGTTAGAATGCGAGATTCGCTAAACCATGTACAAGGTAATGATTTGGGTGCGGGATGGATTGATCACCATACCGACTTACTCTTATTGTTCGCCTTGCTATATGGGATGGTAAATCTGAGTGACTTACCTATAGTAGAGAGACGACGATCAAAACCTTGTTTGAACCTTAGAATGGTATAAGTATTTTCCCTTGTACACGGCAGCTGTTGCCAGACGTAGGATATACGGTGAGGTTCAACCTAGACCCGTTTTCTGCAGGAGAAACCATAAATTGTTGACCACCATGAGATATCGATAGCTAATTAGTATTGGCGCCAGACCCGTCAGCTAAGAAGACCCAGTCTCGGAATAACCGTACCAAGATGAAAGGACAAGAATTGCGGTAAAGGTTATGCCACCACCAAAAGAGCCCAGAGATGGAATTTCCCAAGATCTGGGAAGACCGACACTGTCAACAATAAGGATGGAGTATATGAGTTTTGATGGAACCGTAACCATGCTTTTAAGGGTGGTAGCACCCGAGACCCAGAAAACGATCGATGGATTTTTGAAGACCCCCAAACCCTAACCTACTTCTTGCTAGCCTCTCCGAATCTCGAGGACGAGATTCATTTTAAGGGTGGTAGGTTTGTAACATCCCAAAATCCTAAATTTCGGAATGTTATAATAAATACATAGATTTGATTGATTGTTTGATTGATTGAGTGAAATTCGAAACTTTTTGAAAGTTAAATGAGAGGGAATAAAAGGACATTCCCAAACTTTCATTTTCTTTTCTGATCTTCATGAATTCAAATTCTTATCAAATACAAAACCCTTGAGCGAAGATGATATGACTTCTTCCATTTAATTAAATGAAAGGGTATTTGAAAATATTTGAATTTCAATTGGAAATATTTCGATTCATAAACTTCACGCAACTCAATGATTTTCATGAGAGAAGATAAAAAGACTTCTTCAAATTATATGAAATATGAGTTGGGAGTATTAAAAGAATTAAATTCAAAGTTCTTTTGAATTTATTTCAATTTGGAGTTATTGGAATTTTATTCAAATTATTTTTCTCCAAAAATAAAATATACAGAAATTAGGGTAACATGATTCCATACAATAGAGAATTGGAGAGAAATAAATTTGAATTCATTTTGGTATTTTTAAAATGATTTTCGTTGGATTTTATTAGAGCAGCAGCAGTGTTTGATTTATCTGAAATTTTGTGGATTTTATTTGACTCTAGATAAATGTTCATGCTGTAGAAAATCCTTTTCTGAAAATTTTGATATATTATATGCCTATATAACATACCTTTTTCTATTCTGTTTTTATTTGTCTAAGAAAAAGTTTTATTAAAAAAAACTCCCTCCTCCGACTGGGCCGGCCCAGCTCCTGCCAGGCCAAGGCCCAGCCCAGCGAGCCGCTCGCTCCCGTCCCCGACCGGGACTCGTCCCGAGTCCGCCGCCGCGCCGCCATGGACGTCGTGCTGCCTCCGGCCTCTTGCTGCCCTCTCCTCCAAGCCGCGCCCTCCCCTGGCCTTTATAAGGCGAGGCCACCGCCCCGCCCCCTCTTTTTTTTCCTCAACGCGCCGCCTCGCCCCCTCTCTTCTCGCCGCCCGCCACTGCCGCATCTCGAAGCCACCGCCGACGACGAACTCCGCGCTTGGCCATTGCTCGCCGCACTCCGCCTTCGCCCCTCGCCGCGTCTCCGCCTCATTGCCCACCGGGGCCACTGTCCCGAAGTTCGCGAGGAGCCGCTGCCGTCGTCCTCCATAGCCAACCGTCGCCGCCGGTTTTCGAAGAAAACCGCCCCGACCAGTAAAACCATTGCCCCGGTTCGAATTGGTTTATTTTCTGTTTAGATCGGTTTTCTGAAAACCCTAGATTTGTTTCTTTTAGGTTTAATTTTTAACGAACGTTTTCTGTTTAGGTAGTTTTAGTGAACGTTTTCGTTCTGTAGATCTGTGTAGCGAACATTCGTTTGATATGATTTTTCTTTTTATTTTTATTTTCTGCCAGGGACCCATCCGTGAGTATTTTATTTACCGATTAGTCCCTAATCTTCAAACGACTACAACTTCTTGCTCGTTTATCCAAATCCAACGAAACCAACGCCCACTTCTTCGTTATGTTCTCCTCTATCCAGTAAAACAACTTAAATATGTTTTTGAAAGCTTTAAAAATTTGATTTCAAATAGTTTTGTATTTAAACTTTTTTTATTGTAACTTGAGTTTTATAACTTCGTTTGAGTTGATTCTTTTTGCAAATCTAAGCCCTTGACCTAACTTTCTGATAAGGCCAAATTCACATAGTTTTGGTACTGTTAGAAATTGTTTTATGCTGCAAGAGTTATCTGCTTGGTTTTGATGTTTTCCGAGTTGTTCTCTTCGTTCTTTCCGATCTTTTGAGTGATTGCTTATGTGTGGTTACCATTGCTTGCTCGCGATAGATTGACCGGAGTGTGACGCGTAGAACTATCAGGAGTTTTGAGTGCGAAGCATCTTCATGTACATTGCAGGCAAGTAACACTTTGATCATATCTTTTCTACTACCCAGTTTTTTTTTGCATTAGATCAATCCTCAAATATTGCATGACTAGGATCTAATTAATATGTCGGTTTGGGAAGTAGATGAGATAGTACCTATTACCTGTTTTATTATCAAACCTTTGGGAGTTACTTCTACGTTTGCTTATTATGCCATGTTATGCTAGTAGACGTGGATTGGGTGAGTGTATCCATGACAGATGTGAGTTTGTTAATTAATGGTTTACTTAAGGTCGCAACTTAAACACACATCTGGGTGGATCGAGGTACCTGGTTTCCAGGATTTGCCTGTTTTTCTTTGGACCGCCACCCAGACTCAAAGGGATCATGAGATTATTCATGCTAGAAACTTCCGTGTGCAGCCACATGCTACTATGGGCTCTAGCATAGTTGACTAAGTCGTGTGAACTCTTACAGTGGTAGACTAGCTGATGTAGGGGATGTAGGTTCGTACGGTCTACCCGTTCGTAAGGTGCAAGCGCTTCTGAAACACTATATCTCGGTCATCCATTTCTCAAACACCATGTAGTGCGAGAATCCAAACGGAGGAGATCGAGTCATGTGGGGAAAAGTGCGCAAACCTCTGCAGAGTGTAACAAACTAATCATGGTTAGTCGTGTCCCCGGTTATGGACATCTTGAGTATCTAGTACTGGATTATCATGTGAATCTCATCATGTTACTTTAATTAATTTTGTTGGGTTTAATGATGATGTTACTTAATTGGGATTGAGGATGCTGTCAACCATTCTCAATGTTTAACAACCACCATGATAGTTAAATAATTTATTCCTTTGTAGTAGGGAAAAATTGGCTTTTCGCAAAAACATTATAACCATAGAGCCTCCACCAGCCAAATATGCATGTAGTGATAGCCTTTATTCATCATTGCTCTATTGTGTGAATTTGCCAGTACATTCAATGTACTGACCCTTTGTGGCTGCAACGTCTCATGTTACAGGATCTTATGACAAGTAAGTGATACGTTAGGGTTACGATTCCTATACTCAACTTTGCCGTTGGTGTTGATGGGAATCCACAACCTTGTTACTTTCGCTATTTTGGATTGAGGTTATAGTATTTACGCTACTTTATACATGTGATTTACCTCTGTTATAAATCCTCGAGTATTGTGTGTGTCAGCATAGCGATCCAGGGATGACACTTAAGCACAGAGACTTGATCCATTCGGGTCGGGTCGCTACAGAACACAAGAGACTGAAAGGTCGAACATGAGTAGTATAGTAGATACGATCAACATGAAGATGTTCACCGATGATGACTAGTCCGTCTCACGTGATGATCGGACACGGCCTAGTTGACTCGGATCATGTATCACTCAGATGACTAGAGGGATGTCTATCTGAGTGGGAGTTCATAAGATGAACTTAATTATCCTGAACATAGTCAAAAGGTTTTTGCAAATTATGTCGTAGCTCGCGCTTTAGTTCTACTGTTTTAGATATGATCCTAGAGAATTTTAGTTGAAAGTTGATAGTAGCAATTATGCGTACTGGGTCCATAAACTGAGAATTGTCCTCATTGCTGCGTAGAAGGCTTATGTCCTAATGCACCGCTCGGTGTGCTGAACCTCGAACGTCGTCTATGGATGTTGTGAACATCTAACATACACGTTTTGATGATTACATGATAGTTCAGTAATGTTAAATGGTTTAGAATTGTGGCGTCGAAGACGTTTTTGAAACGTTGCGGAACATATGAGATGTTCCAAGGGCTGAAATTGGGATTTCAGGCTCGTGCCCACGTCAAGAGGTATGAGACCTCCGACAAGTTTCTTAGCCAACAAACTAATTGAGAAAAGTTCAGCCGTTGAGCTTGTACTCAGATTGTCTAGGTACAAAAATCACTTGAATCGAGTGGGACCAGATGAGATAGTGATGTTTCTCCAAAGTCATTGCCACCAAGCTACTAGAGCTTCGTGATGAACTATAACCAATCAGGGATAGATATGATGATCCTTGAAATATTCACAATGTTTGACACCACAAAAGTAGAAATCAAGAAGGAGCATCAACTGTTGATGGTTAGTGAAACCACGAGTTTCAAGAAGGGCAAGGGCAAGAAGGGATACTTCATGAAATGGCAAATCAGTTGCTGCTCTAGTGAAGAAACCCAAAGTTTGAACCCAAACCCGAGACTAAGTGCTTCTGTAATAAGGGGAACAGTCACTGAAGCAGAACTACCCTAGATACTTGGTAGATGAGAAGGCTGGCAAGGTCGACAGAAGTATATTGGATATACATTATATTGATGTGTACTTTACTAGTACTCCTAGTAGCACCATGGTAATAGATACCGGTCTAGTTGCTAAGTGTTAGTAACTCGAAATAAAAGGCTACGGAATAAACGGAGACTAGCTAAAGGTGAGATGATGATATGGTTTGGAAGTGTTTCCAAGGTTGATGTGATCAAGCATCGCATACTCCCTCTACCATCGAGATTGGTGTTAAACCTAAATAATTGTTCTTTGGTGTTTGCGTTGAGCATAGACATGATTGGATTATGTTTATCGCAATACGGTTATTCATTTAAGGAGAATAATGGTTACTCTGTTTATTTCAATAATACCTTCAATGGTCTTGCACCTAAAGTGAATGGTTTATTGAATCTCGATCGTAGTGATACACATGTTCATGCCAAATGATATAAGATAGTAATGATATAGTGCCACCTACTTGTGGCACTGCCATTTGAGTCATATTGGTATAAAACGCATGAAGAAGCTCCATGTTGATGGATCTTTGGACTCACTCGTTTTTGAAAAGTTTGAGACATGCGAACCATGTCTACTAGTATGTACGCATGAAGAAACTCCATGCAGGTGGATCATTTGGACTCACTTGATTTTGAATCACTTGAGACATGCAAATCATACCACATGGGCAAGATGACTGAAAAGCCTCTGAAAGAACAAGTGCTCCCTAGGTGGTTTTGGTAATGAATGTCAAGATATCTCTTGTTGGACTAACACTTTTATCTAGTATGTTTCATATAAGTTCAACAATGGAGTGGCATGGACTAAAGGATGTGGGAACTCCTTCAAGATGCTAAGGACAAAGGATTGTCTCAAGCTTCAAGCTCAAGACTCTTCATTTTATATTTTAGTGGTCCAAGATCACATTGAGTCTATAGGAAAAGCCAATACTATCAAGGAGGGATGAGGTGTTGCTTAATGAGCCTCTTGCTTCATGTGCTTAGTGATATGCTCCAAAACCCTCAACTACTTTCCCACTTCCACCAATGACCTAAACCTAAAGCCAAAAACGGTCACACCGATTCTTTCTATCCGGCGCCACTGATTTCAGATGTCTTAGCCACTGCTACAAACCCTAAGCAAATCGGTCTCACCGATAGGGATCTCAGTCTCACCGAGATGGGATTGTAATCTCTCTGTGTATGTCCATTACCAAAATCGGTCTCACCAAGTTTGAGCAATCGGTACTACCGAGATTACAATGCAAACTTTCTGGTTGACTCATTACCAAAATCGGTCCCATCGAGTTTGTGTAATCGGTCAAACCGAGTTTGCCTGACCAACTCTCTAGAAAGCTTATTACCAAAATCGGTCTCACCGAGTTTGTGTAATCGGTCTTACCGAGATTATGTTATGCCCTAACCCTAACCATATCGGTCTTACCGAGTTGCATTTCGGTCCCACCGAAAACCCTAACGGTCACATTGTTTGCTAAATCGGTCTGACCGAGTTTAACGATTCGGTCCCACCGAGTTTGGTAGATTGTGTGTAATGGTTAGATTTTGTGTGGAGGCTATATATACCCTCCACCTCCTCTTCATTCGTGGAGAGAGCCATCGGTGAACCTACACTTCCAAAGATACATTTTCTCGAGAGAGAACTACCTACTCATGTGTTGAGGCCAAGATATTCCATTCCTACCATATGAATCTTGATCTCTAGCCTTCCCCAAGTTGCTTTCCACTCAAATCTTCTTTCCGCCAGATCCAAAACCTATGAGAGAGAGTTGAGTGTTGGGGAGACTATCATTTGAAGCACAAGAGCAAGGAGTTCATCATCAACGCACCATTTGTTACTTCTTGGAGAGTGGTGTCTCCTAGATTGGCTAGGTGTCACTTGGGAGCCTCCGACAAGATTGTGGAGTTGAACCAAGGAGTTTGTAAGGGCAAGGGGATCGCCTACTTCGTGAAGATCTACCGCTAGTGAGGCATGTCCTTCATGGGCGACGGCCATGGTGGGATAGACAAGGTTGCTTCTTCGTGCACCCTTCGTGGGTGGAGCCCTCCGTGGACTCGCGCAACCGTTACCCTTCGTGGGTTGAAGTCTCCATCAATGTGGATGTACGACAGCACCACCTATCGGAACCACGCCAAAAACATCTGTGTCTTCAATTGCGTTTGAATCCTCCACCCTTCTCTTTACATTCTTGCAAGTTGCATGCTTTACTTTCTGCTGCCCATATACTCTTGCATGCTTGCTTGATATGTATTTTGAATGTTAAACTTGTGCCTAATCTCCACTTAAACTTAAGGAAACTTAAAAACTGCAACTTTGGTAATTAGTGTCTAATCACCCCCCCCCCCTCTAGACACCTCTTCTCAAGGTCCTACAACCTCGTTTTCAGTAAGATGGAACAAGAAACCAACTTGTTGGAAGTAATACATTTTGATGTATGCAGTCCAATGAGTGCTGAGGCACGTAGTGGATATCGTTATGTTCTTACTTCACAGATGATTTGAGTAGAAGCTGAGTATATTTACTTGATGAAACACAAGTCTGAATTATTGAAAGGTTCAAGTAATTTTAGAGTGAAGTTGAAGATCGTCGTGACAAGAGGATAAAATGTCTATGATATGATCATAAGAGATGAATATCTGAGTTACGAGTTTGGCACACAATTAAGACATTGTGGAAATTGTTTCACAACTAATACCGCCTGGAACACCATAGTGTGATGGTGTGTCCAAACATCATAAATGCACCCTATTGGATATGGTGCATACAATGATGTCTCATATCGAATTGCCACTATCTTTTATGGGTTAGGCATTAGAGACAACCACATTCACTTTAAATAGGGTACCATGTAATTCCGTTGAGACGACACCGTATGAACTATGGTTTAGAGAAACCTAAGTTGTCGTTTCTTAAAAGTTTGGGGCTGCGACGCTTATGTGAAAAAGTTTCAGGCTAATAAGCTCGAACCCAAAGCGGATAAATGCATCTTCATAAGACACCCAAAAGATTTGGGTATACCTCCTGTCTCAGTTCCGGAAGCAAAAGGGATTGTTTCTAGAATCGGGTCCTTTCTTGAGGAAAAGTTTCTCTCAAAAGAATTGAGTGGGAGGATGGTGGAGACTTGATAAGGTTATTGAACCGTCACTTCAACTAGTGTGTAGCAGGGCACAGGAAGTTATTCCTGTGGCGCCTACACCAATTGAAGCGGAAGCTGATGATATTGATCATGAAACTTCGGATCAAGTCACTACCAAACCTCGTGGGTCGACAAGGATGCGTACTGCTTCAGAGTGGTATGTAATCCTGTCTTAGGAGGTCGTGTTGCTAGACAACAATGAACCTATGAGCTATGGAGAAGCGATGGTGGGCCCGGATTCCGACGAATGGCGCGAGGCCATAAAATCCGAGAGAGGATCCATGTATGAAAACAAAGTATAGACTTTGGAAGAACTACTCGATGGTCGTAAGGCTGTTGAGTACATATGGATTTTAAAAGGAAGACGGACAATGATGGTAAGTGTCACCATTAAGAAAGCTCGACTTGTCGCTAAGATGTTTCCCGACAAGTTCAAGGAGTTGACTACGATGAGACTTTCTCACTCATAGCGATGCTAAGAGTCTTTTGGAATTATATTAGCAGTTGTTGCATTATTTATGAAATCTTTTAGATAGGATGTCAAAACATTGTTTCCTCTGCGATTTTCTTGAGGAAAGGTTGTATGTGATACAACCATAAGGTTTTGTCAATCCTGAAAGATGCTAACAAGTATGCAAAGCTCCAGTAATCCTTCTAAGGAATTGAGTAAGCATCTTGGAGATGGAATATATGCTTTGATGAGATGATCAGAGATTTTGGGTTTATACAAAGTTTATGAGAAACTTGTATTTGCAAAGAAGTGAGTGGGAGCACTATAGAATTTCTGATGAGTATATGTTGTTGATATATTGTTGATCAGAAATGATGTAGAGTCTCTGGAAAGCATATAGGGTTATTTGAAAGTGTTTTTCAATGGAAAACCTAGATTAAGCTGCTTGAACATTGAGCATCAAGATCTATAAGGATAGATCAAGATCGCTTGATAGTACTTTCAAACGAACACATACCGCGACAAGATTTTGAAGGAGTTCAAAATAGATCGGCAAAGAAGGAGTTCTTGGCTGTGTTATAAGGTTTGAGTATAGAGTAAGACTCAATACCTGACCACGGTAGAAGAGAGAGAAAGGACGAAGGGCGTCCCCTATGCTTTAGACATAGGCTCTACAATATGCTATGCTGAGTACCGCACCTGAAGTGTGCCTTGCCATGAGTCAGTCAAGGGGTACAAGAGTGATCTAGGAATGGATCACATGACAGCGGTCAAACTTAACCTTAGTAACTAGTGCACTAAGGAATTTTCTCGATTATGGAGGTTGTCGGTGTCAAAACCGGAGGATCTCGGGTAGGGGGTCCCAAACTGTGCGTCTAGGCGGATGCTAACAGGAGACGAGGGACACGATGTTTTACCCAGGTTCGGGCCCTCTCGATGGACGTAAAACCCTACGTCCTGCTTGATTAATATTGATGATATGGGTAGTACAAGAGTGGAACTACCACGAGATCAAGGAGGCTAAACCCTAAAGCTAGCCTATGGTATGATTGTTGTAATGTATGTTGTGTCCCACGGACTAAAGCCCTCCGGTTTATATAGACACGGAGGAGGCTAGGGTTACACAGTCGGTTACAATGGTAGGAGATCTACATATCGTGATCGCCAAGCTTGCCTTCCACGCCAGGGAATGTCCCATCCGGACACGGGACGGAGTCTTCAATCTTGTATCTTCGTAGTCTTGGAGTCCGGCGGACGATGATAGTCCGGCTGTCCGGACACCCCCTAGTCTAGGACTCCCTTAGTAGCCCCTGAACCTGGCTTCAATGACGATAAGTCCGGCGCGCATAATGTTCGGCATTGCAAGGCGGGTTCCTTCCTTGAATAATCCAGAGAAGATCATGAACACCAGGATAGTGTCCGGCTCTGCAAAATAAATTCCACATTCCACCGTAGAGAGAATAAAATGTACACCAGTCCAATCTGCTGACGTATTATGCGGCGTGACATCACACCGCTACTAAGCCTTTGTTTGAATCGTTTTTTACTATACCACCTCAGCACGTTTAGCGAAGCGGTTTCCTTGGCACGTCTCGTCGAAGCAGAGATCGTGTTCCCCTTATTCCAGGATTCTCATCAATATGGACAGGGGTAACCCAACCGCGCCATTGATGGTGGCACTTGGGAGATAAGCGAGTATTATCAGGCCGGTGGGGACGCATAGTTTTCGTCCGCCTATATATAAGGGATAAGGATTTACCTTCTCACCTACGCCTTCTTCCTCCTTTGCTTATCCATCTCCGCGTACTCAAGCTCCAACGCCCAAGCTCGCGCATCTCCCCCCAACCCTCTCCGAATATGTCCGGAGCGGGAGGCAAATGGTTGGCCTCCACCGTTAAGGAGGAGCACATCACCAAACTGCGCAGCGCCGGATACCTTTACAGCGATATCGCACATCGGCTGCCCGACGAGGGGCCGCTCATCCCTACCCCTGGGCCCCATGAGAGGGTCGTCTTCCTCCCCCACTTCCTCCGCTGGATCGGGCTTTCCATCGCACCCATTTGTCCGGGGATCATGTTTACTACGGCTGGATTTCCACGATTTGGTGCCAAACTTCATCCTCAACATCTCGGCGTTTATCGTGGGGTGCGAACCTTCCTCTCGCATCCGCCCCACTTCGCTGTGGCTCAAGACCTTCAACGTCTGCGAAGGTTGTGAAGGGCACATAAGCGGAATGCAGAGAGCGCCATGTTGGGCAAGTTGCCCAACGTCCTTTGGCTCGAAGGGCCTTCGTGGACTCCGTCAAGGGGTGGCAATCGGGGTGGTTCTACATCACTGAGCCGCGCAAGCCCACATGGGCGGCGGCCCCGAAGTTTAGATCTGGCGTCCCCACGCAGCTCACCTCTGGAAAGAGAAGGGCTTGTTGTGGGGCAATCCGGCGAGCCGACGGACTCGAGCACGCATCCGAAGGTGGTGAGCGGTAAGCTCAGGCTCGTCGACGTGGTCCAAGTCATGCTCATCCACCGGATCCTCCCATGCCAAGAACGGGCATTCAATCTGTGGGAGTTCAATCCGGAACAGCACCAGGTGCTAAGCAGGCTCTTCGATCGACATCTGAAGGCGCTGGAGGGTGCTGTTTAAGGGCGCTGTTTCCCGCATCCGCGATAGAAGATCATGGATTTCGCCGCGACATCCGGCCGACGAGGTAAGTGATTCAACCCTTTATGGGACACTTGTGGTAATCAAATTGATTCTAGAGGGGTTTCATTCTGTCTTTTCCTTTGACAGGAATGGATGGAGAAGGCCAAGCTACTTATCAGCCCGGCTCCCATGCCAGAAGACCCAGAGAACGCCCGTTTAGCAGGGCTGCTGGTTCCGGCACCGCACGTGGTGCCGGAGAAGAAGGCCAAGAAGGTGGCCGCGGGGACTCGAAAGAGTTTCCGCAATCAGGCGTCTGACGACGAGGCGTACTCCTCCCCCGAAGACGAAGAGGAGGAGGAGGACTCTCTCCCGGAGGAGAAAGAGAAGAAGAGGAAGGCTTCCCCAATAGGGGAGGCCGAAGAGTCCAAGAGGGGGAGGACTATCCCCCCGGACAGTTTCGCCAACACCACCGTTGGCGAGGATGAGTGGCCTCCAAGGGCCAGGCGTCCGGCAAGATCGTAAGTATCCGGATCCTTTATATGCAATTTCTTTCGTGTCGCGTAGTGTCCTTAATGCCGCATTCTGTCCGTAGTCCGGCCGATGACGATCTCCCCGACTCATCGAGCGGGTCGCTGGCCCCGTCGGATGTGGATTCACTTCCGACTGCCTCTACCCCACGCGCCGACGAGGACGCCGAGGTGGGATCCCAGAGAGGGACCCATCAGGAGGAGGCTCCGGAGGCGCCGTCAGGCAGGCTCCCGGACTTTGCGCCGGATTCTACATCGTAACTCGCAGTGGTTCCGAGTCCGCAAGCGGCCCTTCGAAAGAAGGGCAAGATCGTGACACGGCGACCTCCGCCCAACCGAGGCGCCAGATAACTGCTAGAAGCGCTTAAAGGCGCTTCCATCGAAGAACACCGCACTATCATGAGTGCGGTGATTCAAAAGGTTCGGCTCGCCAAAAGCGGGCCGACCGAAGCTTCGCAGCAGCCTTCTAACGAGCTTTGAGGTAAGAAGTTAAAATTATGTAATGTAATACCGCATAGACAAGAGTTTCGATGCTCGGTTCGGTGTTCGCAAAGAAAAGCCGGACTGAGGATCTAACAAGATATACGCAGGGTTGCTTAAAATATGTCAATATGGGTTTGCAGGCTGCGTGCTGACCTCTGCCGCACTATCGGCGGAGGTCGATGTGTTGAAAAAGGATCTCGAGCGGTCCGAGCAAGAGCTCGGCCATGCCAAGAAGCAGCTCGAGGACAAAGAAGGTGAGTCGCACCACTTTAAATGGTTACCTTACAGAAAAGGATTTTGGTTGCAATAAAATTAACAAGGATAATATGGGTATTGCGGGGCCACTTAACGAGGTGGCAGCCACGAAGGAGGTGTGTCGCGACGAACGATCTTGCCGTGGAGTGGGAAGAGCGAGAGAAGCAGGAGGCACGGGTGGCGGAAGTGCGGCAAGAGCTCCAGGCTCTCGATAAACATGAGAGTTTGGAGCGTGACTCCAAGACTCGAGAGTCCGAGCTTGCCTCGGCTCTCGAAAGTGCCAAGTCCGCCAAGGCCGAGGCCCATAAGGCCCTTCAGGAGGTTGAAGATGTAAAGAAGATAGCGGCGGGTAAGGCATTTTTCATGCAAAGCAAGCATGTTAATGTAAAATACCTGACACTTACCCGCATTCGGAGCTCTCCAGGGGCGTTTGCAGATCTGCCGTGTAGTGCGTCCGATGCCACCGCATTCTATCGTGGCAAGGAGGGGAGCTCGACGAAAGAAGTCTTGGTCTCAAGATCTGTTGAGGCGGACACCTGGTGCCCCAAGCGACCGGTGAAGCAGCTGGTCGAACTCCTAAGGTAGCCGAGGAGGCCATGAAGGGCCTTATAGTCCGGTGTGGCTGGACGAGCCATGCACAGGAGCTACTTTGGCCTCATGCGGCGGCTGGTGGATGCATGCCCCTGGGTCGAGGTCATCAAGCGCTCCGCCTTTATTGAAGGTGCTCGTCAGGCCCTTGCCCGCACAAAGGTGCATTGGGGAAAGTTGGATGCGGAGAAGCTTCTCACGGACCCACCGCCACCGGGCAAGGAGTATCGTACGCCTGAAATGTATTATAAAACTGTCCTGAAGGGAGCCCGCGATATTGCGGATGAGTGCCCCAGAAATGTAATCTTTGAGTAGACTCGCTATGTATTATCCTTTGCGCTGAGACTTTGTTCATGTGCGCATTAAGCAACACTTGTTTAATTTAAAATATTACCTTCTATGCGGCCATGTAAAAATCTGAGAGATGGCAAGTCGTTGGCTTCAGCCCCCAAGCCACGAGTGCTGGGGTGTTCGGGATAACCTTGACCGCTCTTGTTCCCATTTTTGGGTCCATCTAGGGAGGCGCTCAACACAGCGAACAAGGCAACCGGACTTATAATGCTTGAACACTCTCACTTAGCCATAGAATTCTATAATTTTAAATTTCGGCGAAGCCCCTGGTATTCGGAAGCCGAACCCGGCGCTATCCACGCTTCGTCGGACATTGTCGGAACTTCCCTCAAGCGGCGTGAGTCTTTAGGACCGAAAAACCTCTCGAACAGCGACCAGTCTCTCGCCTTATCATGCCGATCAGTTTTAGCTTTTCCATCGAGGCGCCGCCGGCTCAACGGGGTGCAATCGCAGATGGTTCTCCAGTGCCACCTTAGCCGGCGAACGGGCGTAAGGCACCAAAAGCGTGGGAGCAGGCAAACCCCACTATTGACCCAAGACATGATTCGAGCCGATTCATATAATGCTATAAGTTCGGGTGCCGCACTTGTGAAAGTGTTCGGACTTATCACACCATAATGCGGGGAACACAAGCCCCTGGTGTATTCGGCCGTACCAAAATATACGGGTGCGAGATGTCATGAAATGAACATATATATAAAAGGTGACATAATTGCAATTGAAAAGTGCTGCATTATTTATTAAAGGAAGTCTTCTATGAGTGCGAACTGATACAAATAGTGCGGTAAGCAAGGGATTTGGACTAAGTAAACATGTCCCCCTCCAGGGGTGAGCTGCGGACTTGGTGTATATAATCGAATTTAATGCTCGTAATTGAGACCACCTGAGAGTTCGTCGCAGCCTTCTTTCGTCCCTGACTGTTGCATCGCGAGTTCGGCGGAGTTCGCCACGGACGAGGCCTCCGTTACGGAGTCCTGTGTACACAAAGAAGGAAAATAATATTAAAAAAAGGGGGCACACTTGCGAGCCCCTTGGTGTGGTCGAACCGCACTCTGGGTCCATTGCGATCGTGCCCCTTTCCCTGCGCCCATGGTATCTTCAAAGCGTAATGATGTACGCGGAGTGTTATTCTTGCGATCATGCACGGGCGGGGGTCGGGGCTGCATTGCTATGCGTGCTCTGATCGCGCCAGGTGGTCTTGGTTGGTATTGCTTCGGGCGCGTTTTGCTGTGTCCGGCCGTTTAACGGCTGGACCCGAGAATTGCCTTAAGAGGCTGCTCAGATTCCGCCGAGGGCATTTGTATGTTCCTCCGTTCGGAGGGCGTTCGTATTCCGTTGACCATGATGACTCCACGAGGGCCTGGCATCTTGAGCTTGAGGTATGCATAATCGCGGCACGCGTTGAATTTTGCAAACGCGGTTCGTCGAGCGAGCATGATAGCCGCTGCGAAACGGGACTATGTCGAAGATTAACTCCTCGCTCCGGAAATTGTCCGGGGATCCGAAGACCACTTCCATTGTTACTGAGCCTATACAGTTGGCTTCCACACCTTGTAAGACACCTTTAAAGGTTGTCTTTGTAGGTTTAATCCTTGAGGGGTCTATGCCCATTTTGCGCACTATATCCTGATAAAGCAGGTTCAGGCTACTACCGCCATCCATCAGGACTCTCGTGGGGGGAAATCCATTGACGATTGGGTCTAAAACCAATGCGGCGAATCAGCCATGGCGTATGCTGGTCGGATGGTCTCTTCGATCGAAAGTGATCGGACAAGAGGACCATGGATTGAACTTCGGGGCGACTGGCTCCATCGCATAGACGTCCCTTAGTGCGCGCTTCCTCTCCCTCTTGGGTATATGGGTTGCATAAATCATGTTCACCGTCCGCACTTGTGGGGGAAAACCATTCTGTCCTCTACTGTTCGGCGGTCGGGTCTCCTCCTCGTCATCCCTGTTTAGCCCCTTGTCAGTGTTTTCGGCAATTAACTTGCCTGCCTGTTTGAATACCCAGCAATCTCTATTAGTGTGATTGGCTGGTTTTTCAGGGGTGCCATGTATCTGGCATAAGCGGTCGAGTATTCGGTCCAAATTGGATGGACCCGGAGTGGTTCTTTTGAATGGCTTCTTCCGTTGACCGGGTTTAGAGCCTCGGAGCGTTGACTGCCGTATCCTCCTTGTCGTCGCCGTTAATGCGGCGTTTGTTTTTGTTTCGACGTGAGCTGCCGTTGTTGTCCTTAGTGTCCGGACTGCCAGAATTTTTGCGGAGATTGTTACTGTGGGCTAGCCAGCTATCCTCTCCCACGCAGAAGCGGGTCATTAATGATGTGAGGGCTGCCATAGATTTCGGCTTTTCCTGGCCCAGGTGCCAGGCTAGCCATTCGTCGCAGATGTTATGCTTGAAGGCTGCAAGGGCCTCTGCATCCGGACAGTCGATGATTTGATTTTTCTTCGTCAAGAACCGTGTCGTAATTGTCCGCCGATTCGTTCGCTGCTGAATGATATAGCTTAGGTCATCGGCGTCGGTGGTCGCTTTATCGTGCCTCGAAGTTATCGAGGAATGCGGCTTCCAGGTCTTCCCAACACCTAATTGACTCTGCGGGCAAGCTGTTAAGCCAATGCCGAGCTGGTCCTTTAGGCTTGAGTGGGAGGTACTTGATGGCGTGGAGATCGTCGCTGCGGGCCATATGAATGTGGAGAAGATAATCCTCGATCCAAACTGCGAGGTCTGTTGTGCCATCGTAGGATTCAACGTTTACGGGTTTAAACCCTTCGGGGATTTGATGATCCATTACTTCGTCGGTGAAGCATAGCGGGTGTGTGGCGCCTCTGTATTGAGCAATATCACGACGCAGCTCGCGAGAGCGCTGCCTGCTGTATTCGGCCCTGCCGGGGTTATTATATCCGGTGTGACGGTATTCGTCATGGGTTGTGGGGCGCCCACGTGATCCATAGATGGATCTGGATTGCCTTGCTTTGTCCTCCAATATATCTCGCAAGTCCGGCGCGTTCCCTCTTGGCTTCGTACTTTTGGAGCGATGCCGGAGTACGGTCTTGGCTGGGGGGCCTGGATGCCTCTCTGTCACGATCGCGGGGTGGTCGGTCAGCCGTATCGTGTGCTGGTGATGGAGGTATGTATGCTTCCTCCTCTAATCGGGGGAGCAGCTTGCGTCTTGGATAGCTTTTGGAGGGGCGTTCGAGTTTATACTCTTCGGCCACGAGGACCTCGGTCCATCGATCGGCCAGCAGGTCCTGATCAGCTTGAAGCTGCTGCTGCTTTTTCTTTAGGCTGTTTGCCGTGGCGATAAGCCTGCGTTTAAAACGCTCTTGTTTGACGGGATCCTCGGGCACGACGAGCTCGTCATCGTTGAGGCTTGCCTCGTCTTCGGAGGGAGGCATATAGTTGTAATCCTCAACCTCTTCGTCTGCCGCCCTCTCCTGAGGGATCCTCCTGCGCTGAGTCTTGCTGGAGGGGGTTGTCTTCGGCACTTTCTGGGGTATTATTATCTCCTGTGCCGGAATCTCCATTCTTGCTGTGGCGGGATTTAGAGCGGCGCCGCTGACGCCGGTGCTCTGGCTGTTTCTTTAAAGAATCTGCTTCCGCTGTTTCTTCGCCGTCCCCATCTTTTGGGGTATCCACCATATATATGTCATATGACGAGGTGGTCTTCCAGTGCCCTGTAGGCGCTGGTTCCTGTTCATCTCCGGCATCGTCGTCCATAGCGTCGATGTCTTTGGAGTCGTAGTCTAGCATCTCGGTTAGATCGTCGACAGTGGCTACAAAGTGGGTGGTGGGTGGGCTCTGAATTTCTTCGTCATCCGCATCCCAACCATCCTGGCCATAGTCCGGCCAGGGCTCTCCTGATAACGAGAGATGCTTTAGTGAATTCAGGATGTCGCCAAAAGGCGAGTATTGGAAGATGTCCGCGGTGGTGAATTCCATAACAGGCGCCCAATCCGATTTGATTGGTAGGGCGTGGGAGGTTGAGTCCGCAAGGAGTCGGCACCTCGTAATCACGAGTTTTGCGAGGACAAGATTAGTGTTCGCTCCATCGCCGTAGCGGCTTAAAGCCCGAGGCGTGTCCATCCACCGATCCTCTATCTGGGCAGTCTGCTCGGACCAATGGCCGGAGCGGATTCGTGTGCGGCCACCAAGGCACTGTTCGGCGGCAGAGCTAGATCATGCCCATCGCAACAGTGCGGCGCGCTTGGCTGTGGCTCGGGTCCGTCGAAGATCAAGTCTCCGTGGACATCGGCCGTGAAGTTTAGGCTTCCGAATCTGACCTGACGGCCAGGGGCGTAGCTTTCGATCTGCTCTAGATGGCTGCTTAATTAGCCCGTAGTCTTGAAGCCGCCGAATCTGAAGATCTGTCCGGGAGAAAAGTCTCACCTCGACAGCGTCGTTGGTTGCAGATGCCATCAAGCCTATCGGTGGCGACACGGAGGAGCTCTCAATGAAAGCACCAATGTCGGTGTCAAACCGCGGATCTCGGGTAGGGGGTCCCGAACTGTGCGTCTAGGCGGATGGTAACAGAGACGAGGGACACGATGTTTTACCAGTGTTGGGCCCTCTCGATGGAGGTAAACCTCACGTCCGCTTGATTAATATTGATGATATGGGTAGTACAAGAGTGGATCTACCACGAGATCAAGGAGGCTAAACCCTAAAGCTAGCCTATGGTATGATTGTTGTAATGTATGTTGTGTCCCACGGACTAAAGCCCTCCGGTTTATATAGACACCGGAGGAGGCTAGGGTTACAGAGTCGGTTACAATGGTAGGAGATCTACATATGCGTGTCGCCAAGCTTGCCTTCCACGCCAAGGAAAGTCCCATCCGGACACGGGACGGAGTCTTCAATCTTGTATCTTCGTAGTCTTGGAGTCCGTGGGACGATGATAGTCCGCTGTCCGGACACCCCTAGTCCAGACTCCTCGGAGGTGGTAAAAGAGTTAAATCGTAAAGGGTTACGCCGATGCAAACTTTGACACTAATCCGGATGACTCGAGTAGTAAACCAGATTCGTATAGTAGAGCAGTTATTTGGAATAGCTGCAAGTAGCACCTTGTAGATGCATCTACAAGATGACATAGATATTTGTAAAGGGCCTACGGATCTGAAAGGTTCGGACACTGCTGACTAATAAACCTCTCTCACAAGCGAGATATGATCAAACACCATGGGTGTTGGATTCAATACAATCACATAATGATGTGAACTAGATTATTGACTCTAGTGCAAGTGGGAGACTATTGGAAATATGCCCTAGAGGCAATAATAAAATGGTTACTATTATATTTCCTTGTTCATGATAATTGTCTATTGTTCATGCTATAATTGTATTAACAGGAAACCGTAATACATGTGTGAATACATAGACCACAACATGTCCCTAGTGAGCCTCTAGTTGGCTAGCTCGTTGATCAACAGATGGTTATGGTTTGCTGACCATGGACATTGGATGTCATTGATAACGGGATCACATCATTAGGAGAATGATGTGATGGACAAGACCCAATCCTAAGCATAGCACAAGATCGTATTGTTCGTTTGCTAAGAGCTTTTCTAATGTCAAGTATCATTTCCTTAGACCATGAGATTGTGCAACTCACGGATACCGTAGGAATGCTTTGGCTGTACCAAACGTCACAACATAACTGGGTGGCTATAAATGTGCACTACAGGTATCTCCGAAAGTGTCTGTTGGGTTGGCACGAATCGAGACTAGGATTTTTCACTCCGTATGATGGAGAGGTATCTTTGGGCCCACACGGTAATGCATCATCATAATGAGCTCAATGTGACTAAGTAGTTAGACACAGGATCATGCATTATGGAATGAGTAAAGTGACTTGCCGGTAACGAGATTGAACGAGGTATTTGATACTGACGATCGAATCTCGGGCAAGTAACGTACCGATTGACAAAGGAAATTGCATACGGGATTGCTTGAATCCCCGACATCGTGGTTCATCCGATGAGATCATCGTGGAACATGTGGGAGCCAACATGGGTATCCAGATCCCTCTGTTGGTTATTGGCCAGAGAGATGTCTCGGTCATGTCTGCATGATTCCCGAACCCGTAGGGTCTACACACTTAAGGTTCGGTGACGCTAGAGTTGTTACGGGAAATAGTATGTGGTTACGGAAGGTTGTTGGTAGTCCCGGATGAGATCCCGGACATGATGAGGAGCTCCGAAATGGTCCGGAGGTGAAGATCGGTATATTGGACGAAGGGTATTGGAGTCCGGAATTGTTCCGGGGGTACCAGGTGATGACCGGCGTGTCCGAAAGGGGTTTCGGAGGCCCCGGCAAGCGTTGGCGGGCCTTATGGGCCAAGGGGAGAGGGCAAATCAGCCACCTAAGGGGCTGAGAGCCCCTCCCACCCTATCTTACGTAACCGGGAGAGGTGGGGCGCGACTCCTAGGGCAGCCGCCCCTCCCGGCTTGGGGGGCAAGTTTCCTAGGGGGTGGGGGCACCCAAACCCATCTAGGGTTTCCCCTGTGGCCGCCGCCCCTCCCCTAGGGAACCCTAGGGAACCTCCCCCTCCTCCCTTCCCCCTATATATAGTTAGGGAGAGAGAGGGCATCCACACCCTTCCCCTGGCGCAGCCCTCTCCCTCCTCCAACACCTCCTCCTCATCCATAGAGTTTAGCGAAGCTCTGCCGGTGAACCACGAGCTCCATCGCCACCATGTCGTCGTGCTGCTGGAGTTCTCCCTCAACTTCTCCTCTCCCCTTGCCGGATCAAGAACGAGGAGACATCCCCGGGCTGTACGTGTGTTGAACACGGAGGCGCCGTCCGTTTGGCACTTAGATCGGAATCGACCGCGATCTGAATCGCTACGTGTACGACTCCACCAACCGCGTTCTTGTAACGCTTCCGCTTAGCAATCTTCAGGGGTATGAAGATGCACTCCCTCTCTCTCTTCTTGCTAGTATCTCCATAGATTGATCTTTGTGATGCGTAGAAAATTTTGAATTTCTGCTACGTTCCCCAACATGAGGCCCCTCAGGACCTCTGTGTTGGCTTGCTCGGCCTAACCATTGCTCCGCGGGTGCGCCACCGAACCGTAGCATATCTGCGTCCCAAGGTTAGCACAGTATGTTTTGAAGAGGTTACTGGTGAACTGCGAACCGTTGTCGGTGATGAGGCGGCTCGGCACCCCGAATCGACTCACGAGGCCCTTGATGAACTTGACCGCGGAGCCTGCGGGGATGGTGCAGAAAGCTTCCACCTCAGCCCACTTGGTGAACTTGTCCACGGCGACGTAGAGGTAGCGGTAGCCTCCTGGTGCCCGAGGGAACAGACCTAGGATATCCAGTCCCCAGACTGTGAATGGCCATGAGAGGGGTATAGTCTGCAGACCTCCCACCGGCTGATGGATCTGCTTGGCATGGAACTGACAGTCCTCACAAGCTTTCACCAGTTCCACAGCGTCATTGAGTGCCGTGGGCCAATAGAACCTGCTGCGGAACGCCTTGCCAACAAAAGTCCGTGACGACGAGTGATGCCCACGGTCTCCATCGTGTATGTCTGCCAGTAGCTCCTTCCCTTGCTCCCTGGAAATGCAACATAAGGACACATCATTCGGTTGTCTCCGGTAGAGCTCTCCATCCTTGAGGCAGTATGCCGTGGCCTGCCGTGCCACACGCTCTACTTCCTCCTCTTTTTCGGTAAGGTGCCTCGTGTCAGGTAGCTCCTGAGCTCTATGATCCAACACCCTTCCTAAGGCTTCAGCGCCAGGAGTAGGCGCACTCCTGAGGTCGGGCTGCAGACCGGGGCTCCTGAGGCAGGTGGCTGGGGGAGCTCCTCCCGAGGCCGCTCCGTGCTTGACAGTGATGGCGTCACCGAGGGCTTGAAGAGCCGCTCCTCGAAGACGCCAGGCTCCTGAGGTAGCCACCTGGATGCCCTTTTGGCGATGTCATCAGCCTCTTTATTGGTGCCGCGAGGCACATGCTGCAACTCCAGCCCCCAAAACTGCTTCTCCATCCTACGGACTTCCGCGAGGTAGGCTTCCATGTGCTCGTCCTTCGGCTCGTATACTTTGTTGGAGAAGTTGACGAGGAGCTGAGAATCACCCTTGATGGTGAGGCGCTTCACCCCCAGGGCGACTACGGCTTTCAGGCCTGCTATCAGGCCTTCATATTCTGCTATGTTGTTGGAGACCTTTTCTCCATGCTGGAAACAGAGTTGCACAATGTAGTAGAGCTTGTCTTGAGTGGGAGATACGAGCACCGCACCAGCCCCCGCGCCGTGTCGGGAGAACGCCCCGTCGAAGTACATGACCCAACCGTTCGGTGCCTCGCTTCCTAGGGAGAGTGACCGATCCTCGCCTGCCTCAAGGCCTGGCGCTTCTGCCCACTCCGCCATGAAGTCCGCAAGCGCGGCCCCCTTGATGACTCTGGTTGTGCTGAATTCTATCTGAAATGCTTGCAGCTCGATGTTCCACTCAGCGACCCTTCCAGCTAAGTTGGGGCCCCTGAGCACCCTTTCCAAGGGATATGGCGAGACGACCTTGATGGGATGGCCTTGGAAATAGTGCCGCAGCTTGCGCGAGGCTACCAATAGCGCGAGGAGGAGTTTCTGAGGCATGGGGTACCACGCCCTCGCGTCCTGCAACACCGTGCTGACAAAGTACATAGGGCGCTCGACGAGGTGGGGAGTGCTGGCGCTGCAATCGCCCTCCGGAGGCTGGGCGCCTCCCGAGACAATGAAGCACCCAGCGGCTGGTCGCTTAGAGGAGGGGCCTCTTCTGTCCTGGGCATGCTTCACTGCAGCGGCTGGTCCTTCTCGGCTGCAGTCGCGGTCTCTGTGAGGCCCTCTTGGTCCTGCTTTGCTTTGACCCGGACAGTTGCTGCGTCCTTGGTCTTACGCTCCTCCCTAACAGCCACCAGGCTTGCTGGCTGAGTAGGGGTGATCGCAAGGTAGAGCACCAGGGCTCTTGAGGACGCGGAGCCACTATCTTTGGAGGGCTGGTTAAGTACCTTTTGAGATCTGGAACGCCTTGTCGGCCTCTTGATCCATTCAAAGGGGCCCTTCCTCTTCATCGGCTTGAAGAAGGGCAGGCTGTTCCCCAAAGCTTGGAGATGAAACGCTCTAGTGCGGTCATGCGCCCAGTGAGCTTCTGCATCTCTCTGAGGGCCTTCGGCGGGCTCATGTCCTCGACTGCTTTTACCTTTTCTGGGTTGGCCTCGATGCCCCGGTGGGATACGAGGAAGCCCAGGAGGTTGCCCGAGGGGACTCCAAACACACACTTCTCCGGGTTGAGCCGCAGGTCCACTTTGTTAAGGCTCGCGAAGGTTTCCTCCAAGTCCTATATCAGGGTTTTTGCCTCCCGAGACTTGTGATGCCCCCGATTTAATCGTACACTAATCATGCACGCAAACGTGTACGATCAAGATCAGGGACTCACGGGAAGATATCACAACACAACTCTAAATGTAAAATAAGTCATACAAGCATCATAATACAAGCCAGGGGCCTCGAGGGCTCGAATACAAGTGCTCGATCATAGACGAAGTCGTGGAAGCAACAATATCCGAGTACGACATAAGTTATACAAGTTGCCATAAGATGGCTAGCACAAACCGGGATACAGATCGAAGAGGCGCAGCCTCTGCGCTCGATCCTCCTAAACTACTCCCGGTCGCCGCCGCAGCCTCGCACGTAGTAGTAGGCACCTTCACGTAGTAGTCGTCCTCGACGGTGGCGCCTCGCTCTGGACTCCAGATCTGGTTGCGACAACCGTAAAGAAAGGAAAGGGGGAAAAGGGGAGAAAGCAACCGTGAGTACTCATCCAAAGTACTCGCAAGCAAGGAGCTACACTACATATGCATGGGTATATGTGTAAAGGGCCATATCTGGGGTGAGCTGCGAGAATGCCGTAATAAGAGGGGATAGCTAATCCGTCAAAGACTACGCTCGCAGCCTCCGCCTCATGACATGTAGAAGAGAGTAGATTGAAGTCCTTCAAGTAGCATCTCCAAGTAGCATCACCAAGTAGCATCTCCAAGAGCATCGCATAGCATAATCCTACCCGCGATCCTCTCCTCGTAGCCTGTTAGAGAGCGATCACCGGGTTGTCTGTGGAACCGGAAGGGTGTGTTTTATTAAGTATCCAGTTCTAGTTGTCATAAGGTCGAGGTACAACTCCGGTCGTCCTTTTACCGAGGGACACGGCTATTCAATAGATTAACTTCACTGCAGGGTGCACCACATAACCCAACATGCTTGATCCCATTTGGCGGACACACTTTCTCGGTCATGCCCGCCTCGGAAGATCAACACGCCGCAGCCCCACCTAGGCACAACCGAGAGGTCAAACACGCCGGTCTAAACCTAAGCGCAGGGTCCGGGCCCATCGCCTCGAAAGCACACCTGACGTTGTAGGGCGGCCGAAGCAGACCTAGCCTAGTGGCGTTCAATCCAATCCGGCGTAGCGCGCCGTCGTCCGACGCCAAGAAGGCTTCGCCGATACCACGACGCGGGATACCCATAACTACTCCCACGTAGATGGTTAGTGCGTATAGACCAAATGGCCGGACTCGGATCAAATACCAAGATCTCGTTAAGCGTGTTATTATGAAGCAAACGCGACGCCCACGAGGCTGTGCCCACCTCTCACCTAGGCGGTCTCAACCTGCCTGTCGCTCCGACACAAAGATCCACACAGAGGGCCGTCGGGACAAAGGTCCTTTCAGCCCCAATCCGTGAATCACTCGGGTACTCTTCGAGCGGACCCGACTTTAGTCACCATCTCGTAGTATGTATGTATGTATAGTATATACCCATGATCACCTCCCAAGTGATCACGGCCCGATAGTATAGCAAGGCGATCGACAAGAATGTAGGGCCAATGATGATAAACTAGCATCCTATACTATGTATTTAGGATTGCGGTAAGGTATCAACAGATGTAGCAACAATGTCGGGCTATGCAATGTAATAGGATTATCGAAAAGCAAGAATATGCTACACTACTCTAATGCAAGCAAGATAGAGGAGAATAGGCGATATCTGGTGATCAAGGGGGCTTGCACGGTTCTTTGTGGCAAGAGAGAGGGTCGTCAACTCCGTAGTCGAACTGGGCAAAGAAGGCGTCGGTCTCGGTGTCTATCGAGAGAAGAGGGGGGAGAAACAGTAAATATTTAAGCAAGCAGATGTATAGTGATGTATGACATGTCAAGTAACGGCGTTAGAGGTGCCCTAACGCGGTATGGGATGATACCGGTGAAGGGGGGAAACATCCGGGAAAGTTTTCCCGGTGTTTCATGTTTTCGAGCAGAGGAGCCGGAGGGGGAAAAGTTGCGAGTTTGATATGTTAGAAATGTGTGGCGGACGAACGGGCTGCGATCCGAATCGCCTCGCTGCTACGAGCAACTTTCATGTACAAAGTTTTTCCATCCGAGCTACGGTTTATTTTATATTGATTTTAAAAGGATTTAATCATTTTCTAATTTATTAATTATTAATTAAATTAACATTATCCAGAATAGTGTTTGCCGATGTCAGCATGACGTCAGCGATCAACGCCGATTGACCTGGTCAACCGACAGTGGGACCCGCATGTCATACTCTGATTATGCTAATTAAGATTTAACTAATCTAATTATTGTTTAACTAAACTAATTAGTTTAATTAGGTTAACCTAATCATGATTAATTAACTTAATTAATTCCTTAATTAATTAATTAATTTAATTATTATTATTTCTTTAATTATTTTTATTATTATTTTTAAAAACTCTTTTTTTTTAAGAAAACGTTCAGGCGGGGCCCCTAGTCGATGGTTGGGGGCCTAGTGGATCGGGCGCTAGCGGCATCGGCGCTACTCGAATCGGGCGCGTGATCGCCCGTCCATTGCCTCGGCGTGGCTAATGGGGGATGGCGGCCGGCGCCTTCGCTGGCTGGCGGCGGCGACGACGCAGTCGGCGGGATCGCGTCCGCAGGCGGGCGTGGCGGAGGAGGGAGCAGGGGCAACGAGCTCGCAGAGGAGGGCGAGGCCGTGGCGAGACGGGCGGTCGCCGGGGGACGAGCGCAGGGAGGCCACGCCCGGCGGCAACAAGTGCGCGGCGGCGTCAGGGCGCGCCACGGGCGAAGCGCAGAGGGCGTAGGGCGAGAGCACGTGCGCCCGGCAAGCGTGTCTGGGCACGCCGGGCGGGCGGCTACGTGAGCGATGCTGGCGCGGTGAACGAAGCCTGATCATGAAGCGGGCAGAGGCAGAGAAGGGAGAGGCCTGAGGCCTCACCGGCGTTGATGGGGAGAGGCGTCGAGTCTTCTTGGCGGCCGTGGGAGGAGGACGAGTAGCGGGCGACGAGGTCGGAGAGGAGGCGACCGGTGAGGAGGAGGAGGCAGTCCCGGGAAGCTCGGGGGCGGCGGCGGTAGGGTAGGGTTCGATCCGGCAATGTGTCGGGACGGATCGGGCCCTCCCGATCCAGATCCAACGAGGGAGTGGGGAGGGGAACGAGAGGGAGACGTGGGGCTAGTGGGCAGCGGGCTAGGGTTCGGGGGAGTGGGTGTGAGGATAAGGGAGTGGGGGTGGGGCGCGGCTGGGCCGGCCTAGTCGGCCTGGTGACCGGCTGGGCTGGTGCGGCCCAGTGGGAGGGGGGCTCCTTTTCCTTTTTTTGTTAGTTTTCCGTTTTCTGTTTTTCTTTTCTGTTTTATTTTAGTTGCACTTTATTTTTGGTTTAGTAAAATATAAAAATAGCTCCAAAAATAGTGGGCCAAAATAATCCAGTGTTCTAAGAAGTTTTACCTCAGAATAAAAATAGTTTAGCATTTGGTAAAATATTTTAGGAGTATAACTAATTGTTTTGATGTTGTTTTAATCACTTTAGGGTATTTAAATATTTTATAAAGATGTTGTTACTCCACCAATAATATCCATGATTTATTTGTCACATTAAGAACATTTTAGTTTTGACTTTCGAAAACTTTAATTGTTTGACTTGATTTTAAATTTGAATTTGAATCGTTTTTGAACTAACACGAGTTTACCAACAGTTACCTAGGTGATGTGGCATCATTAGCGCAGGGTTACTGTAGCTTGATTACCCGGGCGTCACAATTCTCCTCCACTACAAGAAATCTCGTCCCGAGATTTAAGAGGGGGACCAGGGGAAAGGTCAGTTACGTAAATCCTAACGAATCTTCTCGTCTTTGGTTGCTCTTCTCAAGAGGTCGACCCATTACATTGATGTCTTCGAGTTCTCGCTTCAGTCATCATGATGAAGTCAGTACTTTCTTCAAGAACTCCATCGCACTTATGAAAGAATAAAGGGTGGGCATTCGGGAGAACGGACCTCGGCAAGGTTGACTATCGGGTCGACAACATCAAGGAAGGTGGCGGAAAGTAACTCTCGAATCGAAACTTAAGAAAATATCGAGAGCAAAGTAAGGAGGTATCTGGGAAGTTTGAGCGGCGTGCAATCGCTCGATGCTGTTATAGGGCGTGAAAGGGTCAAAACAACGAGAATAAGTATTGTGTCCGATATCGGACCAAGGTGGCTCATGAATTACATATGAGGCCACGCCACGAGAACAACCTTGGGAATAGAGGGTGTACAGAGAGTCGGGTTTCGATCCCGGGACCTGGGTTATGGGCCCACCATGTGGGTTGAAAGTAGGAAGGGTGGTGACATCTTGCACAGCCGCGACAGGGAGGCATGTCAGTGAATAGTTTGTCAGGTATGCCGGCAAAAATCTTGGTACCAAGGACGGGGAACGAAGAGAGCAATTTTCCTGCTTGTTGAACGAGGCGAACCAATTTGCAAAGTTATCGCCCATCGGTGGTTACCGGAATGTCATTAATTATAGTAATAGGATCTTACTGAAAGAGTTGTACACCGTTGTGTTATCACAAGCAGGGAATTATTACTGCTTATATCATATAGACCATAGAAAGGGTTTAAACAAACCAATGGAAGGGGAAAAGTGTCTATCGATTTAATCGTAACAATGGAAAGAATAGTGTGTTTAAACACATAATTGTGGGTATATCCTTTCCCAATGACAAGTAGAGCATGATATCCATAACAGGATATAACGTAGAAAACCATTTAGGTTAGGGGAGAGGAACCTTATGACATCACTGAAACAATGGTGTTTGAAAAATTGATAAAGGAAATTTAGCATGGTGCTTCAAATGTTCTTATCGATGATCAGAGTACCACAGACATGCTTCGAGATAGCATTGCCATGGTCTTTAAGCAAAGGTCAGACTTGGATAGACAAAGGATTCATCAAGAACAACTTGCAGAATAAGTCTTACAGTTTCCTCCAGGAAGAATGGTTATCCTTGCAAAAGAAATTATAATGATAGGTCCTCCAGCCGGGGGTGCTAGGCATGACATCATATTACCGGGTCATCAAAGGACCAACATCCTATCTCATGGAAAGTTGTACCAACCATCATACCTGACCAAGATTCAGATCCGATTGGTGTCATGATACCTCAGACTTAGTATGCCTGAGAAGAAAAGGTGCAACACAATTGACGAGATGACAATGTAAGATTCTCGGGAAATGAACTATGAAGTGATTTCCATTAACAAGAGTTCATCATTAACCCAAGGAGAGGACAAGGAGGTGTCCGTGAACTCAACGGCAATTCATCGAGATTCCCAAAGGATGGATTTCCACAATTAAGTGAACAAGGAGATAACATTTGTCGATCAAATGATATAAGGAAGTATGCTCGAGGAAAACATACACAATTAAACGTTGGCTGAAAGGTGCGCCCAAAATATGGGTTGGGTTGCACGACCAATGTCGAATGGTG
The DNA here is from genome assembly GCA_021437245.1 of Aegilops speltoides. Taxonomy (NCBI): domain Eukaryota; kingdom Viridiplantae; phylum Streptophyta; class Magnoliopsida; order Poales; family Poaceae; genus Aegilops; species Aegilops speltoides. Next base: position 198,878,360 of record CM038144.1, on the reverse strand, counting down.
ATTCAATAAGCCATAGTCGAGAATGAAATCAGAGACCAATAACTTCAAAGCAAGAGGGTTGCTCAAGTTTAGAATTTACACATCATGCACCATCCGCCAAGATTCGGTTAGAAATATCACGGGGACCAAGAAAGGAATGGTGATGTTAATAAGTATCACTGGTATCAAGAATTCTTAAGGGTGGTGAATTTCCCATGACAATTTTGACATAGAAGATAGCAATACTGCAAGGTAGAACATAACATAAGTTGGGTAGCAAGGATCTCAAGGTACAACACAAAACACGAACAAGTTTGTGTTGGAGGGGAGGCATTAAAGTGGTCGATGACAACACAAATCATCGAGGGCAAGGATGGTATTTCTCATCATGAATTCAATTGATATCCAGGAAGGAGTCAAGATGTTGATGATGATCACGACAAATTTTGTCGAGAGGCTCCACGAAGATGTAATCCATCGGCGATGACATCAAGTTAAAGGAATTATGAAGCAAAAGGTTATTGGAACCATGGGTACGACACAAACTTGAAATCAAGCTTGTTGTTCAAGGTGAAATGATATGACGAGGAAAATCAACGTAAGCTTAGCTCATCGTCAAAAATTGTGCTCCGTGAAGAAAGGACCAGGTAGCACAGCTTAAAATTTAGCAAGGTAATGATATAGCCGATCGAGGCTAGGGATGACGTGATCGAGTACAAACTCGTAAGCAAAGAAGATTACTAAGAGTTGTTTAATCGCGATGCGCACTCGATTCGCTTATCGATGTCCTTGAGTGTTTAATAACTCAAGCACGTGAAACATTGGAATCAATGAGAATGTAGTACTTGATGGAGAACTCATAAGAAGTTATGCGGTTCGTGACAATCTTGAGATACCAGGGGTAATACTCAACGACAAATCAAAGTAGAGGTTGGACTGGGTATTACTCAGAGAAGACAAGTGCTTAAACTTGCACGAGAAATGGTATTTAAGGAGAACATGGTCGGAACCACGATTGCAAAATACGGATCCCGATATAAGATAAACTTATACCAATGAAATATTTATTTGAAGAGAAGCTTTAATGATACGATCTACATTGTTTCCATGGGCATGAACACAAAGGTTCAAGGTCGACTCCACTTCCTCAATGCATAACCTTACATTGACCTCTCGATTTGAAAATGACATTAGTTGTGGAAAGTTTTACGGTGCAATACCAAATAAGTATGACCCGTGAAATCTTTCGGTTTGCACATATTAGGGAAGGCATTGGTTCCACCCATCGGGCTTCTTAGGAACATATACCACAAGCTTCAAGAGTAAATATCACCAGCTCGAAAGCGAGCATGGTTGAGAAAACAGAGGATACAAATTACCAAAGGCTTTATATATCCGTGGAAAGGCTCACAAGGTTATTTGAATATGAAGGACACCGCCGGATAATAATCCAACAAAGGACTTGACGGTCCACAACGAATCTGATGTGAGTATCGCTACTCAACCGTAAAAGGGAAGAATGCAAAGGCATCAAAGTTATAGAATCATCGACTAATTCAAGCATAAATGCAAAGGAATTATGAATCCAAATCGAAGGATCAAGTAATGCTCGATTAAAGAGGGATAAGTTGATAGACCAGAGGCACAATTAACGACAAATAGTTTGGTCGAGAACCAGCTCATGTTCAAAATGACGCCCGAGCCGGAAAGATAATTTAGAAGGGTTGATAGATGATTGTGTGCATTCAAGACACATATTGAGTCAACAGACTCAAAATGATAATGACAAGGGATGTCATTAAGATTACGAGACTTATGGGATTAACCATAATGCAAGTAAGCAAGAATTCCAAGAGCAATAGGCTGCTCAGATTTTCAAGATCGGGTAGTATTTGAATGTATTTTGTGAAACACATGAACAACTTTGTATTAAATGGATACTCGGCAAGCGCGAGTAATCATCCATAGGGGTATTCATGCAGCAAGGAACCGCAGGCGAAGCATAAATAATTCTCGGAATATCGAAGAGTACTTTAGGACATCTTGTAATAACAAGAGCTGGGGATGACAATAAGAACGATAGGTGTAAGTAGTTATCGAGAGGATTTATCGATGGAAGTGAATTGCAAAAGCGATGGCTCATAGTCTCGAGAGCACATCGAGAGTATCTTCGAATCTTACAGTGCAAAGAAAGCGGTCATCGGTAGCAAGGGGCTCTCCGGAGAAAGTACTTGCGAGAACCTAAAGTTAGTTTTGTTTTTAGCAAAATCATTTAACCCGAATAGAAGAGAGCTCGAGTCCCGAGTAAAGATCGAGGAGTAAAAGATCCTAATACCACCCAATGGCGACGTGGCCCGTAAGGCACACAGCCAAGTTAGTAAAAGTTTTTGCAATGTCTAGACTCAACTTCGCCAAGGAGTTGGAAAGGGATTCCTACAGCAATGGCTCGATACCAACTTCAGACGCCCGATTTAATCGTACACTAATCATGCACGCAAACATGTACGATCAAGATCGAGGACTCACGGAAGATATCACAACACAACTCTAAAAGTAAAATAAGTCATACAAGCATCATAATACAAGCCGGGGGCCTCGAGGGCTCGAATACAAGTGCTCGATCATAGACGAAGTCACGGAAGCAACAATATCTGAGTAGACATAAGTTATACAAGTTGCCATAAGATGGCTAGCACAAACGGGATACAGATCGAAGAGGCGCAGCCTCCCTGCCAGGATCCTCCTAAACTACTCCCGGTCGCCGCCGCACTTGCACGTAGTAGTAGGCACCTTCAGTAGTAGTAGTCGCCCTCGACGGTGGCGTCAGCTCTGGACTCCAAAGATCTGGTTGCGACAACCGTAAAGAAAGGAAAGGGGGAAAAGGGGAGAAAGCAACCGTGAGTACTCATCCAAAGTACTCGCAAGCAAGGAGCTACACTACATATGCATGGGTATATGTGTAAAGGGCCATATCGGTGGACCGAATCTGCAGAATGCCGTAATAAGAGGGGATAGCTAATCCGTCAAGACTACGCTCGCAGCCTCCGCCTCGCATGACATGTAGAAGAGAGTAGATTGAAGTCCTTCAAGTAGCATCTCCAAGTAGCATCACCAAGTAGCATCTCCAAGAGCATCGCATAGCATAATCCTACCCGCGATCCTCTCCTCGTAGCCTGTTAGAGAGCGATCACCGGGTTGTCTGTGGAACTGGAAGGGTGTGTTTTATTAAGTATCCGGTTCTAGTTGTCATAAGGTCGAGGTACAACTCCGGTCGCCCTTTACCGAGGGACACGGCTATTCAATAGATTAACTTCCTGCAGGGTGCACCACATAACCCAACACGCTTGATCCCATTTGGCGGACACACTTTCTGGGTCATGCCCGCCTCGGAAGATCAACACGCCGCAGCCCCACCTAGGCACAACCGAGAGGTCAAACACGCCGGTCTAAACCTAAGCGCAGGGCAGGCCCATCGCCTCGAGCACACACCAAGACGTTATGAGGGCGGCCGGAAGCGCAGACCTAGCCTAGTGGCGTTCGGTCCAATCCGGCGCGCCGCCCGTCGCCGACGCCAAGAAGGCTTCGCCGATACCACGACGCCGGATACCCATAACTACTCCCACGTAGATGGTTAGTGCGTATAGACCAAATGGCCAGACTCAGATCAAATACCAAGATCTCGTTAAGCGTGTTATTATGAAGCAAACGCGGACGCCGACCAGGGCCAGGCCCACCTCTCACCTAGGCGGTCTCAACCTGCCCTGTCGCTCCGACACAAAGATCCACACAGAGGGCCGTCGGGACAAAGGTCCTTTCAGCCCCCAATCCGTGAATCACTCGCGGGTACTCTTCGAGCGGACCCGACTTTAGTCACCATCTGTAGTATGTATGTATGTATAGTATATACCCATGATCACCTCCCAAGTGATCACGGCCCGATAGTATAGCAAGGCAGACTGACAAGAATGTAGGGCCAATGATGATAAACTAGCATCCTATACTATGTATTTAGGATTGCAGGTAAGGTATCAACAGATGTAGCAACAATGTCAGGCTATGCAACAGAATAGGATTATCGAAAAGCAGTAACATGCTACACTACTCTAATGCAAGCAGTATAGAGGAGAATAGGCGATATCTGGTGATCAAGGGGGCTTGCACTGGTTCTTCGTGGCAAGAGAGAGGGGTCGTCAACTCCGTAGTCGAATCGGGCAAAGCAGCAGCTGTCGGTCTCGGTGTCTATCGAGAGAAGAGGGGGAGAAACAGTAAATATTTAAGCAAGCGGATGTATAGTGATGTATGACATGTCAAATACTTGGCGTTAGAGGTGCCCTAACGCGTATGGGATGATACCGGTGAAGGGGGGAAACATCCGGGAAAGTTTTCCCGGTGTTTCATGTTTTCGAGCAGAGGAGCCGGAGGGGGAAAAGTTGCGAGTTTGATATGTTAGAAATGTGTGGCGGACGAACGGGCTGCGTATCCGGAATCGTCTCGCTCGTTACGAGCAACTTTCATGTACAAAGTTTTTCCATCCGAGCTACGGTTTATTTTATATTGATTTTAAAAGGATTTAATCATTTTCTAATTTATTAATTATTAATTAAATTAACATTATCCAGAATAGTGTTTGCCGATGTCAGCATGACGTCAGCAGTCAACCTGACAGGTGGGACCCGCATGTCATACTCTGATTATGCTAATTAAGATTTAACTAATCTAATTATTGTTTAACTAAACTAATTAGTTTAATTAGGTTAACCTAATCATGATTAATTAACTTAATTAATTCCTTAATTAATTAATTAATTTAATTATTATTGTTTATTTAATTATTTTTATTATTATTTTTAAAAACTCTTTTTTTTTTAAGAAAACGTCAGGCGGGGCCCCTAGTCGATGGCTGGGGGCCTAGTGGATCGGGCGCTAGCGGCATCGAGCGCTACCCGAATGGGCTTGTGATCGCCCGTCACGCCTCGGCGTGGCTAACGGGGATGGCGGCCGGGCGACGTCGCTTCGCGCGGCGGCGACGACGCAGATGAACCAAGGGAGGCTGCGTCATGGGCAGGCGGCGTGGCGGAGTGGGGAGCAGGGCGACGGAGCTGCGCAGAGGAGGGCGAGGCCGTGGCGAGACGGGCGATCGCCGGTGGGGGACAGCGGGGAGGCCACGCCCCGGCGGCAACAAGTGCGGGCGGCGTTCAGGGCGCGCCACGGCGCAGCGCCAGAGGGCCGGGCGAGGATCGGTGCACGCCCGGCGTGTCTGGGCACGCGGGGGGGGCGGCTCCACGGTGGCCTTGAGCTGGGCGCGGTGAACGAAGCGCGTGATCATGAAAGGGCAGAGGCGAGAAGGGAGAGGCCTGTGGCCTCACCGGCGCTGATGGGGAGAGGGGCGTCGAGTCTTCTTTGGCGGCCGTGAGGAGGACGAGGAAGTGGCGACGAGGTCGAGAGGAGGCGACCGGTGAGGAGGAGGAGGCAGATCCGGCGGGAAGCTCCGGGCGGCGGCGGCGGTAGGGTTCGATCCGGGCAGCGGTGTCGGGGACGGGATCGGGCCCTCCCGATCCAGATCCAACGAGGGAGTGGGGAGGGGAACGAGAGGGAGACGTGGGGCGAGTGGGCAGCGGGCTAGGGTTCGGGGGAGTGGGTGTGAGGATAAGGGAGTGGGGGGGGGCGGCGGTGGGCCGGCCTAGTCGGCTCAGTGACCGTGGGCTGGTCTTGCCCAGTGGGGGGGGGGCTCCTTTTCCTTTTTTTGTTAGTTTTCCGTTTTCTGTTTTTCTTTTCTGTTTTATTTTAGTTGCACTTTATTTTTGGTTTAGTAAAATATAAAAATAGCTCCAAAAATAGTGGGCCAAAATAATCCAGTGTTCTAAGAAGTTTTACCTCAGAATAAAAATAGTTTAGCATTTGGTAAAATATTTTAGGAGTATAACTAATTGTTTTGATGTTGTTTTAATCACTTTAGGGTATTTAAATATTTTATAAAGATGTTGTTACTCCACCAATAATATCCATGATTTATTTGTCACATTAAGAACATTTTAGTTTTGACTTTCGAAAACTTTAATTGTTTGACTTGATTTTAAATTTGAATTTGAATCGTTTTTGAACTAACACGAGTTTACCAACAGTTACCTAGGTGACGTGGCATCATTAGCGCAGGGTTACTGTAGCTTGATTACCCGGGCGTCACAAGACTTCACCACAATGTCATCAACGTAAGCCTCAGCATTCCTCCTGAGCTGCCGACCCAAGGCAATGTGCATCAGCCGCTGAAAGGTCGCACCTACATTGCAGCCCGAACGGCATGCATGTATAGCAGTACACTCCACACGGGGTCAGGAAAGCCGTGTTTTCTACATCTTCTACTGCCATCTTGATCTGGTGATAGCTGGAGAAGGCATCCAGGAAGCACAACAAATCGCACTCAGCGGTGGAGTCGATGATCTGGTCGATGCGAGGGAGTGGGAATGGATCCTGCGGGCATGCCTTGTTGAGGTTGGTGAAGTCGACACACATGCATTCCTTTCCTCCCTTCTTTGGCACGACAACCTGGTTAGCCAACCAATCTGGGTAGCGGACCTCGCGAATGACCCCTGCCGCCTCCAACTTGCCGGTCTCTTGGATGATGAAAGCTTGCTTCTCAGTGGACTGCCGCCTCGCCTTCTGCTTCACGGGGCGCACGTTGGGGCACACGTTGAGGTGACACTCAATTACACCCCTCGGGACCCCTGCTAGCTGATCAGGTTCCCACGCGAATACCTTCTTGTTCGCGCATAGGAACTTCACCAAGGCCTCCTCCTGCTCGGGCTCGAGGTTGGCGCCGCGCCTATGGTGAAGGTGGCGCTAGCAGATCCGTCCTCGTCGACGAGTACCTGCTTGGTTTCCGCCTTGTCTTGGGTGAATAGCTGCTTCTTCTTGGCCGGTGCAGCCCCCTTAGGCTCAGGGGCGTCTGAGCCGGCGGGCTGCGCCACCACCGCGGCCTTGAAGGTAAGTTTGAGCACTTGCAACGCATCCCCGGTGTCTCCGGACACGGTGAGGACGCCGCTACTCCCGGGCATCTTCATGAGGTTGTACGATGGGTGAGTTGCGGCCATGAACCGGGCTAGTGCCTGGTAGCCGATGATGGCATTGTATGGGAGGCCGATGGGGGCGATGTCAAAGTCGATTAGCTCCGTGCGGAAGTTGTCGTAGGTGCCGAAGGTCACCGGAAGGCGGATCTGCCCCAGGGAGCCGGTGGAGCCGCCTCCGGCGCCCAAGAAGGGCTTGCTGGGCTGCAGCCGCTCCGGCGGTACGTGGAGGAGGCTGAAGGCCTCCACCGAGAGCACACTGAGGCTAGCACCGCCGTCGATGAGGGTCCTGGTGACGGCCTCCTGACAGATGGTGGGGGTGCACAGCATTGGGAGTGCTCCCGAGCAGGCTGAGTCGGAGGGGTGATCATCCGAGCTGAAGGCCAGATCGGCTTTAGGCGCCGCCTAGCCCGGAGGAGCCCCATGCAGCGCGGAAGCGGCGCCGATCTGGCGGACGAATGTCTTGATGTGGCGGCCTGAAGGTGGTGCCTGCGAGCCACCTAGGAGAGCTGCGATGACTGGGTGCGCCGGTGCAGTGTACTGGGCGAGGAAGAAGCCGCGCAGCTTCCCCCAAGAGGTCACGGAAGCCGTCGGCAGGTGGAGCAGCCACATGCGCGGGACGCCAATGAGGGCCATGAGAAACCAGTTAGCCATGACCCTGTCGTCACCCCCAGCCTCGAGGACGGCCTCCTAGTATGCCAGAAGGAAAGCCAGCAGATCGGCTGTGTCGTCCTAGCGCGGTGGCATCTCCGGCTTGAACTTGTTCGGCCATCGCACCTGTCGAAGGCAGGGGCCAAGGCTCGGAGCCCCCTGGCCCCCGTGCTGGCGCTGGCGACCGGAGCGGGCGGTGCGTTGCCCTTCATGAGGGTGAACCGTGGTGTTGGCGGAGAGCGGGTCGGTGGAAGGAAAAGCTCTGGCACACCCCTACCTGGCGCGCCAAATGTCGGATTTCGGGTTCCAGCAGACCCTCATGGTTCGAACTCTGGGGTGCACGCGGAGATCACGCCTCCTGCCTACCCACGTCTCGTCGCCTCGCAAGGATCTAAAACTACCCGAGGAACAACACAAGGGACACAAGATTTATACTGGTTCAGGCCACCATTGTGGTGTAATACCCTACTCCAGTTTGTGGTGTGGTGGATTGCCTCAGGGGCTGATGATGAATAGTACAAGGAAGAACAGCCTCGCGAGGGGTTGTTCTTGGCTCGTGCGATGAACTGCTTGGGTGAGTTCAATCGCCTCTCTCTAGTCTATGCGCCTTCTTTAGGGAGATGGTCCATGCCTCCACTCTGTGCTGGCTAGTCCTATTTATAGAGGGAGGCCCTGGGCCTCTTCCCAAATATTGAGCGGGAAGGGCGCTAACAATTGGCCATTTTGAAGGGGAACATCTAGTACACTTATCCTAACTAAACTTGGTGTTCAGCTGCCAAAAGCCCTGACGGTGACGCCGGCTTGGGCTCCATGATGACCTCCATCCCGCCGTCCTGTTAGTCTTGGTCTTGTTGCACCAAAATGGTTGCCTTTGCTTGATACTCTTGCCTGCGCTTGCCCCCTTTGCACCAAAGGGGAAACAAGGACTCTGCACAGGCCGGCGCCCGCCTGGCCTCGGTCGTCATGGCTTGCGTCACGGGCACCTCGTGAGGTACCCCGCCTTGATCTCTCCGCCTCCTCGCGAGCCAGCCTAACGAGGTTGTGCCTGAGGAAGTTTCCTGTCGTCCACCCCGCGAGGCTTGGCCCCTCGCGAGGGTCTTGAGCATGTGTTGATGAAGATGGGCCGTACTGGGCCACTCCCTGAGCCACGCCGTAGGCGGCAAGCAGGAAAGTCTGGGTACCCCCGTTCCCAGAACGCCGACAAATATCCTCATGAGGGCCCCGCCGCCTTGCGAGGCGAACGAAACCAAGACCTCTCGAGGAGAAGCTTCCCGAGCCTACCTCCCGAGGAGCAGAGATCTCTAGGCAAGCCTCTCATCTCACGAGGCGTGTGATGACTTGAGGCATGACTACCAAGGCCAGGCGAGAGCTAGCGGGCGCAGTCTAGGACAGTTTCCTCTTTCGTGCTAAGGAGGCAAGGACATACGCGAGTTCCCAAGGGATCCCCCCAAAGGTTTTCGTTCTGGTGCAACGACACCAAGACCATGAGCTCCACAGGACGAAGGTCATCGCCGAGCCCACCACTGCTCGTGACCAGAAGCTTTGCAGGCGAAGACCACCTTTTGTCAGGATAAGATGTACTCGTGTTCCCTTTCAAAATGGGCCACCATGGTATCCCTTCCCCGCCTAACTTATGAGGGAAGAGGACCAAGGCCACTATAAATATAGGCTGGTATCCACCATAGAGAGGGAGGGAACCCTTCGGCCATTGAGCTCTCCTAAGGCACCTCATCCACATGTACTAGCTCATCCTCACCCTCCTCGCGAGGCAATCCACCACAAATAAGGAGTAGGGTTTTACACCGCAAGGTGGCCCAAACCTGGGTAAACTGCCGTCTGCACTCTTTTCCCCGCCCACATGAACTCGACGAGGCCAAGCCATGAGGCGATGAGCTTGGGGCTACAGTTGGGTTAGATCTTTGCACACGCCCGGAGTTTGAACCTTATTTGGGTCGGCGGAGCCCCGATTCCGATAATGAAGATGGCCTCTTGTGATCGTTTACCCTTCCGGCAGGGTGTTGGAACAGGGCTCCAGATGATATTTCGAATGTACAGAGGCGTGCGGCGGCAGAGTCGAAGTTCTAGGGTTATTTCTGGTTGTTTCTCTATTTATAGGATTTTTTGGTGTTGGTTTCACGCGAAGATGGGCCACAGGGTACCCACCGCCCACTACTCCATGGCTGTAACATCCCAATTTTCAATTTGGATGTTATACATATATCACCATATGCATATCTTATTTATTCTTGCATTTGGTTGAGATCCTAGAAATCTTAAGCAACTCAAGGACCCATGGAGAGAGTTGTAGGTTTCACAAAATTCATATTTGAATTTATTTCAAATTTGAAGAAACGATCAATTTGATTTTATTATTTTTCTCTCCATTTACTTCCAATATTAAAAATAAATGAGAGAAGATAATATGACTTCTTTAAATTCAGATAAATATTGGAGAAAGATCAGGGACTCACGGGAAGATATCACAACACAACTCTAAAAATAAAATAGGTCATACAAGCATCATATTACAAGCCAGGGGCCTCGAGGGCTCGAATACAAGTGCTCGAACATAAACGAGTCAGCGGAAGCAACAATATCTGAGTACAGACATAAGTTAAACAAGTTGCCATAAGATGACTAGCACAAACTGGGATACAGATTGAAAGAGGCGTGGTCCTCCTACCTAGGATCCTCCTAAACTACTCCTGGTCGTCGTCAGTGGCCTGCACGTAGTAGTTGGCACCTCCAGTGTAGTAGGAGTCCTCGTCGACGGTGGCATCTGGCTCTTGGGCTCCAACGGCTGGTTGGGACATCCGAGAAGAAGAGGAAAAAGGGGGGAAAAGAGGGAGAAAAGCAACCGTGAGTACTCATCCAAAGTACTCGCAAGCAAGGATCTACACTACATATGCATGGGTATATGTGTAAAGATGCAATATCAGTGGACTGAACTGCAGAATGCCAGAATAAGAGGGGGATAGCTAGTCCTATCAAAGACTACGCTTGTGGCAGCCTCCATCTTGCAGCATGTAGAAGAGAGTAGATCAAAGTCCTCCAAGTAGCATCGCATAGCATAATCCTACCCGGCGATCCTCCCCTCGTCGCCCTCTGGGAAAGCGATCACCGTGTTATCTCTAGAACTTGTCTGGGTGTGTTTTATTAAGAATCCGGTTATAGTTGTCATAAGGTCAAGGTACTACTACGGGTCGTCCTTTTACCGAGGGACACGGCTATTCGAATAGATAAACTTCCCTGCACGGGTGCACCACATAACCCAACACGCTCGATCCCCTTTCTCCGGACACACTTTCCTGGTTCATGCCCGGCCTCAGAAGATCAACACGTCGCAGCCCCACCTAGGCACAACACGAGTTCAAAGACATGGCCTAAATCCTATGCACGCAGGTGCAGGCCCATCGCCCATTGCACACCGCATGTTGCTAACGCGCCGGTGAGCAAACCTAGCAACCTCCATTACAAAGGAAGATGCGTTCACGCGGTCCAACCGGTAGCGCCACTCGATCGCCGACATCAAGAAGGCTTGGTGATACCACGACGTCGAAAGTGCCCATAAGCTGTTCAGCGTAGTTGGTTAGTGCGTATAGGCGGTGGCCGACTCGGATCAAATACCAAGATCTCGTTGGCGTGTTATTATGAAGTAACGCGAACACCGACCAGGCAGGCCCACCTCTCGCCTAGGTGGTCTCAACTCGCCTGTCGCTCCGCCACAAAGTGTGATCGGGGCCGTCGGGAACCCTGTGCCCACCTCTGAGGATGGAGCCACCGTCCTTTCATTTATATCCAAATACTTACGGTACTCAACGAAGTGACCCGACTTTAGTCACCATCTGTATAGTATGTATGTATGTAAAGTATATACCCGTGATCACCTCCCGAGTGATCGCGGCCCAATAGTATAGCTAGGCAGACTGACAAGACTGTAGGGCCACTGATGATACACTATCATCCTATACTAAGCATTTAGGATTGTGGGTAAGGCTATGCAACAGAATAGGATTAACCGAACAGTAACATGCACACTACTCTAATGCAAGCAGTAGAGAGAAGAATAGGCGATATCTGGTGATCAAGGAGGGCGCTTGCCTGGTTGCTCTGGCAAGGAGGGGTTGTCAACTCCGTAGTCGTACTGGGTAGCAGCAGCGTCGGTCTCAGTGTCTAGCGAGAGAAGAGGGGAAAGAAACAATAAATATAATGCAAACATATGCATGACGATGCATGACATGACAAGTAACGGTGATCGGTGTGCCCTAACGTGGTAGTAGGTGATACTGGAGAAAGGGGGAAACATCCGAGAAAGTATCAACCGGGTTTTGCGTTTTCTGACAAACGAACCGGAGGTGAAATGTTGCAGGTTCGCTATGTTAGGGACGTGTGGCTGACGAACGGGCTACGTATTCGGATTCGTCTCGTCGTTCTGAACAACTTTCGTGTACAAAGTATTTTCATCTGAGTTACGGTTTATTTTATATTAATTTCTAAACATTTAATCATTTTGTGCAATATTTTAATTAGAAAATAAGTATCTAAAATACTTTTGTCACATGGGGCTACGCTAGCCAGCGGTATGACAGTGGGGCCAGGGGACCCAGTCAGCAGATACGGTCAGCAGTTGACCAGGCAATGCTGACTGGTCAACAAGGTCAACGGGGCCCGCATGCCATTGACTAGTATTTTAACGGATTTGTTTATCTAGTGAACTTAGCAGTGGAGGCCCACATGTAGTGTCTACTAGTGGACATGTTGGTGCCAACAGGGGGTTAGGCTACACTAATTAGGATCCCTAATTAGGCATGGGTCGTGGAGGCAATGGCCCAAGCCAGCTACACACATGCACGCACAGCCGCTTGGCGTTGGACATGGCCATGCCCATCAGCATGCAATGGCGACAGAGAGCAACATCAGTAGAGAGCAGCAGCAGTGAGCAGCACCGAGCAGCTACGGCAGAAAGCAGCAGCGAGCAAGACCAGCAGAGCACTAGCGGCAGCAGCGGTGCAGTCGAGCAGCAGCAATAGGAGGGCATCAGCAGTGGCAAGGCAGCAGCAGTACGGACACACGGGGGTGCAGGAGAGTGTGGCGGGGAGCAGCCGGCAGTGCGCTGGTGGCGTGTGGACGAGGCTGCCGTGGGTGTGTGGGGCAGCCAAGGGCGCGGGAGCAAAGCTCCGTATGCGACAACGGCGAGTGCGGGACGACAACGACGAGCACGGGTGGATGCGCACGAGCACGTACAGGACTGCGGGGCATGTACAGGCACGACCTCATCCAGAGAAGCTCATGGGGAAGGCGAACGGTGGCTACGGTAGCGTGGGCAGAATGAGGCCGGAAACAGAGGGTAAATGAGGTGCAGCTCACCTAGGAGGCACAAGGAGGCCCGACGATATCTTTGAAGCGCAGGAGGTGGCCGGTTTTGGCAACGAACGCTGGTGACAGTAGGCGAAGAAGCCGTTCGAACCCGACGATTGAGTGGCGCCTAGCTCAAGCTTGTGGTCGTGGATGATGCATCGGAGGCGGGCGGGGCTCCTGAACTAGCTCCTAGCTGTTGGAAACGATGTTTTGGCAATGCTTCATGATGTATTGATCAGTGCAAAGCGCACGTATATATGGAGTACAAAGTGGGCCACAACCTAAACTATACAAAGACTAGGAGGTGGGCCAGACTATACAATAGACATGTACAAACCATATATTCAACACCCCCCGCAGTCGAAGCGTCGCCGGAGACGCAAAGACTGGACCTGAACTCCTCGTCATGATGTCATGATGTCGGCGAACTGCTGCGCCGTCGGGACGTGGAGGACCCGGATGCGACCGAGAGCCACCTGCTCACGAACAAAGTGTATATCGAGCTCAATATGCTTCGTTCGGCGATGATGGACCGGGTTGGCGGAGAGGTAGAGCGGCGGAGAGCGTTGTCGCGATGAGACGAGCGTGGCCTTGTGAACATCACAAAGCAACTCTGGAGCAGCCGACGGAGCCAAGAGCATTCAAGAACGGCGTTAGCCATCGCGCGATACTCAGCCTCGGCACTCGGCGGGAGGCGGTGGAAGACCGGGGAGATCGTGGGCGGCCCCAAGTAGACACGATACCCGAGGTGGAGCGCCGTGTGTCCTTGCAGCCAGCCAGATCCAGCGTCGAGTAAGCGGCGAGGTCGGTCGAGGCGGAAGCCGTCAACGTGAGTCCCAAAGGCGGGTGCAGCGTATGTATCGGAGGATCGCTTCACGAGTCCAGTGGAGAGTCGCATGAGCATGCATGTGTAAACAGACTGCTGAGCGGCATCTTGCAAGTCGGGCGCGTGAGGGTCGCATCTGCAGGCGCCACGATGGAGCGGTAGAAGGCGATCGATCTGGCGAACCCTCCAAAGCGGAGACCTTGGCCTTGGTGTCGATGGCGTGGGAGCGGGCTTGCGATTAAGCATGCCAGCTCGGTCGAGAAGCTCATGGGCATAAGCGCTGGCGATGCGGGAAGAACCCATCTAGCCGTCGAACCACCTCAATGCCAAGGAAATAATGCAGAGGACCCAAATCCTTGAGGCAAACTCATCACGAAGGCGAAGCGGTGAGCGGCTGGAGGAGCGCGACGATGGATGCCGTCGAGAATGATGTCATCGGCGTCTGCAGCAAGTAGGGCTGTGTCAGCTCCGTGATGATACGAAGAGGGACGATCGGGCGAGTCGATATAAATCCGGCGTCTGCGGGAAGGCGGCGTCTTGCTGGTACCGAGCTCGAGGTGCTGCTTCAGCCCGTAGAGAGAATAGGAGAGCGAGCACACATGATCTGGATGCGTGGCGTCGGCGAAGCGGTGGGCTGCTCACGAACACCTACTCAGCCGGTGGCGTGCAAGAAGGCGTTGGATCGCCCAAGCGATGCACATGCTATGCTCGGGAGACGGCTAGCTGGAGCACGGCGCGGATCTTGCCCGGTTTTACAACCGGGGGAAAGGTGTCGGTGAAGTCCACGCCGCGCGTTGCCGAAAGCCCCGAACCACCCAGCGAGCTTTGTAGCGCTCGAGAGTGCCATCCGGGTGAGTCTTGTGCCGAAAGACCCACTTGCCCATGATAATGTTGGTGCAGGCGGCGAGGAACAAGCTGCAGTCGATTCGGCTGGGAGCGTCGAACTCTTCTCGCATCGCAGCGAGCCAATGAGGATCGAAGGCGGCTCGGTGGCGATGGGAGAGGAGATGGCTCAACGGCGAAGCAGCGAAGATACTCATCGCTAGGGTACCGCGTGCTCGGGCAAGGTGCCAGCCGAGAGCGAGTCATCGGGCGGGCATGGGTTCGAGGGGAGGCGGGGGCTGAAGAGCGAGCCCGCCTCCGGCGAGACCGCCGTGGGCGAGGCCGCCCAGGACGAGGCGGTGGCGAGCCTCCGGCGATCACGGTGGGCAAGGCCGCTGCTGAGGCGACGACGAGGAGGCGCCCGGCGTGGCGGAGGAGGGCCGCCGGCAGGTCGAGGCCGGGACACCGGGGCGTCGCGGGCGTCGAGGGGGTGCAGCCCTAAGGCAGCCAAGCGGGAGAGACTCGACCAGCGCGCGAGAGGCACCCTCAAAGCTGGAGGAGGCCCCAGAGAGGTACGAGGCGGCCATCACCGGAGCGGGCAAGGCCGCATCGTCAAGGTACTGCTGAAGCGGAAGACCATCTCATCAAAGTAACTGTGTCGTGAGGTGATGACCCGATGAGAGATGGGATCATAGCAGCGGTAGCCTTTGGTGTTAGGAGGATAGCCGAGAAAGATGCAAGCCACGGATCGGGTGCGAGCTTATGAGGAGCGGTGGAAGCGATCTTTGGGGTAGCACGAGTAAATCAAGATGCGGAGCTCGGCATAGGAGGGTGGTGTGCCAAACAATGATGATGAGGCGAAGTTCCCTTGAAGCGACGAGGGACGAATGTTAATGAGTAGTGATGCGGTGGCAAGCGTCGGGCCAAAAACGTGGTGGCACGTTGGCGTGAAAGAGGAGGTGCGAACGCGATCATTGAGAGTCGCGTAGCAGCGCTCAGCGCGCCGTTTTGTTGCGAAGTGTGCGGGCAAGTGAGGCGAAAGATTGTGCCGTGTGTGGCGAGAAGGTTGCGGATCGCAAGGTTATCGAACTCCTTCCCGTTGTCTGTTTGCAACGCATGGATGGGACGTCCAAACTGCGTGGAGACATAGGAGTAGACGGCGGTGAGAGTGGCAACAGAGTCCGACTTTCGCCGCAACGGGAAGGTCCACACATAGTGCGAAAAATCATCAAGTATGACAAGATAATAAAGATAGCCCGTGTTACTTGTAACAGGAGAGGTCCAGACATCACTATGAATTAACTCAAATGGGTATGACGCGACATGCGAGGAAGTGCTAAATGGAAGACGAGCATGTTTGCCGAGGCGACAAGCATGACAAGTGTGATCGTCGATCTTATTACACGTGAATGAAAAACTCCGAAGAATGTGGCGAAGGGTGGCGATGTTGGGATGACCGAGACGAAGCGTGCCAAAGATCCACTCCGCGGAAGCGCCATGGGTGCAGCAGCGGATGAGGTAGGTGAGTGGACGGGTAGAGCTCGTCGGGGTTGTCACATCGGTGGAGCACCATCCGGCACGGGCATCCTTGATGAGAAAAGCCAAACATGTCAAATTCAGCGGTAACAGGATTTTCACGTGTAAGAAGCGAAGCGGAAACAAGATTTTTAATGATGTCGGGAGAAACAAGCACATTAGAAAGATGTAATGGCATGGAGTTAGAAGGAAAAGCAGCATGGCCGACATGAGTAATGGGCATGGAGGAGCCGTCACCTGTGTAATGCGAGCAGCGGTGTGAGCAGGGTGGCGGCAAGAAGGTTACGGGGTTGGCGGCCATGTGAGCCATGGCTCCGGTGTCCATATACCAGTAGCCACCACCGTGTATCTTGCTGCAGTGTGTGGGGCGGTGTCTTGAGCCGCTAGGAGCGGGATCCCAAAGCGCCAGCAGGAGGGGCGGGCAGACGGCGCTGGCTGAGGCGGTGGCGCCACATACCCATAGCCCGAGGGGCCAGAGCGGTCTTGGCTGGTGCGCTGAGGGGCGTCTGAGGGCTGGTGAGGGGCAGGCGGGCGCCGAAGGAGCCGGGACGGGGCACTGTGGTATAGGCATGGATACGCGTGCACAACCCCGTCCACGGTTCGACCGGCCTGCCAGGGCGGCGCGCCGGGCGGTGCTGCGGGTGGCGGGGCCCCACCGTGGGCAGCGGGCTGCTGCTGCTGCTTGCTGCTGCGGCCTCCAGCATGACATGACGCCGCCCAGCGCCGCTGCTGCTCGGCGGGGGTGGAGGGCTTCTTGGCGGCACGGGTAGGGAACCAGGCGGCGGCGGCGCTGGAAGGCCCATGGCGGGCATGGTGGTGGGGCAGGCGGTGGGCGGCGCACCGCCACGGGTACCGGCGGTGAGGGCCGTGTGCGTGGCCCGGGTGCGTGACATCCGCATCCGCCTCTCCTCCAGCTTTAGGTACGCGACGATCTTGGGGAAGGTCGGGTTGGTGATGAGGGGGATGTTGGAGGCGGCGTTCCCGAAGTCGTCGGTCAGGCCGGCGATGAGGGTGCTGAGGAGAAGCTCATCGGAGACCTTCGCCCGAGTCACGGAGCTCGTCAGCGAGCTTCTTGAGGCGCATGCAATAATCGTCAGCAGACGACTCAAGCTCTTGGCACCCCAAAAACTAGCCGTGCAGGAAGACCTTGCGTTGGGCGCGTTGTCGGTGAAGAGGCCGTTGAGCTTGGTCCAAAGCGGCGTGGCGTCGTCGTCGGCGGAGACCACCGTGTGGAAGAGGTCGCCGAGATGGTGGTGTAGAACCAGCGGATGAGGTGGCGTCGATGGCCGTCCACTCCTCATCGTCCGCCATGAAGCGGAGTCCATGGAGCCATCGATGTGATCCGGAGATTGAACTCACGAAACACAAGAGAAATCGTCTTCGGGCATAGTACATGGAGGTGAGGTGGTCGAGGGCGGCGGGAACCCGGCGAGGATGTTGAGGTCGCGGATGGCGACGGGTCGGGACCCTCGAGCGGGTTGGTGCGGCGGCTGCAGGAGGTGCCGGTGGAGCGAGGGGAGGCCATGGCGAGGTGGGTTAGGCGGCGGCGGGTAGTGGCGACAGCGGGAGTGGGGCCTTGGCGTGGGGTGGCGCGACGGGAGAGATGGCGGGTGGCGTGGAGTGGCGTGGAGAGGTGTGAGCAGGCGGCGGCGGTGACCAAAGCGTGGCGCTGCGGCGAGGGACACGGCGGCGGCGAGTGGCGGCGGCGGCGATGGGATCGCGGCGGCGGCGGCACGGGTTAGGGTTAGGATCGTAGGTATGATACCATGTTGGAAACGATGTTTTGGCAATGCTTCACGATGTATTGATCGGTGCAAAGCGCACGTATATATGGAGTACAATGTGGGCCACAACCTCAACTATACAAAGACAAGAAGGTGGGCCAGACTATACAATAGACATGTACAAACCATATATTCAACACTAGCCCACGGGGATGACGGTGGCCCCGTGGATGGGGCCGGCCATGGCGCTGGAAATGCGGTTGCACGTGAGAAAGAAGAAAGCGGCATGCGAGGGGGGAAACAAAGTGGCTAGGGTTTGTCTAGGTCGGGGAACAGTGGGATGGCCGACACGGAGGCCAGGGCGGCCATGGTGTAGTGGATATGCGCCACGCACATCCCCTGTCTCCTGTAGATGACATTGAAGGAGACTCCAGGTGGGCTGGGCTAGAATGTAGTAATAGGCTCAAGTGCATAGCAGTTCTCTTTCCTTTTTGTTTGTTTGTTTGTTTGTTTGTTTTGTTTTTACTTTTACTTTTCTGTTTTCTCTTATTTCTTTAATAGTTTATAGTTTTACAATAAGTAAAACCCACACCTAAATAGAGTTGTAAATCCACTACTGCCACAAAAAGTTTGGTGACTAAATAAACTAGTTTAATATTTGTTTATTATTTAAAAGCATTTAAATAATTGTTTTTGCTCCTGTTTTATACATTTTAGAGTATTTAAACATTTTATAAAAGTGTGGTTCCTTCACCATAGTTACCTATGCAATAACTGGCACAACCCGACGTTTTCATATTTCAAAACCTTTACTGTTTGACTTGATTTTTAATTTGAATTTGAATAGGTTTTGAACTAACGCGAGATTATCAACAGTAACCGAGGTGACGTGGCATGATTAGCAGATGTTGACTGTAGTTTAATTATCCAGGCGTCACAATTCTCCTCCACTATAAGAAATCTCGACCCGAGATTTAAGAGCGGGAGTAAGGGGGAGGGATTTGGTTACGATATTCTAAGGAGTCGTCTCGGTCTGGGTTGATCTTGTAGAAGTAGTTGCTCCTTTACGTTGATGTCTTCATTTCTCTACCTCAGATCATCCTGACGACATTGTCATCCTTTTTTCGGGGTCTTCATCGTACTTACGAAGGGATAAGGGGCATCTTTGAAAGAATGGACCTTACAAGGTTGACTATATGGTAGGTAGTATCGGGGAAGGTGACGGAAAGTAACTCTCGAATTGAAACTTAAGAAAATATCGAGAGCAAGTACTAAGGAATCAGGAAGTTTCGAGCGAATAGGCAACCGTTCGATGTCTAAAAACATAGTGTGGAAGGGGTTCAGAGCAATGGGAATAAGCATTGCGTCTGATACCAGAATAGATCATCTCTAGGGAGGTGGCTCGTGAATTACATACAAAGTCAAGTGCGAGGAATAACTTTGGCAACAGGGATGTACAGGAGAGTCAGGTTTCGATCCTGTCGGTCATCTCTTCACTTCCTAAGCCGGCAATCTCATTTTTGATAAGAGCAAGCCTAGAGTACATTTCAGCGACACCTTCACCATCCTTCATTTTGAACTTGTCAAGCTGACTTTGGAGCACATCCAACTTGGATTCCTTGACGGAGTCGGTACCTTCATGCATATCAATCAAAGTATCCCAAATTTCCTTTGCATTCTCAAGACGGCTGATTTTGTTGAATTCTTCGGGGCACAAGCCGTTGAAGAGGATATCACAAGCTTGAGCATTTTATTGCAGCATCTTCGATTCATTTGTACTAGCTTCATGGTTCGGCTCTCTCCCATCAAAGAATTTACCTTGCAAGCCAATACACACAATAGCCCAAACGGCGGGGTTATGTCCGAGAATATGCATATTCATCTTATGCTTCCAACTAGCAAAATTAGTACCATCAAAGTAAGGACCTCTACGGTGATAAATTCCCTTGCTAGACGCCATACTCTCCTAGGTTGTGAAACCAAGGCTATGACCACCAAAAGCTATGGAAATCAAAGCAAATGGAGACCAAAACTCTGATACCACTTGTAGGACCTTGAAGTATGTCTAGAGGGGGGTGATTAGACTAATTGACCAATTAAAACCTTAACCTTTTCCCAATTTTAGAATTTGGTAGATTTTAGCTATCTTTGGACAAGTCAAGCAATCTTCACACAATTCAAGCAAGCATGCAAAGAGTATATGAGCAGCGGAAATTAAAGCATGCAACTTGCAAGAATGTAAAGGGAAGGGTTTGGAGGATTCAAACGCAATTGGAGACACGGTTTTTTTTGTCGTGGTTCCGATAGGTGGTGCTATCGTGCATCCACGTTGATGGAGACTTCAACCCACGAAGGAGTAGCAGTTCTTGTGAGTCCACGGAGGGCTCCACCCACGAAGGGTCCACGAATAAGCAACCTTGTCTATCCCACCATGGCCGTCACCCATGAAGGACTTGCCTCACTAGCGGTAGATCTTCACGAAGTAGGCGATCTCCTTGCCCTTACAAACTCCTTGGTTCAACTCCACAATCTTGTCGGAGGCTCCCAAGTGACACCTAGCCTATCTAGGAGACACCACTCTCTAAGAAGTAACAAATGGTGAGTTGATGATGAACTCCTTGCTCTTGTGCTTCAAATGATAGTCTCCCCAACACTCAACTCTCTCTCATAGGATTTGGATCTGGTGGAAAGAAGATTTGAGTGGAAAGCAACTTGGGCAAGGCTAGAGATCAAGATTCATATGGTAGGAATGGAATATCTTGGCCTCAACACATGAGTACGTGATTCTCTCTCAGAACTGGTAAGTTGGAAGTGTAGATTTGTTCTGATGGCTCTCTCCGCGAATGAAGAGGAGGTGGAGGGGTATATATAGCCTCCACACAAAATCTAACCATTACACACAATTTAGCGAACTAGGTGGGACCGAATCAACAAACTCGGTCGGACCGATTTAACAAATCTAGTGACCGTTAGGATTTTCGGTGGGACCGACATGCAACTCGGTAGGACCGATATGGTTAGGGTTAGGGCATAACGTAATCTCGGTGAGACCGATTACACAAACTCGGTGAGACCGATTTTGGTAATTAGCTAACCAGAGAGTTGGTCAGGTAAACTTGGTGGGACCGATTCGCTCTTTTCGGTGAGATCGAAATGTTACGAAAGGGAAACAGGGAGTTAACATTTCAATCTCTGTGGGACCGATCGCTCACTTCGGTTAGACCGAAACGTTACGAAGGGAAACAGAGAGATTACAATCCCATCTCGGTGAGACCGAGATCCCTATCGGTGAGACCGATTTGCCTAGGGTTTGTGGCAGTGGCTATGACATTTGAACTCGGTGGCGCCGGATAGAAAGAATCGGTAGGACCGATTTTGACTTTGGGTATAGGTCATATGTGGATGTGAGGAAGTAGTTGAGGGTTTTTGGAGCATATCACTAAGCACTTGAAGCAAGAGGCTTCTTAAGCAACACCTCATCCCTCCTTGATAGTATTGGCTTTTCCTATAGACTCAATGTGATCTTGGATCACTAAAATGTAAAATGAAGAGTCTTGAGCTTTTGAGCTTGAGCCAATCC
This sequence comes from Aegilops speltoides, assembly GCA_021437245.1. Taxonomy (NCBI): domain Eukaryota; kingdom Viridiplantae; phylum Streptophyta; class Magnoliopsida; order Poales; family Poaceae; genus Aegilops; species Aegilops speltoides. Next base: position 198,856,823 of record CM038144.1, on the reverse strand, counting down.
TTTGTCCTCAGTATTTTGAGGGATCCACTTTCATCATCCATGCCATGCCATTCATTGAGCTTTCCTGAAATATTTGTCTTGGAATAGCATTAGCTCAATGAGCTATATGTTGTTATGAATTACCAAAACCACCTAGGGATAGTTGCACTTTCAATCTCCCCCTTTTTGGTAATTGATGAAAACATATAGATCAAAGCTTCGACAAATGATAATAAGATTGAAAAACATCGTCGCCTTGAGAAGTGTGTGATAAGCAAGAGCTCCCCCTAAATTTGTGCATAGTTTAAGATTTGCTTTGGACTGCAAATGCAACTAAAGATTGAATACATGCACTCATCACCAAGCAAAGTGAATGATCACATAAGGATAAGTAAGATCATATCATCTGGCAAGCATAAATGTAGCATATGATCAAACACATGATCATCAAGTATCAGACAGACATCGAGTATCTCAAACAAGCAAATAAAGTTCAACCAAGAAGACAAGAGAGAACAAAAGCAAACTCTCTCTCTCTCGAAGCCTATGATCTATACATTTTTCTCCCCCTTTGGTAACAAGTTACCAAAAAGTTCCTAGAAAATGCATAGTACTATATTGTCTCTCAGGCTTGGTCTTCAGGTGGTAGTGTAGAGATGGCTCCTTGGACGAAGACTTCAGTTGATGTGGATGGAGCTGGAGGAGTTGGTGCTGGAGCTGGTTATACTGGAATTGTAGGAGCTGTAGCTGGTGCAGATGAAGTGGCTCTGGTGTCTGTCACAGGCACTGCAGCTGATCTCTGAGCTCTAGGCACTCTGGCAGATGCATCAGTAGTTGTCCTGCCCTTCCTCTCCTGCATGTCATCCTGTAGCTGCTCCACAACTGACTGAATCTCAGTTACTTTGACATATAAATCATAGATTTTTTGTTCCATGATTCTTTCCAGGCTCTCCTGGTTTTGAGTTAGGGTGGCCAACCCTTTCTCAATCCTCAGAATTGATGCTATCAAGTAACCAAGCTGCTCCTGCTTGTTCTTCAAAAAATACTCAGATGCCTCCTCTTGAGTTGGCATCTTGGCAGCCTTCTCTTTCTTCTTCCTCTTCCATCATGGAAGGCTTTCCAACAACTCTGGCCATGGTCTTCTTGACCCTTTCCTTCCTCTTCTTTCCTTCTGTAGCAGCCTCTTTGGGTTGAGATTCCAAAGGTACTTGAGTAGAGGCTCTGGCTTTAGACATGGGAGTTCTCTTAGCAGGCACCTTGATCTTCATACCAGGCTTAATTGAGGCAGCTGTGACATACTCCTTCTTGAGCACTTTCTTCTTGGAAGTGGCCTCATCCTCAGCTGCCACATAGTCCTCATCCTTAGAGTCTGAGGTTCTTTACTTCCTTGTCCTGGTGGCAGCTTTGGGCAAATTGCTGGGAGTTCTTCTTCTGCCATCATCTGAAGTGCTAGAGGGACTAGTGCCCTCACTCATGTGATTGTGCTCTTGACTTGTTACATTTGTCACTTTAAATGCGACATCTTTGCAAACACCGGCTCTTGACCACGTGAATAGTTATAGATGAGATAGAGTGGATGAGCATCACAAAATGCGAGATTTTTGCAAAGAATGATTCAAAAACTTAGTTTCGGTTTTCCACAAAAAGCATTTCGGATCAACCGATTTTCAAACTCGGTGATACGAAGCAGTTTTGGAACCTAAACTAGTGAACTTCGGTCGACCGAGTCACGGTTGATGCACCGAGGCTGCAAGGGTTTCTAAAGTTCTAAAATCGGTCACACCGATTAGCAATTCTCGGTCGGACCGAGAGTTACTAGTGCAATGGCATTAGCGAATCGGTGGGACCGAGTTTTTCAACTCGGTGGGTCCGAGATGGTTTCGTGAAACCTAACCCTAAATTTTCAAATCGCATCTATTCTAAGGATTATTTTGTTGGATAGAGATGTTTCAATCGTGGCAAGAATCATAATGAACACAATGTCTTTGAGAATCGACGAGGATAGCACTTGTGATCGAGTTCATACCCTAGTTCAGCGATGAACACGCTCTGGCTGACAACGGCAGAGAAGAAATCCGTTGACGGCGGTGGAGACCAGCGACAGGAGGCGGCTGGCGACGAAGTCGACGATCCGAAGACCTAGAAGGCAGAGCGAGCTATGCACGGGCGAAGAGGTTTGGAGAAAGTTTTCCAAATTTTGCCCGTGTGAATATATAGCCCGACTGTCGGTGTGACGAAAGTGGAGCGACTCGGTGGCACCGAGATGCATAACTCATTGGCGATTCTGACAACTCGGTGTGACCGAAAAGTTCAAATCGGTTGCACCGAGATTGAAAACCTAGGTCGACTTAGTGATCTCGGTATGACCGAAATGGAAGAATCAGTCAGACCGAAACGCACAAGGAAGTTTTGGAAGTTTAAGTCTATGACGAATCGGGGACTCCGAGTGCTCCTCACACAGAGTGGTTCGAATCTGACTTGATCAAACTTTGTGATGTAGCATGAATAGAGTTTGAGACGAGAAAATAATAGATAGCTAGAGAAGGTTCTTAGGCATTCTTGTCCATCCACTTGGCCAAAGAAAAAGAATCCAATCAATCAAAACAACAAGCGGATGTCCTCGAATGAGTAAAATATGCAACCAACATGCTCACATAATAAAATGGCACATGAAATATTAGGCAAAGCATGCACAACTAATTCTAGCATCTATCAAACAATTGGCGATGACTAGGTCATCTATATATGAGTATATTGACTTAGGAGTCAAATGAGAACATTTGATCATAGGGCATACTCATCGTTTAAGCTCAAGTGGGGTTACCACTATTACATAATGCATTGATGTGTTCACATCATTAGAGTTACTTTGACTCAGTTCTTAGAGTTAAGCTCCCCCTAGATGTGAGATCCACCCTTAGAGGGATGAACTAACCTTGGGTTTAGTCGATGATGACTTCATATAGGTGTTGAAGATGTGGATGCTCAATGTTGATGTAGATCATTTGGAGCAATCCTTTGGAGTGAGTTACACTTTCAATACCTACATGGGTTAGTCCCACAAGGAACAAACAAGAATATCCATAGACATAGAGTGATGCACAGACAAGATGATGTCCATGAAAACATTAGGTTACCTTGTCCCTTGCCTTACCAACATGAGGGTTTGTGACTCCTAGAACTAGTGCAAGATATGGAAGTTGATTGCACTTGTCCTTGCCATAATGATATGAGTGAAGAATGTTGGCGGAGTCACCCTCAAGAACTCTCTAGTTCTTCTTCTTCGGGATCCACATCATCTTGATGGGAATCCTTGAAGTTGTAGTTGTACTTGATGAAGTAGAACTTGACGTAGTCTTGGGAACCCACTTGACCAAGGCCTTAGGTGCTTCTTCAAATGCATCAATCTCCTCTTGAAGCTTGTCCTTCCCTTTGTTCTTGTGGTCTTGTGGTGGAAGATCATCTTGTGCTTGTGTTCCCAGTAGGATCATACTTCTCTTGTTGAGGAACAAACTTCGTCTTGGGGTATTGATCTTCTTCCCACTCAACTCCATTGGCATTGAACTTTCGTTCAAAACCAACACCTTGATTCTTCCGGTGCCTTCCTTGCTTGCGTACAATTTCCTCGAATTGCTTACTCCCGGCAAAGCTCTTGTATACACCTTTCTCTATAATTCCCTTCAATAAGCTATTTTCTTCCACAAGTGTAACTTGGCTAAGAGAATCATTAGTGGAATCAAGAGAACTACTAGAAGCAACAATATTGGATTTAACATTATTATTTTTACTACTAGAGGAAGAATCTTTCTTGTTCTTGTTACTAGACTTGACTTGAGGCATGTAAGTAGATAAGAGTAAACGCTTGGCAATGTAAGAAGAACTTTTCTTACGGAGATCATCATTGATTGCCTTTAAGAACTCATGCTCTTGCTCAAGATTGAGCTTTTCAAAGCGTAACTTCTCATGAGGCCTTAAAAGTTCTCGATGATCTTCGAAGATAGTTTCATGAGATAACCTCAGAGTGTTTAGTTCTTTAGTTAGAAGCTCAATCTTCTCCTTATCATTTTCATTCGTTTTATCTTAATTAGCATGATTAACTGACGTTTCATCATAGTATTCATTACTAGAGTTGTCAATAAGTAAATCATCATCACCTAACAAGTCATCTTCATCACTATTAAAATCAACATACTCGGGGTGTGTTACCTTAGGACCTTTGGCCATGAAGCATCTTCCAATTCCTTCATTTGGTCAATCAAATATGTCGTAGGAGTTGGTTGACACAAGTGCTAGACCGGCAACACCTTCATCTTGATTATATTGAGTCGGATAATAGCTTCTCTCGGAGTGATTGTCGAGTCGGGCGGATACCCATTCACCAACATGAGCTTGATGTCTTCGTTTTGTGTAGCTCTTTGATGACTTGTCCTTCCTTTCCGAATCCTTGCTTCTCCGTGAGGGTCTTCGTTCATAACGATCATCTCTACTCCTCCTCTCTCTTTGTGGTGATTCTTCTCTTCTACTTCTTTTTGGAGAATCTTCTCTTCTTTTGTAGGGTGTCGTACAGTCATTGGAATAGTTTCCTGGTCTCCCACAATTGTAGCAATTGCGCTCTCGACTAGAAGATCTTTTGTCATTGTAGGACCTTGACTTGGAGCTTCTTTCCTTGCTTCTACTCTTGTAGAATTTGTTGAAGTTATTCACCATTAAGCTCAATTCTTCATTGAAGGTTTGTTTCTCACTTGATGATGTGGGGGCTTCACATGAGGCTTTGTAAGCACCACTTGACATGTTGTGACGTTCCTCCTTATCCTTGAGTGACATCTCATGAGCAACAATTCTTCCAATGACTTCCGTTGGCTTGAGATCTTTGTAATTTGGCATCATTTGAATCAATGTGCACACAGTATCATACTTCCCATCCAATGCTCTCAGGATCTTCTTGATGATGAATCTGTGGGTCATCTCTTCACTTCCTAAGCCGGCAATCTCATTTTTGATAAAAGCAAGCCTAGAGTACATTTCAGCGACACCTTCACCATCCTTCATTTTGGACTTGTCAAGCTGACTTTGGAGCACATCCAACTTGGATTCCTTGACGGAGTCGATACCTTCATGCATATCAATCAAAGTATCCCAAATTTCCTTTGCATTCTCAAGACGGCTGATTTTGTTGAATTCTTTGGGGCACAAGCCGTTGAAGAGGATATCACAAGCTTGAGGGTTGTATTGCATCATCTTCAATTCATCCGCACTAGCTTCACGGTTCGGCTCTCTCCCATCAAAGAATTCACCATGCAAGCCAATACACACAATAGCCCAAACGGCGGGGTTATGTCCGAGAATATGCATTTTTCAACTTATGCTTCCAACTAGCAAAATTAGTACCATCAAAGTAAGGACCTCTACAGTGATAATTTCCCTCGCTAGACGCCATACTCTCCTAGGTTGTGAAACCAAGGCTATGACCACCAAAAGCTATGGAAATCAAAGCAAATGGAGACCAAAGCTCTGATACCACTTGTAGGACCTTGAAGTATGTCTAGAGGGAGGGTGATTAGACTACTTGACCAATTAAAAACTTAACCTTTTCCCAATTTTAGACTTTGGCAGATTTTAGCTATCTTTGGACAAGTCAAGCAATCATCACACAATTCAAGCAAGCATGCAAAGAATATATGAGCAACGGAAATTAAAGCATGCAGCTTGTAAGAATGTAAAGGGAAGGGTTTGGAGGATTCAAACGCAATTGGAGAAACGGATGTTTTTGTGATGGTTCCGATAGGTGGTGCTATCGTACATCCACGTTGATGGAGACTTCAACCCACGAAGGGTAATGGTTGCGCGAGTCCACGGAGGGATTCACCCATGAAGGGTCCACGAAGAAACAACCTTGTCTGTCCCACCATGGCCATCGCCCACGAAGGACTTGCCTCACTAGCGGTAGATCTTCACGAAGTAGGCGATCTCCTTGCCCTTACAAACTCCTTGGTTCAACTCCACAATCTTGTCGAAGGCTCCCAAGTGACACCTAGCCAATCTAGGAGACACCACTCTCCAAGAAGTAACAAATGGTGCGTTGATGATGAACTCCTTGCTCTTGTTCTTCAAATTGTAGTCTCCCCAACACTCAACTCTCTCTCATAGGATTTGGATCTGGTGGAAAGAAGATTTGAGTGGAAAGCAACTTGGGGAAGGCTAGAGATCAAGATTCATATGGTAGGAATGGAATATCTTGGCCTCAACACATTAGTAGGTGATTCTCTCTCAGAACTGGTAAGTTGGAAGTGTAGGTTTGTTCTGATGGCTCTCTCCACGAATGAAGAGGAGATGGAGGGGTATATATAGCCTCCACACAAAATCTAACCGTTACACACAATTTACCAAACTCGGTGGAACCGAATCAACAAACTCGATCGGACCGATTTAGCAAATCTACTAACCGTTAGGATTCTTGGTGGGACCGACATGCAACTCGGTAGGACCGATATGGTTAGGGTTAGGGCATAATGTAATCTCGGTGAGACCGATTACACAAACTCGGTGATACCGATTTTGGTAATTAGCTAACCAGAGAGTTGGTCAGGTAAACTCGGTGGCACCGGTTCGCTCTTTTCGGTGAGACCGAAATGTTACGAAAGGGAAACAGGGAGTTTACATTGCAATCTCGGTTAGACCGAAACATTACGAAGGGAAACAGAGAGATTACAATCCCATCTTGGTGAGACCGAGATCCCTATCGGTGAGACCGATTTGCCTAGGGTTTGTGGCAGTGGCTATGACATTTGAACTCGGTGGCGCCGGATAGAAAGAATCGGTAGGACCGATTTTGACTTTGGGTATAGGTCATATGTGGATGTGAGAAAGTAGTTGAGGGTTTTTGGAGCATATCACTAAGCACTTGAAGCAAGAGGCTCATTAAGGAACTCCTCATCCCTCCTTGATAGTATTGGCTTTTCCTATAGACTCAATGTGATCTTGGATCACTAAAATGTAAAATGAAGAGTCTTGAGCTTTTGAGCTTGAGCCAATCCTTTGTCCTTAGTATTTTGAGGGATCCACTTTCATCATCCATGCCATGCCATTCATTGAGCTTTCCTGAAATATTTGTCTCGGAATAGCATTAGCTTAATGAGCTATACCTTGTTATGAGTTACCAAAACCACCTAGGGATAGTTGCACTTTCAGTTATGTTGGTAAACATCGGTACCAAGGGCGAGGGACAAAGAGAACCATTTTCCTGCTCGTAGAACAAGGCGGACCAATAGGTAAAGTTCTCGTCCATCGGTGGCTACCGGAATGTCATCAACAATAGTAACAGGGTCTTGTTGATAGAGTTCTACATCGAGGTGTTTACACAAGCAGGGAATATTACTGCTTATATCATACAGATCACAATAAGGGTTTAAACAAACCAATGGAAAGGCCAAAGTGGTTATCAGATTTAATCAGAACACTGGAAAGGAAAATGTGTTTAAACACATATTTCAGGGGGTATATCCTTCCCAAGGACAAGTAGAGCATGATATCCATGACAGGATAGAACGTAGAAAACCCTTTAGGTAAGGGGAGAGAAATTTCATGACATTACCCATACAACGGTGTTTGGATAATCAATAATGAAAACTTAGCATTTTGCTTTAAATGCTTTTATTGAAAATCAGAGAACCACAGAAATGCTTCAAGATAGCATTGACATGGTCTTCAAGCAAAGGTCGGACTTGGATACACAAAGGATTCATCAGGAACAACTTATAGAATAAGTGTTACAATTTCCTCATTGAAGAATTGTTAACCTTGATAAAAGGAAACTATAACAACAGGTCCTCCGGCCAGGTGTGCTAGGCATGACATCACCTTACCGGGTCATATAAGGACCAATGTTATTACTCTTGGAAAATGTTCCAACCATCATATCTGACCGAATTTCAGATCTGATTAGGGTCAGGATACCTCAGACTCAGGATGCCTGAGATGAAAAAGGTGCGACACAATTTGACGCGATGGCGTTGCAAGATACTCGGGGAATGAACTACGGAAGCAAGTTCTGAATCATGAGTTAATCACTAAACCAAGGAGAGGATGAGGGGGTGGCTGATGAACTCAGGACAATCCATCGAGAGTCCCAAAAGATGTATTTCCACAATTAGGCAAACAAGGAGATAACATCTGTTAGATCAAAAGATATAATGGTGTATGCTCAAGGAAAACATACACATTTAAGCATTCGTTGAAAGGTGCAACCGAAATATGGGCTGGGATGCACGACCAATGCCAGAATGGTGATTCTGCAACCAGCACACTAAGTTGGAATTATTGTCCATTAACTCTGAAGCAATAAGGTTGCTAAGAATACTGAATTCTCATGGAAGATTTCATTAATTGGTATTTCAATTAGAAGCAACACAGGGACCAAAAGTAGTGTGATGGAGAGAAGCATCACAATACCCAGAATTCTTAAGAGGTGGAGTCATCCTTGCAACATCCTTCACATAAGGGACAGTAATACTTCAAGGTAGAACATAACACAAACTGAATAGCAAGTTGCATCCTTAACAAGAACAAGTTTGTGATGAAAGGAAGGTAAAGAGGATGTCGATAGTAACTCAATTTATGAAGGGATGAGGATGGAACTTACCATCATGAATTCAATTGATGCCCGGGAAGGATTCAAAATGTTGATGATGATCCCGGCAAATTTGTTGAGAGGTTTCAAGAAGATGTAACCGATTGGCGATGACAACAAGTCAAAGGGATGCCGAAGCGAAAGGTTATTGGAACCACGGATACATCATAAACTCGGAATCAAGCTTGTTGTTCAAGGCAAAATGATATCATGAGGAAAGTCGACGTAAGCTTAGCTCATTGTCGATAATTGTGCTCTAGGAAGGACCAGATAGCACAGTTAAAATTTAACATGATAATGATATAGCTGATCGGGCTAGGAATGACTTGAAGGATTATTAAACTAGTAAGCAACAAAATTACCTAGAGTTATTGAATCGGAGTGCAAAATCATTTTACTTATAAGTGTTCTCGGTTGACAAACAACCCAGAACCTATGAAGTGACAATGACAGGGAAAGGTAGTACTTCATCAAAAGTTCATAAGATGTAGTGCAATGGCATGATATCCTCGAGATACCAGGGGTAATACTCGAAGGTAGATCATAATAGAGGTTGGGCATGCACATTGATCTGTAGAAGACAAGTGCTTTAACTTGTCCGAGAAATGGATCAACTAAGAACAATCATTGTTAGAACCATGGTTGCAAAGGATCAATTCATAGATACCAGATGATAATTATCAAGGAAACAGTTATTATTACAAGAAGCTTCCATGATAGGATCTACATCATGTCCATGGGCATGAACACAAAGTTTAAGGTCGGCTCCCACTTCTCTAATGCTGTCGGGGCGTCTCTCTGTGGCCTCGAGCACCTATGGGGCACTTGGGGGCCCCTTCTAGTCCGGCAAGGGAGGCGGAGGCGTCTGTGAGCAGATCGAGGTCGGCAGGGGAGGCAGGCGATTTTACCCCGGGGCTCTCCGGAGAGATAAAACCCCTACTACTGCTTTGTGTTTGTTATTTTATCTTGCTCAAGCATGCGAGCGTATGGTGGTGTTGTGGGTATCGAATGGCCCGATCCCCTTTTACGTGCGCATGGTCCTCCCTTTTATACTCTGAAGGGGGCATCCACAGGTGGCAGCATAGGAAGAGGGGGTAGAAAGGTAAAATCGCGGGTTGGTACAATAGTGACCAACAGTGAACCCTACCTAACTCTGACGGCAGGGGACAAGGGCATTAAATGCCCGTCCGGTCGCCCCAACAATGCGAAGGAGTTACCGTTAAGTGAGCCACCGGTTGCCACGATGGCGTCTCTGTCAGCTCCGTTTGCCACCTCGCCCTGCATGGCTGCGCTTGATGCAGCATAGCGTGCCCTTGGGATGGCCTTGTGTTGACACGTCACGGATCTTGTTGGAGTTTGGGTGGCAGCCTTGCGGCAAGTGCCTTGTCGCGACCCTTTTCTTGTTGTCTTAAGCAAGCTTGCCGCCGTCGAATCTTCTTGGGGCGTGCGGGGCCCCACGGCAAGTCTTGGAGATGCCCAGGCGGCCTTCGGCAAGCTCCTCTTCTTGGGGCCTTCGTTTTCTTTGGTTAATACTTTGTTATTGAATGGCGTAGTAGGTGTGATGGAGGGTCTTGGCGGGCGTCCGGCAAGCCTTGCCGAGGGTGCTGCGACCGCCCGTGCACAAGTTCGAGGTACTAAGGTACCCCTACTTTATTCACCGGCAGAGCCCGAACTGGGCCATACGGTGCCGGCGTTGTTGGGCGAGGCCCAAAGCATCTGCGAACGCACGCGGCCTAGAGTCCGCCCGCGATCGGACTCCGTGCCCACCGCGCTCTCCCGCAACGGCATGCGTCGATTGCGGCGTCGTGGGAGACGTGGGTGGTGTGGGCGATCTTTATAGGCGTCCACCCGTGATCACGGGCGGTGAGTCATTTCATCCGCCGCTCGGCTCCGCTTTTTCGCCACGCGGCTCCCATGCGTGGGGGGTCGTGGGCGGCGAAGGTGGGAGACCGAGCCGTCACGGGCGAAGATGGCGAGTCGGCCCCACTCCTCTGCCCTCCTTGTGCCCTGATTGGCTGAGCGGGGCGGCCGAGCCCCCACCTCGCCCTTTAAAAAGGGTGGAAGGGGAGCACAATAGTCCCGCACTTCCTCTTCTTCCTTCGTCTACAACTTCCGTTACTCTTCCTCCCATCTGCCATGGAGGGAGGGAATCCTGGTCCTTCAACGGTGGCAGCGAGGGTCGCCTCCAGGCAGCGCGTCTCTCCCTATCCCTTTGTGGTGGCGGAGCCGGCCTGAGGGGAGAGGGAGAGGCGAGGCCATGACGAGGTCGAGGGCGTGGTCAGGCGTTCGGGGACGAGGCGGCCGAGGCGGTGCGCCACCCTCGCCCCCGCCGGCAGCTCCTCTCCTCGAGGCGGTCCATACCGGAGACGACCCATGGGAGTTCTTCATCAAACTGCGCCGAGCACCTCGTCGCCGCCTCCGGCTTCCGGCTCCATTGCGGCGCGATGGAACCGGATCTGCCGAGATGTTGGAGTTGCGCATGAGGGCTGCGGGATCAGCGGCACTCGAGTTAGTGTCGTATCCCAGCCCGGCGTGATGTACTTCGATCGGGGTGGAAGGCGTTCGCCCGCATCCACAGCTTGGCGGCGGGGTTTACCCTCCATTTTAAGTTAATGGAGGCGACCTTCGCCGTCAAGGTCTTGAGGACTCCGGCACCGGGCGAGATCTGCATGGACAGCTCCTCCGATGCGAAGCCCCTCCTCGGCGAGTGATGAGGAGGGGCGGCGATGACAGCGAGGATGGCGGGTCCGACTAGGTGTCGGACGCTGCCTCCTTAGGCCACCGGCGACCCCATCATCGGTCATGGCCTTTTGAACTCCGGGCCGTCTCCTTGGGCGTGGCGTGGGAGGCTCTGAAGAGGAAGAGGGGTGGCGGCAAGGCCGTCAGAGTCGAATCTGAGGCGAGAGCCCTCGGCAGTCTTGGCGTCCGCCGCCCGTCTTCAAGCTCTGCCTTCGACGCCTCCGTCTCCGCCAAGCTCCTGGCGGCCACCTGGGGTGTTCTCTTGGTGTCTTCTGGCGCCCTTAGCTCACCTAGGCGCCCCTTTTGCCCTCCCCGGCAAGCTTCTCTTGCCGGGGCCTCCTTGACCAACCTCCTGAAGAGAGAAAGCAGGAGAGGATTACGGGCATCTTATCTTCTTAATTTGTAAGCCTTGGGCCTTAGCGATATTCAAAATCTGTAATCCTCTCTATCATGTTTTTCATCCTCTATGGGCTTGTAATGGAATGGGATGTTTTTAGTGAAAAGAGGGAATGCTTGCGGATAGCGTCCTTTACTTGACACAGTGCCTTGTATGTTTCCACCCCTCGCTTCTAGGGAACTTGCGGTGCAAACACAGCGTCTTGAGTCTTGAGCGTCGGCAGCCAGCTGGCGGTGTTGCTTCGGCAAGAAACCTTGTCGGAGCGATTGCGCAGCGCTTGTGTTGTTGGCGGACTCGGAAACAAATCAAAGGCGCAACAGCGCTGACTCGGCTCCTCCTCGCCTGAGTTTCTTTTACATAGCACACTCGTTCAAGGGCGCAGCTCCGCCTCCCCAGCCCATAAGAGGATGCATGATGAGGATGAAAAACTTATCTGGCGCCGCAGCCCAGCGACTCTAACTTGCGGGGAGGAATCTTGGTACTTGCAGCCCCCGGCGACTCTAGCTTGTCGGGATGCCGGAGCCTGCGCCCTTTTCCTTTGCTCTTTCCTTGCTGCTGTTATTCCAGTCATGAGATCAACTTAGACAGCGCTATAATAAACTACTTCTAAATAGCGTAACCCGCGTTGGGCAGCGCAATCTGTGTTTTGTCCTTAGTATGTTCACACTCTCGCTTTTAGGGAACTTGCGGGGCATACCGCTTCTTGAGTCGGAACATCGACAACTTCTTTGGCGGTGTAGCCTCCGGCAAAAAACCTCGTCGGGCTTAGCTGCGGCCTTTTCATTGTTTGGCGGACTCGAAAACAAATCAAGGGCTCAGCTTAGCCATGAGTCGGCTCCTCTGCGCACAAGTTTCTCATACAAAGGGCGTCCACGGCAAAGATTGCCATGTTACTTCCTCTATCCCATTCGTCCCTTATGCGTTTCTACCCTCGCTTATAGGGAACTTGCGGCGCTAACACTGCTTGGCTGAGTCACGGAACATCGGCTACTGCCCGGCGGTGTTGTTTCGGCAAGAAACCTTCTCGGGCGATTCGGCGCCTTGTATTGTTGAGCGGACTGGAAACAAAGCAAGGGCGCAACAACCACGAGTTGGTTCCTCTGCAGACAGGCTTAACGTACAAAACACGACGTTCGAGAAGTAACATAAAAGTTTAGGATGAGAAGGGCTCTGTACTCAAGCGACTTAGCTTTTCCATCTTCTACGATCCGGCGAGGCCGTACTCCTCCTTGTCTTCCTCCCTTGTATGTCTTCACCTCGCGCCTCCGGGGAACCGCGGTCTGAACACACTCGCTTGGTGCGGGGCGTCAGCCAGCCTGGCGGTGTTGTCCCTGGCGGGAGGAACTCGTCGGGCTAGCTGCTGCGGCGCTTTTATTGTTGAGCGGACTCGAAAGCAGATCAAAGGCGCAACTTAGCCACGATTCAGTCCCTTTGCGCCTGAGTTCTTCATACAAGGTATGGATTTTCGAGAATGCAACTCAAAAGTTGGAACTGGTTGTTTTCTTCGCCTTCTTGGCGGCGGAGCTCGATGGCACGTCCTCGGCGGCAGCGCAGCACTCGGAGAGGTGCACTTGCGGAGGGCACAGAGCTGTCCTTGCGGGCTTAGATTTTGGTAGATCTGCCTCTACTTTCTTGCATTTGCCGTGAGCTCGATGGCGCGTCCTCGGCAACGGCGCTGGCCTCCGGGAGAATGCGCTTGCGGAGTGGACATCGAGCTGCTTCGCGGACTTGGCTTTCTTCTTCCCAGGGAGCTTTGGCGGCAAGTGGCTTGCGCCCTGCCATAGCTGCTTGCTTCCGGTAGATCTTGTCGGTCTGAGATAAGCGCATCCTTCTTGTCTCCTTGGACTGAAATGACACTTATCGGACCAGGCATCTTAAACACGTTGTAGGCATAGTGAGAGGCTGCCATGAGCTTGGCGGCCTTGAGATGGCCTAGTATCCCATTGTAGAGGCGGCGGGATATCGGCAACGTCAAATGTGACTTTCTCGTCACGAAGTTTAACTCAGCGCGAGCGTCATCCGGCAGCGTGATCTTCCCCTTTGGCTTGCTCCTTCCCGGTTTATCCCTTGGAATGTACCGGTTTCTTGAGCTCGTTGCCGAGGATTTGGAGTTTCTTGAGCCCTGCGGAGGAAATCAGGTTCGAGGCGGCCCGCCGTCAACCAACATCTTCGTGACCTTGAGGTTGCGGATTGTTGAGTGAGACCAACATCGGCAAGCACCCGACCCTTGTGGCGCGATCGGGATGATCCTCAACGTCGAAGATGATGGGTGTCTTGGACCACTTGAGGGCTTGCATGACTCGTGGACGGCTCCGCCGCGTTCACTTCGCACCCTTGTTTGAGTTGGCGGTGCGAGGCGTGTAAGAGGCGCCGCCCGTCGATCTGCTACCTCTGTTGCCTTCTGAAACTCTTGGTCGTCGATCTCATCTTCCTCCATTTCATACTCCTCATCTTCATCTTCATCCTTGTCGCGCCCAGGAGGCTGTCCCCTGCAGCGGCTTGGCTTTCAGCAGTGCCCTCCCAGGCGGGAAGCTTCTTCTTGGGATCTCTGCCGCCTCCTGGGCCCTCTCCTTGTCGCGGCCTTCGTACTCAGCTTTCTGCAGCTCCGCCATCTGCTCCACTTTCTTGCAGGTTTGGAGATCATGGCCCTTGGTGCAGTGGATCTTGCAATACCGCTTGCGGAGCTATCACTGCTTGTCGGCGGCTACCACGGCCTCGCCGGAGTCATCGGCTTTGGCCTTGTCGGACCACCTCCGTTCTTGGAATGCTCAGCAGCTAGCACATCCTTAGCCTTTCTCTTCTGTTGCTCCGCCGGTTCTTCCTTGGGGCGGCATCCTCATTGTCGAGATCATACGCTCCTGCAATTTCTCAGGAATCTTCCTCCCTTCCTCGGCCCGTGCACACTTGTCGGCGAGCATAGAGCTCGTGACATCTCGATCTTGCTCATCGCCATCTCCTCCCTCATCCTGCGGTTGCGCATGTTACAGTGGAGCAGCGATAACATGGCGGGGTGGGCGTCTGGGATGTTCTTGCGCACTTGGCTGAATCTCTGTATGTACTTGGGGGCTCCCTTCATACGGGCGAGCAAATGCAGGTCGCTTTCACAGCCATGGGGTTTGTGGCACTTTGTGAAAGCGCCGACAAGCTAGTGACCTGGTCGCCCATGAAGAGATGGAGCCGTCCGGCAAGTGCATGAGCCAAGATCGATGTTGGGCTTGAGTACCGGCGGGAAGTAGTTGGCGAGATCTTCTCGTCGCGCCCTCCGTGCTTTGCACGCGATGGTGTAGATCTTTGAGGAACTCCGACGGATGTATCCCGCCATCATACTTCTCGAACGCGTCGGCTTGAAGTTCTTGGTTTTGGGCCCTTTGGACTTGCCGCAGCTCACGGGTGAGCGCGAGGCAACTGCCGCGTCTGGCAAGTCGCTGGCTCCCCTAGAGCATGCGTCGGCGATGGGCCCGGCGCGCTGGTCGATTGACGTTGCGTTTCCCTCCTGCGCTCGTCGCGAGTGTGCGTCTTCGTGTTGCCGTTCTTGGAGAGCGTGGCGCGATCCGGCGAGTTCGCGGGTCCGACAGCCTTGATGGAGTCGGCGTCGGGGTTGGCCCGGCGGTGGCGATCTTGGCCCTCGGCTGGGGCGCCGGAGGTGGCACCCTCGGCGGTCTTGCGGCGCCGGCCTGCGCTGGCGTCTTGCGGGGCCTCGGCGGTCGATCGGCGGGGCTTATCGCCGTTAAGCGAAGCCGATGAGGTGTAAATGGTCATCCTCCGATCGTCGATCTTGTGCGGCGCGGAGGGTAGTCTAAAGCGGTAGGCTCGGGCGGCGCTTCTCGGCCGCTTAGGTGGCGGTGGTGAGCGGCGCGAGCAGGATGTGCTGGACTCCCAATCGGATTGGGGCGCAACACCCGTCTGGCGACCGTACCTCGCTCGCGCCCGGCATCGCAGGCGTGCATGCTGACCTCGGCGTCCGCGACCCACCAGCTTGGCCTTGTCCCAGCGAGCGCGGTGCTAGGAGCACGGGCGTTGTCGACCTTGCACCTCTGGGAAAGGTGCGGTGTCTGCCGTCGCCCGGCGACGCTATGGGCCTTGTTTTTGGATCTGGTGACGACGTGAGTCCCACCGTCGGCGCCCGCTCCTCATGGCGTCCACTCCACCGCCTGTTGCTCGGCGGTGGTGGTGGAATGATGTAAGCGGGCAGCCACCTCGAAGCTTCTTCTTGGCGGCATGTTGGCGATGGCGTTGATGTAGCGTGGAGACGGATCGGATGCTCACGACCTCGCCGCGCCCCTACAGGCGCCAAAGATGTCAGGCGTCTCTGTGGCCTCGAGCACCTATGGGGCACAGGGGCCTTCTAGTCCGACAAGGGAGGCGGAGGCGTCTTGAGAACAGATCGAGGTCGGCGGCGGGGAGGCAGGCGATTTTACCCAGCCGGGGCTCTCCGGAGAGATAAAACCCTCTTGCTGCTACATTTGTTATTTTATCTTGCTCGAGCATGCGGCGTATGGTGGTGTTGTGGGTGTCGAATGGCCCGAACCCTTTTACGTCGCATGGTCCTCCCTTTATACTCTGAAGGGGGCATCCACGGTGGCAGCGTAGGAAGAGGGGTAGAAAGGTAAAATCGCGGGTTGGTACTTGATGACCAGCGGTGACCCTACCTAACTCGGCGGGGACAAGGGCATTAAATGCCGTCCGGTCGCTAACAGTCTTGAAGGAGTGACCGTTAAGTGAGCCACGGTTGCCACGATGGCGTCTCTGTCGACTCCGTTTGCCACCTCGCCCGCATGGCTGCTTGATCTTTCGCCCACGTGCCCTTAGGATGGCCTTGTGTTGACACGTCGCGGATCTGTTGGAGTTTGGGTGGCAGCCTTGCGGCAAGTGCCTTGCGCGCCCTTTTCTTGTTGTCTTGGCAAGCTTGCGGCCGTCGAATCTTCTTGGGAGCGTCGGGGCCCCACGGCAAGTCTTCTTGAGATGCCAGGCCGGCCTTCGGCAAGCTCCTCTTCTTGGGGCCTTCGTTTTCTTTGGTTAATACTTTGTTCTTGAATGGCGGTAGTAGGTGTGATGGAGGGTCTTGGCGGGCGTCCGGCAAGCCTTGCCTTGTGAGTCTTGCGACCGCCCGTGCACAAGTTCGGGGTACTAAGGTACCCCTACTTTAGTACACCGACAAATGCATAGCCTTTCACACACTTCTCACCTTCGACGAAGTTGTAGTGTTGAAATTTTATCTGACTTAACATCAGTAGAGTATGACCCATAGTAGTTTCCGGGTTCACAAGATTAGTAAAGGCATAGGTTCAACCCATCAGGGCCTCTTAGGAACCTATACCACAAACTTCAGGAGTAAGGAACGCAATCTTGAAAGCAGAGCATGTTCGACAAGACAGGGGATACAATTTATCAAAGCATTATGTATCCAAGAAAAGACTCACAAAGTTATTGAATATGAAGGACGTTGTCGAATGGAATCCAATAAAGGATCTGGTGGTCCTCAAGGGATCTGATGTGAGCATCGGTACACAACCAGAGGAAGAAAGAATGCAAAGAGATCGGATTATAGAAACAGTTGACTAATTCAAAGCTCAAATGCAAAAGAATTATGATTTCCAAATCAAGGGATTAGAAGAAAACACTCTGATCAAGGGCGGATAAGTTGAGTAGGCTTAGGGGTACAATCGATGGCATTTGATTGGTCGAGATTCAGCTCACGTTTAAAATGACGTCTGAGCCGAGAGGATGAATCGTAGGGCCTGATTAACGATTCCAAACATTTGCAACATATTGAATCAAGGGACCCAAGATGATAAAGGCAAAGGACGTCAAGGAATATAGCTAGGCATTTGGAATTAAGCATAATGCAGGCAAGCAAGAATTTCAAGAGCAATAGGCTGCTCAGGATTTTCGAAGGATTGAATGGTATTTCAAAGACTTTTGTGAAACACATGAACAACTGAGAATGAGCAGATAGTCGATAAGTGCAAGGAATTATCCATAGGAGTATTCATGTGGCAAAGAATTGTAAGGCAGTAGGTACAAAGTATTCTCGGGACAACAGAGAAAATTTTGGGGCATCTTGTAATAACAAGAACAACTGGGAATAAAAGTAAGAACGACAAGTGTATGTATTTATCCAAAGGGATATTTCGATGGTAGAGAATTACAAAAGCAACGGGCACAAAGTCTTGAGAGGACAACGAAGGGTATCTTTGGAATCTTCTGTTGAAACAATTGATCATCTGGATTAAGAGGCTCTCCGGGAGGAAGTAGTTATGAGAACCTAGAGCTAGAGTTAGCAAAATCATTTAACCCGAATAGAAGAGAAATGAGAGTCCTAGAGTAAAGATCGAGGAATAAAAGATCCTAATACCACCCAATGGCGACGTGGGCCCGTAAGACACACAGCCATGTAAGTAAAAGCTTGTCAATGACTAGACTCAACTTCGGCCAAGGAGTTTGGAAGGGGGATTCCTATAGGCAGTCGGCTCTGATACCAAATTTAGACGCCCCTGATTTGATCGTACACTAATTATGCACGCAAATGTGTGCGATCAAGATCAGGGACTCACGGGAAGATATCACAACACAACTCTAAAATAAAATAAGTCATACAAGCATCATATTACAAAATAGGGCCCTCGAGGGCTCGAATACAAGTGCTCGAACATAAACAAGTCAGCGGAAGCAACAATATCTGAGTACAGACATAAGTTAAACAAGTTGCCGTAAGATGGCTAGCACAAACTGGGATACAGACCGAAAGAGGCGCGGACCTCCTGCCTAGGATCCTCCTAAACTACTCACAGTGGTAAATCGTGACACTGCGTAGTAGTTGGCACCTCTAGTGTACTAGGAGTCGTCATCAACGGTGGCGTCTAGCTCCTGGGCTCCAACGTCTGGTTGCGACATCCGAGAAGAAGAGGAAAAAGGGGGGAAAGAGGGAGCAAAGCAACCGTGAGTACTCATCCAAAGTACTCGCAATCAAGGATCTACACTACATATGCATGGGTATATGTGTAAAGAGGCAATATCGGTGGACTGAACTGCAGAATGCCAGAATAAGAGGGGGATAGCTAGTCCTATCAAAGACTATGCTTCTGGCAGCCTCCGTCTTGCAGCATGTAGAAGAGAGTAGATCGAAGTCCTCCAAGTAGCATCGCATAGCATAACCCTACCCGGCGATCCTCCCCTCTTCGCCTTGTGGGAAAGTGATAACCGGGTTATCTCTCAAACTTGTCTGGTGTGTTTTATTAAATATCTGGTTCTAGTTGTCATAAGGTCAAGGTACAACTCCGGGTCGTCCTTTTATCGAGGGACACAACTATTCAAATAGATAAACTACCCTGCAGGGGTGCACCACATAACCCAACACGCTCGATCCCCTTTGGCTAGACGCTCGATCCCCTTTGGCCGGACACACTTTTCTAGGTCATGCCCGGCCTCGGAAGATCAACACGTTGCAGCCCCACCTAGGCACAACAGAGAGGTCGAAGACGCGGCCTAAATCCTATCTTGTGCAGCAGTGCAGGCCCATCGCCCATTGCACACACTGCGTTGCTTGACGTGGTGGTGAGCAGACCTAGCAACCTCCATTACAAAGGAAGTTGCGTTACGCGGTCCAACCCGGCGCGCGCCGCTCAATCGCTGATGTCAAGAAGGCTTCGGCTAATACCACGATGTCGAGTGCCCATAACTGTTCCCGCGTAGTTGGTTAGTCCGTATAGGCCAGTGGCCAGACTCAGATCAAATACCAAGATCTTGTTAAGCGTGTTATTATGAAGTAACCGCGAACACTGACCTGGGCATGGCCCACCTCTCGCCTGGGTGGTCTCAACCTGCCCTGTCACTCCTCCACAAAGTAACAGTCGGGGGCCGTCGGGAACCCAGGCCCACCTCTACGGAGATGGAGCCACCTGTCCTTTCATCCCCCATATCTGAATCACTTGTGGGTACTCAATGAGCCGACCCGACTTTAGTCACCATCTGTATAGTATGTATATATGTAAAGTATATACCCGTGATCACCTCCCGAGTGATCACGGACCGATAGTATAGCAAGGCAGACTAACAAGAATGTAGGACCACTGATGATAAACTAGCATCCTATACTAAGCATTTAGGATTGCGGGTAAGGTATCAACAACTGTAGCAACAATGACAGGCTATGCAACAGGATAGGATTAACCGAACAGTAACATGCTACACTACTGTAATGCAAGCAGTAGAGAGAAGAATTGGCGATATCTGGTGATCAAGGAGGGGGCTTGCCTGGTTGCTCTGGTAAGGAGGGGTTGTTGCTATGTCTTGAGCTTGCGTTGGTTTTCCTTGAAGAGGAAAGGGTGATGCAGCAATAGTAGCGTAAGTATTTTCCTCTGTTTTTGAGAACCAAGGTATCAATCCAGTAGGAGGGTCCTCAAAAGTCCCACGCACCAATACAAACAAACAAAGAACTCGCAACCAATGAAATAAAGGGGTTGTCAATCGCTTCACGGTCACTTGCGAAAGTGAGATCTGATAGAGATAATATGATAAGATAAATATATTTTTGGTATTTTATAATATAGATGCAAATAAAAGTAGATTGAAAGCTTATATGATAAAAGATAGACCCGGGGGCCATAGGTTTCACTAGAGGCTTCTCTCAAGATAGCATAAGTATTACGGTGGGTGAAATAATTATTGTCGACCAATTGATAGAAAAGCGAATAATTATGAGATTATCTAGGCATGATCATGTATATAGGCATCACGTCTACAACAAATAGACCGACTCTTGCCTGCATTTACTACTATTACTCCTGCCTGCATCTAGAGTATTAAGTTTATAAGAACAGAGTAACGCCTTAAGCAAGATGACATGATGTAGAGGGATAAACTCATGCAATATGATATAAATCCCATCTTTGTATACTCGATGGAAACAATACAATGCGTGCCTTGCAACCCTTTCTGTCACTGGGTAAGAACACCGCAAGATTGAACCCAAAGCTAAGCACTTCTCCCATGGCAAGAAAGATCAATCTAGTAGGACAAACAGAACAGATAATTTGAAGAGTCTTGCAAACATAACTCAATCCTACATAAAATAATTCAAAGGAGATTCAAATAGTTCTCATAGATAAACTTGATCATAAACCCACAATTCATCGGATCTCGACAAACACACCGCAAAAAGAGTTTACATCGAATAGATCTCCACAAGAGAGGGGGAGAACATCGTATTGAGATCCAAAAAAAGAGAAGAAGCCATCTAGATAATAAGTATGGACCCGAAGGTCTGTGGTAAACTACTCACAACTCATCAGAGGGGCTATGGTGTTGATGTAGAAGCCCTCCGTGGTCGATTCCCCCTCCGGCGGAGCACCGGCAAAGGCTCCAAAATGGGATCTCGCGGATATAGATGGTTACGGTGGTGGAAATTGTGTTTCATTGGCTCCATGGATGTTTTCGGGGTACGTAAGCTTATATAGGAGGAAGAAGTACGTCGGTGGCCGCCCGAGGGGCCCATGAGATAGCGGGCGCGCCCAGAGGGGATGGGCGCGCTCTCGTGTCTCGTGGCTGCCTTGGCTACTTCTTGACTTGCACTCTAAGTCCTTTAGATCACATTCGTTCCAAAAATCACGCTCCCGAAGGTTTCATTCCGTTTGGACTCCATTTGATATTCTTTTTCTTCAAAATACTAAAATAGGCAAAAAAAAAAAAAGCAATACAGGTTGGGCCTCCGGTTAGTAGGTTAGTCCCAAAAATGATATAAATGTGTAAAATAAAGCCCATAAACATCCAAAAGGGGTAACATAATAGCATGGAACAATCAAAAATTATAGATACGTTGGAGACGTATCAGTTGTCAACTCCGTAGTCGTACTGAGTAGCAGCAGCGTCGGTCTCGGTGTCTAGCGAGAGAAGAGGGGGAAGAAACAATAAATATAATGCAAACATATGCATGATGATGCATGACATGACAAGTAACGGCGCTCGGTGTGCCCTGACGCGGTAATAGGTGATACTGGAGAAAGGGGGAAACATCCAGGAAAGTATCACCGGGGTTTCGCGTTTTCTGACAGATGAACCAGAGGTGAAATGTTGCAGGTTCACTATGCTAGGGACGTGTGGCTGACGAACGGGTTGCGTATTCGGATTCGTCGCGTTGTTCGGAACAACTTGTACAAAGTATTATCATCTGAGCTACGAAAATAAGTATCTAAAATACTTTTGTCACATGTGGTATGCTAGCGATAGTATGACATGGGGCGAGGGATCGGTCGGCGAATCTGATCGGCAGTTGACGGTCAATCTTGGTAGTCGACAAATCAAATGGGCCCGCATGCCATTGACTAGTATTTTAACAGATTTGTTTATCTAGTTAATTTAGCAGTGGAGGCCCACATGTAGTGTCTACTAGTGGATAGGTTGGTGCTAACAGGGGGTTAGGCTACACTAATTAGGATCCCTAATTAGACATGGGAAATGTTTAGAGTCGGCGCACCGGCCGAGTCTTCGGCCGGCTGCATCGACAGCGTGGCACAATGACGCGTAGAGGTAACACGAGAAAACTTCCACGTGCCCAGCTGGCCCCACGGGGACCTTATCTCTTTCGCTCGCCTTCTCTCCCCTGTTGCTTTTTTTCTCCTTTTCTTTCGCTCTAGTCATGGCGCACACCCCTCCTTTCGTCATCACTGCATGCGGAGCTCGCCGCAGTCAAGGGGTCAGACCGCCTGCTGCTGCGAGACCTTCCTGCCCCGCCGATGCGAGCATCTCTCCCTTTCCCCTGCCCTCGAAGCTGCCCCTCTGACTGCTGCATGTACAGAGGCATCACACAGTCCACGTGGCTCGTCGGAATCCCCCTCGAGGCATTGCTGCAAGCAGGAGGCACCGGTGGCCACGGGCTGCAGCGAGGACGATGGGCACGTACCTTTTTTATGGCCAGGCAAGTACCGCTGCTACAATCTGCCAGACTTTTGCTAGGAGCCGCAACGATTTTTGCTGGAACCAGTGTCTGAATTTGCTGAAGAACCCGCATAGCTGTTGATTTTTGTTGCAACATTCGTCGGATTTTGCTGGAACGAACGACAAGTTTTGCTGGAACTGGCCATGAATTTGTGGCGACCGTTGTGCGAGGAAGCTACCACCAGCTTCAAAAAAAGCTTCAAATAGAGGGGAAGATGTGGGGCGGCCATCGCACAAACTGAAAAGCTTCAACGGCTGCGAGATAGCTGCAACGGGTCTTATGAAAAGCTTCAACCGAGGAACGATGAGCTGACTCACGATGGCAGCTAGGTTTGTTTTTTGCTGCAACCATAGTTGCTTTTTGCTACAACCGGCGGGTTTTTTGCTAAATCCTTTCCATGGTGCGACGACAGAAAAGCTACATCTGGTGGTAGAAAAGCTTCAAATGGCAGCATGATTTGCTACGACCAGTGACATACCGGTGCAATTTGCTGCCACCATTGACGGAACCTACGAGATGTGCTTTTTCATGGCTGGTATGGTGCTACTACAAGCATGGCGACAACGAAGCTGCGGCGACGGATAAGCGGCGTTGCAAAATTTGGGTGAAGTGCCATGGCCCATGGCGGCGGCAACCTTTGGGCGGGCAGGCGATGCCTTTGCGGCGGTTGGCTTCTTCTTTGGTGGGAGTTGGAGAGGAGTTGGCGGCGAGGAGGACACCCAGGCGACTATGGGCGACGAAGGCGGCGGCCGGCGGCGACGAGGGCAGTGCCGGTGGCGACGTGGACGGGCGGCGAGCTGGATGATGGCTACGGGAGATCCCGGGCTGCTCGGGATGATCATGTGTCATTGTTTTTTAACTAGCGAACCAGTTAAGAGCGCATCGTGCAGCTAATACGAGCGAATTGTATGTATGCGGTGCGACGGGCCGAAATTTCGGCCGGTGCACCGGCGCCTATCACTCGCCATTAGACATGGGTCGTGGAGGCAATGGCCCAATCTAGCTACACACATGCGTGCACAGGCGCTTGGCGTTGGACATGGCCATGCCCATCAGCATGCAATGGCGATAGAGAGCAACATTAGTACAGAGCAGCAGCAGTGAGCAGCACCGAGCAGCTACGGCAGCAAGCAGCAGCGAGCAAGACCAGCACAGCACTAGCGGCAGCGGTGGCGCAGTCGAGCAGCAGCAACAGGAGGGCATCAGCAGTGGCAAGGCAGCAGCAGTACGGGCGCGCGGGGGTGCAGGAGAGTGTGGCGGGGTGAGAAGCAGCCGGCAGTGCGCTGGCGTCATGTGGGCAAGGCTTTCGTGGGTGTGCGGGGCAGCCAAGGGCGCGGGAGCGAAGCTCCGGACGCGGCAACGGCGAGTGCGGGACGGCAACGACGAGCACGAGTGGATGCGCACGAGCACGTACAGGACTGCGGGGCACGTGCAGGCGTGACCTCGTCCAGAGAAGCTCATGGGGAAGGCGAACGGTGGCTACGGTAGCGGCGGCAGAATGAGGCCGCAAACAGAGGGTAAATGAGGTGCAGCTCACCTAGGAGGCACAAGGAGGCCCGATAATAACATTGAAGTGCAGGAGGTGGCCGGTTTTGGCGACGAACGCCGGTGATAGTAGGGGAAGAAGCCGTTCGATCCCGACGATTGAGTGGCGCCTAGCTCAAGCCAGTGGTTGTGGATGATGCATCGGAGGCGGGCGGGGCTCCTGAACTACCTCCTAGCCCACGGGGACGACGGTGGCCGCGTGGATGGGGCCGGCAATGGCGCTGGCAGTGCGGTTGCACGTGAGAAAGAAGAAAGCGGCGTGCGAGGGGGGAATGGAAGTGGCTAGGGTTTGTCTAGGTCACCGGGAGGGTTCTTATGTACTAAGGGAAACCATGGGATGGCCGACACGGAGGCAAGGGCGGCCATGGTGGCGTGGATGTGCGCCACGCACATCCCCTGTCTCCTGTAGATGAGATTGAAGGAGACTCTAGGTGGGCTGGGCTGGAATGTAGTAATAGGCTCAAGTGCATAGTAGTTCTCTTTCCTTTTTGTTTGTTTGTTTGTTTGTTTGTTTTGTTTTGTTTTTACTTTTACTTTTCTGTTTTCTCTTATTTCTTTAATAGTTTATTGTTTTACAACAAGTAAAATCCACACCTACATAGAGTTGTAAATCCACTACTGCCACAAAAAGTTTGGTGACTAAATAAACTAGTTTAATATTTGTTTATTATTTAAAAGCATTTAAATAATTGCTTTTGCTACTGTTTTATACATTTTAGAGTATTTAAACATTTTATAAAAGTGTGGTTCCTTCACCATAATTACCTATGCAATAACTGGCACAACCCGAACATTTTAGTTTTAATATTTGAAAACCTTTACTGTTTGACTTAATTTTGAATTTGAATTTGAATCGGTTTTGAACTACCGCGAGATTATCAACAGTAACCGAGGTGACATGGCATGATTAGCTAAGGTTGTTTGTAGTTTAATTATCCATGCATCACATTAATACTGCTGTTAGGTTTGACTCTTGCTAGTTTAAGCTGTTGCTTGTTCCGTGTTCGATTTGGATCTTTTCTCGAGTTTTCTCGTGTTTCCTTTGAGTGATTGCTTACGAATGCTATTGTTTGTCTACGCTAGATTACTTGGAGTGCGAAGCTTGTTACTACGAATCTCTAGAGTTTGCAGATCGTCAGCAAGGCAAGTTACACTTTGATCATACTCTTTTTATGCCCAGTTTTTACTATGCATTAGTTCTGCCCCACAAATACTTGCACTGGTAGGATTGAGAACATGTGGTTTTTGTTGTAGAGCTCGAGGTAGGAACCTAATACCTTTTGATCACCCCGGGAATATACGTTATGCTTATTATTGCTTAGCCATGCTCGTAGATGGGGATTGGATTGTGATTCACACATGGAAGTTTGAGAGTTATTTTAATTGGATAACATTAAGGTGGCAACTTTAATACAAATCTGGATGGATTGGTTGAGGCACCCGGAGTACCCAGTGTTGTCTGTTTTAGAAATCCCGGAGTACCCGTGTGATTATCCTGTGGAACGCCACCTAGGCTCAAAGGGATCAGAAGATTATTCATGCTAGAAACTTCCATGTGCAGCCACAAGCCATCATGGGCTCTGGCATAGTTGAGTAAGTTGCGTGAGCTCTTGAAGAGGTAGACTAGCAGATGTAGAGGGTTGTAGGTGGTACTGTCTACACAGTGTAGAGAGTGAATGCTTCAGAAAGGCTATGTCTCGATCATCCGATCATTGATGCGGTCGAGTCTTGTGAGGAAAAGTGCGCAAACTTCTGCAGAGTGTATAAACTAATCATGGTTAGCCGTGTCCCCGTTTATGGACATCTTGAGTATCTAGTACTTGAATCTATTGATGTGATCTCATCACGTTACTTTAATTAATTATGATGATGGGTTAATAATGATACTTTTAATTGGGATTTGAGTTGGAGGAATCTTCTCAAATAATGGGCAACATTGGAGTAGTTAAATAAATGTATTCCTTTGTTGTAGGGAAAAACTAGCTTTATGCAAAATCATGAAACTTATAGCTTCCACCAGCCAAATATTGTGTGTAGATATAGTCTTTGCATTATCATTTCTTTACAGTGTAACTATGCCAGCATATTCCATGTGCTGACCCGTTTCGGGCTGCAACGTTTTATGTTGCAGACTACTCAGACGACGAATAAGGTGAGATAGGTTATTGTTTTGCACTCAGCTGTGCCGTTGGAGTTGATGGACTCACTTACCTTCAAAGCTTACGCAGTTATCTAGTTTAGATGGCCTTCAACCATGATTTATTTTTGCAATAAGACTCTTTATGAGGAATCGATGTAATAAGTGTGTGATTGTAACTCTATTATAATTCGTCGAGTATTGTGCGTGTCAGCATTACCGATCCAGGGATGACACTGATGCACAGAGACTTGACCTTTTGAGGTCTAGTCGCTACAAGATGGTATCAGAGGACACGTTGACTGTAGAACGCAACCACTAGAATGAGCCACAAGATTTCTCTCTCTACTCATTTCTAATTCTCCTCTCTTTCTACTCTATAGATGGCAGATCCCAAGAACAAGTTCACTCAGCCGGATGATGACACCCCTTTCAGAAAGCACTTGAAGGAAGTCCCTAAATATCTAAACATCGTATTACCAAGCTTCATGGGGACTTTCTCTACATCTGTACCGGAAGAGGAGCATTGGAAGATCAAAGTCTGGATACCTGGGAGGACCTTTGCACCAACAACGAAGCCTATTGATTTCTACCTGGATGCACTAAGCTGGAGTATTGGAAAGAGCATGGCCGCACATATCACCTTTGGACGCATATGTGAGGTGTATCACAAGGATCTGGAGAATACCGCCTACCAGATATGTGGCCGCCGAGATGATAAATGGGAGATGATTCGTAACAGGTGGGATGGATCAATTGCAGCTTACATTCAAGAGATGAGAGATCATATTCGTCGATAGGATAATCAACAGATTATCCACATGAAGAAGATCAAGAAACTGGTGAGGAGAAACAACGAGCTGGAAGAGGAGATCGAGTCTACACGCGATGGATACGAGGAGGAGATTGCTATATTGGTGGAAAACAATGACGACGTGACAAGGAAGCGAGGAGTACTCATGGGCGACCCCACGCCAAACAAGGACAACCAGCCTGGAGACCACATCATCCTCGACGACACCAACTCCGACCCTGTTAGCGATGATGACTATGTTGATGAAGCTGGAGCAGATATCAGGGAGTCTTCTTCTGATGAAAATTTCTAGACGACCACCATTGTAATTAGTAGTATTTTCCCTCGAAGTAGTTGCAACGATCGAATTAGTAGTGATAGGTTAGACAACTTTTGTATGAATTGTGTGCTATTGATTGAAGTGAAATTGATTGTGTTTGTCTCATGAGCATTATGGGTAGAGAATCTCTCTTAGACCTCTATTCTATTGTGTTTTCTCACCCCTTCTAAACCCATCAGATGCCTCCGAGATGTGACAATGGATTTGCCTTCCCACCGGAGCACACTCAGTTGATCCAACAGCAAAATACCTCGATGCAACTTTTAGTCCAGAATCAGAACCACGGAAACAACAACAACAACAACAACAACAACCCAGCACCACCACCCCCTGTTGATCACCTAGCCCGTTTCCTAAGGCTGAATCCGCTGGTGTTCTCTAGTAGCACCGAGCCGATTGTTGCAGATGATTGACTCCACAAGATTGGAAGAAAGCTGACCACTGCAGGATGCACAGATGCGGAGAGAGTGTGTATTGCCGCACATCAGCTTGGTGGACCCGCAACATCATGGTGGGAGAATTTCACAGCCACATACCACATTGACACTATTATTTGGGATCAGTTTCAGCAGGCTTTCCGCACTGCCCATGTTTCAGCTGGAGCTATGAGCATGAAGAAGCGCGAGTTTCGCAACTTGCACCAAGGGGGACGTATAGTGGGTCAGCATGTGGATGAGTTTAGTAAGTTAGCACGCTATGCCCCTGATGATGTAGCTACAGATGCCGCTAAGATGGAGAAGTTTCTGGAAGGATTGAATGATGAGCTGAGCATGCAGTTGATGGTGGCAACTTTCAACAACTACCAGGAGTTAGTAGATAGGGCTCTGATGATTGAAGGCAAGCAGCAATAGACTGATTATCGCAAGAGGAAGTATGGATAGGGGAGGTACACTCCAGGAGCTTAGCAAAAGCCCCGCTAAGGGAGTCTCGGATTAGGGGGTGTCCGGATAGCCGAACTATCACCTTTGTTCGGACTCCTGGACTATGAAGATACAAGATTGAAGACTCCGTCCCGTGTCCGGATGGGACTTTCCTTGGCGTGGAAGGCAAGCTTGGCAATACGGATATGTAGATCTCCTACCATTGTAACCGACTACGTGTAACCCTAGCCCTCTCGGTGTCTATATAAGCCGGAGGGTTTTAGTCCGTGGGGCGAACAACAATCATACCATAGGCTAGCTTCTAGGGTTTAGCCTCTCTGATCTCGTGGTAGATCTACTCTTGTACTACCCATATCATCAATATTAATCAAGCGGGAGTAGGGTTTTACCTCCACCGAGAGGGCGAACACAGGTAAAACATCGTGCCTTGTCTCTGTTACCATCCGCCTAGGCCTACGATTCGCGACCCCTACCCAAGATCCGCGGTTTGACACCGACAATGGTGCTTTCATTGAGAGTTCCTCTATGTTGTCGCCGTCAGGAAGGATGCCTCATCCCGTCTTTAAAGACGATACCATTGCTAAAGGAGCTTTGGCCACAGGCGGAACTCTACAGCTAAGCGGTTTTCTTATGACCGCTTTGTTGACGCCGCGCGGCGATGACTTCTCGGGTCGCCGAAAGCAATCTTCACGTTAACTTCCGGAACTTGCGAGCAACTAGATCGATGGAGCTCTCCTCCTTAAATGAGCTCTTGGATTGCATCGCCGCCCTAGGAGTCACTACAGACTACGATCAGATTGGGCCTAAAACCGATCGAGATAGATCAACTCTCCCGGGCTACCCCTGCGTTCTTGTGGTGGAGGAGCGATCTGGCGACCCTTCTTCTATATTAAGGACTAGTTATGTCCGGATTCTCGACCCTCCATGCGGATTCCCTTGAGAGGGGCGGATGTCGACGAAGTCTGAACCTAAAGTCGAGCGTGGGCTGGATTCATTGGACAATATCCAAAACCCAAGCTTCCAAGTTGAAACTTTTTGGCCCTTGAGTCTTTGATTGGGCGGAGTTCGAATTTAATTCCACCGCCCACCCAAACATAAGCGATCTATCCGAATCCGGCAAGAGCCCGCTGAAGCATTACACCATTCTTGGGCGATTCCTCTGGTTATGGAAAGGATAAAGGACTGCTTGCGAGGAAGACACAATTTCACTTTTCTTCAATAATTGCCGAGACAAGGGAATCCTAAGCGCCATAAGTCGTCGTGAAATTACGCTTTGCCAACTTAAGCGTCCATAGTACAAAAATCTTGTGCGATGGAAGCGCTGGAAAACGAAACCAAATTTTGGGATAATCCGGCCCGAATACAACCCTAGTCCGAAATAAAAGGGTGCATCATTGCGGGCACTGGGTTAAATACCAAAAAGCAAAAAAAACCTAAAGGGCGCAGAACCGTCTTTGGAGGGATGGCTCAATGGACCTGCAAAATTCATAATCTGAGAGGTGCCACTCCAACTCATAGCCTTCGAGCTTGTTGGATACTACGGCGGTGGCAATGATGGCGAAGAGCTTCTAGCTCTAGAGAACCAGCCCAGCAACACCAGTATGGTATTAACTGTCTTCTAGACTTTCATATCAAATAATATGCGGAAACGAACACTCCGCAGCCTTGCCGATGTCTACCAAGTACCAACAATAAACCCGTGGAGTGACACGGCTATTACCTTTAACGCCAGTGATGAACCTAAATTCCGAACAGCCCGAGCACCAGTCGCATTGGTGCTCAGTCCAATAGTGGATGACTTTCGCCTTACTAAGGTACTCATGGACGGCGGCGTGATTAAACCTCATTCTGAGAAACCCTTGAAAAATGGAAATAAATGGACCGCATTGGCGAAGCGGCATAACCTTTAGAGGAATAATCCCTAGTCGGGAAGCATGCTTGCCCGGAAAAATTACTTGGATGTGGTGTTGGCTCGCGGACAATTCTGGTCGAGGAGGTCACATTCCAAGTGGCCCGTTCAGCGAGAGAAATCACGCTTTATTAGGGCGAGAGGCATTCACAATTTTCAAGCTATACCCCATTACGGGTAAATGAAGCTCAAAATGCCGTGCCCAGCGGAATCATCACTCTTGCGATGATCCGGACATAGCACTCAGCCCGAAAATAAGACGGCCGCACTAGCCCTCAAGGCACTATCAAAAGCCCTAGCGGTCGAGGAACTCAACTGACTGCGCTCCACGGTGAAACGAGGGACGATGTGATACTCGACAAGAGATCCAAGTCCACCTCTTTTAAGCCAGCGAGACGAAATAGTCAAATTCCAAGTCCATCCAACGGACCCTACAAAGCGGCATCCATTGGGGCACAGTTAAACCACGATGTAGATGCCTTTCTACGAAATTCCTACGGGAAAATTGGAAATCTTTGCTGGCACCCTTGAGACATGCCGGGAATCCCCGCCGATCCGGCGAGCACAGCCTAAATATCCTAAAAGTTCAAGCGATCAAACAGGCTCTTGGCGATTTTCGAACCCAAGAGGCGAGCAATGGGAGAGGAGCTAGCCAAACTATTGGAAGCGGATTCATCGGAGATATAAAACATCGGATGGCTAGCAAACACGGTGATGGTACCAAGAAGGATAAATCCTGGCGCCTATGTGTCGACTTCAAGGACCTTAACAAGGCTTGCCCAAAGGACCCCTTCCCCCTCCCCCGCATTGATCAAATCATCGACACTACCGCAGGACACGATTCATTGTGCTTCCTCGACGCATACTCCAGCAACCACCAAATTAAGATGGCAGAGCCAGACCAAGCTGCAACGGCATTCATCACTCCATACGGCCCATTCTGCTTCAACACAATGCCCTTCGGGCTCAAAAACGCCGGCGCAACATATCAGATCGGCATGTCTGGCCCATTCAGACATGTCTGGCATACCAGATCGGCAAAATAGTGGAGGCATACGTAGAGATGTGGTCGTAAAATCCAAGCATGTCGAAACTTTAGTAGACGACTTGAGGCTCACATTCGACAATCTCCGAACATACGACATTAAGCTGAATCCGGAAAAATCGTCTTTGGCGTACGGTCGGAAAAGCTCTTGGGCTTCATTGTATCCGGTAGAGGAATTGAAGCAAACCCAGCCAAGATCCGAGCTCTGTCACAATTGGATATCCCAAAGACCTCAAACAAATACAAAATTATTTGGATCGTGGCGGCTCTAAGCGCTTTATCTCCCGTCTGGGAGAAAAGGCATTACCCTTTATTGCCTCCTCCGTGCACGAACACTTCAAGTGGGCGGATGCACATACGCAGACGAGCTCGAAGAAATAAAAGCCATATTGGCAACAAATCCGGTCCTGGCCGCGCCCAACATGGGCGAACCAATGTTATTATATATCGCGGCAACACATCAAGTTGTAAGCGCGGTGCTCGTCGTCGAGCGAAGCAGACGGACACAAGTTCCCCTTCAAAACCAGTTTACTCGTGTCCCTTGTCCTAACTCCATACAAGTCCCAGTATCCACACTATCAAAAGATAGCGTACGTGGTGTTCATGGCATCCCGGAAGCTGCGACACTACTTTCAAGAGTGTTCGATAACAGTAGCCTCCGAAGTACCTCTCAATGACATTATAAACAACCGCGATGCGACTGGCCGGATTGCAAAATGGGCCATCGAGCTCCTCCCGTTCGACATACCCTACAAGCCACGGCGAGCTATTAAGTCGCAAGTTTTGGCCGTGTCGGTGAACTAAAGTAGGGGTACCTTAGTACCCCGAACTTGTGCACGGGCAGTCGCAGTGTCCCGCGGCAAGGCTTGCCGGGCGCCCGCCAAGACCCTCCGTCATTTCCTATTACTGCCATTCAATAACAAAGTATCAACTGAGAAGACAAAGATCCCGGCAAGAGAGGCTTGCCGGGGAGGACAAAGGCCCCGGCAAGAGGAGATTGCCGGGAAGGCCAACCAAGGCGCTCCAGAGGAACTTGCCGCGGCACCCAGCGTCCGGCAAGGCCGTGGCAAGCAACTTCTTGGCGCAACAAGAAGAAGGACATGACAAGGCGCTTGCCGCTGCAAGGCTGCCACCCTGCACCCAAACTCCAGCGCATCCAGCAACATGTCACCCAGGGGCCGTCCCAGAGCACGTGGCGAGGCCTTTGCTGACCATCGGGGCGGTGTAGCGAGTGACAAAGGAGGCCATCGTGGCGATCGGTGGCGCACCTAACGGTTGTTTCTTTGCCTTTGTTAGGCGGCCGGGACGGGCATTAAATGCCCTTGTCCCTGCCGTCGAGTTAGGTAGGGGACCTTTGTTGGTCCTTGTTGTACCAACCTGCATTTTACCTTTCTACCCCCTTCCTGCTGCCACTGTCGGTGACCCCTTAGACTATAAAGGAGGCCCAAGCGCCGTAGAAGGGGTTGGCGATTCGAACTTTTCCACGGGGGTTCATGATTCGTAGATCAACACCATTAGCGCTCGCTCTCGAGCAGAACAAATACAAACCAGGAGCAGCGGTAGGAGTTTTATCTCTCCGGAGAGCTCGAAGCTGGGTAAAGTGCCCTTCTCCCCAGCTCGACCTAGATCTGCTCTGCGCCGCCCTCCGCTCCTTGCGGACTAGAAGGGCCCCTGCCCCATAGGTGCTCGTGGCCCGAGAGACACCCGACATCTTTGGCGTGCCGGTAGGGAGGCGGGAGGTCGTAAGCATCGATCCGGTCTCCGCGCTTCATCAACGCCTTCATCAACAAGCCACCAAAGAAGAAGCCTTGGAGGTGGCGCTCCATCTACATCGATTCTACCACCACCGCCCGAACAGCGGGCGGTGGAGTGGACGTTGGCGGAGGAGGCGGCGCCGGCAGTGGGACTCACGTCGTCACGGGTCCAGAACAAGGCCCATAGCGTCGGCGACCGTGCGAGCGCCACACCCTTCCGGGAGGTGGAAGGTCGACAACGCCCGGTGCTCCTAGCACCGTGCTCGCGATGGAGCAAGGCCAAGCTGGTGGGTCGCGGGGCGTTCGCGACCAGCATGCTGCGCCGACATCTTTGGCGCGAGTGAGCTCTGATCGCTGGGCGGGTGTTGCTCCTTCCAATCGATTGGGAGTCCGAGCACATCCGCTCCTCGCGCGCTTCGTCGCCACCGCCACCCAAGGCTGCAGAGGAAGCGGCGGCGAGCCAGCTGCTTCTAGATTACCCTCGGCGCCACACAAGATTGACGGCGGAGGATGACCATTTATAGCCTCATCGCCTTCTCCAGCGGCGACAAGCCCGGCAACCGGCGCGCCGAAGCCCGGCAAAGCGCCCAGCGCAGCCGACACCGACAAGACGGCTTGGGGTGCCACCTCCGTGCACTCCAGCCCGAAGGCGAGGTCGCCGGCTCGTCGGGCCAACTTTGCGCCAACTCCACGCGTCGTCGGACCCGCGAACCGCCGCGATCAGCGCCACGTTCTCCAAAACGGCAGCGCGAAGACGCTTCGACTTTTCGCATCGGCGACAAAGGAAAGCGGCGTCAATCGACCAGCGGCTGGGCCTTGTCGATATGCATGCGCCCGAAGGCGGGCGACTTGCCGTATCGGCGGTTGCCTGCATTCACCGTGAGCTGCGCCAAGTCGATGGCGATGCCAGAACTTCAAGCCCGGCGTGCGAAATATGATGGCGGGATACATCCGTCGGAGTTCCTCGGCATCTACACCATCGCGGTGCGAGCTGCGGGAGGACGCGACAAGAAGATCTCGCCAACTACTTCCGCGGTGCTCGGGCCCAACGTCGGATCTTGGCTCATGCACTTGCGGACGGCTCCATCTCTTCATGGGCAGAGACTGTGTCATCGGTTTGTCGGCGCCTTCACGGTGACCACAAACCCCATGGCGAGAGAGATCTGCATCTGCTCGTCGAAGGAGGAGAGCCCTGCGCAAAGTACATCTGAGATTGACCGGTGCGGCGCAACATCCCGAGCGTCCACCCTGCGCGGTTATCGGCCGTTCCACGAGCGTGCGTAACGCGAGATGAGGAGGAGATGGCGATGTGCAAGATCGAAGATGTCGGCGAGCTTTATGCTCGGCCGACAAGTGTGCACGGGTGAGGAGGAGGAAAATCCCGGAGGCTGCGAGGAGCGAAGGATCTAACGGTGAGGATGCCGCCCGGTGAGGAAGAACCGGGCGGAACAACGAAAAAGAAAGGCTATGGATGTGCTAGGTATCGAGCATTCCCAAGCGGAGGCGGCTCCGACAAGGCCAAAGCTGATGACTCGGCGAGGCTGTGGTAGCCGCCGACAAGCGAGGATAGCTCGGCAAGCGGTATTGCAAGATCCACGCACCAAGGGCCATGATCTCCAAACCTGCAAGAAAGTCGAGCGGATGGCGAACTCTGAAAGCTGAGTCTGGCGCGCGACAAGGGAGAGCCCAGGAGGTGGAGGAGGATCGGCAAGAAGTTTCCCGCCCGTGGAGGCACGCGGCAAGGCCAAGCGCGGCAAGGAGACATGCCTCCCGTGGCGCGACAAAGGCGAAGATGAAGATGAGGATGATGAGATGGAGGAAGATGAGGCTGATGACCAAGAGTTTGAAGGCAACGGAGGTATTGTGCATCGACGGCGGTGCCTCTCTGCACACCTCGCCTTGCCAACTCAAGCGGTGGGTGCGAGAAGTGAACGCCTTGAAGCCGTCCGTCGAGTCGCGCAAGCCTCACGAAGTGGTCAGCATGCCCATCGTCTTCGATGTTGAGGATCACCCGATCGCATCACTGCGGTCGGTGCTTGCCAATGTTGGGCTCACCAACAATCCGCAACCTCAAGGTCACGAAGATGTTGGTTGTGGCGGGGGCGGCTGAATCTGATTTCCTCCGCGGTGCTCAAGAAGCTCCGGATCCCGACAATGAGCTCGAAGAAGCTGGTACCTTTCAAGGCATAAATCCGGGAAGGAGCAAGCGAAGGGAAGATCTGCTTGCCGGATGGCGTTTGGCGCGAGCTGAATTTTAGGACGAGAGGGTCACGTTCGATGTTGCTGATTTCCCATTGCCCTACAATGGGATACTAGGCAAATCAACGCTTCGCCAAGTTCATGGCAGCCTCTCCTCGCCTACAATGTGCTCAAGATGCTGGTCAATAAGTGTCATTTCTGTCCAAGGCGACAAGAAAGATGCACTTATCTGCGCCGACAAGATCTCTGGGAAGCGGCGGCAGCGCTGCGGCGCAAAGCCACTTGCCGCTAAAGCTCCCGGGGAAGAAGAAGGCCAAGTCCGGCAAGAGTAGCTCGATGCCCACTCCGGCAAGCGCACCTCTCCGGAGTCTTCTTATGCTGCCGTCGAGGGCGCACCATCGAGCTCCACCGGCAAGTGCAAGAAGGCAAAAGCAGTTCTACCAAAGACTAAGCCCAGCAAGAACAGCTCTGGTGCCTACTCCGGCAAGCGCACTTCTCCGGTCTTTGCGCCCTTGTCGAGGCAGCGCCATCGAGCTCCACCGGCGATGAAGCGGTCGATTTCAAACTTTTGAGTCGTATTCCTTGAAAGGTCGTACCTTGTATGGAAAACACATGCAAAGGGGTGAATCATGGCTAAGTTAAGCCCTTGAGCTGTTTTGAGTCCGTTCAGCGATGAAAGCGCTGCAACTAGCCCGACGAGTTTTTTCTGCGGGCAACACCGCCACTGGTCTTGATGTTCACTTTTCGGCAAGTGTGTTTGCACCGGCGGGTTCCCGAAGCGTGAGGGTGGCGTACAAGGGAGGAATCAAGGGAGAAGTGCGGCCTTGCCGGGCGCGAGAAGACGGAAAAGGTAAGTTGCCCAAGTTTGAGTACAGAACACTTTCAGTTTTAAATTTCTATGTTATATTCCTTGAACGTTCGTACCTTGTATGGAAAACCCGTGCGCGGAGGAACCCACTCGTGGTTAAGTTGCGCCCTTGCTTTGTTTCGAGTCCGCTCAACAATGAAAGTGCGCTGCAACTGGCCCGACAAGGTTTCTTGCCGGAGACAACACCGCCGATGGGCTCTTGATGTTCCTTTTCGGCAAGTGTGTTAGCGCCGGCAAGTTTCCTAAAAGCGTAGGGTAAAAACATACAAGGGATGTAATGGAGTAGAGGATGTAACGTAGCAAGCCTTGCCGTGGGACGTCCTTTGTATGGGAAACTTGTGCGCGGAGGAGCCGACTCGTGGCTAAGTTGCACCCTTGATTTGTTTTCGAGTCTGCTCAACAATGAAAGCGCGTTGCAACTGGCCCGACGAGGTTTCTTGCTGGAGGCAACACCGCCATCGGGCTGCTGATGTTCCGCACTCAGCAAGCGTGTATGCATCGGCAAGTCCCCTAAAAGCGTAGAGTATGAACATACAAAGGGTGAAACATAGCATTGCATTGCCCAACACGAAGTTACGTCACAAAAAGTAACTTATTGCGGTGCTGTCTAAGTTATTC
This sequence comes from Aegilops speltoides, assembly GCA_021437245.1. NCBI lineage: Eukaryota > Viridiplantae > Streptophyta > Magnoliopsida > Poales > Poaceae > Aegilops > Aegilops speltoides. Next base: position 198,820,060 of record CM038144.1, on the reverse strand, counting down.
TCATAACTAAAATAACAGCGACAAGGAAGGGGCAAGAAGGCGCACCGGCACCTGAGCCCCGGCAAGACACGCATTGTCGGGGGCTGCAGGCACCAAGGTCCCTCCACGGCAAGCCAGGGTCGCCGGGGGCTGCGATGCCAGCGGCAAGAACAAAAGAAAAGGGCGCAGGCTCCTGCGTCCCGACAAGCCAGAGTTGCCGAGGGCTGTGATATCAGATAAGTTTTTCATCCCTCATCATGCATCCTCTTATGGACTGGAGAATGCGAGGCCGCGTCCTTGAACGGCGTGCCTTGTATGGAAAAACTTTGTCTTGGAGGAGGGCGAATCGCATGGCTAAGTTGCGCCCTTGATTTGTTTTCGAGTCCGCTCAACAATTGTCACACCCTGATTTTCATGGCAGCACTTAAGCTTTTAATCATGCTAAAATGTGGTTTGACAAAAACTTTTGAGTGTTTTGGACTTTGCTTGATTTGATTTTTGTCTGCTGTTTGCAAGTGCTCTAAAAATAAAATAAATCCTCCAACTCCTATACTTCATCTCCTTGCTCCAAACCCTTGAGCCAATGATCATGCCATGTGTATAGGACATAAAAATATTTTCTTACAAAAATAATTTGGCCAAATAGTATTTTCAAAATTAGTTTTCAAAAACCCTGAATTGAGGTTTGCCTTTGCAAGTACTTAATTAAGGGCAGTAAAAATCTTTCTAAAATATATTTGACTCCTATTAGATATAGGATTCCCGAAACCACAAAAATATAATTTTAAAGGTTATTTTCCTATTTTATTTATAAGCTTTTCTTAAGTCCAGAAATGGTCTTTAATAGGAAAAATTATTTTTTGCTTGAAATATTTGCCAAAATTTAGGGAAACTCATAGGACATATCTTGTCCATATATAAGAGTTTCAACACATGGTTATGATCAAAATATTGGTCAAACCCTCATAAAACCTTTACGGATATTTCAAGCTTTTGAAATATTTACAAAGAAATATTCTCCAAATATTCCAACAAAATTCTATCATGTCACATATGACATATTTGGTGATCTTGCGAAGTCTCATGACTTGGAGAACAAGATAACATCATCAAATCCCCTCAGAACCACTTCTGTCCATTTTGAAGTTTGAGCAACTTTACATTGCCAAACATGTCCAAATGTTCTCAAAATTTGTGAACTTGATCAAATGGTCTAATAATTCATCTAGACCAAATGGCACAAGTTGGAGAGCAAGTTAACTTGATCAAAGTGCCCCAAAACTCTTTACATCCGAGAACCATATTTGAACAACTTTGCATTACCAACTTTCTCTCCTTGACCCCAACTCTTGTGAGCATGATCACATGACCAAATGAGGCCACCACACCAAGTGGTGCATCAAGGAGAAGTGATTTGCTCAACTAAATCTACACAAGTTCATTTCTGCTAAATTCTAGGGTTTACCAAAGTTGCATTGTCAACTTTCTTCAAATGATCTCCAAATTGGGGAAGGCCCTAATTATATGTGACATTTCACCCCATGGAGTATCTTGGCCAGTGGAAGTCATTAGCTTATCCAAAACTCCATCAAACACCTTCTGGAAAAATATTAAAATGCCTATCTTGGCCACTTCCACTATTCTCCATGAGCTCAACTTGTTACCACAGCCCCTACTAGTCCCCTTGCCGTCCAAGTAGCAATGGCTATCCACACTCAATTATTTGGAGGTGAAACCCTCACTTTCTCTCTCTGGACAGCAGCTTTCCTCCCATTCTCTCACCTCTCTCTCCTCTGGCAAGCCCAGGGCATCCAATGCCTTTCCCACATTGTTTACTCCCCTGAGCAGCCACTAGACACAAGTGGCGCGTGAGGCCGAGAGAAAAGCTGCGGGTGCCGGCCATTCGCAGCTCTGGAGCACGTCGGCGTGCTCCCGACCGTTGACACGGCACTCCCGACCACCTTGAGCCTCCCCTCGCGCGGTCGATGCTCCTCGGCGTCCGCAACACGACACCGAGCTGGCCCCTCCTCTCTCTTCCTCCTGCTGCCTCCTCTCGACGCGCCCGGCCGCCCGGCGCTCAATGGGCGACCTCTGCAGCGCGCCTCGACCTCGCCCGCTTCCCTTTCCTTCTCCCCGACTTGGACCACGCCCACTGACGCCGTGAACAACCTCACTCCCTCCCTCCTGGCCTCCCGAGCCGTTCTTGCATGCCACCACCGTCGCGCCGCGTCCACCATGAGCTCTGAGGCGGCTATTTAAAACCACCCCGAGCCTCCCCTCCACTCCGTTTGCTCCCCTCTCCCTAGAGTCCCTTTGGGCCAACCCAATCCTCCCTAGTGCCCCATCCACCTCCATGGCGGAAATCTTGCCGCCGGCCACCGCTCAAATTGAGCTCTTGGTGCTCCTCACCCCCCCTCCTACTGCACCAGAGCATCGCCCACTTCCCCACGGACCTCTCCGGACTCCATTTTCTCTTCTCATGGCCGCTGCACCGTGCCCCCAACCTCACCGTCGGCCTCGTCGCGCGGCCAATGCCTGCTCAGCCCGATGCCTCGGGAGACCGTGCCACCCACAGGTGGGTGCGGCATAACCTCTGGCGCTCCGTCGCGCAGGCGTCGCCGGAGGTGGCCCGTACCGTCGGGGAGAGCGCCCGCACCGTCGGCCTCGCCTCCTCTGTCTCCCAGCAGCGCCTGCTGGAGGTTGGAGAAGAACCCGACAGCGGGCCCCAGCGTCGGCGACCAATGGCTGGGCCCCGCCGTTTAAGTGGGCGCCTTCCCCTTCACCGCCTCCCTCGCGCTGGCGTATTTCTTGAGGCCGCCGCCGTGCGTGGCCCGTGCGGCCGAGTCCTGGCGGCCCGATGGCGCTGCCGCTAAGCCTCGCCAGTGCGCGCCGCCGCCGCCAGATCCAGCCCATCTGGGTAAAACCCTTTTCCCTTTTTCTTTTACGTGCGACTTGTAAAATCCATAGATTATTTATTCTAAGTCCAAACTTGATGATTCAAATTTCTAGGGACTCCATAAATCATGCTCTACTGTTGGTGCAACATGCACATTTTCGAGACTTTTTATCACAAACATTTATCAAATCTTGTTTTCCTACTTACATGATGAACTTTAGAAAATCACAGAGAGCTCAAACTTGACCCAAATCCCATGATTCAAATTCCTAGATGCATCTAAGATCAAAACTTAGTTTTTGAACATTTTTACTAATATTTTCTGTATCACCTCAACTAGTGGTGTATTTCTTTGTATATAGCCAACTTTGCAAAATCATAGGATATTCATTTGAACTCCAAATCCAGTGAAACCAATTCCTAGATGCTTCTAAAATCATCCTTTGTTAAATGGGTGCCTTTGCTCATTTTTCAAAAATACATTTCCATACACTTCTTGCAAAACCATAAAACTCTTGATTCCATCATATTGAAATGTTCGGAGATGTCCATTGATCCACTTCCAATGAAATCACTTTGGTCATCCCTCATATGACCAGAGGTATCCAATAAATGTCAACTTCACATTTTTAGAGCACATTTATTCTTGCCTTGTTGTGTTGCTTATTGTGTTTGTTTCCGACGTTAGTTGACGAAGTAGATGGAGTACTTGGAGAAGGACCAGAAGATTTCAAGACTCTGATGAAACAGGCAAGCAGCCCTTTGACCATGCTTATGAAACCTTCTTACACATGCCATATAGTTCGTTATACTTGTTGCATCGGAATCATGATGAGATGGTGAACCACGTGGTTGGTTGCCTCGGTTACATTCCTCGTTGATACTTGCATTGTGCATGGCCCTACCTTCTTATGAGGGTTATGCGGTGGGAGTAGATAGGATGCAAATGTAGATGCTACATAAATGGGATGGGTTTGTGCATGGTGAAGGAGGCAATGTGATTTCAAAAGTCTTTTGAAAACCCGTCGGGTGCCACTTATGCCCGAGGGAGATGATGAGATGGGTGACCACTTGATGACGAAGTGGTGTGCCAAGGAAAGTGTGTGTTGTTTTCAAAGCGGATTGGTCGGAGTTGCGACCGTTATTCCAACCTTACATGCGCGACCACTCTACCCTTATATGGGAAAGGGCATTATTGAGTACCTAGACCGATACTAGCTTGGAGCCCACATTACTTGTGACGGGGGAGAGTTGGTGCTCTCTCTTGGGGCGGGTCGTGCGGTAGGGCGGCCATGACTGTTTTCACGGGGCACCGGACACACCGTTGGTACCCGTGCTTGTGGTGCGTGATGAATATGGGAGCGAGGCTCCGCAACTTTATGATGAGAAATGTTTGGCACGGGGTTACTACCAATCGAGTGGACTCCATGTTAGTGTCGTCTAGGAAAGGTAGTGATCGGTGCTTACCGGGTACTTGAGGTACCGCTGGTCGTGGATGACACGGAAGTTCCCGGATCTAGTGGGTAAAGTGTGCAACCTCTGCAGAGTGTAAAACTATTGAATAGCCGTGTCCACGGTCATGGGCGATTAGGTAACCGCTCTTGGGCTCGTCCACTTGTTTTCAAACCGGTGTGTGTGAGATGATGGTGTTGTCTTGGATCAAGTCGAGGACTTGACACGATTGAGATGGGTGGTGCCCTCTCTGTTTATGATAAATGGGTTGGTGCCCATTCTATTTATGTTGATATCGTGACCAGTTCTCATGGTTACTTGAATTCTCTTGATGCATGCTTTATAGGATGTTGAACATGTCAATGCACTCAAAACTAGCTTTATGCAAAATTTACCTATGCCATGCATTGTTGTACCTTGAACCAAAACATGGGTTGCTTGCGAGTACATTCAAAGTACTCATTGGCTTGCCTTGGTTATTTAATTGACCGGGCATGGAAGAACCGGAGTTGAAGAAGAGTTCTTGGAGCGATCATGCGAACTAGGGCGTTTTCGGTCGAGAATGCTGTAGGGTTAAGGCGAGATGGCATGGGTTCGCTTATCGACGACGATTTCCGCTGCTTGTGTTTCATTCGATGTTCAGCCCTTAAGGCTTTATCAATGTAAGACTTGACCATAATGGTCACAATTTGTGTAAGGCGGTATGTATGGATGTAAGACTCTTGTTATTCAGCTTACGTGTGTTCGGTGAGCATTGATCTCGGGATCCTTTGTACGTGCATTCGGTGATCACGACTTTTGAGTCGGGGTCCCCCCGAGCTGGTATCGAGCCATCTGTTGTAGGAAGCCTTAGTTAGCATGGTCGTTAGTTAGGGTAAAACTATTTCCAAAACTACTACTAGTTTTCAAAACTATCTATGCTTCTCTTCCCTTACGAGTTTTTTGAAAGCTAAGATATACTTTCCTCTTCCTTTCAAAATTTAATGGTCGCTAGAACCCTTATGTCCCTAGCCCTTTGGATTCCTTGTAATCCTCGTGGATAATCAAGAAGGAAGTTGCCTTGCGGACATTCACCCACATCTCCTAAACACAAGATTGGCGACATCACAACAAGAAGATACCAACGAAGATGCATCCTCGAGGAATGAGGACCTGAAGACCCAGGAGATGGTGACACCCTTGACACTGCCCCAAGATGATGCAACCTTAGCCTACGATGATCAGGGCATAGGATATGCAAGCTCATGATATACATCGCTACTAGAGTAACCCTGTCACTACTGTTGTTGTATCGGCAACCACCGATGGATGAGAACCTAGCCATTTGGTCCGCCTCACCATAGTGAGCGGAAAGCAGTTCTCCTCATCCCCCGCTCTTGGTGTCGATGTTATCATCAACGTAACCGACATGATGGACCTCTATTATGCCTTGATAATGTCATTGCATAAAGGATTGCCTACCTGGTACCATCGATGGCTTAGAAGACAAGAAGGGATCATCATGATTAAGAAGACAACAGAAGACCGAGTCAATGCCTGCTATGAGAAGCCACCTTCACCCCATCACTTCAACAGGCAAGAAGTTGTTGAAGACTCTTCAAGCTCAACCGGGATCGTTTCATCAAACAAGAGATGTAGCAGCACCTGAGGAAAACCGGGAGGCGCATGAGGCACAAGGCACGACTATGGGTCGAGAACCCCTAGGGTAGGATGAGTCGTGTACCCCCTATGCGCAGTCGAGTCCATATGATGGTTCGAGTAGAACCATGATTGTGTGTTGCTTGTTTTTATTTGTTTGTGTTTTGATATGGGTCGCACTTTTGCCCTAGGCGACAAGTATGCGACTATATCACCTTCCTTGCCTTGTTTCTTTTGTTTGGCCCTTTTTGCACCTGTTTATTTGCACTTGCACTATAGAACCCCCCCTTTAGACATTCCCCTTCTCTATGCTACTTTTCCTCTCTCTCTCTCTCCTCAACTAAAGACCAAGCAAGACAAGATGCACCAAGGAATCTGCTTGACAACCAACTAGCAATGAAGACTTTTGTTGCAGCCTCCTCGACCAAGTGAAACCCCGTAGAATTATGTTTAACCCTCAAGACTAGAACCCATTCGTAGACCCTTCGAGACCTCACGAGATACCCCAGCTCGAAACCTTAACCATGAGCTTAACCTACGGAATTGCAAGAGAACCGGTTAAGCCTCCGTAACCTTGCTTATCCTTTGGGTTCATTATGGAACTAGTGGACATAGTGAACGAGCACATTATCTTCCTAAGATAGCACCAAAACTGACGATGCCATAGGGAGACCAATTCAAGGATTAGGGATAGAGGGCAAAAGACTCGATGAGTTTATATCAATGACTTTGAGGAATTATCCGAGACTCTTTGGTGGATTAAGGCTACCATGTTGGTAGATGAACTTGGTGGGATCATGATTATAGAGTAGCGTAGCTTTCACTACCCATGAGTGAATTGGATTTATAGGATGAATTTGATCGCAAGCTAAAATTCTTGGAAGTATTTGGATTTAACTTAGCCATGGGATATTGATAGGAGGCAGTTGATATTACGTAAGTGACTTGGGGGAAACATGTAGGATTTCTCGTTGGACAAAAGATTTGGGTTTAAATAGGTGATCCTAGTTGAATATAGATCTTGAGTATGTCTACATGGTTGGAGTAAATTGGATTTAGGCGATGATCTCGATCATGATACCATGTTTCTCGGTGGACGATAAACTAGGAGATTGGGCTAATTGTCGGAGTTTATTTAGGCATCTTTGTGAGCTTGACCTTGGAGTATTATTAGAATACAATAATGGCAATTGGTGGACTAACTATAGTAAGGCAGCCCTTTCAAGTATTGGGGATTATAAAGACTTTAGAAGATCATGTGGAACACCAGCATAGGAGTTGGATTTGTAGAATTAATGGGTTATCACGTTGATTGATGGAAGTTAATGGGCTGTTGGAGTTGATTCATAGGAAGGAACAAGATCTTGGGTGGCTTCTGACGTGTTTTTACGGGATAGAGGTGTTTTATCTTAGACCTTGGAAGAATAGGCTGAGCACTTGGATTGTCACGTTCAAGCTTAGCAACTTATATGTTCTACCCATGGATTTTTAGGGGTAGACATACATATGAGTTTGGGGATTATAGGCATGTATGATTTTGTTAGATCTCCTCTTGGGAGTCATGAGGATACGAATGGCATGAGTGATGATTGGAGTTGGCCTATACGAAATGATGCTATCAGTGATATGATGTGATTTGTGTAAAGGACGAGATAGACTATTGGCATCTCAGAAACCGTGCTTAAAGATGGGATGATAAATGTTCATTCGCACACTGGAATCCTTGGAACCCTTATGCCCTACCAAGCCACAACACGTTTGGATCGTGACCTTGGGTCTTGGCTCTAGATCAATAAGCCTTGACCAATGCTCAACCGTGACCCTCACCAATGCCTCAGCCGCTCTACGAACCCCAAGTACTTCATAGAGTACTTGGGCAAGTTAATCATCATCCTTACTTGAGGACATGAATGTCCGCACGAAGACGGAAGAAGAGTTGATCAGCTAGTTAGGGAACATCCGAAGACCGCCATGTCAAGGAGGAAGAACTATACCAACCACCGTCATCAAGGAATGAGCTTCCGCGTTGAAGACCGTGCATATCTGCAAGCCACTCCTCTCAAAGGCAACTACGGCCTCATGGAGAAAACTATGCTACTCATGACCTTGAGCTAGCGGCGATGGTTCATGCCACGAAGACATGGCGACATTATCTCTTACGGAAGGGATGTGAGATATACACGGATCACGAAGGTGCAAGTATATTTTCACTCAAAAGGGATTGAACACGAGGCAAAGAAGATGGCTAGACTTGATCTAAGATTATGACCTCGGTGTTCAATACCACCACAGGAAGGCTAATGTGGTAGCAGATGCATTAGCGTAAAGGCTTGTTCCTTGAATGCTATGCTTAAGGACAAGCTGCCCGCCTTGTATGAAGAACTTGAAAGCTTGGGTTGGAACTGGTTGCACCAGATTCTTAACTCACCTTGAAGTCAAGCCTTGGTGGCACCATTTGAAGTGTTATACGGACGGAAGTGCCGCATACCCTCAATTGGTCGAAACAGGAGAAGGACTTGTCTTTGGGCTGATATCCTCCGTGAAACCGAAGAGCAAGTCCAGCTTGTCGGAGGCGTTGGAGGACTGCCAAGTCAAGACAAAGAACTACTGACTCACGTCGTCGAGACATGACCTTCGAGGTTGGAGGCCATGTTTATCTCCGGTCACCCTCTCAAGGGAACCCAGCGCTTCCATGTCAAAGGAAAGCCGCCCAAGATCCATCGGCCTTCTTGAGATCACTCCAAGATTTAACAAACCCCTCGGGATCACCGCAAGGCGAAGGATAGAGCGGCTACCGCTGAAGTTGCCACCGAGCTACGAGGTGCTGGCGCTTTCCATGCATCCCAACCCGAAAGTGTTTCCAACTTCCTAGCTAGCCCGAGCACTAATAAGGGCATTAACCACCAAACCATCGACCCCTAGCCCAATATAACCTACCGCGAGCCACCCGTTAGCAACCTAGATCAAGAGGAGCGTCATGCATGAAGCCACACCGTCAAGTACTTCAAGTTCAATGGAGCACTACACGGAAGCAAAAGCAACATGAAGACTTGAAGACCACCCCAGATCCAAGTTTCTATATCCCATTCCGCACCTAGTCTGGGAATCTCGGGGACGAGATTCTTGTAAGGGGGGTAGGTCTGTCACACCCTGATTTTCATGGCAGCACTTAAGCTCTTAATCATGCTAAAATGTGGTTTGACAAAAACTTTTGAGTGTTTTGGACTTTGCTTGATTTGATTTTTGTCTGCTGTTTGCAAGTGCTCTAAAAATAAAATAAATCCTCCAACTCCTATACTTCATCTCCTTGCTCCAAACCCTTGAGCCAATGATCATGCCATGTGTATAGGACATAAAAATATTTTCTTACAAAATAATTTGGCCAAATAGTATTTTCAAAATTAGTTTTTCAAAAACCCTGAATTGAGGTTTGCCTTTGCAAGTACTTAATTAAGGGCAGTAAAAATCTTTCTAAAATATATTTGACTCCTATTAGATATAGGATTCCCGAAACCAGAAAAATATAATTTTAAAGGTTATTTTCCTATTTTATTTATAAGCTTTTCTTAAGTCCAGAAATGGTCTTTAATAGGAAAAATTATTTTATTGCTTCAGAAATATTTGCCAAAATTTAGGAAACTCATAGGACATATCTTGTCCATATATAAGAGTTTCAACACATGGTTATGATCAAAATATTGGTCAAACCCTCATAAACCCTTTCTGGATATTTCAAGCTTTTGAAATATTTACAAAGGAAATATTCTCCAAATATTCCAACAAAATTCTATCATGTCACATATGACATATTTGGTGATCTTGCCAAGTCTCATGACTTGGAGAACAAGATAACATCATCTAATCCCTCGAACCACTTACATCCATTTTGAAGTTTGAGCAACTTTACATTGCCAAACATGTCCAAATGTTCTCAAAATTTGTGAACTTGATCAAATGGTCTAATAATTCATCTAGACCAAATGGCACAAGTTGGAGAGCAAGTTAACTTGATCAAAGTGCCCCAAAACTCTTTACGTCAGAACCATATTTGAACAACTTTGCATTACCAACTTTCTCTCCTTGACCCCAACTCTTGTGAGCATGATCACATGACCAAATGAGGCCACCACACCAAGTGGTGCATCAAGGAGAAGTGATTTGCTCAACTAAATCTACACAAGTTCATTTACGCTAAATTCTAGGGTTTACCAAAGTTGCATTGTCAACTTTCTTCAAATGATCTCCAAATTGGTGGAAGGCCCTAATTATATGTGACATTTCACCCCATGGAGTATCTTGGCGATGGAAGTCATTAGCTTATCCAAAACTCCATCAAACACCTTACGGCAAAATATTAAAATGCCTATCTTGGCCACTTCCACTATTGTCCATGAGCTCAACTTGTTACCACAGCCCCTACTAGTCCCCTTGCACGTCCAAAGAGCAATGGCTATCCCAGACTCAATTATTTGGAGGTGAAACCCTCACTTTCTCTCTCTGGACAGCAGCTTTCCTCCCATTCTCTCACCTCTCTCTCCTCTGGCAAGCCCAGGGCATCCAATGCCTTTCCCACATTGTTTACTCCCCGAGCAGCCACTAGACACAAGTGGGCGCGTGAGGACGCGAGGAAAAGCTGCGGGTGCGGCCATTCGCGCTCTGGAGCACGTCGGCGTGCTCCCGACCGTTGACACGGCACTCCCGACCACCTCGAGCCTCCCCCTCGCGCCAGTCGATGCTCCTCGACGTCTGCAACACGACACCGAGCTGGCCCCCTCCTCTCTCTTCCTCCTGCTGCCTCCTCTCGCACGCCGCGACCGCCGCCGGAAGGCTCAATGGGCGACCTCCTTGGCGCCTCGACCTCGCCCGCTTCCCTTTCCTTCTCCCCGACTTGGACCACGCCCACGAACGCCGTGACAACCACACTCCCTCCCTCCTGGCCTCCCGAGCCGTTGCTTGCTGCCACCGTGCGCCCGCGTCCACCATGAGCTCTGGGCGGCTATTTAAAACCACCCAGAGCCTCCCTCCCTCCGTTTGCTCCCGTCTCCCGTAGAGTCTCTGGCCAACCCAATCCTCCCTAGTGCCCCATCCACCTCCATGGCGGAAATCTTGCCGCCGGCCACCGCTCAATTTGAGCTCTCTGGTGCTCCTCACCCCCTCCTACGCACGAGCATCGCCCACTTCCCCACGGACCTCTCCGGACTCCATTTCTCTTCTCATGGCAAGACTGCCGTGCCCCCAACCTCACCGTCGGCCTCGTCGCGCGGCCAATTCCTGCTCGGCCCGATGCCTCGGGAGACCGTGCCACCCACGGGTGGGTGCGGCATGGCCTCTGGCGCTCCGTCTGCCGGGCGTCGCCGGAGGTGGCCCGTACCGTCGGGGAGAGCGCCCGCACCGTCCGGCCTCGCCTCCTCTGTCTCCAGACAGCGCCTGCTGGAGGTTGGAGAAGAACCCGACAGGCGGGCCCCGAGCGTTAGCGACCCAGCGGCTGGGCCCCGCCGTTGAAGTGGAGGCGCCTTCCCCCTTCACCGCCTCCCTCGCGCGAAGGCGTATTTCTTGGAGGCCGCCTTTGTCGTGGCCCGTCGGGCCGAGTCCTTGGGGCGCCCGATGGCGCTGCCGCTAAGCCTCGCCGGTGCGCACGCGCCGCCAGATCCAGCCCATCTGGGTAAAACCCTTTTCCCCTTTTTCTTTTACATGCAGCTTGTAAAATCCATAGATTATTTATTCTAAGTCCAAACTTGATGATTCAAATTTCTAGGGACTCCATAAATCATGCTCTACTGTTGGTGCAACATGCACATTTTCGAGACTTTTCATCACAAACATTTATCAAATCTTGTTTTCCTATACTGTGATGAACTTTAGAAAATCACAGAGAGCTCAAACTTGACCCAAATCCCATGATTCAAATTCCTAGATGCATCTAAGATCAAAACTTAGTTTTTGAACATTTTTACTAATATTTTCTGTATCACCTCAACTAGTGGTGTATTTCTTTGTATATAGCCAACTTTGCAAAATCATAGGATATTCATTTGAACTCCAAATCCAGTGAAACCAATTCCTAGATGCTTCTAAAATCATCCTTTGTTAAATGGGTGCCTTTGCTCATTTTTCAAAAATATATTTCCATACACTTCTTGCAAAACCATAAACCTCTTGATTCCATCATATTGAAATGTTAGGAGATGTCCATTGATCCACTTCAATGAAATCACTTTGGTCATCCCTCATATGACCAGAGGTATCAATAAAAGTCAACTTCACATTTTTAGAGCACATTTATTCTTGCCTTGTTGTGTTGCTTATTGTGTTTGTTTCCGACGTTAGTTGATGAAGTAGATGGAGTACTTGGAGAAGGACCAGAAGATTTCAAGACTCTGATGAAACAGGCAAGCAGCCCTTTGACCATGCTTATGAAACCTTCTTACACATGCCATATAGTTCGTTATACTTGTTGCATCGGAATCATGATGAGATGGTGAACCACGTGGTTGGTTGCCTCGGTTACATTCCTCGTTGATACTTGCATTGTGCATGGCCCTACCTTCTTATGAGGGTTATGCCGGTGGGAGTAGATAGGATGCAAATGTAGATGCTACGCAAATGGGATGGGTTTGTGCATGGTGAAGGAGGCAATGTGATTTCAAAAGTCTTTTGAAAACCCGTCGGGTGCCGCTTATGCCCGAGGGAGATGATGAGATGGGTGACCACTTGATGGCGAAGTGGTGTGCCAAGGAAAGTGTGTGTTGTTTTCAAAAGCGGATTGGTCGGAGTTGCGACCGTTATTCCAACCTTACATGCGCGACCACTCTACCCTTATATGGGAAAGGGCATTATTGAGTACCTAGACCGATACTAGCTTGGAGCCCGCATTACTAGTGACGGGGAGAGTTGGTGCTCTCTCTTGGGGCGGGTCGTGCTGTAGGGCGGCCATGACTGTTTTCACAGGCAGGCACCGGACACCGTTGGTACCCGTGCTTGTGGTGCGTGATGAATATGGGGCGAGGCTCCGCAACTTTATGATGAGAAATGTTTGCACGGGGTTACTACCAATCGAGTGGACTCCATGTTAGTGTCGTCTAGGGAAAGGTAGTGATCGGTGCTTACCCGGTACTTGAGGTACCGCATGGTCGTGGATGACACGGAAGTTCCCGGATCTAGTGGGTAAAGTGTGCAACCTCTGCAGAGTGTAAAACTATTGAATAGCCGTGTCCACGGTCATGGACAGTTAGGTAACCGCTCTTGGGCTCGTCCACTTGTTTTCAAACCCGGTGTGTGTGAGATGATGGTGTTGTCTTGGATCAAGTCAGAGGACTTGACACGATTGAGATGGGTGGTGCCCTCTCTGTTTATGATAAATGGGTTGGTGCCCATTCTATTTATGTTGATATCTGTGACCAGTTCTCATGGTTACTTGAATTCTCTTGATGCATGCTTTATAGGATGTTGAACATGTCAATGCACTCAAAACTAGCTTTATGCAAAATTTACCTATGCCATGCATTGTTGTACCTTGAACCAAAACATGGGTTGCTTGCGAGTACATTCAAAGTACTCATTGGCTTGCCCTTGGTTATTTAATTGACCGGGCATGGAAGAACGGAGTTGAAGAAGAGTTCTTTGGAGGCGATCATGCGAACTAGGGCGTTTTCGGTCGAGAATGCTGTAGGGTTAAGGCGAGATGGCATGGGTTCTGCTTATCGACGACAATTTCCGCTGCTTGTGTTTCATTCGATGTTCAGCCCTTAAGGCTTTATCAATGTAAGACTTGACCATAATGGTCACAATTTGTGTAAGACGGTATGTATGGATGTAAGACTCTTGTTATTCAGCTTCTGTGTGTTCAGTGAGCATTGATCTCTGGGATCACTGTACACGTGCATTCGGTGATCACGACTTTTGAGTCGGGGTCCCCACAACAATGCAAGTGCGCTGCAATTGGCCCGACAAGGTTTCTTGCCGGAAACAGCACCGCCAGTGAACTCTTGATGTTCACTTTTCAGCAAGTGTGCTTGCGCCGGCAAGTTCCCTCAAAGCGTAGGGTGGAAACATACAAGGCACAGAATCAAGTGAAGGATATAACCCGGCAAGCATTCCCCTCTTTTCATTAAAAAAACATCCCATTCCAGTACAATTCCATAGAGGATGAAAAACATGAAAGAGAGGATTACAAGTTTTAAATGCAGCTAAGGCCCGAAGGCTTACAAATTAAAAAAAGATAAGGTGCCCGTAATCCTCTCTGTTTCTCTCTTCAGGAGGTAGGTCAAGGAGGCCCGGCAAGAGAAGTTTGCGGGAAGGGCAAAAGGCGCCTAAGTGAGCTACGGTGCGAAGACACCAAGAGAACATCCAGGGGCGGCCGGAGGCTTGGCGGAGGGAGGCGCCGGAGCGAGCTCGAGGCAGGCGGCGGGGCGTCGGCCTCTGTCGAGGCACCACGCCCTCGTACTCGACTTGACGGCCTTGCCGCCACCCCTCTTCCTCTTCGCAGCCTCCCTCACGCCGGCCGCCCAAGGAGGCGGCCCGGGGAGTTCAGAAGGCAGCGACCGGATGATGGGGTCGCTGGTGGCCTTGTGGCGACGGCCGGCGCCTAGTCGGACTCACAGCCGTCCTCGTCGTCGCTGTCGCTCTCCTCCTCGTCACTCTCGCTCGAGAGTCTTCGCTATCGGAGGAGCTATCCCGCAACATCTCGCCGGGTGCGGAGTCCCAAGACCTTGACGGCGAGAAGGTCGCCCTCCATTAACTTAAAATGGAGGTGAACCCCGCAAATCAAGCTGTGGATCTTGGCGAGCGTCTTCCACCCTCGATCGAAATACATCACACCGGGCTGGGGATCGACACTAACTCGCGTGCCGATGATCCGCAGCCCCTCATGCGCAATTCAACATCTCGGCGGGTCCGGCTCCATCGCCGCAAACGGCGGGCCGGAAGGCGGAGGCCACGACGAGGTGCAGGGGCAGCTTGACGAAGAACTCCGAGGATCGTCCCGGTGTGGACCGCCTCGAGGAGAGGAGCTGCCGGGAGGCGGGGTGGCGCACCGCCCGGCCGCCTCTTCCCGGCGCTCGACCACGCCTCGACCTCGCCCCGACCTCGCCCCTCCCTCTTCCCTCGTGGCTGGCTCCGCCACTTTGGCCGCGAGATAGGGAGAGGTGCCTGCACAGTGGTGACCCTTGCCACCACCGATGAAGGACAGGTTCCCTTCCTCCATGGCGGGTGAGAGGAAGAGAAAGAAGTTGAAGAAAGGAGAAGAGGAGGAAGTGCGGGATTTTGCGCTCCCCTTCCGCCCCTTTTAAGGAGGCGAGGTGGGGGCTCGGCCGCCCGCTCAGCCAATCGGAGCACGGGAGAGAAGCGGAGGCGGGCGGCCCACCACCTCCGCCCGTGACGGCTCGGTTTCCCACCTTCATCGCCACGACCCCACGCAGCATGGGAGCAGCGTGGCGGGAGAAGCGGCCGGGCGGACAGATGAAGTGACCTCACCTGCCCGTGATCACAGGATGGGCGCCTTGAAAATCGTGCACACTACCCACGCCCCCGACGCCGCAATTGACGCGTGCCATTGCGGGAGGGCGCGTGGAAGCGGAGTGGGTTTGTGTGGACCCGGGCAGCGTGGCCGTGCCTTTATTTTGGGCTGGCCCAACAACGCTTCGGCACCGTGTATGGCCCGGGCCGGGGCTCCTGTCGGTGAACTAAAGTAGGGGTACCTTAGTACCCCAAACTTGTGCACGGGCAGTCGCAGCGTCCCGCGGCAAGGCTTGCCGGGCGCCCGCTAAGACCCTCCGTCATTTCCTATTACTGCCATTCAAGAACAAAGTATCAGCGAGAAGACAAAGATCCGAGAAGAGAGGCTTGCCGGGAGGACAAAGGCCCGTCAAGAGGAGATTGCTGTGAAGGCCAACCAAGGCGCTCAGAGGAACTTGCTTGGCGCCCAGCGTCCAGCCAAGCCCGGCGGCGGCGCAAGCTTGCGGCGCAACACAAAGAAGGACATGACAAGGCGCTTGCGTGCAAGGCTGCCACCCGCACCCAAACTCCAGCGCATCCACAGCGTGTCACCCAGGGGCGTTCGAGAGCGCGTGGGCAGGCGCTGCACAGCCATGCGGAGCGAGGTGCAAGCGGAGCTGACAAGGAGGCCATCGTGGCGATCGGTGGCGCACCTAACGATCGTTTCTTTGCCTTTGTTAGGGCGACCGGACGGGCATTAAATGCCCTTGTCCCTGCCGTCGAGTTAGGTAGGGGACCTTTGTTCATCCTTGTTGTACCAACCTGCGTTTTACCTTTCTACCCCCTTTCCTACTGCCCACTGTCGGTGACCCCTTAGACTATAAAGGGAGGCCCATGCGCGCGTAGAAGGGGTTGGCGGTTCGAACTTTTCCACACGGGGTTCCGCAGTTCATAGATCAACACCACTAAACGCCTCGCTCTCGAGCAAGAACAAATCTGAACACAAAGCAGCGAGGAGTTTTATCTCTCGGAGAGCTCGAAGCTGGGTAAAATCGCCGTCGCCTTGCCTGGCTCGACCTCGATCTGCTCTGCGCACGCCCTCCGCTCCCTTGCCGGACTAGAAGGGGCCCCCTGCCCCATAGGTGCTTGTGGCCACAGAGAGACGCCCCGACAGGCCGACTTCGTCGCCGAATGGACTGAAGTCGAACTCCCTAAAGAGTACGACGCATATTCCAATTGGATCATGCACTTGACGGCTCCAAAATGTTGGCGGCACAGGGGCTAGCGTCGTCTGGCGTCCCCAACCGGAGACACAGTCCAATCGTACTCGGATAATGTACACGGACTCCAACAACGCAGCCGAATACGAGGCCCTTCTACATGGCCTCCGGATGGCGATCTCCATGGGCATTAAACGCCTAGAGGTGCGTGGGGATTCAAACCTCGCGATTTCCCAAATAAATGGAGACTTCGACGCCAAGGATCCGAAAATGGCAGCTTACCGTAACGCCGTCCTAAAAATGTCAGCTCGGTTTGAAGGGCTCGAATTTCACCATATAGCCGGGATAATAACCGGCGGCAGAGCGTATTAGCACGCATCGGCAAAAGCGCGATGCCGCCCCTCAACATCTTCGGGCGGCTTTTCAAGCCATCCGTACTATGGGAAGAAGTCCGGACACAACAATCCGGACCCAACCGCACCGCCCGACACGAACATTACAGCAGAATCGGCGGTTTTGCCAATGAAATAACACCTTGACCCACGAAATAATGGCAGTCATTGCCCGTGGACGAGCTATTCTAGCCTACTTAACTAGGTAGGAACTTCCGAGGACCAAAGCGAGGCCCGCTGCATAGTACGGCGATCTAAAGCCTATAAGGTCCATGAGGGAGAGCTTTATAAGAAAAGCACAACCGGAGTCCTTCAAAGGTGTATCTCCGAAGAGGAAGGGCGAAATCTTCTGGCTGAAATTCATGCCGGACTCGGTGGGCACCACGCCGCAGCCCGGGCCCTTGTAGGCAAGGCCTTCCGTACATGATTTTATTGGCCGACAGCCCGGGCAGATGCTCAGGACTTAGTCCAACAATGCATCGGTTGCCAGCTCTTTGCTAATCAAAGCCACATGCCACCCGCCGCCCTCAAACCATCACCTGGCTGTTCGTGGTCTGGGGGCTTGACATGGTTGGACCCCTTAAAGGAGGAATCCACAAGCAAAAATACCTATTGGTCATGGTGGATAAATTCACCAAATGGATAGAGGCCAAGCCAGTTAAGACGGCCGAATCCGGACCCGTGATAGACTTAATATCAGGGGTAGTACACCATTACGGCGTCCCCCATAGCATCATCACTGATAACGGCACGAACTTCACGGCTGACGAGGTTAAACTCTGGTGCAAAAACATGGGCATCAAGCTCGACTACGCTTTAGTCTATCACCCTCAAACTAACGGTCAAGTCAAGCGAGCAAATGGTCTAATCATGAGCGGCATTAAACCCAGACTAGTGCGGTCCCTCAAAGAATCTAACACGCACTAGGTAGAGGAGCTCGACTCCATACTCTGGGGGCTGCGGACCACGCCGAGTTGCATTACCGGATTGACACCATTTTTTATGGTATACGATGCAGAGGCAGTTTTGCCCTGCAACATAATTCATGACTCACCTCGCGTGCGCATGTACGAAGAAAGACAAGCCGAGTTGGATCGGCAGGATAGTTTGGACGCCTTAGAGGAGGAGCGCGACGTGGCCAAAGCTTATTCCGCATTCTATCAACAGCAGGTTTGAAGATATCAAAGCAGAGAAGTACGGGCCAAAACTTACAATGTTGGCGAACTAGTTCTATGCCTGCCGGACAAGAAAAAGGACAAACTCAAGCCCAAATGGGAAGGTCCCTTCATCATTGACCAAGTCCTGACCCGCGGAGCATAGCGTCTGCGAAACGGATCGGATAACCGACTCGAGCCGAACCCATGGAACGCAGCCCGTCTCTGAAGATTCTACGCCTAGTGCCGGACTCTGAGGTCGTCTCCTTCCTCCGTCTACATTTTATACTTTAGCTGTCTTTTATTTCTCTCCTTCTCCCTCCTTTTTCTTAAAGCCTTTGGAGGCTCGTCTGCGCATTGTTCGCACACACTTGACGTGCTAGTCGCGCTCATTATACTTGGGGGCTTCTTTAACCGAAGCTTATTTATCTGGCTTTATGCCCAACACATGTGTCACTTACGCATGTACCTTTTATTCACCATTATATGCATCGATATGACTTAAGTTTTGGCCAAGCTGGGTTGCTGGCTCTGTGCTTACCCCTCGTTCTGATTGTTGGCTAGGTGGTAAAGGAGCACCTCTGTGATTTTTCTGCGGGTCACCGGATGTGTACCTCGGTGGGTGAAGCCTAAAGCTAGCGTTCTTAAGGGAATATTCGATTCGGTGAACTAAAAGACGATTTCTTACTTATTTATTTATTTGCCCCAGATGCTTTCTGCTTTTTGCAGTCGGACATGCACTTTAGGGCATGCCTCGAGAAAGGAACCCCTAACGGAACTATTCTCCCTAGAAGATGTTTCTTACTAACCATGTAATATAACATAACTAGTTGGGCACTTATGCGATAAAGCACTAATGACCCCTCGCCTAGTCTCCATGCATGCCCAGTTTTTTATAACGCGAGGGTATTGGACACTCGGTATGTCGGGTCCCGAGGTTGAAGCGAAAAGGTCCGCTACGACAAACGATCTACAATCCGGCTAGAAGGCATTTTACATGTCATTTTAAATTACATAGTCAAATTGACTTATTGTATTCCTCTTCAATACCATCTAATAGGATGTCTAGTTTATAGTCCCGCTGGGAATACTTTAAGGCCAACTCTACCTGGTCGTACACTAAGCTCACAGGGATCTCCTTCCCATCGGGCCCCATAGGTCTGACCTCGGCCATGTGGTTTGGGTCAGCCTTCGTGTACCGCGTCTTCACCATGGCCCAGGCCTCCCTGGCGCCTTGACAGTAGGCCGGTATCTTCCATAGCCGGAAGTGCTGCCATGCTCCCTAAAGCTTCTCTGCAAGCTCTCCAAGACCTTCGGGTAGGGAGATGGATGGCCACAAGGCCTGGGTGACGCCTCTCATCCGAACTCGCTCGTGCAGTTGCAGCAGCTCGGGAAGTAGGTCACCCGTTGAACTGGGCATTTCCTCATGGGGCGACACTGTGAGCATACCTCTGAGACATATTTACGTTAATCGACTTCCTCGCCAAACTCTTCTTTTCAAAAGTTCGCTCAAGCACTTACAATAAATGCCGCGACGAAGCCGCCGATTCTCCTTGCTTGAGTCGGACAATTTGGGCTCGAACATCTTTTAGTTCCTCGCCCAGCTAGGTGTTGGCATCTTGGAGGTTATTTTTCTCTTGCCTCACCCTTGTAAGCACATTCTCACCGGCTTTTAACCGATGCAGGAGCTGTTGCTTGTCCGGATCTACCCCGGCGCCATCTGCAATGTTATTGTCAGACTTATACACACGCCGCACTTCACAAACTACTTATCTTTCAAAGTATATATTACCGGAGGGGGTCTCTGTGCCTCCCCCTGTGGCGGCTAGTGCGGTCTCAAGTTGGGCCTTGCACTCTTGAAGCTCCTGGGACAGTTGGGTATTCTTTTTGGTAAGTTCCTGCATAACAAATGATCCTTAAATCAGTTATTCTAACTATTTTAAGTCTCGGGGGCTACTGGCATATATAACTGTCAAAATTCCTCACCCGTATGTATTTCACATACTGCTCTGTGGCTCTGGCTAGACCATCTTGAGCGGCACAGAGGTGCGCATCTCCCGAATTAAAGGCATTCAATGCCTCTTGGAAAAAACATGCATCACGAAGAATTGTCCGGCGGCGCCTATGATTCATGGCACTCTCAACCTCGGATTTGGTGGAGGACAATCTGTCGGCATCCTCCGTTAGAGGAGCATCCGACGCGCGCCTTGTGTTCGCCTCCCCTTCTGGACCTGGCTTTGGAGCCTGGCTGACGGAGGCTTGATTGGCAACCTCTCCGGACACAGTCCGGCGAGCGCTCTTTTTCCTGAAAAGATCACGACGTTAGTATGCCTTCCAGGAATCTTTCCTTGAAACACGGAGGCGTGCCATACCGTTGCAGCGATGTCTCGATCCGCACCGCACTTCTTTTTCTGCCTGTTGGGCCGAGCTGCCCCTTGTTGGCCAGCCACCGCTGGCTCGGCTTCCCGCCTCAAAGGCACCCCCTGCGAAACACCACTGGTATGCGGTGATCAGAAATAAGCATGGATGGGTCATGGTATCAAGACTTCGATCACAGTTACCTGGGAAGCTGCAAATATTCCAGGGTAGTCGTCCGTAATGGCGACCAAAGCATTGTCGATGCTAAGTTGGTGGAACACCCCATCGATCAGCTCTTCCTTTATGCCCGGATCCTCTTCGGAGGCCTGATCGAGGGACCGTTCCGGATCCTCGGGTTGTGGAGCCGGGCTGTGTATATCCTCTACGGCCCGGAGCAGTTCCGGCGTCGACATCAGAAAATGAGATACTCAACCATGGGAATATGGATCGGATAGGCAAAGAGAAATGTCCGGTTACCCAGCTTTGAGGGTTGTTCATAGAAAATCCGTTCAATGGACTGGCACGGAAGAAATCCTCCTCTTCCCCCTTGTACAGAGCGGACAAGATCTTCACCAGATCGGCGACCAATCCCCGCCCCTTACGGCCATGACGGGTGGCATCATCCTCCCCGTTGAAGTCCCACATGGGGTGGCCCCTATACTGGAGCGGCTGCACCCCCCGCATAATGCATGTGGCCATGACCCCAATCATGGTCTATCCGGAATGAGCCAATAATCTTATTCGGCTCATCAGGTGAAGGACGTCCCTGTCATTCTCCCTTTGAGAGCTCCACGGACGCCAACTTAGGCGTTTCTTCAAGGGAGCATTGCTGAACTCCGGGAGGCCGGTTCGAATGGGATCCGGTAGCGGGGCGTCTTCTATATAAAACCATTCCAAAGGCCAGTCTTTGGATGCCTTCTTCGGGGTTCCAGATAGATATCCGGTCCCGGCGATGCACCATAGCTCGGCTCCGCCCACTTGATATATTGACCCCTCATGAGAACGGGGTACAAGGCAGAATAATCTCTTCCACAGCGCAAAATGAGCCTCGACGCCCAAAAACAGTTCGCAAAGGGCCACGAAGCCCGAGGTATGCACAACGGAGGCAGGCGTAAGGTGGTGTAGCTGGAGGCCGTAGAACTCCAGGAGCCCCCGGAGAAACGGATGTATTGGAAATCCGAGTCCTCTTATCAGATAAGAGACAAAGCATACCCGCTCTCCTTTGGAAGGATCGGGGACGCTCTCCGCTTGCTTTCCGCCCTTATAGGTGCCGAGTCTGGCTGGAGCCGGAACCATAAAGGCTGGGGGAAGAAATCCCTTGGCTTGGAGGGTCACTAACTCACTGTGCGGGACTGAGCATCTCTCCCAATCTCTAGGCTGAGTGCTAGGAGCACGAGAGGAGGAGCCGCGTC
Organism: Aegilops speltoides; assembly: GCA_021437245.1. Taxonomy (NCBI): domain Eukaryota; kingdom Viridiplantae; phylum Streptophyta; class Magnoliopsida; order Poales; family Poaceae; genus Aegilops; species Aegilops speltoides. Next base: position 198,798,127 of record CM038144.1, on the reverse strand, counting down.
GACTGTCCATGATGGAATGGATTTTTGTCAAGAGGCGCTCCGATGAATGCTCGCGGAGGGAGGATGGTGTGATTCAGATCTAGATCCCTGTCTCTTTTATAGGCGGCTCATTTGCGCAGCTAGGGGGTAAATATAAAGATACCCTGGCTTTTTGCATTCGTTTGACACGTGGAAGATGGCCATTATTGGGCGTGGAAGCCAAGGAGCGCAACATTTATAAGAAGCCGGACACTATTTGACAAGTATATGGAATTTGGAGAAGAACCCGCCTCGCAATGCCGAAGACAATCTACGCGCCGGACTCATCGTCATTGAAGCCTGGTTAGGGGCTCTTGAGGAGTCTGGATTAGGGGTGTCCGGATAGCCGAACTATCACCTTTGGCCGGACTCCTGGACTATGAAGATACAAGATTGAAGACTCCGTCCTGTGTCCGGATGGGACTTTCCTTGGCGTGGAAGGCAAGCTTGGCAATACCAATATGTAGATCTCCTACCATTGTAACCAACTCTGTGTAACACTAGCCCTCTCCGATGTCTATATAAACCGGAGGGTTTTAGTCCGTAGGACGAACAACAATCATACCATAGGCTAGCTTCTAGGGTTTAGCCTCTCTGATCTCGTGGTAGATCTACTCTTGTACTACCCATATCATCAATATTAATCAAGCAGGAGTAGGGTTTTACCTCCACCGAGAGGGCCCGAACCTGGGTAAAAACATCATGCCCCTTGTCTCCTGTTACCATCCGCCTAGACACACAGTTAGGGACCCCCTACCCGAGGTCCGCCAGTTTTGACACCGACGCCCGCTATTCCCCGTACTTGGAAGGACATACCCACAACCATGGAGGCCATAACCATGGAGGACACATGCACAATGAAGCTAGTTCGCACAACCATAGTGGCACCAAGAATGGCAATGGGAATGGAGGGTGCAGCAGCCAGAACCGTTCCAACCCGTCAACACCAGCCAAGAGGGATCTAAGCCACATCATATGACCTGCCAACCCAAGCCCTTAGGTGTGATCGGTTACCCTTAAGGATTGGTAACTATGTGTTTCCCCCGGACCTAATAATTTTGGAGTCACAAGGATTGGATATAATATTAGGAATGGATTCGTTATCAAAGTATGGAGGGAACATTGATTGTGCTAGTAAATCGATATTCCTCACCACCCCAGAAGGAAGAAGGATCAAGTATGTATCCCGGCATGTGCCGAAGAGGACTCAAGTGAATTCCTTATCAGGAGTTGTATAGGAGGAAGTACTAGTGGTGACGGATTTCGCTAACGTATTTCCAGAAGAGTTGCCAGGCATTCCATCGGATTGAGACATTGAGTTTTTGATTGAGCTATTGCCAGGCACCGGGCTAATATCAAAGAGACCGTATCGGATGCCCGCAAAGGATTTGGAAGAAATTAAGAAGCAGATTAAAGAGTTACTGGATAAAGGTTACAGCCGACCAATTTCGTCACCTTAGGGAGCCCGAGTGCTTCTAGTGGAGAAGAAGGATCGATCATTAAGGATGGTTGTTGACTATCTTGCGTTGACTGAAGTGATGATCAAGAACAAATACCCTTTACCGATGATCAATGATTTGCTTGACCAATGCAAGGAGCTAAAGTTTTCTATAAGATTGATCTTCAATCAGGTTATCACCAACTGAAGATTCGAGAGCAGGATATACCTAAGACAACTTTTACCACAAGGTACGGGCTATATGAGTATATCATTATGTCATTTGATCTGACTAACGTGCCTGCCTATTTCATGAACATGATGAACAAAGTGTTTATAGAGTTTTTGGATAAGTTCCTCATGGTGTTCATTGATGATATATTGGTGTACTCGAAGAAGGAAGAGGAGCATAAGGAGCATCTGCGTTTGGTACTTGAGAAGGTCGAAGAACATTTGTTGTATGCCAAGTTCAGCAAGTGTGAGTTTTGGTTAAAGGAAGTTAGATTTCTTGGACATGTTATATCCAGAGAAGGAATAGCAGTAGACCCTACCAAGGTTGTTTCTATCACTAAATGGGTGGCAACCACAACAGTCGGAGAGATCAGGAGTTTTCTTGGACTCGCAAGATATTATCGGAGGTTCATTGAGAATTTCTCCGGGATTGCAATGCCCATGACATAGTTGTTGAAGAAGGACACCAAGTTCAAATGGACTGAGGAGAGTGAAGCCAGTTTTTAGCAGTTGAAGAAATGTTTGGTTACAACCTCAGTGCTGATTCTTCCAGATCAATGAAAGGATTATCAAGTGTATTGTGACGCTTCACGTCGAGGACTTGGAGCAGTGCTTATGCAGGAAGGAATAGTTGTTTCATATGCCTCACTACATCTTAAACCTCATGAGTTGAATTATGCTATGCATGATTTGGAGTTAGCAGCCGTAGTGCATGCGCTGAAGACATGGAGACATTTTCTCATCGGAATCCACTGTGAGGTATACACGTATCATAAGAGTTTGAAATATATCTTCACACAGAAGGAGTTAAACCTCACGCAGAGGACATGGTTGGAGCTTATTATGGATTATGATATGAAATTGCACTATCATCCCGGAAAGGCCAATGTAGTAGCAGATGCATTGAGCCGCAAGAGTTATGTTAATACACTCATGACCGGAGGATTACCCAAGGAGTTAGCCGAAGACCTTCGCGAGCTATGTTTGGAAATAGTTCCGAGAGGTTATGTAGCATTGCTACGTCTTGAGCTTGCGTTGGTTTTCCTTGAAGAGGAAAGGGTGATGCAGCAATAGTAGCATAAGTATTTCCCTCAGTTTTTGAGAACCAAGGTATCAATCCAGTAGGAGGCTCCTCAGAAATCCCACGCACCTACACAAACAAACAAGAACTCGCAACCAACGCAATAAAGGGGTTGTCAATCCCTTCATGGCCACTTGCGAAAGGGAGATCTAATAGAGATAATATGATAAGTTAAATATATTTTTGGTATTTTATGATATAGATTGGAAAAGTAAAGATGCAAATAAAAGTAGATTGAAAGCTTATATGATAAAATATAGACCCGGGGGCCATAGGTTTCACTAGTGGTTTCTCTCAAGATAGCTTAAGTATTACGGTGGGTGAAAAAATTACTATCGAGCAATTGATAGAAAAGCAAATAATTATGAGATTATCTAGGCATGATCATGTCTATAGGCATCACGTCCGTGACAAGTAGGCTGACTCCTGCCTGCATCTATTACTATTACTCCACACATCAACCGCCATCTGGCATGCATCTAGAGTATTAAGTTCATAAAGAACGAAGTAACGCATTAAGAAAGATGACATGATGTAGAGGGATAAACTCATCCCATATGATATAAACCCCATCTTTTCATCCTCGATGGCAACAATACAATACGTGCCTTGCTGCCCCTGCTGTCACTGGGAAAGGACACCGCAAGATTGAACCCAAAGATAAGCACTTCCCCTATTGCAAGAAAGATCAATCTAGTAGGCCAAACCAAACTGATAATTTGAAGAGACTTGCAAAGATAATGTAATCACACACAAAAGAATTCAGAGCAGATTCAAATATTTCTCATAGATAAACTTGATCATAAACCCACAATTCATCGGCTCTCGACAAACACACCGCAAAAAGAGTTACATCGAATAGATCTCCAAGAAGATCAAGGAGAACATGGTATTGAGATTCAAAGAGAGAGAAGAAGCCATCTAGCTAATAACTATGGACCCGAATGTCTGTGGTAAACTACTCACAACTCATCAGAGAGGCTATGGTGTTGATGTAGAAGCCCTCCCTGGTTGATCCCCCGTGAGCACAGCGAAGGCTCCAAGATGGGATCTCACGGATCTGAGAAGGTTCTGATGGTGGAAATAGTTTTTCATGGTCGCCTTTGATGTTCTCGCGGTACGTGGGTATATATAGGAGGAAGAAGTAGGTCGGTGGACGCCCGAGGGGCCCACGAGATAGGGGGGTGCACCTAGTAGGGGGGCGCACCCTCCACCCTCGTCGCCGCCTCAATTGCTTCTTGACTTGCACTCCAAGTCCTCTGGATCACATTTGTTCCAAAAATCACGCTTCCGAAGGTTTCATTCCATTTGGACTCCGTTTGATATTCCTTTTCTTCGAAACACTGAAATAGGCAAAAAACAGCAATACGGGTTGGGCCTCCGCTTAGTAGGTTAGTCCCAAAAATGATATAAATGTGTAAAGTAAATCCCCTAAACATCAAAAACGGGTAATATAATAGCATGGAACAATCAAAAATTATAGATATGTTGGAGACATATCAAGCATCCCCAAGCTTAATTCCTGCTCGTTCTCGAGTACGTAAATGATAAAAACAAAATTTTTGATGTGGAATGATACCTAGCATAATTCACAATGTAATTTTCTTTATTGTGGCATGAATGTTCAGATCCAAATGATTCAAAATAAAAGTTCATATTAACATAAGAAATACTAATACTTCAAGCATACTAATCAAAGCAATCTTGTCTTCCCAAAATAACATGGCTAAAGAAAGTTCATCCCTACAAAATCATATAGTTAGGCTATGCTTCATTTTCATCACACAAAAATGCTCCCATCTTATACACCCCCGATGACAAGCCAAGCAATTGTTTCGTATTTAAATAATCTCAAACTTTTTCAACTTTCACGCAATACATGAGCGTGAGCCATGGATATAGCACTATGGGTGGAATAGAATATGATGATGGAGATTGTGTGGAGAAGACAAAAAAGGAGAATGTCTCACATTGACGAGGATAATCAACGGGCTATGGAGATGCCCATTAATTGATGTCAACATGAGGAGTAGGAATTGCCATGCAACGGATGCACTAGAGCTATAAATGTATGAAAGCTCAACAAAAGAAACTAGTGGGCGTGCATCCAACTTGCTTGCTCACGAAGACCTAGGGCATTTTGAGGAAGCCCATCGTAGGAATATACAAGCCAAGTTATATAATGAAAAATTCCCACTAGTATATGAAAGTGACAACATATGAGAATCGCTATATGAAGAACATGGTGCTACTTTGAAGCACAAGTGTGGAAAAAGATAGTAACATTGCCCCCTTTTTTATTTTATTTCTTTGGGCCTTTCTTTTTTTATTTGGCCTTTCTTCTCTTTTTTTTATTTGGCCTTTCTTTTTTTATTTGGCCTTTCTCTTTTTTTATTGGGGGACAATGCTCTAATAATGATGATCATCACACTTCTATTTATTTACAACTCATGAAATACAACTCAAAACTAGAACAACACATGACTCTATATGAATGCCTCCGACGGTGTACCAGGATGAGCAATGAATCAAGAGTGATATGTATGAAAATTTATGCATGGTGGCTTTGCCACAAATACGATGTCAACTACATGATCATGCAAGGCAATATGACAATGGTAATGTATGTCATGATGATAAACGGAACGGTGGAAAGTTGCATGGCAATATATCTCGAAATGGCTATGGAAATGCCATAATAGGTAGGTATGGTGGTTGTTTTGAGGAAGATATAAGGAGGTTGATGTGTGATAGAGCGTATCATATCACAGGGTTTGGATGCACCGGCGAAGTTTGCACCAACTCTCAAGGTGAGAAAGGGCAATGCATCGTACCGAAGAGGCTAGCAATGATGGAAGGGTGAGAGTGCGTATAATCCATGGACTCAACATTAGTCAAAAGAACTCATATACTTATTGAAAAATCTACAATTCATCAAAAACCAAGCACTATGCACATTCTCCTAGAGGGATAGATTCGTAGGAAAAGACCATCGCTCGTCCCCGACAGCCACTCATAAGGATGCACAATCTAAGAACACCTCATGTTTCAAATTTGTTACACAACTTTAACCATACGTGCATGCTATGGGACTTGCTAACTTCAACACAAGAATTCTTTAAATTCATAATCACCCAACTAGCATGACTCTAATATCACTACCTCCATATCTCAAAACAATTATCAAGTATCAAATTGATCATAGCATCCAATTCACTTCCTATGATAGTTTTTATAATACCGAACTTGGATGCTCACCATTCTAGGACCAATTTTATAACCATAGCAAATACCATGCTCTTCTAAGAGACTCTCACAATAATATAAGTGAAGCATGATAGACTAACAATTTCTACAAAATTAAGCCACCGCCGTGCTCTAAAAGATATAGGTGAAGCACTAGAGCAAAAACTATCTAGCTCAAAAGATATAAGTGAAGCACATAGAGTATTCTAATAAATTCCAATCAAGTGGGTTTCTCCCAAAAGGTGTGTACATCAAGGATTATTGTGGAAAAATAAAAAGCAAATACTAATTTCATACAAGACGCTCCAAGCAAAACACATATCATGTGGCGAATAAAAATATAGCTCCAAGTAAAGTTACCGATAAACAAAGACGAAAGAGGGAATGCCTTCCGGGGGCATCCCCAAGCTTAGGCTTTTGGCTATTCTTGAATATCTTGGGGTTCCATGGGCATCCCCAATCTTAGTCTCTTGCCACTCCTTATTCCATAGTCCATCAAATCTTTACCCAAAACTTGAAAACTTCACAACACAAAACTCAACAGGAAATCTCATAAGCTCCGTTAGTGAAAGAAAGCAAAACCACCACATAAGGTACTGTAATGAAATCATTATTTATTTATATTGGTGTTAAACCTACTATATTTCAACTTTTCTATGGTTCATACCCTTACATACTAGCCATAGATGCATTAAAATAAGCAAACAACACACGAAAAGCAGAATCTGTCAAAAACAGAACAGTCTGTAGAAATATGTAACTCTCGAACGCTTCTGGAACTCTAAAAATCCCACCAAAATAGGAAGTCCTGGGAAATTTGTCTATTGATCTACAGCAAAAATAATCAACGCAAAATCACGTTTCTATGAATTACTAAAATTATTTTCGTGCGTGCAAAGTTTCTGTTTTTCAGCAGAATCAAATTAACTATCACCATAGGTTATCCCATAGGTTCTACTTGGCACAAACACTAATCAAAACATAAGAGCACATCTAAACAGAAGGTAGATGCAAAATTTATTACTAAACAGAAACAAAAACAAAAAACATAAATAAAATTGGGTTGCCTCCCAACTAGCGCTATCGTTTAAGGCCCCTAGCTAGGCATAAAAGCGAGGATAGATTTAAGTAGTGCCATAATAATAAGATAGATCTCGAAAACTCATCTCATATTCTCTACGTTCAGCAGCAAGTTTTCTTTGAGGCAAGAAAAAGTAATCAAAAGGGCTAAATTTAATGGGACAAAAGTCCCCAAGATCAATCTCAGGAGGTACGGGTTCCTCCTTTGGCCCTTCATATTGCACAACTAATTCATCATTATAGGCGTTCTTTTGGCAGAACTTCGTGAGCCTATACTCAAGAGAGTATCCTAGCTCATTGTTTCGAAGAGCAAAATCATTATTAAGTTCAGAAATTCTATCAACTAGGACATTGGTAGGAACCTTTTTTCTAAGGTTTTCATTAAAAGCAACATAGTCCAAAGATTGAAAACGCCTAATTTCCTCTTGATCAAAGAGGATTGCTTCTATGGGAGGATGGCCGGCGTCCACCCTATAGTGCGCAAAGATTTCTTTGGCCTCTCTTATTATAAATCTAAACTCATGAGCCAAAAAGATAGTAGCGGCGCGCTTGACAAAAGAATGCTCAATATTAGAAAATTCCAGGAAAATTGTTCGTATGCACGGATGCATATGCATAAATTGTCTTTCAAGCTCAACTACAAGCACAGCGATAGCATCCGCAAGACTACTAGTTCTATGAAGAGTAGAACCACCCATAGAAGGTAAAGCACCGGCACAAGTAAAGAAATCTTGAATAACCCCTTTTCAAATAATATTACCACTACCAATTTGAAACTTTTTAGTACGCAAAATATGGGGTTCTTCAGCAGGAGCATCAGAATTTTGCATGTTATCATTATTGTCCATATCGACAATAATCTCCCCAATTTCAAACATAACGGCAAACAAGAGCGAGGAAGAAGAAGAGGGCAAGCGAATAAGAGAGGAGATTGGGAAAGAGAGGGCGAATAAAACGGCAAGGGTGAAGTGGGAAAGAGGAAAACGAGAGGCAAACGACAAATAATGTAAATGCGAGGGAGATGAGTTTGTGATGGGTACTCAGTATGTCTTGACTTGAGCGAAGACTACCCCGGCAACGACGCCAGAAACCCTTCTTGCTATGTCTTGAGCTTGCGTTGGTTTTCCTTGAAGACGAAAGGGTGATGCCAATAGTAGCGTAAGTATTTCCCTCAGTTTTTGAGAACCAAGGTATCAATCCAATAGGATGCTCCTCAGAAGTCCCACACACATACACAAAAAAACAAGAACTCGCAACCAACACAATAAAGGGGTTGCCAATCCCTTCACGACCACTTGCGAATGTGAGATCAAATAGAGATAATATGATAAGATAAATATATTTTTGGTATTTTATGATATAGATTGGAAGCGAATAAATATGAGATTATCTAGGCATGATCATGTATATAGGCATCACGTCTGTGACAAGTAGACCGAGTCCTGCCTGCATCTACTACTATTGCTCCACACATCGACCACTATCCAGCATGCATCTAGAGTATTAAGTTCATAAAGAACGGAGTAACACATTAAGAAAGATGACATGATGTAGAAGGATAAACTCATGCAATATGGTATAAACCCCATCTTTTTATCCTCGATGGCAACAATACAATACATGCCTTGCTGCCCCTGCTGTCACTGGGAAAGGGCACCGCAAGATTGAACCCAAAGCTAAGCACTTCTCGCATTGCAAGAAAGATCAATCTACTAGGCCAAAACAAACTGATAATTCGAAGAGACTTGCAAAGATAACTTAATCACACATAAAAGAATTCAGAGGAGATTCAAATATTTCTCATAGATAAACTTGATCATAAACCCACAATTCATCGGATCTTGACAAACACACCGTAAAAAGAGTTACATCGAATAGATCTCCAAGAAGATTAAGGATAAGATGGTATTGAGATTCAAAGAGAGAGAAGAAGGCATCTAGCTAATAACTATGGACCCAAAGGTCTGTGGTAAACTACTAAAAAATCATCGGAGAGGCTATGGTGTTGATGTAGAAGCCCTTCGTGGTTGATTCCCACTCCGGCGGAGCGCCGGCGAGGGCTCTAAGATGGGATCTCGCGGATACAAAAGGTTACGGTGGTTGAAATAGTTTTTCATGGTTTCCTTTGATGTTCTCGGGGTGCGTGGATATATATAGGAGGAAGAAGTAGGTCGGTTGACGCTCGAGGGGCCCACGAGATAGGGGGCACGCCCAACAGGGGGGAGAGCTCTCCACCCTCGTGGCCACCTCGGTTGCTTCTTGACTTGCACTGCAAGTCCTCTGGATCACGTTTGTTCCAAAAATCGCGGTCCCTAAGGTTTTATTCCGTTTGGACTCCGTTTGATATTCCTTTTCTTCGAAACAATAAAATAGGCAAAAAACAGCAATACGGGCTGGGCCTCCGATTAGTAGGGTAGTCCCAAAAATGATATAGGAGTGTAAAGTAAATCCCATAAACATCCAAAACGGGTAATATAATAGCATGGAACAGTAAAAAATTATAGATACGTTGGAGACGTATCAAGCTGCATTGGAAATTCAATCCACTTTGATGGGTAAGATCAGAGAAGCCCAGAACACTGGCAAAGAGATTGCCGAGATAAAGGAAATAATGAGTAAAGGAAAGGCTAAAGGATTTCGTGAGGATGAGCATGATACTTTATGGTTTGAGGATCACATTTATGTGCCTAACGGCCTCGAGATCAGGAAGTTGATTACGCAGGAGGCCAATGATTCACCGTATTTGATTCATCCAGGAAACACTAAGATGTATCTAGATTTGAAGGAAAGATTCTAGTGGACAAGAATGAAGAAGGATATTGCCGAATATGTAGCAGTATGTGATGTATGTCATAGAGTTAAGGCAGAGCATCGGAAGCTAGCTGGATTGCTATAGCCATTGCCGATACTCAAATGGAAGTGGGATAAGCTTGGCATGGATTTTATCAATGGATTGCCCAGGACTTGTTCAGGCTATGACTCTATCTGGGTTGTAGTCGATCATTTGACAAAAGTAGCTCATTTCGTCCCGGTGAAGACCACCTATACGAGTGCTAAGTTGGCGAAGATTTACATGACCAGGATCGTATGTCTGCATGGAGTTTCGAGGACCATTGTATCAGATAGTTGACCCCAGTTCACCTCAAAGTTCTAAAATCAGTTGCATGAGACTTTGGGTACTAAGCTAGAGCTTAGTACAGCCTTTCATCCATAGAGAGATGGACAGACTGAGAGATTCAATCAGATTTTGGAGGACATGTTGAGAGCTTGTGCGCTAGATTATGGATCCAGTTGGGACGAAAACTTGCCATATGCAGAGTTCTCTTATAAAACCTTATCAAGCTAGTTTGAAGATGGCCCCTTTCAAAGCTTTGTACAGAAGGAGGTGCAGGACACCGTTATTGTGGGATGAAGTTGGAGATCGACAGTTGTTTGGACAAGATTTAATCAAAGATTCTGAGGAGAAGGTTAAGTAGATTCGTGACAGACTCAAGGTATCCCAGTCCAGAAGAAGAGTTACGCGGATTCTAAACGCAAGGAGACAGTTTACGAAGTCGGATACAGAGTATACCTTCGTGTGTCCCCGCTTCGAGGAGTTAAGCGTTTTGGAGTTAAGGGAAAGCGAGCACCATGTTTTGTGGGACCATACCGAGTTTTGGAATGTATGGGAGAAGTTGCTTACAAGCTGGAATTGCCAGAAGGATTGTCACGAGTTCATGATGTGTTTCACGTTTCCCAGTTGAAGAAGTGCCACGTGGAGATGGCCGATATTCCTCTGAGAAATACAGTGCCATTGGAAGCGATTAAGTTAGACAGTGATTTGACTTATGAGGAGAACCCAGTAAAGATTCTCGAGTTTTCTAGTCGAGTCACTCACAGCAAGGTTATAGGGTTTTGCAAAGTTTAGTGTAGCCACCATACCGAGGAAGAAGCCACCTGGGTGCGAGAAGAACACCTTCGTAGAGATCACCCAAACCTTTTTGCTGACTAACTCGAATCTCGAGGGCGAGATTCATCTTAAGGGGGGTAGGTTTGTAACATCCCAATTTTCAATTTGGATGTTATACATAGATCATCATATGCATATCATATTTATTCTTGCATTTGGTTGAGATCCTAGAAATCTTAAGCAACTCGAGGACCCATGGAGAGAGTTGGAGGTTTCACAAAATTCATATTTGAATTTATTTCAAATTTGAAGAAAGGATCAATTCGATTTTATTATTTTTCTCTCCATTTATTTCCAATATTAAAAATAAATGAGAGAAGATAATATGATTTCTTCAAATTCAGAGAAATATTGGAGAAAGAATTTCAAAATCAAATTATGATTTTTCTAGTATTTTATTTTCTATTTTATTTGAATTAGAAAAATATGCATTTTTCAAAATTGCATTTTTAGGCCAGAAAAATGTTCACTTGGTTCTAAATATTTTATTTAGACAGTGAAAATTGTTTTTTGCATTTTTTAGATTTTGTTTTATATTTACTAGGATTTTTCCTTTTCGGGCGTAATATATTTAAAAATAAAGTCCCGGACCGACTGGGCCGGAGCCCAGCCAGCCCACTCCCGCGCGCCGCTGCCTTCCCCTGCCGCCGTGCCGCGCAGGGACCCCGAGGGGAGTCCGAGTTGGACTCTCTCCGGGCGGGCCCCCTCCCCAAGCAACGCCACCGCCCCGCCCTCTTATAAGCCGCCGCCACCCCACCTCCTCGTCCCCACATCGCCCCGCCGCAGCTCGCACCACTGCCGCCGACCTTTGCCTGCCGTCGCCTTGCCGCTTTGCTACTCCATCGACGCCCGTCCCACTTCGACGCCCAGCGCCCGTGCGTTGTCGCCTCACGCCATCAAGATGCCGCCTCGCCGGGACTCATGGGAAGCTTGCCGCCGTCGACCGCCGGTTTCGCCTGGTTTTATGTATAAAACCGTTGGTTTATTTTAAACCTAGATCTATTTCTTTGTTAATAGATCGGTTGGTTTTTTTGGGTTTAGATCTAATCTGCGAACGTTCGGTCGTTAGTTAGTTTTAATGAACGAATTCGTTGGTTGTCTCTGTTAGCGGACGTTCGCGCCGTAGTCTTTTTCTTTTTCTTTTATTTTTGGCCAGGGACTTATCCGCAATTATTTTTTTCGTGATTCAGCCCCTGATGTCCAAACTAGTATAACTTTTTACTCGTTTATCCAAATTAGATGAAACCAATGCCAAAATCTTCGTATCGAAGCCCTCTTTCCAGTTCATCAACTTGAACATGATTTTGGTACTGTAAAATTTGACTTTAGTCCAGTTTAATAAACGATCTTGTTTCGTTCGTATTTTGAGTTTCGTTGCTCGGTTTGATTTGAATCTTTTTGAAAACTAATCACATGTACCTGCTGTTAAGAACTAATTCACATGTTAATACTGCTGTTAGGTTTGACTCTTGGTAGTTTAAGCTGTTGCTTGTTCTGTGTTCGATTTGGTTCTTTTCTCGAGTTTTCACGTGTTTCGTTTGAGTGATTGCTTATGAATGCTATTGTTTGTCTACGCTAGATTACCCGGAGTGGGAAGCTTGTTACTACGAATCTCTAGAGTTTGCAGATCATCAGCAAGGCAAGTTACACTTTGATCATACTCTTTTTATACCCATTTTTAACTATGCATTAGTTCTGCCCCACAAATACTTGCATTGGTAGGATTGGGAACATGTGGTTTTGGTTGTACAGCTTGAGGTAGGAACCTAATACCTTTGGATCACCCCGGGGAATATACGTTATGCTTATTATTGCTTAGCCATGGTCCTAGACGGGGATTGGATCATGATTCACACATGAAAGTTTGAGAGTCATTTTAATTGGATAACATTAAGGTGGCAACTTTAATATAAATATGGGTGGATTGGTTGAGGCACCTGGAGTACCCAGTGTTGTCTGTTTTGGAAATCCCGGAGTACCTGTGTGATTATCCTATGGAATTCCACCCAGGCTCAAAGGCATCATAAGGGTATTCATGCTAGAAACTTCCATGTGCAGCCACAAGCCATTATGGGCTCTGGCATAGTTGAGTAAATTGCATGAGCTCTTGAAGAGGTAGACTATCAAATGTAGATGGTTGTAGGTGGTACTGTCTACCTAGAGTAGAGAGTGAATGCTTTAGAAAGGCTATGTCTCGATCATCCGATCATGGATGCGGTTGAGCCTTGTGGGGAAAAGTGTGCAAACCTTTCCAGAGTGTATAAACTAATCATGGTTAGCCGTGTCCCCGGTTATGGACATCTTGAGTATCTAGTACTTGAATCTATTGATGTGATCTCATCACATTACTTTAATTAATTATGATGATGGGTTAATGATGATACTTTTAATAGGGATTTGAGTTGGAGGAACCTTCTCAAATAATGGGCAACATGGGAGTAGTTAAATAAATGCATTCCTTTGTTGTAGGGAAAAACTAGCTTTATGCAAAATCATGAAACTTACAGCCTCCACCAGCCAAATATTGCATGTAGATATAGTCTTTGCATTATCATTGCTTTATAGTGTAACTATGCCAGCATATTCCATAAGTCTATTGCATTGAGTAAGATGAATACTAGTGATCCTATGTTTGGTGATCCGAGTTTGGTATATTGTGTGTAATGGTTAGATTCTGTGTGGAGGCTATATATACCCCTCCACCTCCTCTTCATTCGTGGAGAGAGCCATCAGACTGAACCTACACTTCCAGCATACATTTTCTGAGAGAGAACTACCTACTCATGTGTTGAGGCCAAGATATTCCATTCCTACCAGAAACTTGATCTCTAGCCTTCCCCAAGTTGCTTTCCACTCAAATCTTCTTTCCACCAGATCCAAAACCTATGAGAGAGAGTTGAGTGTTGGGGAGACTATCATTTGAAGCACAAGAGCAAGGAGTTCATCATCAAGGCACAATTTGTTACTTCTTGGAGAGTGGTGTCTCCTAGAATGGCTAGGTGTCACATGGGAGCCTCCGACAAGATTGTGGAGTTGAACCAAGCAGTTTGTAAGGGCAAGGAGATCGCCTACTTCATGAAGATCTACCGCTAGTGAGGCAAGTCCTTTGTGGGCAACGGCCATGGTGGGATAGACAAGGTTGCTTCTTCGTGGACCCTTCGTGGGTGGAGCCCTCCGTGGACTCGTGCAACCGTTACCCTTCATGGGTTGAAGTCTACATCAACGTGGATGTACGATAGCACCACCTATCGGAACCACGCCAAAAACATCCGTGTCTCCAATTGCGTTTGAATCTTCCAAACCCTTCTCTTTACATTCTTGCAAGTTGCATGCTTTACTTTCCGCTGCCCATATACTCTTGCATGCTTGCTTGATATGTATTGTGAATGTTAAACTTGTGCCTAATCTCCACTTAAACTTAAGGAAACTTTAAAACTACAACTTTGGTACTTAGTGTCTAATCACCCCCCTCTAGACACCTCTTCTCAAGGTCCTACAAGTGGTATCAGAGCATTGGTCTCCATTGCCTTGGTTTAATCACCATTGGAGGAAGATGGATGAGTCTACTTTGGGGAGTCTTAGACATAGAGTGCCTATTCTTGATGGAGAGTATTTTCATGAGTGGAAAAATGAGATGCTTGTAATTTTCAATCAATATCATTTGAACAAGTACATTGCGAGCCCCTGTGCACCTTATGTTGATACCATGCATCCTACCCATGATGAATCAATTGACATGATTAGGAATCTTAGAACTGTCGAACTTATCATTAGAGGATTGCCTAGAAACTTGATTGGATGTTTGCCTACTTTTAGGTGTGCCTACACTATATGGAAATTTCTTGAGGAACGCTTTCCAAATTATTCCTTGAAAAATCTTGATGAATTTCTTCATAAGTCTATTGATTTGAGTAAGATGAATAGTAGTGATCCTATGTTTGGTGATCGTCTATTTGAGCTTACAAACCTTATGCGTGCCAAAGGAAATGTTGGTATTATTAGTGATGTTTTTTCCGAAGCTATAAAAATTCATAAGCAAGATCATTTTCAAACTCATTCTAATGAATCACCCTCTCTACGATTTGATCCACCACATGACGATGTTGAACATGGATACTATGATGAGGATGATGATAGTGACTTCGACCTTGATGATGCAATGAGACATTTTGGTCTTATGGCAAATCTTTGGGGATATATGTCAGGAGGAAAGGAATGGGTTCTTCATAGTGGATGTACCGATCACATGACCGGAGATAAAGACATGTTTCGTGAGCTTGCTAATAATGATAGTCCTCAAAAGTATGTCACTTTCAGTGACAACTCAAAGGGTAAGGTGGTTGGCCTCGGTAAGGTGGCCATATCACATGATAGCTCCATACAAGATGTCATGCTCGTTGAATCTCTTGGATACAACTTACTTTCAGTATCTAGACTTGCTGATTTCAGCTTCAATGTCCTATTTACTAAAGTAGATTGCCAAGTGTTTCGTCGAGACAATCATAAAATGGTCTTTACCGGTGTGCGTAGAGGTGATCTATACATTGTTGATTTCACTAAAAAGGCTCAACCTAAAACTTGCTTCATTGCTAAATCCTCAAAAGGTTGGTTATGGCATAGACGATTAGGTCATGTTGGTATGCGAAACCTTGACAAGCTTATTAAAGGAAATCATATCCTTGGAGTTAATGATGTCATATTTGATAAGGATAGACATTGCAGTGCTTGTCAAGCAGGTAAACAGGTTGGAGGAAGGCATCCCGTGAAGAACATCATGACCACAAGGAGGCCACTCGAGCTACTTCACATGGATCTTTTTGGTCCCAACTCTTACAAGAGTCTCGGTGGAAATTCTTTCGGTCTAGTTATAGTTGATGATTTTTCAAGATTTACGTGGGTGTTCTTTCTCGATGATAAATCATAGGTCCAAAAGATCTTCAAAAACTTCGCTAGGAAGGCCCAAAATCAATTTGAAGTGAAGATCAAGAAGGTTCGCAGCGACAACGGAACGGAGTTCAAGAACGCAAATGTGGACACCTTTCTTGACGAAGAAGGGATTTCACACGAGTTTTCGGCTACGTACTCACCACAACAAAACGGAGTTGTTGAGAGGAAGAACCGGACGCTCATCGAAATGGCGAGAACGATGCTTGATGAGTACAAGACACCGAAGCACTTTTGGGCAGAAGCGGTTGAGACAGCTTGTCATGCAACAAATCGCTTGTATCTTCACAAGCTACTCGGCAAGACGGCATACGTGCTCCTCACTGGTAACAAACCCCAAGTTGGATACTTTCAAGTATTCGGCTCAAAGTGCTACATTCTTGATAAGCATCGTCGTTCTAAATTTGCTCCTAAGTCTCATGAAGGTTTCCTACTAGGTTACGGCTCAAACTCTCACACTTACCGTGTCTACAACAATTTCACCCAAAAGGTTGAAGAGACGGTAGATGTGAAGTTTGATGATCTAACGGCTCGCAAGTAGAGCAATTGCCAATTGATGTAGGAGACAAAGATCCTTCGGAAGCAATCCAAGACTTGGCTATTGGTAAGGTCCGTCCAACGGAGGTGAAGGAGAGTACCTCGTCTGTCCAAGTGGAAGCTTCTACTTCACGACAAGGTGAACCAAGAGTTGATACGGAAGCATCTACAAGTGGGACACACCAAGATGAAGAAAACAAGGAAGTGCATCAAGATGAACGTCAACAACCTCCTTCTCCACCACGACAAGAGAACGACAACGCCAACAATGAAGAAGGCCAGGAGGAAGAACAAGATGAAGAAGTTGTTCAACGAAGACCCAAGCAAAATCTTTTGCGAGTTCGAGCAAGAATTGCTAAAGATCATCCCGTCAAGCAAATCTACAATGACATTCAAACCGGGAGAATCACTCGCTCTAAAACTCGTTTAGCTAAATTTTGTGAAAACTATTCTTTCATCTCTAGCATTGAACCTATGAAGGTTGAAGAAGCATTGGAAGATCCGGATTGGATAAATGCTATGCATGAAGAGTGAGGGAGTCTTGTACTAGGGGGTGTCCGGATAGCCAAACTATCATCATTGGCCGGACTCCAAGATTATGAAGATACAAGATTGAAGAATTCGTCCCGCGTCCGGATGGGACTTTCCTTGGTGTGGAAGGTAAGCTTGGCAATACGGATATGTAGATCTCCTACCATTGTAACCGACTCTGTGTAACCCTAGCCCTCTCCGGTGTCTATATAAACCGGAGGGTTTTAGTACGTAGGACGAACAACAATCATACCATAGGCTAGCTTCTAGGGTTTAGCCTCCTTGATCTCGTGGTAGATCTACTATTGTACTACCCATATAATCAATATCAATCAAGCAGGAGTAGGGTTTTACCTCCATCGAGAGTGCCCGAACCTAGGTAAAAACATCGTGTCCCTTGTCTCATGTTACCATCCACCTAGACGCACAGTTCGGGACCCCCTACCCGAGATCCGCTGGTTTTGACACCGACATTGGTGCTTTCATTGAGAGTTCCTCTGTGTCGTCACCTATAGGCCCGATGGCTCCTTTGATCATTAACAACAACATGGTCCAGGGTGAGACTTTTCTCCCCGGACAGATCTTCGTATTCGGCGGCTTTGCACTGCGGGCCGATTCGCTTGGCCATCTGGAGCAGATTGAAAGCTATGCCCCTGGCCATCAGGTCAGATTTGGAAGTTTGAACTTCATGGCCGACATCCGCGGAGACTTGATCTTCGACGGATTCGAGCCACAGCTGAGCCCGCCGCACTGTCACGATGGGCATGATCTAGCTCTGGTGCCGGTCGGTGTCCTGGAGGACGCACAAGAGTCCGCTCTGACCCTTAACTCGGAGCCGACTGCGCTGATCGAGGATGGGTGGCTAGACACCGCCTCGGGGGCTGCTACCTTTATGGCGATGGAGCCGAATACCGACCATGTCCCTTGTGAAGCTCGTGACTCCGAGGTGCCGGACTCCTCGCCGGGATCCGATCATGGAGTTCACCACTACAGACATCTTTCAGCACTCGCCTTTTGGCGACATCCTAAATTCGCTAAAGTGTCTCTCTTTGTGAGGAGAGCCTTGGCCGGCCTATGGCTAGGACGATTGGGATGGGATGACGAAGAAATTCAAAGCCCACCCACCACCCACTTCGTAGCCACTGTCTACGACTTAACCTGCATGCTAGACTTCGACTCCGAACACATCGACGGTATGGACGACGATGCCAGAGACGACCAGGAATCAGCGCCTACCAGGCACTGGAAAGCCACCTCGTCATACGACATATACATGGTGGACATCCCAAAGGATGGGAATGGCGAGGGAACAGCGGAGGAAGACCCCTCCAAGAAACAGCCTAAGCGCCGGCGTCAGCGGTGCCGCTCTAAATCCCGCCACAGCAAGAATGGAGATTCCGGCACCGGAGACAATAACACCCCGGACAGTGCCGAAGATTTAACGCCTCGGATTCGATGCGCCAGGTGTCCGCCAGTTATTCACCGTCATTGCCATGTCATTTGCTTGCGTGTTGCACTTTATCATGTCATCATCTGCATTTCATATCATGGCATCATGTGCATTTCATCTTGCATACGTGTTCGTCTCATGTATCCGAGCTTTTTCCCCGTTGTCCGTTTTGCAATCCGGCACTCCTATGTCCTCCGGCGTTCCCCTTTTGTCTCTCATTGTGAGCAGGTGTTAAACTTTCTCGGAATAGCCCGAGGTTTGCCAAGCGGCCTTGGTATAGCACCGGTAGACCGCCTGTCAAGTTTCGTGCCATTTGGAGGTCGTTTGATACTCCAACGGTTAACCGGGTAACCGTAAAAGCCTCTTTTTTGTGCAGCCGAACACCCCTTCCAAACTGTCCCAAAACCCAGCAAACTCCCTTCCATGCTCTTGGTC
Organism: Aegilops speltoides; assembly: GCA_021437245.1. Classification (NCBI taxonomy): domain Eukaryota; kingdom Viridiplantae; phylum Streptophyta; class Magnoliopsida; order Poales; family Poaceae; genus Aegilops; species Aegilops speltoides. The sequence continues at coordinate 198,779,187 of CM038144.1, read as the reverse complement.
ATTTGATCACGATCGTGTGGGCGAAAACCGTGCCTCATTTGGACAGTCCTAGCTCGCTCTACGTATAAATATGTGCCCCTCCCCGAATTTTTCGCGCAGTCCAACCCTAGACCTCTCCCTCCTCGCGCCGCCGGACATGTCCGCCCGGCGGCCGGACACGTCCACCGCCAGCCTCCACGTCGCCCGGACCAATCCGGGGATGCCACGTCACCCACGCCGCCGCCCCAGCCTCTCGCGCGCCGCCACATCGCCGCCCACCGCGCCCGCCGTCGGGGCCCGTGGGAGCCAGATCCGCCCTCCCGGCCGATCTGGGCCAGCCCGCCGCCGCCGCCGCCGACCGGACCAGCGCCCCGCCACCATTCGCCGCCGCCGTCGCCTCCGGCGCCCGCCGTCGTCCGCCGCCCGGCGCCCGCTGCCGTCGCCTCCTCGGCGCCGTCCTTGCGCCCAGGCGTCCGCTGCTCCGCCCAGACCAGTGTCTCGCCTCCCACCTCGGCTGAGCCCTGCTCCGCCGCCCAGGCCTTCGTCTTCTGCCGGCCGTCGTCGTCCTCGCGGCGCCGCGCCCTCCGTCGGCCTCGAGCGCCGCTAGCCCCGTGCCCCGCCGCCTCGCCTCGCCCCCTCTCCGGCCTCCTTCCTCGTCGCCGACCACCCTGGCCCCAACTCCGGTGAGATTCCGGCCAACCTCGGGAACCGTGCCCCGGATCTGGATCTGGGATCCTTAGGTTGACCCCGAAATCCCTAAGTCCCTGATATTTGCATTATCATACCATGTTCAACGCATCATAACTCTATGCATACTGCTTCGTTTCGTGCGTGTAATATGTCAAATTGTTCGTCTCGACGAGTACTTCATTTCATTCCATTGAATAATTTTCATTTGAGCTCATCTTGATGCCCGAAATGCTGTTGGAAGAGCGCTGTGTGATGTTAATCTGCTGAAACTGTTATAACATGCTCTTTTGTCATTTTTGCCATGTTTGATGTGTGCATCCTATGAGCATGAGCTCTACATGTGTTTTGATCCATGCTATGCCATCTTTACAGGGGTGCCGCCCATGTATTTTTGTGAGTCTTGTACTGAGTGCATCAAGCTTGTTAAGTAGGGTACTTGTTGTTGCTGTTTTGTTAGGTTGATTCTGCTATATCATGATGCTATGTTAACCTGCTTCTACAAGTCATTCTATGCATAATCTAGAGATGTTCACTAAGGATGTTTTGTTATACATGTCATGCTCTATCCATTCATGCCCCTGGTTACGTTTATAGCCTACTGTAGCTTGTTGCAATCTTGCTCCAAAGTTGCTAAAAAATGTTGATGTCAGCCTGTTAACATTAAGTTCAGTTTTGCCATGTGTTTTTCTAGTGATCCATGCACCCTATGAACTTGCTCTTGCCATGCTTAGCTTCATAAACATGTCTTCTTACTGTTGGTTGCCTTTCCATGCCATGTATTGCTCTGTCGTGAGTGGTTCAAGCTCACCGACATGCCTACTTATTGTTGTTCCTGCCTTGTATCAATCTGTCATATAACTTGCCATGTTTACATGGGTGCCATCATATTTTCTGTGCCCTTTTGGCTCATGGTTAGTAAGGGACTTTTGTTCTATGCATTTAGTAGTACCATGCCATGCCTTTGTTTGCCATGATAAGTTCCTGTAACATGATTTTTGATAGCTCTAAATATTGCAACCTGATGTTATTTCCTCATAAGTCTGAAACTGTTATTATTTGCAATATTTCCATGTCCTTTTGAGCATGTTGTAGTAGTTTCTGGAGATAGCTCAGTGTTCATGTTTTGTCATGCTTTACCTGTACTTCATGCCCGTGCGTTTTGTTATTATGTTGGGGTGATGTAGCTTATTGTTTTGATGCTTTCAAGATGCCTAGTTGCTGTTTTGGACAGATTGTTGTTATAGCTTGTATACAGTGTATGTGTTGAACCATTGCTCCGTTTTGAGTGTGCTTTATATGAAACTTGCTTGTTTTTGCATGTAGTTTCATATTATCATGTTGCATCCTTGTTTTGGTGTGTTTGCTTGATGATTGCATGCATTTTGCATCAATGCCATGTTTAACTTGTTTTGCTCATATCTTCTAGGCCGTAGCTCCGAACTAAATGAACTTTATATGTAACTTGACTAGAATTTCGTGTAGGTCCTCTTGGTGCATCTTAACTTGCTGTTTAACAACTTGAACATACGGTTTATTCAGTTCTGGACCAATTTCTAAATTTGCATATGAGGACTTACCGGAATTGTTATATGTTGCTTCCGGCCTCATTTAAACTTGCTTTGATGTGTTGTTCTTGTTTGCATCATCTTTTGCCATGAGTAGCCTCATCTAGCTTTGTCTTGCATCATGCTTGGTTGTGCATCATGTCTTGTTCATGTGTGGTGTGTTTACCATGTTGTGTGCTTCTTCTCGATAGTTCCCATTTCGTTGCGATCGTGAGGATTCGTTCGTCTACGCTTGGTTCGTCTTTGTGGCTTCATCTTCTTCATGGACTCGTTCTTCTTCCTTGCGGGATTTCAGGCAAGATGACTGCTACCCTAGATCTCACTAATATCTTTGCTATGCTAGTTGCTTCGTTCTATCGCTATGCTGCGCTTCCTATCACTTGTTCTTCGAGCCTCTCCAAATTGCCATGAACCTCTAACCTTGACACCCTTCTAGCAAACCGTTGCTTGGCTATGTTACCGCTTTGCTCAGCCCCTCTTATAGCGTTGTTAGTTGCAGGTGAAGTTGAAGATTGCTCCATGGTGGACAGGGTTATCTTGGGATATCATAATATCTCTTATATTATTAATGCATCTATATATTTGGTAAAGGGTGGAAGGCTCGGCCTTATGCCTGGTGTTTTGTTCCACTCTTGCCACCCTAGTTTCCGTCATACCGGTGTTATGTTCCCGGATTTTGCGTTCCTTACGCGGTCGGGTGATTTATGGGACCCCCTTGACAGTTCGCTTTGAATAAAACTCCTCCAGCAAGGCCTAACCTTGGTTTTACCATTTGCCTCACCACCACCTACTTTTCCCTTGGAGTCGCTCTCTCGAGGGTCATCTTTATTCAGCCCCGCCGGGCCAATGCTTGTCTAAGTGTTGGTCCGAACTAGAGCCCTTTGCAGCGCCCCCTCAAGGAAACTTGAGGTCTGGTTTTAGTTGTACGGATTGCTCATCCGGTGTTGCCCTGAGAACGAGATATGTGCAGCTCCTATCATGATGTCGGCGCATCGGGCGGTCTTGCTGGTTGAGGGAGTCCTGGACTAGGGGGTGTCCGGACAGCCGGACAATCATCGTCAGCCGGACTCCAAGACTATGAAGATACAAGATTAAAGACTCCGTCCCGTGTCCGGATGGGACTTTCCTTGGCGTGGAAGGCAAGCTTGGCGATACGGATATGTAGATCTCCTACCATTGTAACCGACTCTGTGTAACCCTAGCCCTCTCCGTTGTCTATATAAACCGGAGGGTTTTAGTCCGTAGGACAACACAACCATTACAACAATCATACCATAGGCTAGCTTCTAGGGTTTAGCCTCCTTGATCTCGTGGTAGATCCACTCTTGTACTACCCATATCATCAATATCAATCAAGCAAGAGTAGGGTTTTACCTCCATCGAGAGGGCCCGAACCTGGGTAAAAACATCGTGTCCCTTGTCTCCTGTTACCATCCGCCTAGACGCACAGTTCGGGAACCCCTACCCGAGATCCGCTGGTTTTGACACCGACATTGGTGCTTTCATTGAGAGTTCCTTTGTGTCATCACCGATAGGCTTGACGGCTTCTTCAATCAACAACGACGCTGTCCAGGGTGAGGCTTTTCTCCCCGGACAGATCTTCGTGTTCGGCAGCTTTGCACTACGGGCCAATTCACTTGGCCATCTGGAGCAGATCGAAAGCTACGCCCCTGGCCATCAGGTCAGGTTTGGAAGCCTAAACTTCACGGCCGACTTCCGCGGAGACTTGATCTTCGACGGATTCGGGCCACAGCCGAGCGTGCCGCACCGTCATGATGGGCATGATTTAGCTCTGCCGCCGGACAGTGCCATGGAGGCCGCACACGAGTCCGCTCTGACCCATAGTTCGCAGCAGACCGCGCAGACCGAGGACGGGTGGCTGGACACCGCCTCGGGAGCTGCAACTACTACGTGATGGAGCCGAACATCGACCTCGCCCCTTATAAAGCTCGTGACTCGAGGCGCCGACTCATTGCGGACTCGAACCTCCTGCTACCGCCAATCGAATCCGATTGGGCGCCGATCATGGAGTTCACCGCCGCGGATATCTTTCAGCACTCACCCTTTGGCGACATCCTAAATTCGCTAAAGCATCTCTCGTTATCAGGAGAACCCTGGCCGGACTACGGTCAGGATGGTTGGGATGCGGACGATGAAGAAATTCAAAACCCACCCACCACCCACTTTGTAGCCACTATCGACAACCGACATGCTAGACTACGACTCCGAAGACATCGAGGGTATGGATGACGATGCCGGAGACGATCAAGAACCACCGCCTATGGGGCAGTGGAAGACCACCTCGTCATACGACATATACATGGTGGATACCCCAAAGGATGGGGACGGCGAAGAAGCAGCGGAGGCAGATTCTTCTAAGAAACAGCCCAAGCGCCGACGTCAGCGGCGCCACTCTAAATCACGCCACAGCAAGAATGGAGATTCCGGCACCGGAGATAATAACACCCCGAGAGTGTCAAGACAACCCCTCCAAAGAAGATTCAGCACAGAGGACGGGAAGCCAGCCCTCGAGAGAGAGGCGCAGACGAGGAGGATGAAAACTACATGCCTCCCTCCGGAGACGAGGCAAGCCTTAACGACGATTTAATTCGCGTGCGCTGAGGATCCCGTCGAACAAGAGCGTTTTAAACGCAGGCTTATCGCCACGGCAAATAGCCTAAAGAAAAAAGCAGCAACAGCTTCAAGCCGATCACGATCCGGCTGCCGACAGATGGACCGAGGTCCTCGCGTCAAGAGTATGAACTCGAACGCCCCTCCAAGAGCTACCCAAAATGCAAGTTGCTCCCCCGACTAGAGGAGGAAGCATACAACCTTCATCACCAGCGCATAATACGGCAGACCGACCACCCCGTGGTCGTGACAGAGAGGCATCTAGGCCCTCCATCAGGACCGTACCCCCGCTCCGCTCGAAAAGTACGAAGCCACGAGGGAATGCGCCGGACTTGCGGGATATATTGGAGGACAAGGCAAGACAATCCAGATCTATCTACGGATCACGTGGGCGCCCCACGACCCATGACGACTACCGTCGCACCGGATACAGCAACTCCGGCCGGGCCGAACATAGTAGACAACGCTCCCTCGAGCTACGTCGTGATATCGCTCAATATAGAGGCGCCGCACACCCACTATGCTTCACAGACTAAGTAATGGATCATCAAAATCACTGAAGGGTTTAAACCTGTGAACATTGAGTCCTACGATGGCACAACAGACCCCGCGGTTTGGATCGAAGATTATCTCCTTCATATCCATATGGCCCGCGGCGACGATCTCCACGCCATCAAGTATCTCGCACTCAAGCTTAAAGGACCAGCTCGGCATTGGCTTAACAGCTTGCCCGCAGAGTCAATTGGGTGCTGGGAGGACCTGGAAGCCGCATTCCTTGACAACTTCCAGGGCACATATGTGCAACCACCAGACGCCGATGACCTAAGCCACATAATTCAGCAGCCAGACGAATCGGCCAGACAGTTCTGGACACGGTTCTTAACAAAGAAAAATCAAATCGTCAACTGTCCGGATGCAGAGGCCCTCGCTGCCTTCAAACATAACGTCCGCGACGAATGGCTAGCCCGGCACCTAGGGCAGGAAAAGCCGAAATCCATGGCAGCCCTCACATCACTCATGACCCGCTTCTGTGCGGGAGAAGATAGCTGGCTAGCTCGCAGCAACAATATCAGTAAAAATGCTTTCAGTCCGGATACTAAGGACCACAATGGCAGGTCGCGTCGAAACAAAAACAAACGCCGCGTTAACGGCGATAACAATGAGGATACGGCAGTCAACACCGGATTCAGAGGCTCTAAACCCGGTCAGCGGAAGAAGCCATTCAAAAGAACTACTCCGGGTTCGTCCAATTTGGACCGAATACTCGACCGCTCTTGCTAGATACATGGCACCCCCGAAAAGCCAGCTAATCACACCAACAGAGTCAAGCAGGCAGGCAAGTTAATTGCCGAAAACAATGACAAGGGGCTGCACAGTGACGACGAGGAAGAGACCCGACTGCCGAATAGTAGAGGACAGAAGGGTTTTCCCCCACAAGTGCAGACAGGAAACATGATATACGCAACCCATATACCCAAAAGGGAGCGGAAGCGTGCACTTAGGGACGTCTATGCGATGGAGCCAGTCGCCCCAAAGTTCAATCCATGGTCCTCTTGCCCGATCACTTTCGATCGAAGGGACCACCCTACCAGTATCCGTCATGGTGGGTTCGCCACATTGGTTTTAGACCCAATCATCGATGGATTTCACCTCACTAGAGTCCTGATGGACGGCGGCAGCAGCCTGAACCTTCTTTATCAAGATATAGTGCGCAAGATGGGTATAGACCCCTCAAGGATTAAACCTACAAAGACAACCTTCAAAGGCATCATACCAGGTGTTGAGGCCAACTGTACAGGCTTAGTCACACTGGAAGTGGTCTTCGGATCCCCGGATAATTTCCGAAGCGAGGAGTTAATCTTCGACATAGTCCCGTTCCGTAGTGGCTATCACGCTCTGCTCGGACGAACCGCGTTTGCAAAATTCAACGCGGTACCGCATTATGCATACATCAAGCTCAAGATGCCAGGTCCTCGTGGAGTCATCACGGTCAACGGAAATACTGAACACTCCCTCTGAACGGAGGAACACACAGCCACTCTCGCGGCAGAAGTACAGAGCAGCCTCTTAAGGCAATTTTTGAGTCCGGCCATTAAACGACCGGACATGGCCAAATGCGCCCGAAGTAACATCAACCAAGACCACCTGGCACATTCCGAGCACGCGTAGCAATGCGGCCCCAACCCCAGCCCTTGCATGATTGCAAGACCAGCTCTTCGCGTACATTATTATGCCCTAGAGATACCATGGCCATAGGGGGAGGGGCACGACCACGAAAGGCCCAGAGTGCGGCTTAACCACACCAGGGGCTCCCAAGTGTGTCACTTTTTTTCTTTTTTTCCCACAGGACTCCGTTCATCAGAGGCCCTGTCCGGCAGCTCACGATGCAACAGCCAGGGAAGGACAAAGGCTACACCAAACACTCAGGTGGTCTCCATTACGAGCATTAAATTTGTTAAATACACTAGTTCGTAGCCTACCCCTGGAGGGGGATATGTTTAATTAGCCCAATCCCTTGCTTACCGCACTATTTGTATCATTCTGCACTCATAGCTGAATACCTTGAATAAACAATGCAGCACTTTTTACCTATAATTGCATTGCCCATTTTTACATATATGTTCATTAATGACATCTTGCACCCGTACATTTTGGTACGGCCGAACACACCAGGGGCTTACGTTCCCCGTATTATGGTGTGATATGTCCGAACACTTTCACAAGTGCGGCACCCCGAACTTAGAGCATTATATGCATCGGCTCCGAATCATGTCTTGGGTCAATAGTTGGGTTTGCTCGGCTCCCATGTTTTGGTGCCTTACGTTCCGTTCCGTCGGCTAAGGTAGCACTCGGAGAACCACTGCGATTGCGCCCGGCTGAGCTGGGCGAGCGCCTCGAAGGAGAAAGCTAAACTGATTGTCATGATAAGGCGAGAGAATGGTCGCTGTTCGAGAGGTCTTTTCGAGTCCCTAAAGACTTATGCCGCTTGAGCGAGGAGCCGGCTGTGTCCGCCCAGCGTGATAGCGCCCGAACTCGGTCTTTGAATACTAGGATTAGCGAAATTTAAAACTATAGAATTCTATGGCTAAGTGAGAGTGTTCAAGCATTATAAGTCCGGTTGCCTTGTTCGCTGTGTTGAGCGCCTCCCTAGATGGACCCAAAAATGGGAACAAGAGTGCTCAAGTTTATCTCGAACACCCCAGCACTCGTGGCATGGGGGCTGAAGCCGACGACTTGCCATCTCTCTGATTTAATAAACGGCCGCATAGAAGGTAATATTTTAAATCAATAAGCGTTGCTTAGCGCATATGAACAAAGTTTTCAGCGCATAGGATAACACATTGCGAGTTTACTCAATAATTACATCTCTGGGGCACTCATCTGCAATCTTGCGGGCACCCTTACGACTGTCTTATAGTACATCTCGGCGTCGATACTCCTTGCCCATTGGCGGCGCGTCGATGATAAGCCTCTCCGCATCCAGCCTGCCCAGTGCACCTTTTGCTGGCAAGGCCCGACGGCACCTTCAATGTAGGCGGAGCGCTTGATGACCTCCACCCGTGGGCACGAATCTACCACCGCCGCAGACGAGGCCAAGTAGCTCCTGTGCATGGCCTCTCCAGCCACAATTTGGACTATGAGGCCCTTCATGGCCTGCTCGGCTACCTTGTGGAGCTCGACCAGCTGCTTCAGCTGGTCGCTAGGGGGCACCGGATGTCCGGCCTCATAGTACTGAGACTAGAAGACCTTCTCCGTTGAGCTCCCCTCCTCGCCACGGTAGAATGCGGCGGCATCAGACACACTGCGATGCAGATCTGCAAACGCCCCTGGAGAGCTCAGAATTCGGGTAAGTAACAGGTAATTTACATTAACATGCTTGCTTTGCATGAAAAATGCCTTACCCGCTGCTATTTTCTTCACATCCTAAATCTCCTGGAGGGCCTTACGGGCCTCGGCCTTAGCGGCATTGGCACTTTCAAGATGAAAGTGCGTTATATCGACTAGAGGGGGGGTGAATAGGTGATTTTTATGAAATTTTTCACTGAGGAATTTTCCGGTGAGGAAATTCCTTAGCGAAGAACTATTTGCAGCGGAATAAGTACTCAGAGATAAACATAGCAGATTACACACATAGTCAGCATGATGAAATGAAGACTAGAACAGAGTACAGAAGCGTAAACACAGGATAACAAGATGAAGACAAACAGATCAAGAAATTGAACGAGGAATTTGTGGAAGTCTTCATCAAAGTCTTCAAGCACGAGATATGAACAACATGCAACAAGAATGAGGAAATGAATGAGTTGAGGAAATAGAACCGGTCGGTTGGTGAAGACAATGATTTGGTAGACCAGTTCAACTGCTGTCTCGGTTGTACGTCTGGTTGCAAGGGTGAGTATTTAAACTCGAGGACACACAGTCCGGACACCCGATCTCGAGCCGCAACTCGGGACACCCATCCTCACCGTATTCTCCTTGAACTAAGACAACGCAGGCCTCGCCCAATCACTCGTGGTAAGTCTTGGTGACTTCCAAACCTTCACAGACTTGGTCACTCGGCGATCCGCAATTCCTCTTGGATGTCTCTAGACCTTGACGCCTAACCGTGCTGGAAGAAGCACAGTCTTCAAAGGTAATAAGCGCCGGATCCATGCAGATCAATTTCTTGATGATGCTCAATCACTTGGGGTTTTGTGGGTTTGGTTTGGGATTTTCCTCACTTGATGATTTTCGCTCAAAGTCCCTGAGGATGGGTTGCTCTCAAATGACAAGTGTCAAGTTCTCTCGAGCAGCCAACCAGCTAGTGGTTGAAGGGGCGGCTATTTATAGCCTAGGAGCAGCCCGACATGATAAGACATAAATGCCCTTCAATGATATGACCGTTAGGTGGATAAGATATTTTGGTCCGCCAAGTAAGACAAAGAACGGTCGGAAATTTGACTTTCAAAGTCCTCGGGGCTATCATGTTCCTCACTATGTAGGCAATTCAGACTTTGGCGAATTCCTAACTCTCGATCGAGCAAAGTCATCAAGTGATCGGAAGAACTGCGTCACATCAAGAATTTGACTGAATCTGTATGAGATTTCCAAAGGCTTCACTCGAAGGGATTGGTAGGTGTAGGATTTTGAGTTGAGCATCACATGGAAATTTTTCCTTAGTATTTCCTCGACCCCCTTTAACAGTACAGTGTTTCCTATGACTCAAGAAAGAGAAAATGAAACTACGAAAACAACAGTCTTCACGCTTCATATTCCTCGAATGAATATCAAGTCTTCATGGTCACACCAATTTCTTCACTTTCAAAGTCTTCAGAAAGTCTTCAGAATATCAAAGTCTTCAGTCGAAGAACTTCATTTTTAGGGGTCGACTTTCTCTGTAAATATCAAACTCCTCATAGACTTATAGACCTGTGTACACTCACAAACTCATCAGTTACTTAACCTATAAGTCTTCAATACACCAAAATCACTAAGGGGCACTAGATGCACTTACACAAGAGCCGAGGCAAGCTCGGACTCTCGAGTCTTCGAGTTGCGCTCCAAACTCTCATGCTTTTCCATGAGAGCCTAGAGCTCTTGCCGCACCTCCGCCACCCGCGCCTCCTGCTTCTCTCGCTCAGCCCGTTCCGCGGCCGCATTGCATTCGGCCGCGGACACGGCCTCCTTAAGGGTTGCCACCTCGTTCGTGGCACCTGCAGTACCCACGTTATCCTTGTTATTTCTATTGCAACCAAAATCCTTTTCTGTAAGGTACAAATTTAAAAGTGGTGTTACTCACCGTCTTTGTCCTCGAGCTGCTTCTTGGCAAGGCCGAGCTCTTCCTCGGACCGCTCGAGGTCCTGCTTCAAAGCACCGACCTCCGTAGTCAGTGCGGCAGAGGTCAGCAACACAGCCTGCAAACCCATATTGACATAATTTTTAGCAATCCTGCGTATATCTTTTTTAGATCCTCAGTCCGGTTTTTCTTTCCGAACACCGAACCGAGCATCGAGGCTCTTGTCTATCCGTATTACATTACATATTTTAAACTTCTTACCTCAAAGCCTGTTAGAAGGCTACCGCAGCGTAAGTGAACTTTCAATCACCGCACTCATGATAGTGCGGTGTTCTTCCTCGATGGAAGCGCCGTTAAGCGCCCAACAAGTTGTCCGGCGCCCCGGTTGGACGGGGCTGCGGCGTCACGGTCTTGCCCTTCTACGAAGGGCCACTGCGGACTCCGGAACCACTGCGGGTTCCGGCACAGAGTCCGGCGCAAAGTCCGGGAGGCTGCCTTGCGGCACCTCCGGAGCCTCCTCCTGATGGGTCTCCTCCAGGGATCCCACCTCGACGTCATCAGCGTCACGGGGGGTGGAGGCGGTCGGAATGGAATCCACGTCCGACGGAGCCAAGGACCCACTTGATGAAGCGGGAAGATCATCATCGGCCGGACTACAGCAGTATGCGGCATTAGAAGGACACTATGTGACACAAAAGATAAATTATAAATCATTCAGGAATCCGGATACTTACGATCTTGCCGGAGGCCTGGCCCTTGAGGGCCACTCTTCGTCGCCATCGTTGGCATTGGCGGAGCTGTCCGGGGGATGGGTCCTTCTCCTCTTGGACCCTTCGGCCTCCCCTGTTGGGGAAGCCTTCCTCTTCCTCTCTCCCTCCGATGTGTGAGAGTCCTCTTTCTCATCCTCGTCTTCGGGGGAGGAGTCCGCCTCGGAGCCATCGGACGATGAGTCCGATATCACCTAGCGCCGGGAACTTCTTCGGGTTCCCGTGGCCTTCTTCTTGGCCTTCTTCTCCGGCACCACATAAAGTGTCGGGACCAGCAGCCCCGTTAAACGGGCGTCCGCTGGGTCTTCGGGAAGGGGAGCCGAATAGTCTACCTGTCCGAACGTCCTCTGCCATTCCTGTCAAAGGCATTGGGAGTTTTAAATCCCACATAGAGTCAAACTATGAAAGAAAATAAATGTCCCATTGAGGATAACAAAGCTTACCTCGCCGGCCGGGCGCTTGGTGCTGAATCCGCGGTCTTCCGTCGCGGATGCGGGGGCTTGTCCGCCCTTGAACAGCACCCTCCACCCGCTCAAGGCCTGGTGCTGTGCTGGATTGAACTCCGACAAAGTAAAGGCCCGCTGTTGGCAGGGGAGAATCCAGCGGACGAGCATGACCTGGATCACATTGACAAGCCTAAGCTTCTTGTTCACCAAGGTCTGGAGACAGGACTGGAGTCCTGTTAGCTCCTCCGAACTGCCCCATAGCAAGCCCTTCTTTTTCCAGGAGGTGAGCTGCATAGGGGCACCAGATCTGAACTCGGGGGCCGCTGCCCATTAAGGGTCCCGCGGCTTGGTGATATAGAACCACCCCGATTGCCACCCTTTGATGGTTTCCACAAAGGCGCCCTCGAGCCAGAGGACGTTGGGCATCTTGCCCACCATGGCGCCTCTGCACTCCGCTTGGACGCCCTTCACTACCTTCGGCTTGACGTTGAAGGTCTCGAGCCACAAGCCGAAGTGGGGCCGGATGCAGAGAAAGGCCTCGCACACGACGATAAACGCCGAGATGTTGAGGATGAAGTTCGGCGCCAGATAATGGAAATCTAGGTCGTAGTAGTACATGAGCCCCCGGACGAAGGGATGAAGTGGGAATCCCAGTCCGCGGAGGAAGTGGGGAAGAAATACGACCCTCTCATGGGGCCTAGGGGTGGGGATGAGCTGCCCCTCGTCGGGCAGCCGGTGCGCGATGTCATTTGGAAAGGTATCCGCCCGCAGCTTTTGCGATGTGCTCCTCAGAACGGAGGAGGCCAACCACTTGCCTCCCGCTCCGGACATGACTGGAGGAGGTTGAGACGAGATGTGCGGACTTGGGCGCTGGAGCTCGAGTGCGCACAGAAGGATAAGCAAAGGAGGAAGAAGGCGTAGGTGAAAAGGTGCATCCTTATCCCCTTATATATAGGCGGACGAAGACTATGCGTCCCCACCGGCCTGGTAAAACTCGCTTATCTCCCAAGCGCCACCATCAATGGCACGGCTGGGTTACCCACGTCCGTATTGATGGGAATCACGGAATAAGGGGAACACGATCTCTGCTCCGACAAGACGTGCCAAGGAAACCGCTTCGCTAAACGCGCTGAGGTGGTATAATAAAAAATGATTCAAGTAAAGGCTTGGTAGTGGCGTGACGTCATGCCACAAAATACATCAGCAGATTGAACTTGTGTGCATATTATTCTCTCTACGGTAGAATGTGGAAATTATTTTGCAGAGCTGGACACTATCCTTGTTTTCACAATCTTCTATGAATTATTCGGAGGAGGAACCCGCCTTGCAATGCTGAACAATATGCACGCCGGACTCATCGTCATTGAAGCCTGGTTCAGGGGCTACTGAGGGAGTCCTGGACTAGTTGGTGTCCGGACAGCCGGACTATCATCGTCAGCCGGACTCCAAGACTATGAAGATACAAGATTGAAGACTCCGTCCCGTGTCCGGATGGGACTTTCCTTGGCGTGGAAGGCAAGCTTGGCGATACGGATATGTAGATCTCCTACCATTGTAACCGACTGTAACCCTAGCCCTCTCCAGTATCTATATAAACCGGAGGGTTTTAGTCCGTAGGACAACACAACCATTACAACAATCATACCATAGGCTAGCTTCTAGGGTTTAGCCTCCTTGATCTCGTGGTAGATCCACTCTTGTACTACCCATATCATCAATATCAATCAAGCAGGAGTAGGGTTTTACCTCCATCGAGAGGGCCCGAACCTGGGTAAAAACATCATGTCCCTTGTCTCCTGTTACCATCCGCCTAGGCGTACAGTTCGGGACCCCCTACCCGAGATCCGCTGGTTTTGACACTGACACCGGTCTTGTTTTACCATTGTCGAAATGTCTTGTAAACCGGGATTCCGAGACTGATCGGGTCTTCCTGGGAGAAGGAATATCCTTCGTTGATCGCGAGAGCTTATCACGGGCTTAGTTGGGACACCCCTGCAGGGTTATAAACTTTCAAGAGCCGTGCCCGCGGTTATGTGGCAGATGGGAATTTGTTAATGTCTGGTTGTAGATAACTTGACACCAGATCCAAATTAAAACGCATCAACCGCGTGTGTAGCCGTGATGGTCTCTTCTCGGCGGAGTCCGGGAAGTGAACACGGTTTCTGTGTTATGATTGACGTAAGTAGGAGTTCAGGATCACCTCTTGAACATTACTAGTTGACGACCGTTCCTTTGTTTCTCTTCTCGCTCTCTTTTGTGTATGTTAGCCACCATATCTTGCTTAGCCGCTGCTGCAACCTCACCAGTTTACCCTTCCTTCCCATTAAGCTTTGCTAGTCTTGATACCCATGGTAATGGGATTGCTGAGTCCTCGTGGCTCACAGATTACTACAACAACAGTTGCAGGTACAGGTTATGCGATGATCATGACGCGAGAGTGATGTTTGCTTGATTTGGAGTTCTTCTTCTGCTTCTTCTTTGATCAGGGGATAGGTTCCATGTCGGCAGCATGGGCTAGCAGGGTGGATGTCGTTTGAGCTTCTGTTTGTGTTTCATCCGTAGTCGGATGTTGCTCTTGTAAGATGTTGTTTTATTTGTGTGGTATTGTATGCCTTATATATGTATCCCCATCTCATTATGTAATGTTGATGTAATGATATCCACCTTGCAAAAGCATTTCAATATGCGGGTCTATCCTTGGTGGGACCTTCGAGTTCCTTTTGGATAGGGTCGCATATTGGGCGTGACAGAAGACAACCCCCTCCAGCAAGATTCAACAAAGGAGGACGGAGAAGCCAGCCCTCACGAGAGAGCGGCAGACGAAGAGGTAGAGGACGATAATTACATGCCTCCCTCCAGAGACGAGGCAAGCCTCGACGACGACGAATTCGTCGTGCCTGAGGATCCCGTCGAACAAGAGCGTTTTAAACGTAGGCTTATGGCCACGGTAAGCAGCCTCAAGAAAAAGCAGCAATAGCTTAGAGCTGATCAAGATCTGCTAGCTGACAGATGGACCGAAGTCCTTGCGGCCGAAGAGTACAAACTCGAACGCCCCTCCAAAAGCTACCCCAAACGCAAGCTGCTGCCCCGATTAGAGGAGGAAGCATATAAACCTACATCACCAGCACACAATACGGCCGACCGGCCACCTCGTGGCCGCGACAGAGAAGCCTCTAGGCCTTCCACTAAAGTTGTACCCCGTCATCTCCCAAAAAGTACAAAGCCACGGGGAAATGCGCCGGACTTGCGAGACATATTGGAGGATAAGGCAAGACAATCAAGATTGATCTACGGATCGCGTGGGCGCCCCACGATAGGCGACGACAACCGTCACGCCGGATACAGTAATTCTGGCCGGGCCGAACATAGTAGACAAAGCTCGCTTGAGCTACGTCGTGATATAGCCCAATATAGAGGCGCCGCACACCCACTATGCTTCACAGACGAAGTAATGGATCATCAAATCCCTGAAGGGTTTAAACCCGTGAACATTGAATCCTATGATGGCACAACAGACCCCGCGGTTTGGATTGAAGACTATCTCCTTCATATCCACATGGCCCGCAGCGACGATCTTCACGCCATCAAATACCTCCCACTCAAGCTTAAAGGCCCAGCTCGGCATTAGCTTAACAGCCTGCCAGTAGAATCAATTGGGTGTTGGGAGGACCTAGAAGCCGCATTCCTTGATAACTTCCAGGGCACATATGTGCGACCACCAGACGCTGATGACCTAAAACACATAATTCAGCAGCCAGATGAATCGGCCAGACAATTCTGGACACGGTTCTTAACCAAGAAAAATCAAATCGTCGACTGTCCGGATGCAGAGGCACTCGCAGCCTTCAAACATAACATCCGCGACGAGTGGCTTGCCCGCACCTAGGACAGAAAAGCGAAATCCATGGCAGCCCTCACATCACTCATGACCCGCCTCGTGGGAGAGGATAGTGGCTAGCAGCGAGAACAACCTAAACAAAAATCCTGGCAGTCCGGATACCAAGGACCGCAATGGCAGGTCATGTCGTAACAAGCAAAAACGCCGCATGAACGGTGATAATACCGAGGATACGGCAGTCAACACCGGATTCAGAGGCTCCAAACCCGGTCAGCGGAAAATGCCATTCAAAAGAACTACTCCGGGTCCGTCCAATTTGGACCGAATACTCGACCGCTCGTGCCAGATACACGGCACCCCCGAAAAGCCAGCCAATCACACCAACAGGGATTGTTGGGTATTCAAGCAGGCAGGCAAGTTAATCGCCGAAAACAATGACAAGGGGCTGCATAGCGATGACAAGGAAGAGACCCGGCCGCCTAACAATAGAGGACAGAAGGGTTTCCCCCCACAAGTGCGGACGGTGAACATGATATACGCAACCCACATACCCCCAAGGGAGCGGAAGCGTGCACTCAGGGACGTATACGCGATGGAGCCGGTCGCCCCAAAGTTCAACCCATGGTCCTCCTACCCGATCACTTTTGATCGAAGGGACCACCCCACCATCATCCGCCATGGCGGGTTCGCCGCATTGGTTCTAGACCCAATCGTCGATGGGTTTAACCTCACTAGAGTCCTAATGGACGGCGGCAAAGAGCTTTGAACCTGCTTTACCCAGATACAAGGCGCAAAATGGGCATAGACCCTCAAGGATTAAACCCACAAAGACGACCTTCAAAGGCGCCATACCAGGTGTAGAGGCCAATTATGCTGTGCTCGATTACATCGAAGTGGTCTTCAATCCCGTGATAACTTCCGAAGCGAGGAGTTAATCTTCGACATAGTTCCGTTCCGCAGCGGCTATCATGCATTGCTCGGACGAACCGCGTTTGCAAAGTTCAATGCGGTGCCGCACTACGCATACCTCAAGCTCAAGATGTCAGGCCCTCGAGGAGTCATCACGGTCAATGGAAACAATAAACGCTCCATCCGAACGGAGGAACATACAGCGGCTCTCGCGGCAGAAGTGCAGAGCAGCCTCTTAAGGCAATTCTCGAGTCTGGCCGTTAAGCGATCGGACACTGCTAAGCGCGCCCGGAGTAACCTACAACAAGTCCACCTGGCATGTTCCGACCATGCGTAGCAATGTGGCCCCAACCCCAGCCCTTGCAAAATTGCAAAACCAGTACCCCGCGTACATCACTACGCTCTGGAAATACCATGGGCAAAGGGGGAGGGGCACGACCACGGCAGGCCCAGAGTGCGGCTCAACCACACCAGGGGCTCCCAAGTGTGTCATCCTTTTTTCTTTTTTTTCTTATCCTCAGGACTCCATTTACCAGAGGCCTTGTCCGGCAGCAGACCTGCCGAACTCACGATGCAACAGCTTGGGAAGGAGAAAAGCTACGACGAGTATCCAGGTGGTCTCCATTATGAGCATTATACATGTTTTATACACCATCCCGCAGCCTACCCCTGGAGGGGGACATGCTAAATAGTTCCACCCCTTGCTTATCGCACTATTTGTATAATTCTGCATTCAGGGCAGTATTTTTTGAATAAACAATGCATCGCTTTTTGCCTATAATTGCATTCCTTTCTTATACATATGTTCATTTATGACATGTTGCATCCATACACTTTGGTACGGCTAAATACACGAGGGGCTTAAGTTCCCCACATCATGGTGTGATAAGTCCGAACACTTTCACAAGTGCGGCACCCCGAACTTATAGCATTATATGCATCGGCTCCGAATCATGTCTTGGGTCAATAGTTGGGTTTTCCCGGCTCCCATGTTTTGGTACCTTACGTTCCGTTATATCGGCTAAGGTAGGCTGGGAGAACCATCGCGATTGTGCCCAGCTTGAGCTGGGAGAGCACCTCGATGGAGAAAGCTAAAACTGACCGTCATGATGAGGCGAGAGCCGGTCGCTGTTCGAGAGGTTTTTCGAGTCCCTAAAGACTTATGCCGCTTAGAGCGAGGAACCGGCTTTGTCGGCCCAGCGTGATAGCGCCCAATTGACCTTCCGAACACTAGGGGCTTCGCCGAAATTTAAAATTATAGAATTCTATGGCTAAGTGAGAGTGTTCAAGCACTATAAGTCTGGTTGCCTTGTTCCTTGTGTTGAGCGCCTCCCAAGATGGACCCAAAACTGGGAACAAGAGCGCTCAAGTTTATCCCGAACACCCCAGCATGGGGGCTGAAGCCGACGACTTGCCATCTCTCAGATTTGATAAACGGCCGCACAGAAGGTAATATTTTAAATTAACAAGCGTTGCTTAGCGCATATGAACAAAGTTTTCAGTGCACAGGATAACAAAATGCGAGTCTACTCAAATATTACATCTTTGGAGCACTCACCCGCAATAATGCGGGCACCCTTCAGGACACCCTTATAATACATCTCGGGTGTGCGATACTCCTTGCCCGGCGGTGGCGCGTCCCTCACAAGCTTCTCAGCATCCATCTTGCCCCAGTGCACGTTAGCACGGGCAAGGGCCCGACGGGCACCTTCAATGCAGGTGGAGTGCTTGATGACTTCAACCTAGGGACACGCATCCACCAGCCGCCGCACCAGGCCGAAGTAGCTCCCAGGAATGGCCTCTTTGGGCCATAGCCGAACTATAAGGCCCTTCATGGCCTGTTTGGCCACCTTGTGGAGCTCGACCAGCTGCTTCAGCTGGTCACTAAGGGGCACCGGATGTCCGGCCTCAGCATACTGAGACCAGAACACCTTCTCCGTCGAGCTCCCCACCTCGGCTCTGTAGAAAATGGAAGCATCGGACACGCTGCGGGGCAGATCTGCAAATGCTCCTGGAGAGCTCTGAATTCGGGTAAGTAACAGGTAATTCACTTTTACATGCTTGCTTTGCATTAAGAATGCCTTACCCGCCGCTATCTTCTTCAATGCCTCGATTTCCTGGAGGGCCTTGTGGGCTTCGGCCTTCCCGGCTTTGGCACTCTCAAGAGCCGACGCAAGCCCGGACTCTCGAGTCTTCGAGTCACGCTCCAAATTCTCGTGTTTTTCCATGAGAGCCTGGAGCTCTTTGTGTACCTCCGCCACCCGCGCCTAATGCTTCTCTCGCCCGGCGCGTTCCGCGGCCACATTGCGTTCAGGAGTGGACACCGCCTCCTTCAGGGTCGCCACCTCGTTCATAGCCCCTGGAGTACCCACGTTATCCTTGTCATTTCTCTTGCAACCAAATCCTTTTCTGTAAGGTACTACTTTAATATGGTGTGACTCACCTTCCTTATCCTCGAGCTGCTTCTTGGCACGGCCGAGCTCGCTCTCGGACCACTTGAGGCTCTGCTTCAAGGTATTGACCTCCACAGTCAGTGTGGCAGAGGTCAGCAGCGCAGCCTGCACTCCCATATTGACATATTTTTTAAGACACCTGCGTATATCTTTTTAGATCCTCAGTCCGGCTTTTCTTTCCGAACACCAAACCGAGCATCAGGGGCTACTGTCTATGCGGTATTATATTACATATCTTAAAATTCTTACCTCAAAGCCTGTTAGAAGGCTGCTGTAGGTTTCGGTCAGCCTGCTTTTGGCGAGCTGAACCTTCTGAATCACCACACTCATGACAGTGCGGTGTTCTTCTTCGATGGAAGAGCCGTTGAGCGCCTCCAGCAAGTTATCCGGCGCCTCCGATTGGACGGAGGCTGCCGGCGTCACAATCTTGCCCTTCTTACGAAGGGGCCACCCGCCGGACTCCGGAACCACTGAAGGTTCCGGTGCAGAGTCCGGTCCGAAGTCCGGGAGGTTGCCCTGCAGCACCTCTGGGGCCTCCTCTTCCTGGTGGATCCCTTTCTGGGATCCCACCTCGTCGGCGTTGGCATCACGAGGGGAGGAGGCGGTCGAAAGTGAAGTGCTATTCACATCCAACATGCCCAAGGACCCGCTCGACGAAGCGGGGAGATCGTCCTTGGGCAGACTACAGGGTTGTATGCGGCGTTAAAAGATGCTATGCGACAAAAAGAAAATTATGAGTTATTCAGGAGTCCGGATAATTACGATCTCGCCAGGGGGTTGGCCCTTGAGGGCCACTCCTCGTCGTCGTCGCCGGTGTTGGCCGAGCAGTCCGGGGGAAGGGTCCTTCCCTTCTTGGACCCTTCGGCCTCCCCCATTGGGGAGGCTGTTGGAAATATGCCCTAGAGGCAATAATAAAAGTATTATTATATTTCCTTGTTCATGATAATTGTCTTTTATTCATGCTATAACTGTATTATCCGGGAATCGTAATACACGTGTGAATACATAGACCACAATATGTCCCTAGTGAGCCTCTAGTTGACTAGCTCGTTGTGATCAACAGATAGTCATGGTTTCCTGGCTATGGACATTGGATGTTGTTGATAACGGGATCACATCATTAGGAGAATGATGTGATGGACAAGACCCAATCCTAAGCATAGCACAAAGATCGTGTAGTTCGTTTGCTAGAGCTTTTCCAATGTCAAGTATCTCTTCCTTAGACCATGAGATCGTGCAACTCCGGATACCGTAGGAGTGCTTTGGGTGTATCAAACGTCACAACGAATCGGGTGACTATAAAGGTGCATTACGGTATCTCCGAAAGTGTCTTTGGGTTGACACGGATCGAGGCTGGGATTTGTCACTCCGCAAACGGAGAGGTATCTCTGGGCCCACTCGGTAGGACATCATCATAATGTGCACAATGTGATTAAGGGGTTGATCACGGATGATGTGTTGCGGAACGAGTAAAGAGACTTGCCCGTAACGAGATTGAACAAGGTATCGGTATACCGACGATCGAATCTCGGGCAAGTAAAATACCACTAGACAAAGGGAATTGTATACGGATCGACCGAGTCCTTGACATCGTGGTTCATCCGATGAGATCATCGTGGAACATGTGGGAGCCAACATGGGTATCCAGATCCGCTGTTGGTTATTGACCGGAGAACGCCTCGGTCATGTCTACATGTCTCCCGAACCCGTAGGGTCTACACATAAGGTTCGATGACACTAGGGTTATAAAGGAAGCTTGTATGTGGTTACGAATGTTGTTCGAGTCCGGATGAGATCTCGGACGTCACGAGGAGTTCGGAATGGTCCGGAGGTAAAGATTTATATATGGGAAGTCCTGTTTTGGTCACGGAAAAGTTTGGGTTTTATCGGTAAGCTGGGACCACCGGAGGGTCCTGGGTCCACCAAGTGGGGCCACCTACCCAGAGGGCTGCGTGGGCCATGTGTGGGAGGAACCAGCCCTGGTGGGCTGGTGCGCCCCACAAGGGGCCCAAGCGCAGGGAGAGTGGGAGGGCAAACCCTAGGGCGATGGGCCCTAAGGCCCATGCTCCTGCGCCTCCTCTCCTCCCTCCCGGCCGCCACCCAGATGCCATCCGAGGCTGGCCGCACCCCTTGGGGTGGAAACCCTAAAGGGGCGCAGCCCCCTCCCCTATAAATAGTGAGGCATAGGGCTGCCCATGGGACACACAGAATACACGTGATTCGATCTCTGCCTTTGGTTGCAGCCCTCTCCTCTCTCCCAAGTACTCCTCCTCTCCCGTGGTGCTTAGCGAAGCCCTGCTGGATTGCCACACTCATCCACCACCACCACGCCGTTGTGCTGCTGCTGGATGGAGTCTTCCTCAACCTCTCCCTCTCTTCTTGCTGGATCAAGGCGTGGGAGACGTCACCGGGCTGTACGTGTGTTGAACGCGGATGTGCCGTGCGTTCGGCACTTGATTATCGGTGATTTGAATCACGACGAGTACGACTCCATCAACACCGTTCACTTGAACGCTTCCGCTTAGTGATCTACAAGGGTATGTAGATGCACTCTCTTTCTACTCGTTGCTGGTCTCTCCATAGATAGATCTTGGTGACACGTGGAAAATTTTGAATTTCTCGCCACGCTCCCCAACAAATGGCATCAAGAGCTAGGTCTATTGCGTAGATTCTTTGCACGAGTAGAACACAAAGTAGTTGTGGGCGTTGATTTTGTTCAATATGCTTACCGTTACTAGTCCAATCTTGTTTCGACGGTATTGTGGGATGAAGCGGCCGGACCGACCTTACACGCATTTCACGTGAGACAGGTTCCACCGATTGACATGCACCGTGCATAAGGTGGCTAGCGGTGCCGATCTCCCACTTTAGTCGGAACGGATTCGATGAAAAGGGTCCTTGTGAAGGGTAAATAGCAATTGGCATATCACGTTGTGGTTTTGCGAGGTAAGAAACGTTTGCTAGAAACCCATAGCAGCCACAGAAACATGCAACAACAATTAGAGGACGCCTAACTTGTTTTTGCGGGGTATGCTATGTGATGTGATATGGCCAAGAAGAATGTGATGAATGATATGTGATGTATGAGATTGATCATATTCTTGTAATAGGAATCACGACTTGCATGTCGATGAGTATGACAACGGCAGAGCCATAGGAGTTGTCTTAATTTATTGTATGACCTGCATGTCATTGAACAACGCCATGTAATTACTTTACTTTATTGCTAACCGTAGCCATAGTAGTAGAAGTAATAGTTGGCTAGACAACTTCATGAAGACACGATGATGGAGATCATGATGATGGAGATCATGGTGTCATGCCGGTGACGATGATGATCATGGAGCCCCAAGATGGAGATCAAAGGAGCAAAATGATATTGGCCATATCATGTCACTATTTGATTGCATGTGATGTTTATCATGTTTATGCATCTTGTTTACTTAGGACGACGGTAGTAAATAAGATGATCCTTACAAAATTTCAAGAAGTGTTCTCCCCGATGTGCATCGTTGCTACGGTTCGTCGCTTCTAAGCACCACGTGATGATCGGTGTGATGGATTCTTACGCTCACATACAACGGGTGTAAGACAGTTTTACACAGCGAAAACACTTAGGGTTAACTTGACGAGCCTAGCATGTACGGACATGGCCTCGAAACACGGAGACCGAAAGGTCGAGCATGAGTCGATAGTAGATACGATCAACATGAAGATGTTCACCGATGATGACTAGTCCGTCTCACGTGATGATCGGACACGGCCTAGTTGACTTGGATCATGTAATCACTTAGATGACCGGAGGGATGTCTATTCGAGTGGGAGTTCATAAGATGAACTTAATTATCCTGAACATAGTCAAAAGATCTTTGCAAATTATGTCGTAGCTCGTGCTTTAGTTCCTTTGCTTAGATATGTTCCTAGAGAAAATATAGTTGAAAGTTGATGAGCGATTATGCGGACAAGAGAAAGCTTATGTCCTTAATGCACCGCCGGTGTCTTTGAACCCCAAACGTCGTTTGTGGATGTTGCGAACATCGGACATACACGTTTTGATAACTACGTGATAGTTGGATAAACGGTTTATAATTAAGGCACCAAAGATGTTTTTCAAACGTCATGAACATATGAGATGTTTCGAGGGCTGAAATTGAGATTTCAGGCTCGTGCCCACGCCAAGAGGAATGAGACCTCCAACGATCTTCTTAGCCTGCAAACTAAGGGAGAAAAGCTCAATCGTTGAGCTTGTGCTCGATTGTCCGAGTGCAACAATCACTTGAATCGAGTGGGAGTCGATCTTCGGATGAGATAGTGATGTTTCTCCAAAGTCATTGCCACCAAGCTGCTAGAGCTTTGTGATGAACTATAACATATCGAGGATAGATATGATGATCCTTGAGGTATTCGTGATGTTTGACACCGCGAAAGTAGAAATCAAGAAGGAGCATCAATTGTTGATGGTTGGTGAAACCACTAGTTTTAAGAAGGGCAAGGGCAAGAAGGGATACTTCATGAAACGGCAAATCAGCTGCTGCTCCAGTGAAGAAACCCAAGGTTGAACCCAAACCCGAGACTAAGTGCTTCTGTAATAAAGGGAACCACCACTGGAGCAGAATTACCCTAGATACTTGGTAGATGAGAAGGCTGGCAAGGTCGATAGAAGTATATTGGATATACATTATGTTAATGTGTACTTTACTAGTACTCCTAGTAGCACCGTGGTATTAGATACGGTTCGGTTGCTAAGTGTTAGTAACTCGAAATAAAAGCTACGGAATATAAGGAGACTAGCTAAAGGTGAGCTGACGATATACGTTGGAAGTGTTTCCAAGGTTGATGTGATCAAGCATCGCACGCTCCCTCTACCATCGAGATTTGGTGTTTGCGTTGAGCATAGACATGATTGGATTATGTCTATCGCAATACGGTTATTCATTTAAGGAGAATAATGGTTACTCTATTTATTTGAATAATACCTTCAATGGTCTTGCACCTAAAGGAATGGTTTATTGAATCTCGATCGTAGTGATACACATTTTCATGCCAAAAGATATAAGATAGTAATGATAATACCACTTACTTGTGGCACTGCCATGTAAGTCATATTGGTATAAAACGCATGAAGAAGCTCCATATTCATGGATCTTTGGACTCACTCGTTTTTGAAAAGTTTGAGACATGCGAACCATGTCTATTGGTGTATACGCATGAAGAAACTCCATGCAGATGGATCGTTTGGACTCACTTGATTTTCAATCACTTGAGATATGCAAATCATACCACATGGGCAAGATGACTAAAAACCTCGTTTTTCAGTAAAATGGAACAAGATAGCAACTTGTTGGAAGTAACACATTTTGATGTGTGCAGTCCAATGAGTCTTTGAGGCATGCTGATGAATATCGTTATGTTCTTACTTCACGAGATGATTCGAGTAGATGTAGAGTATGTTTACTTGATGAAACACAAGTCTGAATTATTGAATGGTTCAAGTAATTTCAGAGTGAAGTTGAAGATCATCATGACAAGAGGATGAAATGTCTATGATATGATCATAGAGATGAGTATCTGAGTTATGAGCTTTGGCATAATTAAGACATTGTGGAAATTGTTTCACAAATAATACCGCCTGGAACACCATAGTTTGATGGTGTGTCCGAACATCATAGTTGCACCCTATTGGATATGGTGCGTACCATGATGTCTCTTATCGAATTACCACTATCGTTTATGGGTTAGGCATTAGAGACAACCACATTCACTTTAAATAGGGCACCACGTAATTCCGTTGAGATGACACCGTATGAACTATGGTTTAGAGAAACCTAAGCTGTCATTTCTTAAAGGTTTGGGGCTGCGACGCTTATGTGAAAAAGTTTCAGGTTGATAAGCTCGAACCCAAAGCGGATAAAATGCATCTTCATAGGACACCCAAAACAGTTGGGTATACCTCCTAATTCAGATCCGAAAGCAATAAGGATTGTTTCTTGAACCGGGTCCTTTCTCGAGGAAAAGTTTGTCTCGAAGAGTTGAGTGGGAGGATGGTGGAGACTTGATATGGTTGTTGAACCATCACTACAACTAGTGTGTAGCAGGGCACAGGAAGTTGTTCCTGTGGCACCTACACCAATTGAAGTAGAAGCTTATGATAGTGATCATGAAACTTCGGATCAAGTCACTACCGTACCTCCTAGGGTGACAAGGATGCGTACTGCTTCAGAGTGGTACAATAATCTTGTCTTGAAGGTCATGTTTCTAGACAACAATGAACCTACAAGCTATTGAGAAGCAATGGTGGGCCCAAATTCCGACAAATGGTTAGAAGCCATGAAATCCGAGATAGGATCCATGTATCAGAACAAAGCATGGACTTTGGTGTACTTGCCCGATGATCGGCAAGCCATTGAGATAAATGGATCTTTAAGAACAAGACGGACGTGGACGGTAATGTCACTGTCTATGAAGCTCGACTTGTGGCAAAGAGTTTTTCACAAGTTCAAAGAGTTGACTACGATGAGATTCTCTCATCTGTAGCGATGCTTAAGTCCGTCGGAATCATGTTAGCATTAGCTGCATTTATGAAATCTGGCAGATGGATGTCAAAACGAGTTTCCTTACCAGTCTTCGTAAGGAAAGGTTGTATATGATACAATCCGAAAGTTTTGTCGATCCTAAGGATGCTAAAAGGTATGCTAGCTCCAATGATCCTTCTAAGGACCGGAGTAAGCATCTCGAGTTGGAATATGTACTTTGATAAGATGATCAAAGATTTTGGGTTTATACAAATTTATGAGAAACTTGTATTTCCAAAGAAGTGAGTGGGAGCACTATAGAATTTCTGATGAGTATATGTTATTGACATATTGTTGATCAGAAATGATGTAGAATTTCTAGAAAGCATATAGGGTTATTTGAAAAGTGTTTTTCAATGGAAAACCTGGATTAGGCTACTTGAACAATAAGCATCAAGATCTATAAGATAGATCAAAATGCTAAATAGTACTTTCAAATGAGCACGTACCTTGACATGATCTTGAAGGTGTTCGAGATGGATCAGTCAAAGAAGAAGTTCTTGCCTGAGTAGTAAGGTACGAAGTTAAGACTTAAAGCCCGACCATGGCAGAATAGAGAGAAAGGACAAAGGTCGTCCCCTATGTTTCAGACGTAGGCTCTATAGTATGCTATGCTGTGTACCGCACCGGAAATGTGCCTTGCCATGAGTCAGTCAAGGGGTACTAGAATGATCCAGGAATGGATCATTGGACAGCGGTCAAAATTGTCCTTGGAGTAAATAAGGACATGTTTCTCGATTATGGAGGTGATAAAGAGTTCGGCGTAAAGGGTTACGTCGATGCAAGCTTTAACACCTATCCGAGTGACTCTGAGTAGCAAACCGGATACGTATAGTGGAGCAACCATTTGGAATAGCTCCAAGTGGAGCATGAAAGCAGCATTTACAATATGACCTAGAAATTTGCAAAGCACACACGGACCTGAAAGTTTCAGACCCGTTGACTAAAACCTCTCTCACAAGCAAAACTTGATCAAACCCCAGAACTCATTTGATGATGTTGGTCACATGGTGATGTGACCTGTCAATGTTAATCACATGGCGATGTGAACTAGATTATTGACTCTAGTGCAAGTGGGAGACTGTTGGAAATATGCCCTAGAGGCAATAATAAAAGTATTATTATATTTCCTTGTTCATGATAATTGTCTTTTATTCATGCTATAACTGTATTATCCGGGAATCGTAATACACGTGTGAATACATAGACCACAATATGTCCCTAGTGAGCCTCTAGTTGACTAGCTCGTTGTGATCAACAGATAGTCATGGTTTCTGCTATGGACATTGGATGTCGTTGATAACGGGATCACATCATTAGGAGAATGATGTGATGGACAAGACCCAATCCTAAGCATAGCACAAAGATCGTGTAGTTCGTTTGCTAGAGCTTTTCCAATGTCAAGTATCTCTTCCTTAGACCATGAGATCGTGTAACTCCCGGATACCGTAGGAGTGCTTTGGGTGTATCAAGCGTCACAACGTAACTGGGTGACTATAAAGGTGCATTACAGGTATCTCCGAAAGTGTCTTTGGGGTTGACACGGATCGAGACTGGGATTTGTCACTCCGTGCAAATGGAGAGGTATCTCGGGGCCCACTCGGTAGGACATCATCATAATGTGCAGAATGTGATTAAGGGGTTGATCACGGGATGATGTGTTGCGGAACGAGTAAAGAGACTTGCCGGTAACGAGATTGAACAAGGTATCGGTATACCGACGATCGAATCTCGGGCAACTAAAATACCGCTAGACAAAGGGAATTGTATACGGGATCGACTGAGTCCTTGACATCGTGGTTCATCGGATGAGATCATCGTGGAACATGTGGGAGCCAACATGGGTATCCAGATCCCGCTGTTGGTTATTGACCGGAGAACGTCTCGGTCATGTCTACATGTCTCCGAACCCGTAGGGTCTACACACTTAAGGTTCGATGACGCTAGGGTTATAAAGGAAGCTTGTATGTGGTTACCGAATGTTGTTCGAGTCCGGATGAGACCCGGACGTCACGAGGAGTTCCGGAATGGTCCGGAGGTAAAGATTTATATATGGGAAGTCCTGTTTTGGTCACGGAAAAGTTTGGGTTTATATCGTAGAAGCACGGGACCACCGGGAGGGTCCCGGGGTCCACCAAGTGGGGCCACCTACCCCAGAGGGTTGCGTGGGCCATGTGTGGGAGGGAACCAGCCCCAGGTGGGCTGGTGCGCCCCCCACAAGGGGCCCAAGCGCGAGGGAGAGTGGGAGGGGCAAACTCTAGGGCAGATGGGCCCTAAGGCCCATGCTCCTCGCCTCCCTCTCCTCCCCTCTGGCCGCCACCCCAGATGCCATCTGGAGGCTGGCCGCACCCCTTGGGGGTGGGAAACCCTAAAGGGGGCGCAGCCCCCCTCTCCCCCTATAAATAGTGAGGCATAGGGCTGCCCATGGGACACACAGAATACACGTGATTCGATCTCTGCCTTTGGTTGCAGCCCTCTCCTCTCTCCCAAGTACTCCTCCTCTCCCGTGGTGCTTAGCGAAGCCCTGCTGGATTGCCACACTCATCCACCACCACCACGCCGTTGTGCTGCTGCTGGATGGAGTCTTCCTCAACCTCTCCCTCTCTCCTTGCTGGATCAAGGCGTGGGAGACGTCACCGGGCTGTACGTGTGTTGAACGTGGAGGTGCCGTGCGTTCGGCACTTGATCATCGGTGATTTGAATCACGACGAGTACGACTCCATCAACACCGTTCACTTGAACGCTTCTGCTTAGCAATCTACAAGGGTATGTAGATGCACTCTCTTTCTACTCGTTGCTGGTCTCTCCATAGATAGATCTTGGTGACACGTAGGAAATTTTTTGAATTTCTGCTACGTTCCCCAACAGAGGCCTTCCTCTTCTTCTCTCCCCTTGCTGGGGGAGAGGCCTCTTTCTTCTCCTCCTCGTCCTCGTGGGAGGAGTCCGCCTCGGAGTCAACGGACGATGAATCCGATAACACCTGGCGCCGAGAACTCCTCCGGGTTCCCATGGACTTCTTCTTGGCCTTCTTCTCCGGCACCACGTAAGGCGCCGGAACAAGTAGCCCTGTCAGACGGGCGTCCGCTGGGTCTTCTGAAAGGGGAGCCGGACAGTTAACCTGTCCGGACATCTCCTGCCAGGACTGTTAAAGGTATTGGGAGTTTAGATCCCACATAGAGTCAAACTATGAAAAGCGAGTGTCCCATAAAGGATAACCTGGCTTACCTCGCCAGCCGGACACTGCAAGCTGAATCTGCGATCTTCGGTAGCGGATGCAGGAGCCTCGGCACCCTTGAACAGCACCCTACAGGCCTCTTCGTACGCAGTGTCGAAGAGCCCGATCAAGGTCTGGTGCTGTGCCGGATTGAACTCCCACAAGTTGAAGTCCCGCTGTTGGCAGGAGAGAATCCGGCCGATGAGCATGACCTGGATTACGTTGACAAGCTTGAGCTTCTTGTTCACCAGGGTTTGGAGACAGGATTGATGTCCGATCACCTCTTCCGAATTACCCCACAGCAGGCCCTTCTCTTTCCAGGAACTGAGCTGCATGGGAATGCCAGATCTGAATTCGGGGGCCGCTGCCCATTCAGGGTCACGCGGCTCGGTGATGTAGAACCACCCCGATTGCCACCCTTTGATGGTTTCCACAAAGGCGCCCTCGAGCCAAGTGACGTTGGGCATCTTGCCCACCATGGCGCCTCCGCAATCCACTTGGCTGCCCTTCACAACCTTTGGCTTGACATTGAAGGTCTTTAGCCACAAGCCGAAGTGGGGCTGGATGCAGAGGAAGGCCTCGCACATGACGATAAACACCAAGATGTTGAGGATGAAATTCGGGGCCAGATCGTGAAAATCCAGGCCGTAGTAGAACATGAGCCCCCGGACAAAGGGGTGGAGTGGGAAGCCCGATCCAGCGGAAGAAATGGGAAGAAATACCACCCTCTCATGGGGCCAGGGGTGGGGATGAGCTGCCCTCGTCAGGCCGGCCGTGCGCGATATCGCTGGACAAATATCCGGCGCTGTGCAGCTTCTTGATGTGCCCCTCCGTAATGGAGGAGGCCATCCACTTGCCTCCCGCTTCGGACATGGCTGGAGAAGGTTGAGGTGAGATGTGCGGACTTGGGCGCTGGAGCTCGAGTGCGCGGAGATGGATAAACGAAGGAGGAAGAAGGCGTAGGTAAAAAGGTGGATCCTTATCCCCATATATATGGGTGGACGAAACTGTACGACCCCACCAGCCTAGTAAAACTCGCTTATCTTCCAAGCGCCACAATCAATGGCGCGGTTGGGTTACCCACGTCCGTATTGATGAGAATACCGGAATAAGGGGACACGATCTATGCTTTGACAAGACGTGCCAAGGAAACCACTTTGCTAAACGCGCTGAGGTGGAATAATAAAAACGATTCGAGTAAAGGCTTGGTTGTGGTGTGACGTCACGCCACAAAATACGTCAGCAGATATAACTTGTGTTAATATTATTCTCTCTACGGTGGTATGTGGAATTTATTTTGCAGAGCCGGACACTATTCTGGTGTTCACAATCTTCTATGGATTATTCGGAGGAGGAACCCGCCTTGCAATGCCGAAGACAATATGCGCGCCGGACTCATCGTCGTTGAAGCCTGGTTCATGGGCTACTGAGGGAGTCCTGGACTAGGGGGTGTCCGGATAGCCGAACTATCATCATTGGCCGGACTCCAAGATTATGAACAAACAAGATTGAAGACTTCGTCCCATGTTTTGATGGGACTTTCCTTGGCGTGGAAGGCAAGCTTGGCAATACGGATATGTAGATCTCCTACCATTGTAACCGACTCTGTGTAACCCTAGCCCTCTCCGATGTCTATATAAACCGGAGGGTTTTAGTCCGTAGGACGAACAACAATCATACCATAGGCTAGCTTCTAGGGTTTAGCCTCCTTGATCTCATGGTAGATCTACTCTTGTACTACCCATATCATCAATATCAATCAAGCAGGAGTAGGGTTTTACCTCCATCGAGAGGGCTCGAACCTGGGTAAAAACATCGTGTCCCTTGTCTCCTGTTACCATCCGCCTAGACGCACAGTTCGGGACCCCCTACCCATGATCCGCCAGTTTTGACACCGACAAAGAGCTACATAACTTTGAGAGGAACCAAGTTTGGACATTGGTTGAGAAGGCCGACAACAACCACAACGTCATCGGTACCAAATGGGTGTTTCGCAACAAGCAAGATGAAGATGGACAAGTAGTTCGCAACAAAGCACGTCTCGTCGCCCAAGGCTACACACAAGTCGAAGGTATGGACTATGGTGAGACTTACGATCCCGTTGGTAGACTTGAGTCCATTCGCATCTTACTTGCCTATGCTAATCATCATGATATCACCTTGTACCAAATGGACATTAAAGGTGCTTTTCTAAATGGTGAAATAGAGGAGGAAGTTTATGTTAAACAACCTCCCGACTTTTTCAATCCTAAGAAACCCAATCATGTTTACAAACTTCACAAAGCTCTTTATGGTCTTAAACAAGCTCCTAGAGCATGGTATAAATGCTTCACCAAGTTTCTTATTGAAAAAGGCTTTGAAATTGGGAAAATTGATTCTACGCTTTTTACTAAAAGGGTTAATGGTGAACTGTTTGTGTGCCAAATCTATGTTGATGATATTATATTTGGTTCAACTAACCCTCATTTTAGTGAAAAGTTTGGGAAGCTAATGTCGGAGAAGTTTGGGATGTCTATGATGAGTGAACTCAAATTCTTTCTTGGGTTGCAAATCAAGCAAACTAAGGAAGGTACCTTTGTTTCTCAAACGAAGTACACCAAGGACTTATTCAAGAAGTTCAATATGCAAGAATGCAAAGGTATGTCTACACCCATGCCTACTAGTGGACATCTTGATTTGACCAAAGACAGTGAACCGGTTGATCAAAAGGTTTATCGCTCTATGATTGGTTCATTGTTATATCTATGTGCTTCACGTCCCAATATCATGCTAAGTGTGTGCATATGTGCACGATATCAAGCTGCTCCTAAATAATGTCATCTTAAGGCCGTGAAAAGGATAATGAGATACTTAATCCATACACCAAATTTTGGCATTTGGTATCCTAAGAGGGCCTCTTTCAATCTTGTTGGCTATTCCGACTCGGGCTATGCCGTAGACAAGGTTGATAGAAAGTCCACTTCGGGTACTTGTCTATTTCTTGGTAGATCTCTTGTGTCTTGGTCCTCCAAGAAACAAAACTCGGTATCCTTATCCACCGCCGAAGCGGAATACATTGCCGCTGGTTCATGTTGTGCTCAATTACTTTGTATGACCCAAACTCTTAAAGATTATGGGATATATGTGAGACATGTTCCATTGCTTTGTTACAATGAAAGTGCTATCAAAATTGGTCATAATCCCGTGCAACATTCTTGACCTAAGCATATTGAAGTTCGTCATCATTTCATTAGAGATCATGTTGCTAAGGGTGACATTGATCTTAAGCATGTTCGCACCGAAAAGCAATTAGCGGATATATTCACTAAACCTCTTGATGAGAAAGTGTTTTGCAGGTTAAGAGGAGAATTGAACATCATTGATGCTTCAAACTTGGAGTAGAAACTCCATTGGATACATGCAAGACATGAGCTTATGACTAATCCTTGATATTTCTCTTATGATTAAAATCTTATGTCTTGGATATATTTGCATCTTGCATGTTATCTAACCCATGTAGGTACTTGGTGGAATCAAATTCCATGAGATTGAAATCTACTCACATCTTGAGCAATCTCTACATCACCAAGTCTCTACACTATGGTGGTTGAAAACAAGGAAGCATGGAACCACTCAAACATATCCTTTGACAAATTCTATGTTGAGCTTCATGATTGTCATTTTTGGATACACAAGTGCTCTTCCTTGCAAGAGCTAACCCATGTAGGTAGATGGACTCAAATTCCAAGTGGTGCTCCCAATTCTTGATGAGCTACATCAACAATGAGCAACCCACACAAGCTCAACTACATGTTCCACACCACCAACCAAGGTATGTTATTCCATCTTAGAGAAGCTTTACTCCAAGTCATGAGCTAAAGCAACTCGACAAGATGTGAATACATCAAGATGCTTAAACGAAAAATGGCAACCCCATTTTGAGCTTAAACGATGAGTTTGACCCATGATCAAGTGATCTCACTTGACTCCTAAGTCAATATACTCTAACATAGGTGACTTTGTCGCCGACCATCTCTAGATGAAGTTCTCTTGTGTTCTTTTCTGTGTTTGTGCATTTGTCTCATGCATATTTGTTTCCCCTTTCAAAAAAACACTTCATCTAGATTTCTTTCTGTTTGCTCTGCATTTTCTGCATCAAATTCCTTGCAAATCTTTGTGAGATCTTACTAGTCTAGTGAGCTGAGGTGACAAGTGTTTTCTCTGCGATGAACTCGGTTACACCGATTTTTTATTTTCGGTCCAACCGGATTCTTTCGGTACAACCGAAGGATACCACTCGGTGCCACCGATTTCACATAAGGAAAAATAGTTTGCCACATATTCTATGTTTCTTCTTTCCCAGCTCCACTCAATGAATCTTGTCCTCTAAAAGCATCACATTTTTATCATTGCTTTGTGATGTGTCTCAAGGACGAAACCCATGCGACGGATTCTAGAAAGCCCTTCTTGGAAATTGATGTCAAAGGGGGAGAGAGAGATCACATCAAAGCTTATCACTTAGAGAGAGATCACATCAAAGAAAGAGTATATCACCTTATTAATGGGGAGAGAGCTCCTCAAGGGGGAGAGAGATCCTCAGGGGGAGAAAGAGATCTTCAGGGGGAGAGAATACTCAAGTAGAAAGTATTTCTCAAGGATCCCAGATGCTTATTGTTCAAGAGGAGAGATGCCCACATGTCTTCTTGAGGGGAGAGACATGTTCATATGATCTGTTGTGCTTATTTGCATTAGCATACATTAGGTCTGATCATCATTCATATCTTTCAGCTCTGATTTTCTACTCCCTATCTTCTCCCAGTATCCCATGCTAGATTCAGGGGTAGCAAGACATCTAAGGAAAAGAAATCATTTAAATTCATTGCATATCTTTACTCTTGGGGACATGTCTAATCCAATGTGGTACTTAGTACTCACTCTCTACATGTCATCCCAGTCTTGGTATTCTTGTGGTTTCTTCTGTTTGCTCTGGCTAGTAGATGTATCTGTGTTATCTAACCTTGTTTACGCAGGTTCATTTCATCCTAAGCCAACTCAATACTTCAAGGTAAGTATATGCATCACAATCATGTGTATGAGGAATTCTTGCAGATGTACATACTTCTTGCAAGAAGGACTCATGGGCATGAAGGTATTCTCTTTAATATTCTTTGCTCTGATGCATATGGCCAAGATACATGTAACACATTGCCTACTCTATCATGGTTATGCTCTCACATGCTTCTATATTCCATATTCACATGATTGCATACATGTAAGGGTAGCCTATGTTTGTTACATGTCTTTCCAAAGGTTTACTTGCTACTCTGTACATCTTTATCTAAAGCTTTGATGTATGTTGTCACCAATTACCAAAAAGGGGGAGATTGAAAGCACAAGTGCTCCCTAGGTGGTTTTGGTAATTAATGTCAACATATCTCTTGTTGGACTAACACTTTTATCTAGTATGTTTCAGATAAGTTCAACAATGGAGTGGCATGGACTAAAGAATGTGGGAACTCCTTCAAGATGCTAAGGACAAAGGATTGGCTCAAGCTTCAAGCTCAAGACTCTTCATTTTATATTTTAGTGGTCCAAGATCACATTGAGTCTATAGTAAAAGCCAATACTATCAAGGAGGGATGAGGTGTTGCTTAATGAGCCTCTTGCTTCATGTGCTTAGTGATATGCTCCAAAACCCTCAACTACTTTCCCACTTCCACAAATGACCTAAACCTAAAGCCAAAACCGGTCACACCGATTCTTTCTATCCGGCGCCACCGATTTCAGATGTCTTAGCCACTGCCACAAACCCTAAGCAAATCGGTCTCACCGATAGGGATCTCTGTCTCATCGAGATGGGATTGTAATCTCTCTGTGTATGTCCATTACCAAAATCGGTCTCACCGAGTTTGAGTAATCGGTACTACCGAGATTACAATGCAAACTTTCTGGTTGACTCACCGAGTTTGTGTAATCGGTCAAACCGAGTTTGCCTGACCAACTCTCTGGAAAGCTTATTACAAAAATCGGTCTCACCGAGTTTGTGTAATCGGTCTTACCGAGATTACGTTATGCCCTAACCCTAACCATATCGGTCTTACTGAGTTGCATTTCAGTCCCACCGAAAACCCTAACGGTCACATTGTTTGCTAAATCGGTATGACCGAGTTTAACGATTCGGTCCCACCGAGTTTGGTAGATTGTGTGTAACGGTTAGATTTTGTGTGGAGGGTATATATACCCCTCCAGCTCCTCTTCATTCGTGGTGAGAGCCATCAGACTGAACCTACACTTCCAGCATACATTTTCTGAGAGAGAACTACCTACTCATGTGTTGAGGCCAAGATATTCCATTCCTACCATATGAATCTTGATCTCTAGCCTTCCCCAAGTTGCTTTCCACTCAAGTCTTCTTTCCACCAGATCCAAAACCTATGAGAGAGAGTTGAGTGTTGGGGAGACTGTCATTTGAAGCACAAGAGCAAGGAGTTCATCATCAACGCACCATTTGTTACTTCTTGGAGAGTGGTGTCTCCTAGATTGGCTAGGTGTCACTTGGGAGCCTCCGACAAGATTGTGGAGTTGAAGAAAGGAGTTTGTAAGGGCAAGGAGATCGCCTACTTCGTGAAGATCTACCGCTAGTGAGCCAAGTCCTTCATGGGCGACGGCCATGGTGGGATAGACAAGGTTGCTTCTTCGTGGACCCTTCGTGGGTGGAGCCCTCCGTGGACTCGCGCAACCGTTACCCTTCATGGGTTGAAGTCTCCATCAACGTGGATGTATGATAGCACCACCTATTGGAACCACGCCAAAAACATCCGTGTCTCCAATTGTGTGTGAATCCTCCAAACCCTTCTCTTTACATTCTTGCAAGTTGCATGCTTTACTTTCCGCTGCCCATATACTCCTGCATGCTTGCTTGATATGTATTGTGAATGTTAAACTTGTGCCTAATCTCCACTTAAACTTAAGGAAACTTAAAAACTACAACTTTGGTACTTAGTGTCTAATCACCCCCCCTCTAGACACCTCTTCTCAAGGTCCTACAGCCTTGTTTTCAGTAAGTTGGAACAAGAAAGCAACTTGTTGGAAGTAATACATTTTGATGTATGCAGTCCAATGAGTGTTGAGGCACGCAGTGGATATCGTTATGTTCTTACTTCACAGATGATTTGAGTAGAAGCTGAGTATATTTACTTGATGAAACACAATTCCGAATTATTGAAATGTTCAATTAATTTTAGAGTGAACTTGAAGATCGTCGTGACAAGAGGATAAAATGTCTATGATATGATCATAAGAGATGAATATCCGAGTTACGAGTTTGGCACACAATTAAGACATTGTGGAAATTGTTTCACAACTAATACCGCCTGGAACACCATAGTGTGATTGTGTGTCCAAACATCATAACTGCACCCTATTGGATATGGTGCATACAATTATGTCTCTTATCGAATTACCACTATCGTTTATGGGTTAGGCATAGAGACAACCGCATTCACTTTAAATAGGGTACCACGTAATTCCATTGAGACGACACCGTATGAACTATGGTTTAGAGAAACCTAAGTTGTCGTTTCTTAAAAGTTTGGGGCTGCGATGCTTATGTGAAAAAGTTTCAGGCTGATAAGCTCGAACCCAAAGCGGATAAATGCATCTTCATAAGACACCCAAAACAGTTGGGTATACCTCCTGTCTCAGTTCCGGAAGCAAATGGGATTGTTTCTAGAATCGGGTCCTTTCTTGAGGAAAAGTTTCTCTCTAAAGAATTGAGTGGGAGGATGGTGGAGACTTGATAAGGTTATTGAACCGTCACTTCAACTAGTGTGTAGCAGGGCACATGAAGTTATTCCTGTGGCGCCTACACCAATTGAAGCGGAAGCTGATGATATTGATCATGAAACTTCGGATCAAGTCACTACCAAACCTGGTGGGTCGACAAGGATGCGTACTGCTTCAGAGTGGTACATAATCCTGTCTTAGGAGGTCATGTTGCTAGACAACAATGAACCTACGAGCTATGGAGAAGCGATGGTGGGCCCGGATTCCGACGAATGGCGCGAGGCCATAAAATCCGAGAGAGGATCCATGTATGAAAACAAAGTATAGACTTTGGAAGAACTACTCGATGGTCGTAAGTCTGTTGAGTACAGATGGATTTTAAAAGGAAGATGGACAATGATGGTAAGTATCACCATTAAGAAAGCTCGACTTGTCGCTAAGATGTTTCCCGACAAGTTCAAGGAGTTGACTACGATGAGACTTTCTCACTCATAGTGATGCTAAGAGTCTTTTGGAATTATATTAGCAGTTGCTGCATTATTTATGAAATCTTGCAGATAGGATGTCAAAACATTGTTTCCTCGACGATTTTCTTGAGGAAAGATTGTATGTGATACAACCAGAAGGTTTTGTCAATCCTAAAAGATGCTAACAAGTATGCAAAGCTCCAGTAATCCTTCTAAGGACTGGAGTAAGCATCTCGGAGATGGAATATACGCTTTGATGAGATGATCAGAGATTTTGGGTTTATACAAAGTTTATGAGAAACTTGTATTTCCAAAGAAGTGAGTGGGAGCACTATAGAATTTCTGATGAGTATATGTTGTTGACATATTGTTTATCAGAAATGATGTAGAGTTTCTGGAAAGCATATAGGGTTATTTGAAAAGTGTTTTTCAATGTAAAACCTAGATTAAGCTGCTTGAACATTGAGCATCAAGATCTATAAGGATAGATCAAGATCGCTTGATAGTACTTTCAAACGAACACATACCGTGACAAGATTTTGAAGGAGTTCAAAATAGATCGGCAAAGAAGAAGTTCTTGGTTGTGTTATAAGGTGTGAGTATTGAGTAAGACTCAAGACCTGACCACGGCAGAAGAGAGAGAAAGGACGAAGGTCGTCCCCTATGCTTTAGACATAGGCTCTACAAAGATGCTATCTTTGAGTACCGCTTTTCAAGTGTGCCTTGCCATGAGTCAGTCAAGGGTTACAAGAGTGATCCAGGAATGGATCACATGACAGCAGTCAAACTTAACCTTATTAACTAGTGTACTAAGCAATTTTCTCGATTATGGAGGTGGTAAAAGAGTTCGTCGTAAAGGTTTACGTCGATGCAAACTTTGACACTAATCCGGATGACTCTGAGTAGTAAACTAGATTCGTATAGTAGAGCAGTTATTTGGAATAGCTGCAAGTAGCGCCTGGTAGATGCATCTACAAGATGACATAGATATTTGTAAAGCACGCACGGATCTGAAAGGTTCAGACCTATTGACTAATAAACCTCTCTCACAAGCGAGATATGATCAAACACCATGGGTGTTGGATTCAATACAATCACATAATGATGTGAACTAGATTATTGACTCTAGTGCAAGTGGGAGACTATTGGAAATATGCCCTAGAGGCAATAATAAAATGGTTATTATTATGTTTCCTTGTTCATGATAATTGTCTATTGTTCATGCTATAATTGTATTAACAGTAAACCGTAATACATGTGTGAATACATAGACCACAACATGTCCCTAGTGAGCCTCTAGTTGGCTAGCTCGTTGATCAATAGATGTTTATGGTTTGCTGACCATGGACATTGGATGTCATTGATAACGGGATCACATCATTAGCAGAATGATGTGATGGACAAGACCCAATCCTAAGCATAGCACACGATCGTATTGTTCGTTTGCTAAGAGATTTTCTGATGTCAAGTATCATTTCCTTAGACCATGAGATTGTGCAACTCCCGGATACCGTAGGAATGCTTTGAGTGGACCAAACATCACAACGTAACTGGGTCGCTATAAAGGTGCACTACAGGTATCTCCAAAAGTGTCTGTTGGGTTGGCACGAATCGAGACTGGGATTTGTCACTCCGTATGACGGAGAGGTATCTCTGGGCCCACTCGGTAATGCATCATCATAGCGAGCTCAATGTGACTAAGTAGTTAGTCATGGGATCATGCATTATGGAACGAGTAAAGTGACTTGCCGGTAACGAGATTGAACGAGGTATTGGGATACCGACGATCGAATCTCGGGCAAGTAATGTACCGATTGACAAAGGAAATTGCATACGGGATTGCTTGAATCCCCGACATCGTGGTTCATCCGATGAAATCATCGTGGAACATGTGGGAGCCAACATGGGTATCCAGATCCCTCTGTTGGTTATTGGCCGGAGAGATGTCTCGGTCATGTCTGCATGATTCCCGAACCCGTAGGGTCTACACACTTAAGGTTCGGTGATGCTAGAGTTGTTATGGGAAATAGTATGTGGTTACCGAAGGTTGTTGGGAGTCCCGGATGAGATCCCGGACATGACGAGGAGCTCTGAAATGGCCCGGAGGTGAAGGTCGGTATATTGGACGAAGGGTATTGGAGTCCGGAATTGTTCCGGGTGTACCAGGTGATGACTGGCGTGTCCGAAAGGGGTTTCGGAGGCCCCGACAAGCGTTGGGGGGCCTTATGGGCCAAGGGGAGAGGGCACATCAGCCCACTAAGGGGCTGGCACCCCTCCCACCCTATGTCATGTAACAAGGATAGGTGGGGGCGCCACTCCTAGGGCAGCCGCCCCTCCCAGCTTGGGGGGGGGGGCTAAGTTTCCTAGGGGGTGGGGGCGACCAAACCCATCTAGGGTTTCCCCTGTGGCCGCCGCCCCTCCCCTAGGGAACCCTAGGGCGCCTCCCCCTCCTCCGTTCCCCCTATATATAGTGAGGGAGAGAGAGGGCAGCCACACCCTTCCCCTGGCGCAGCCCTCTCCCTCCTCCAACACCTCCTCCTCCATAGAGTTTAGCGAAGCTCTGCCGGAGAACCACGAGCTCCATCACCACCATGTCGTCGTGCTGCTGGAGTTCTCCCTCAACTTCTCCTCTCCCCTTGCTGGATCAAGAAGGAGGAGATGTCCCTGGGCTGTACGTGTGTTGAACGCAGAGGCGCCGTCCTTTTGGCGCTTAGATCGGAATCGACCGCGATATGAACCGCTGCGTGTACGACTCCACCAACCGCGTTCTTGTAACGCTTCCGCTTAGCGATCTTCAAGGGTATGAAGATGCACTCCCTCTCTCTCTTGTTGCTAGTATCTCCATAGATTGATCTTGGTGATGCGTAGAAAATTTTGAATTTCTGCTACGTTCCCCAACATGAGGCCCCTCAGGACCTTTGTGTTGGCTCGCTCAGCCTGACCGTTGCTCCGTGGGTGCACCACCGAAGCGTAGCATATCTGTGTTCCAAGGTTAGCACAGTATGTTTTGAAGAGGTTACTGGTGAACTGTGAACCGTTGTCGGTGATGAGGCGGTTCGGCACCCCGAATCGGCTCACGAGGCCCTTGATGAACTTGACCGCGGAGCCTGCGGGGATGGTGCGGAAAGCTTCCCCCTCAGCCCACTTGGTGAACTTATCCACGGTGACGTAGAGGTAGCGGTAGCCTACTGGCGCCCAGGGAATGGACCTAGGATATCCAGTCCCAAGACTGTGAATGGCCATGAGAGGGGTACAGTCTGCAGACCTCCCGCCGGCTGATGGATCTGCTTGGCATGGAACTGACAGGCCTCGCAAGCTTTCACCAGTTCCACAGCGTCATTGAGTACCGTCGGCCAATAGAACCCACTGCGGAACACCTTGCCAACGAAAGTCCGTGACGACGAGTGATGCCCATGGTCTCCATCGTGTATGTCTGCCAGTAGCTCCTTCCCTTGCTCCCTGGAAATGCAACGTAAGGACACATCATTCGGTCGTCTCCGGTAGAGCTCTCCATCCTTGAGGCAGTATGCCGTGGCCTGCCGTGCCCCACGCTGCGCTTCCTCCTCCTTTTCCGGCAAGGTGCCTCGTGTCAGGTAGCTCATGAGCTCTGTGATCCAGCACCCTTCCTGAGGCTCCAGCACCAGGAGCAGGCGCGCTCCTGAGGTCGGGCCGCGGACCGGGGCTCCCGAGGCAGGTGGCTGGGGGAGCTCCTCCCGAGGCTGCGCCGTGCTTGACAGTGATGGCGTCGCCGAGGGCTTGAAGAGCCGCTCCTCGAAGACGCCAGGCTTCTGAGGTAGCCGCCTGGATGCCCTGTTGGGGATGTCATCAGCCTATTTATTGGTGCCGCGAGGCACATGCTGCAACTCCAGCCCCCAAAACTGCTTCTCCATCCTGCGGACTTCCGCGAGGTAGGCTTCCATGTGCCCGTCCTTTGGCTCGTATACTTTGTTGGAGAAGTTGACGAGGAGCTAAGAATCACCCTTGATGGTGAGGCGCTTCACCCCCAGGGCGACTGTGGCTTCCAGGCCTGCTATCAGGCCTTCGTATTCTGCTATGTTGTTGGAGACCTTTTCTCCGTGCTGGAAACGGAGTTGCACGATGTAGTAGAGCTTGTCTTGAGTGGGAGATACAAGCACCGCACCAGCCCCCGCGCCGTGTCGGGAGAACGCCCCGTCGAAGTACATGACCCAACCGTTCGGTGCCTCGCTTCCTGGGGAGAGTGGCCGATCCTGGCCTGCCTCAAGGCCTGGCGCTTCTTCCCACTCCGCCACGAAGTCCGCAAGCGTGGCCCCCTTGATGACTCTGGTGGTGCTGAATTCTATCTGAAACACTTGCAGCTCGATGTTCCACTCAGCGACCCCTCCATCTAAGTTGGGGCTCCTGAGCACCCTTTCCAAGGGATATGCCGAGACGACCTTGGTGGGATGGCCTTGGAAATAGTGCCGCAGCTTGCGCGAGGCTACCAATAGCGTGAGGAGGAGTTTCTAAGGCATGGGGTACAGAGCCCTCTCGTCCTGCTACACCGTGCTGACAAAGTACACAGGGCGCTCGACGAGGTGGGGAGTGCTGGCGCTGCTATCGCCCTCCGGAGGCTGGGGCGCCTCCCGAGACAATGGAGCCCCCAGCGGCTGGTCGCTTAGAGGAGGGGCCTCTTCTGTCCTAGGCGTGCTTCCCTGCAGTGGCTGGTCCTTCTCGGCTGCAGTCGCGGTCTCTGTGAGGCCCTCTTGGTCCTGCTTTGCTTTGACCCGGACGGTTGCTGCGTCCTTGGTCTTACGCTCCTCCCTAACAGCCACCAGGGCTGCGCTGGATGAGTAGGGGGTGACTGCAAGGTAGAGCACCAGGGGCTCTTGAGGACGCGGAGCCACCATCACCGGAGGGCTGGTTAAGTACCTTTTGAGATCCTGGAACGCCTTGTCGGCCTCTTCAGTCCATTCAAAGGGGCCCTTCCTCTTCATCAGCTTGAAGAAGGGCAGCGCTCGTTCCCCCAGCTTGGAGATGAAACGCCCTAGTGCGGTCATGTGCCCGGTGAGCTTCTGCATCTCTCTGAGGGTCTTCGGCAGGCTTATGTCCTCGACTTCTTTTACCTTTTCTGGGTTGGCCTCGATGCCCCGGTGGGATACGAGGAAGCCTAGGAGGTTGCCCGAGGGGACTCCAAACACACACTTCTCCGGGTTGAGCCGCAGGTCCACTTTGTTAAGGCTCACGAAGGTTTCCTCCAAGTCCTGTATCAGGGTTTTTGCCTCCCGATACTTCACCCCAATGTCATCAACGTAAGCCTCAACATTCCTCCCGAGCTGCCGACCCAAGGCGATGTGCATCAGCCGCTGAAAGGTCGCACCTGCATTGCAGCCCGAACGGCATGCATGTATAGCAGTACACTCCACACGGGGTCAGGAAAGCCGTGTTTTCTACATCTTCTACTGCCATCTTGATCTGGTGATAGCCGGAGAAGGCATCCAGGAAGCACAACAAATCGCACTCAGCGGTGGAGTCGATGATCTGGTCGATGCGAGGGAGTGGGAATGGATCCTGCGGGCAGGCCTTGTAGAGGTTGGTGAAGTCGACACACATGCGTTCCTTTCCTCCCTTCTTTGGCACGACAACCGGGTTAGCCAACCAATCTGGGCAGCGGACCTCGCGAATGACCCCTGCCGCCTCCAACTTGCGGGTCTCTTGGATGATGAAA
Organism: Aegilops speltoides; assembly: GCA_021437245.1. Taxonomy (NCBI): domain Eukaryota; kingdom Viridiplantae; phylum Streptophyta; class Magnoliopsida; order Poales; family Poaceae; genus Aegilops; species Aegilops speltoides. Next base: position 198,736,430 of record CM038144.1, on the reverse strand, counting down.
GCTTGCTTCTCAGTGGACTGCCGCCTTGCCTTCTGCTTCACGGGGCGCACGTTGGGGCACACGTTGAGGTGATGCTCAATTACGCCCCTCGGGACCCCTGCTAGCTGATCAGGTTCCCACGCGAATACCTTCTTGTTTGCGCGTAGGAACTTCACCAAGGCCTCCTCCTACTCGGGCTCGAGGTTGGCGCCTATGGTGAAGGTGGCGCTAGCAGATCCGTCCTCGTCGACCAATACCTGCTTGGTTTCCGCCTTGTCTTGGGTGAATAGCTGCTTCTTCTTGGCCGGTGCAGCCCCCTTAGGCTCATGGGCGTCTGAGCCGGCGGGCTGCGCCACCGCCTCGGCCTTGAAGGTAAGTTTGAGCGCTTGGAACGCATCCCCGGTGTCTCCGGACACGGTGAGAATGCCGCTACTCCCGGGCATCTTCATGAGGTTGTACGCTGGGTGAGTTGCGGCCATGATCCGGGCTAGTGCCGGGTAGCCGAGGATGGCGTTGTATGGGAGGCCTATGGGGGTGATGTCGAAGTCGATTAGCTCCGTGCAGAAGTTGTCGCAGGTGCCGAAGGTCACCGGAAGGCGGATCTGCCCTAGGGAGCCCGTGGAGCCGCCTCCGACGCCCAAGAAGGGCTTGCTGGGCTGCAGCCGCTCCGGCGGTACGTGGAGGAGGCTGAAGGCCTCCACCGAGAGCACACTGAGGCCAGCACCGCCGTCGATGAGGGTCCTGGTGACGGCCGCTTGACAGATGGTGGGGGTGCACAGCATTGGGAGCGCTCCCAAGCAGGCTGAGTTGGAGGGGTGATCATCCGAGATGAAGGCCAGATCGGATTTAGGCGCCGCTCAGCCCGGAGGAGCCCCATGCAGCGCGAAAGCGGCGCCGATCTGGCGGACGAATGACTTGATGTGGCGGCCTGAAGGTGGTGCTTGCGAGCCACCTAGGAGAGCTGCGACGACCGGGTGCGCCGGTGCAGCGTACTGGGCGAGGAAGAGGCCGCGCAGCTCCCCCCAAGAGGCCACGGAAGCCGTCGGCAGGTGGAGCAGCCACATGCACGGGACGCCGGTGAGGGCCATGAGAAACCAGTTAGCCATGACCCTGTCGTCGCCCCTGGCCTCGAGGACGGCCTCCTTGTATGCCAGCAGGAAAGCCAGCAGATCGGCCGTGCCGTCGTAGCACGGTGGCATCTCCGGCTTGAACTTATTCGGCCATCGCACCTATCGAAGGCAGGGGCCAAGGCTCGGAGCCCCCTGGCCCCCGTGCTGGAACTGGCGACCGGAGCGGGCGGCGCGTTGCCCTTCATGAGGGCGAACCGCGGTGTTGGCGGAGAGCTGGTCGGTGGAAGGGAAAGCTCCGGCACACCCCTACCTGGCGCGCCAAATGTCGGATTTCGGGTTCCGGCAGACCCTCATGGTTCGAACTCTGGGGTGCACGCAGAGATCACGCCTCCTGCCTACCCACGTCTCGTCGCCTCACAAGGATCTAAAACTACCCGAGGAACAACACAAGGGACACGAGATTTATACTGGTTCAGGCCACCATTGTGGTGTAATACCCTACTCCAGTTTGTGGTGTGGTGGATTGCCTCAGGGGCTGATGATGAATAGTACAAGGAAGAACGGCCTCGCGAGGGGCTGTTCTTGGCTGGTGCAATGAACTGCTTGGGTGAGTTCAACCGCCTCTCTCTAGTCTATGCGCCTTCTTTAGGGAGATGCTCCATGCCTCCACTCTGTGGTGGCTAGTCCTATTTATAGAGGGAGGCCCTGGGCCTCTTCCCAAATATTGAGCGGGAAAGGAACCAACAATTGGCCATTGGAGAATAGTACACTTATCCTAACTAAACTTGGTCTTCGGCTGCCAAAAGCCCTGACGGTGACGCCGGCTTGGGCTCCACGATGACCTCCATCCCGCCGTCCTGCTGGTCTTGGTCTTGTTGCACCAAAATGGTTGCCTTTGCTTGATACTCTTGCCTGCGCTTGCCCCCTTTGCACCAAAGGGGAAACAAGGACTCTGCGCAGGACGGCGCCTGCCTGGCCTCGATCGTCATGGCTTGCGTCACGGGCACCTCGTGAGGTACCCCGCCTTGATCTCTCTGCCTCCTCGCGAGCCAGCCTGACGAGGCTATGCCTGAGGAAGTCTCCTGTCATCCACCCCGCGAGGCTTGGCCCCTCGCGAGGGTCTTGAGCATGTGTTGATGAAGATGGGCCGTACTAGGCCACTCCCTGAGCCATGCCGCAGGCCGCAGGCAGGAAAGTCTGGGTACCCCCGTTCCCAGAACGCCGACAAATATCCTCATGAGGGCCCCGCCGCCTCGCGAGGCGAATGAAACCAAGACCTCTCAAGGAGAAGCTTCCCGAGCCTACCTCCTGAGGAGCAAAGATCTCTATGCAAGCCTCTCATCTCACGAGGCGTGTGATGACTTGAGGCATGACTACCAAGGCCAGGCGAGAGCTAGCGGGCGCAGTCTAGGACAGTTTCCTCTTTCGTGCTAAGGAGGCAAGGACATACGTGGGTTCCCAAGGTATCCCCCAAAGGTTTTCGTTCTAGTGCAACGACACCAAGACCATGAGCTCAACAGGATGGAGGTCATCGCCGAGCCCACCACTGCGTCGTGACCAGAAGCTTTGCAGTCGAAGACCACCTTTTGTCAGGATAAGATGTACTCGTGTCCCCTTTCAAAATGGGCCACCATGGTATCCCTTCCCGCCTAACATATGAGGGAAGAGGACCAAGGCCACTATAAATATAGGCTAGTATCCACCATAGAGAGGGAGGAAACCCTTCGGCCATTGAGCTCTCCTGAGGCACCTCATCCACATGTACTAGCTCATCCTCATCCTCCTCGCGAGGCAATCCACCACAAATCAGGAGTAGGGTTTTACACCGCAAGGTGGCCCAAACCTCTGCACTCTTTTCCCCGCCCACATGAACTCGACGAGGCCAAGCCATGAGGTGATGAGCTTGGGGCTGCAGTTGGGTTAGATCTTTGCACATGCCCAGAGTTTGAACCTTATTTGGGTCGGCGGAGCCCCGATTCCGATAATGAAGATGGCCTCTTATGATCATTTACCCCTCCGACAGGGTGTCGGAACAGGGCTCCAGATGATATTTCGAAGGTACAGAGGCGTGCGGCGGCAGAGTTGAAGTTCTAGGGTTATTTCTGGTTGTTTCCCTATTTATAGGATTTTTTGGCGTTGGTTTCACGTGAAGATGGGCCGCAGGGTACCCACCGCCCACTACTCCACGGCTGTAACATCCCAATTTTCAATTTGGATGTTATACATAGATCACCATATGCATCTCATATTTATTCTTGCATTTGGTTGAGATCCTAGAAATCTTAAGCAACTCAAGGACCCATGGAGAGAGTTGTAGGTTTCACAAAATTCATATTTGAATTTATTTCAAATTTGAAGAAACGATCAATTTGATTTTATTATTTTTCTCTCCATTTACTTCCAATATTAAAAATAAACGAGAGAAGATAATATGACTTCTTTAAATTCAAATAAATATTGGAGAAAGATCAGGGACTCACAGGACGATATCACAACACAACTCTAAAAATAAAATAAGTCATACAAGCATCATATTACAAGCCAGGGGCCTTGAGGGCTCGAATAGAAGTCCTCGAACATAAACGAGTCAGCGAAAGCAACAATATCTGAGTACAGACATAAGTTAAACAAGTTGCCATAAGATGGCTAGCACAAACTGGGATACAGATCGAAAGAGGCGCGGGCCTCCTGCCTGGGATCCTCCTAAACTACTCCTGGTCGTCCTCAGTGGCCTGCACGTAGTAGTTGGCACCTCCAGTGTAGTAGGAGTTGTCGTCATCGGTGGCATCTGGCTCCTGGGCTCCAACGTCTGGTTGGGACATCCGAGAAGAAGAGGAAAAAGGGGGAAAAGAGGGAGCAAAGCAACCGAGTACTCATCCAAAGTACTCGCAAGCAAGGATCTACACTACATATGCATGGGTATATGTGTAAAGATGCAATATCAGTGGACTGAACTGCAGAATGCCAGAATAAGAGGGGTATAGCTAGTCCTATCAAAGACTACGCTTGTGGCAGCCTCCATCTTGCAGCATGTAGAAGAGAGTAGATCAAAGTCCTCCAAGTAGCATCGCATAGCATAATCCTACCCGACGATCCTCCCCTCGTCGCCTTGTGGGAAAGCGATCACTGGGTTATCTCTTGAACTTGTCTGGGTGTGTTTTGTTAATTATCCGGTTATAGTTGTCATCAGGTCAAGGTACAACTACGGGTCGTCCTTTTACCGAGGGACACGACTATTTGAATAGATAAACTTCCCTGCACGGGTGCACCACATAACCCAACACACTATGTCCCCTTTCGCCGGACACACTTTCCTGGTTCATGCCCAGCCTCAGAAGATTAACACGTCGCAGCCCCACCTAGGCACAACATAGATGTCAGCACGCCGGCCTAAACCCTATGCGCGCAGGGGTCTGGGCCCATCGCCCATTGCACATCTGCACGTTGCGAATGCGGCTGGTGAGCAAACCTAGCAACCTCCATTACAAAGGAATTTGCATTACGCGGTCCAACCCGGCGCGTGCCGCTCAGTCGCTGACGTCAAGAAGGCTCCGGCTGATACCACGACGTCGAGTGCCCATAACTGTTCCCGTGTAGTTGGTTAGTGCGTATAGGCCACTGGCCAGACTCAGATCAAATACCAAGATCTCGTTAAGCGTGTTATTATGAAGTAACCACGAACGCCGACCAGGGGCAGGCCCACCTCTCGCCTAGGTGGTCTCAACCTGCCCTGTCGCTCCGCCACAAAGTAACAGTTGGGGGCCGTCGGGAACCCAGGCCCACATCTACCGGGATGGAGCCACCTGTCCTTTCAGCCCCATATCCAAATACTTACGGGTACTCAACGAGCTGACCCGACTTTAGTCACCATCTGTATAGTATGTTTGTATGTAAAGTATATACCCGTGATCACCTCCCGAGTGATCGCGGCCCAATAGTATAGCTAGGCAGACTGACAAGACTGTAGGGCCACTGATGATAAACTATCATCCTATACTAAGCATTTAGGATTGTGGGTAAGGTATCAACAACTGTAGCAACAATGACAGGCTATGCAACAGAATAGGATTAACCGAACAGTAACATGTACACTACTCTAATGCAAATGATCCTTAAATTAGTACAGTTGGGTATTCTTTTTGGTAAGATCCTGCACAAGATCCTGGGACAGTTGGGTATTCTTTTTGGTAAGATCCTGCATAACAAATGATCCTTAAATCAGTTATTCTAAATATTTTAAGTCTCGGGGGCTACTGGCATATATAACTGTCAAATTCCTCACCCGTATGTCTTTCACATACTGCTCTGTGGCTCTGGCTAGACCATCTTGAGCGGCACGGAGGTGCGCATCTCCCGAATTAAAGGCATTCAATGCCACTTGGGAAAAACATGCATCACGAAGAATTGTCCGGCGGCGCCTATGATTCATGGCACTCTCCACCTCGGATTTGGTGGCGGACAATCTGTCGGCATCCACCGTTGGAGGAGCATCTGATGTGTGCCTTGTGTTCGCCTCCCCTTCTGGACCTTGCTTTGGAGCCTGGCTGACGGAGGCTTGATTGGCAACCTCTCCGGACACAGTCCGGCGAGCGCTCTTTTTCCTGAAAAGATCACGAGCGTTAGTATGCCTTCCAGGAATCTTTCCTTGAAACATGGAGGCACGCCATACCGTTGCAGCGATGTCTCGATCCGCACCGCACTTCTTTTCTGCCTACTGGGCCGAGCTGCCCCTTGTTGGCCAGCCGCCGCGGGCTCGGCTTCCCGCCTCAAAGGCACCCCCTGCGAAACACCATTGGTATGCGGTGATCAGAAATAAACACGGATAGGTCATGGTATCAAGACTTCGATCACAGTTACCTGGGAAGCTGGAAATATTCCAGGGTAGTCGGCCGTAATGGTGACCAAAGCATTGTCGATGCTAAGTTGGTGGAACACCCCATCGATCAGCTCCACCTTTATGTCCGGATCCTCTTCGGAGGCCCGATCGAGGGACCGTTCCGGATCCTCGGGTTGTGGAGCCGGGCTGTGTATATCCTCTACGGCCCGGCGCAGTTCCGGCGTTGAAATCACAAAATGAGATACTCAACCATGGGAATATGGATCGGATAGGCAAAGAGAAATGTCCGCTTACCCAGCTTCGAGGGTTGTTCATAGAAAATCCGTTCAATGGACTGGCACGGAAGAAATCCTCCTCTTCCCCTTGTACAGAGTGGACAAGATCTTCACCAGATCGGCGACCGATCCCGGCCCCTTACTGCCATCACGGGTGGCATCATCCTCCCCGTTGAAGTCCCATATGGGGTGGCTCCTATACTGGAGCGGCTGCACCCCCCGCATAATGCATGTGGCCATGACCCCAACCATGGTCATTCCGGAATGAGCCAATAATCTTATTCGGCTCATCAGGTAAGGGACGTCCATGTCATTCTCCCTTCGAGAGCTCCGCGGATGCCAACTTAGGCGTTTCTTCAAGGGAGCATTGCTGAACTCCGGGAGGCCGGTCCGAATGGGATCCGGTAGCGGGGCGTCTTCTATATAAAACCATTCCGATGGCCAGTCTTTGGACGCCTTCTTCGGGGTTCCGGATAGATATCCGGTCCCGGCGATGCGCCGTAGCTCGGCTCCGCCCACTTGATATATTGACCCCTCATGATAATGGGATACAAGGCAGAATAATCTCTTCCACAGCGCAAAATGAGCCTTGATGCTCAAAAACAGTTCGCAAAGGGCCACGAAGCCCGCGATGTGCAGAACAGAGGCAGGCGTAAGGTGGTGCAGCTGGAGGCCGTAGAACTCCAGGAGCCCCCGGAGAAACGGATGTATTGGAAATCCGAGTCCTCTTATCAGGTAAGAGACAAAGCATACCCGCTCTCCTTCGGAAGGATCGGGGACGCTCTCCGCTTGCTTTCCGCCCTCATAGGTGGCGAGTCCGGCTCGAGCCGGAACCATATAGGCTGGGGGAAGAAATCCCTTGGCTTGGAGCGTCACTAACTCACTGTGCGGGACTGAGCATCTCTCCCAATCTCCAGGCTGAGGGTTGGGAGCGCGAGAGGAGTAGCCGCGTTGACTGTCCATGATGGAATGGATTTTTGTCAAGAGGCGCTCCGATGAATGCTCTCGGAGGGAGGATGGTGTGATTCGGATCTAGATCCCCATCTCTTTTATAGGCGGCTCATTTGCGCAGCTAGGGGGGTAAATATAAAGATACCCTGGCTTTTCGCATTCATTTGACACGTGGAAGATGGCCATTATTGGGCGTAGAAGCCAAGGAGCCCAGCATTTATAAGAAGATAGACACTATTCGACGAGTATATGGAATTTGGAGAAGAACCCGCCTCGCAATGCCGAAGACAATCTACGCGCCGGACTCATCGTCATAGAAGCCTGGTTCGGGGGCTACTGAGGGCATCCCGGTTTAGGGGTTGTCCGGATAGCCGAACTATCAGCTTTGGCCGGACACCTGGACTATGAAGATACAAGATTGAAGACTCCGTCCCGTGTCCGGATGGGACTTTCCTTGGCGTGGAAGGCAAGCTTGGCAATACGGATATGTAGATCTCCTACCATTGTAACCGACTCTGTGTAACACTAGCCCTCTCCGACGTCTATATAAACCGGAGGGTCTTAGTCTGTAGGACGAACAACAATCATACCATAGGCTAGCTTCTAGGGTTTAGCCTCTCTGATCTCGTGGTAGATCTACTCTTGTACTACCCATATCATCAATATTAATCAAGCAGGAGTAGGGTTTTACCTCCACCGAGAGGGCCCGAACCTGGGTAAAAACATCGTGCCCCTTGTCTCCTGTTACCATCCGCCTAGACACACAGTTCGGGACCCCCTACCCGAGATCCGCCGGTTTTGACACCGACACCCGCTATTCCCCGTACTTGGGAGGACATACCCACAACCATGGATGCCATAACCATGGAGGACACATGCACAACGAAGCTAGTTTGCACAACCATAGTGGCACCAGGAATGGCAATGGGAATGGAGGGAGCAGCAGCCAGAACCGTTCCAACCCGTCAACACCAGCCAAGAGGGATCTAAGCCACATCACCTGTTTCAAGTGACAGAAGACCGGACATTATGCCACTGAATGTCCTGAAGCAAAAAATGGAAATGGCAATAGAAGGTCTGCCAAGAATCCCAACCCCTTCACCAAAGGTCAGGTGAACCACATCAGCGTGGAGGAGATTGAGGATCAACCCAACGCAGTTGTCGGTATGTTTTTGAATAATGCATTTACTGGTGCATCGCATTCATACATATCATGGGGAATTGTGGATAAGTATGACCTGCCAACCCAAGCCCTTAGGTCACCCATGTTAGTAAGATCACCAGGAGCAGAGTATATGGCCAACCTATGGTGTGATCGGTTACCCTTAAGGATTGGTAACTATGTGTTTCCCTCGGACCTAATAATTTTGGAGTCACAAGGATTGGATATAATATTAGGAATGGATTGGTTATCAAAGTATGGAGGGAACATTGATTGTCCTAGTAAATCGATATTCCTCACCACCCCAGAAGGAAGAAGGATCAAGTATGTATCCCGGCATGTGCCGAAGAGGACTCAAGTGAATTCCTTATCATGAGTTGTACAGGAGGAAGTACTAGTGGTGACGGATTTCGCCGACGTATTTCCAGAAGAGTTGCTAGGCATGCCATCGTATTGAGACATTGAGTTTTTGATTGAGCTATTGCCAGGCACCGGGCTAATATCAAAGAGACCGTATCGGATGCCCGCAAAGGATTTGGAAGAAATTAAGAAGCAGATTAAGGAGTTACTGGATAAAGGTTATAGCCAACCAATTTAGTCACCTTAGGGAGCCCCAGTGCTTCTAGTGGAGAAGAAGGATGGATCATTAAGGATGGTTGTTGACTATCGTGCGTTGAATGAAGTGACGATCAAGAACAAATACCCTTTACCGATGTGGGGACCCCGACTCATAAGTCGTGATCACCGAATGCACATGTACAGTGATCCCAGAGATCAATGCTCACTGAACACACAGAAGCTGAATAAGAAGAGTTTCACACAAGTAGGACCCTTATGGTCAAGTCTTGAGTATATCATCGCAGCGGAAATCTTCGTCGATAACATGGACCCATGCCATCTGCCTTAACCCTACATGCATTCTGACTGGGAAGCGTCCTAGCTCGCATGTTCGTCACCAAAGTATTCTTCTTCATATCATGCTCTTTCATGCCTGGCCAATAAAATAACCAGTGGCAAGCCAATGAGTACTTTGAACGTACTCGCAAGCAACCCATGTTTTGGTTCAAGATACAAAAAAGCATGATATAGGTAAATTTTTGCAGAAAGCTAGTTTTGAGTGCAATGACATGTTCAACAACTTGCATAGCATGCATCAAGAGGATTCAAGTAACCATGAGGACAGGTTATAGATATCAACATAAATAGAGTGGCCACCAACCCAACTCAATCATGTCAAGTCCCTTGACTTGACCGAAGTAGTTCTTTCCACTCATCCATACATACTCACCAGGTTTCGTAAACACATGGACGTAGCCCAAGAGCAGTTACCCAACTGTCCTTTACCGTGGACACGAGTATTCCAATAGTTTTACACCCTGCAGAGGTTGCACACTTTACCCACAAGATCCGGGGAACTTCCGTGTCATCCACGACCCGCGGTACCTCAAGTACCCGGGGTAAGCACCCGATCACTACCTTTCCCTAGACGACACTAACCTGGAGTCCACTTGATTGGCAGTAACCCCCATGCCCAACATTTCACATAACACTTTCATGGAGCCTTGCTCCCATATTTATCACATACCACTGGCACGGGGTACCAACGGTGTGTCCGGTGCCCTGTGAAGATAGTCATGGCCGCCCTACCTGGCACGACCCTGTCCCGAGAGAGAGCACCAACTCTCCCCCGTCACTAGTAATGCGGGCTCCAAGCTAGTATTGACCTAGGTACTCAATAATGCCCTTTCCCATATAAGGGTAGAGTGGTTGGGCATGTAAGGTTGGAATAACGGTCGCAACTTAAATCAATCCGTTTTTGAAAACAACCCACACACTTGCCTCGGTACACCACTTCGTCATCAAGTGGCTACCCAACTCATCATCTCCCTCGGGCATAAGTGGCACCCGACGGGGTTTTTGAAAAGTCCTTTGAAAATACTTTATCTCCATCACTATGCATATTCTCGTCCTTTTTTGTGTAGCACTACTTTAGCATCCTATCTATTCCCACCGGCATAACCCTCATAAGAAGGTAGGGTCATGCACAACGCAAGTATCAACGAGGAAGTAACAGAGGCGACCAACCCACGTGGTTCACCATCTCATCATGATTCCAATGCAACAATAATAAGGGCTATATGACTTGCATAAAAAGGGTTTCATAGACATGGTCAAAGGGCCGCTTACCTGTTGTAACAAAGTCTTCGAGGTCTTCAAATATCTCTGGTCCAACTCCAAGCATTCCGTCTACTTCGTCAACTATCGTCGAAAGCAAGCACAGTAAGCAACACAACAAGGCAGAAAATAAAAGTGCACTAAAAATATTAATTTTACTTTTCTAGAACATCTCTGGTTATATGAAAAATAACCAGAGTAGTTTCATTGGAATTGGATCAGTGGTTATTTCTGAACATTTTGATAGGATGGGATCAAGGAGTTTATGGAATTGCAAGAAGTGTACAGAAACATATTTTTGAAAAATGAGCAAAGGCACCCATTTAACAAAGGATGATTTTAGAAGCATCTAGGAATTGGTTTCACTTGATTTGGAGTTGAAATGATTTTCCTATGAATTTTGAAAAGTTGTCAAATATGAAGAAATGGCTCATTATTTTGTGGGGTACAGAAAGTATTAAGAAAAATGTTCATAAACTAAGTTATTAACTTAGATGCATCTAGGAATTGGAATCATGGCATTTGGAGCAAGTTTGAGCTCCCTGTGATTTTCTAAAATTCATCATAGAAATAGGAAAGATAGGGTTTGGTTAATATTTGTGAAGAAAAGGTCTCTGAAAAAATGTGCATGTTGCATCACCAGATAGATCATGATTTATAGAGTCACTAGAAATTTGAATCATCAAATTTGGAGTCCATTTGAATTGTTTATGGATTTTACAAGTTTCTGGAAAAAGAAAAAGACAAAGATTTTTACCCAAACAGGCTGGATCTGGGCGGCGGCGGCGCGCTGGGCGAAGTTTAGCAGCAGGGCGCCACTGGGCCGGCCCAGCGGTGACAGGGGTGACGTCGATGGCGTATTCCATGGAAGACGCCTTCCCGAGCCGGCGGCAGCGGCGAGCCTGCTTCACTTAAACAGGCGGGCCCGCCCGGTCGCCGACGAAGGGGCCCAGTGCCCAGGCCATCTCCTACCTCCCGCTCGAACAGAGTAGAGGCAGGGGAGGCAAGGCCGAGCGGGCGCCGGCGTCCTCCCCGGCGGTACCGGCCACCTCCGGCGATGCCGCGCATCAAGGCTTCGAAGGCCACGCCGATCTAACTGGGTGGCACGGTCACCCAGGCACCGGTCGAGCAGGCAGCGGCAGCGCGGACGAGGCTGACGGTGAGGTTGGGAACGCAGTGCTGCGTCATGAGAAGTATAAATGGAGTCCGGGAGAGGGCCGTGGGGAAGTGGGTGATGCTCTGGTGCAGGTGTGAGGGGGAGAGGAGCACCGGAGAGCTCGAATTTGAGCAGTGGCCGGTGGCAAGATTTCCGCCCATGGAGGTGAATGAGGGCACTAGGGGAGGAATGGATGGGCCTGGGGAGCGTACGGGCGAGAGAGAGAGCCAAAGGACTCCAGAGAGAGGCCTCGGGCGGCCTTATATGGCGAGGCAATGGTGCACCGCGGGTTTGTCTTGGCGAAGCTCGTGCTTTCGCTGCCACGGGCCACAGGAGTTAAATCATGTGTGTCTGGGGTGTTCCTGGATTCGGTCCAGAGCTAGGGAGAGAAGAGATAGAGCGGGGGAGGGCCAGAGCATCGCACGTGTGAGCTCGGCCATTGGGGCTCTCGGGCAGCCGGTGCGCGTGCAAAAGGAGGCAACAGGAGGGAGAAGGAGGAGGGGGCCAGGGGCGTAGCGTGTTGCGTACGTCGACGGGTATCGACTGGCGTGCGGGGGAGGCCCGAGGTGGTCGAGGGACGCGGCATCAATGGTCGGGAGCGCGATGACGTGCTCCAGAGCGCGTCTGTGGCCGGCATCCGCGGCTTTTCCGCGCGCACTCGCGCTTCCACTTTTGTTTGGTGGCTGCAGGGGGTGTAAACAATGTGGAAAGGGCATTGGATGCCTTGGGGATCCAGTAGAGGAGAGGAGAGGTGGAGAGAGAGTGAAAATGTTGCTGTCCAGAGAAGGAAAGTGGATCCATGCCCCCCTTCATCATTGCCTCTCGGGCAGGGAAGCACACCACAGTTAGAGTGGGACTAGGAGAGGTTGTGGGAAGAAGTTCAGCTCATGGAGATTAGTGGAAATGGCCCAAGCATGCATTTTAAGTTTCTGCCAGAAGGTGTTTGATGTGGGTTTGGGCAAGCAAATGGTCTTACCTTGTCATGAGGCTTGACAGGGTAAAATGGCATGAGAAAATAAGAGGTTCCACCAAGATTGAGTTCATTTGGGCAAAGTTGCCAATGCAACTTTTGTGAACCCTAGAAATCAACAGAAATGGACTTTCCAAGATTTAGTCATGAAAATCTGTTCTCCTTGATGCACCACTTGGTGTAGTGTCATCATTTGAGGTTATGAACATGTCCACAAAAGTTGAGATCAAAAGGAGAAAGTTTCCAATGTAGAGTTGTTCAAATTTGGTTCTGGACAGGAAGGGTTTTGGGGCACTTTGATCAAGTTAACTTGTTCTCCAACTTGTGCCACTTGGTTTAGATAAATTGTTAGACCATTTGAGCATGTTCACAAGGTTTGAGAACATCTGGACATGTTTGGCAGTGCAAAGTTGTTCAAACTTGAAAAAGAACAGAAGTGGTTTTGAGAGGGTTTCATGGGGTTATACTGTTCTCCATGACATGAGACTTGGCAATACCATCAAACATGTCATATGCGACATGCTAGAATTTTCTTGGAATTTTATGAAAATATTTCCTGTGGAAATATTTCAAATCCTTGAAATGAGCAGGAATGGTTTTGGGAGGTTTTGTCCAATATTTTGATCATGACCATGTGTTGAAACTCATATATATGGACAATATATGTCCTATGAGTTTCCCTAAATTTTGTCAAATATTTTTGAAGCAATAAAATAATTTTTCCCTATTAAAGACCATTTCTGGCCTTAAGAAAAAGCTTTTAAATAAAATAGGGAAATAACTTTTAAAATTATACTTTTATGGTTTCTGGGTGTCCTATATCTAATAGGAGTCAAATATATTTTGGAAAAAATTTTACTGCCCTAAATTAAGTACTTGCAGTGCAAATCTCAATTCAGGGGTTTTTAAAAAAACTAATTTTTGAAAATGCTATTTGGCCAAATTAATTTTGCAAGAAATTATTTTTATGCCCTATACACATGGCATGATCATTGGTTCAAGAGTTTGGAGCAAGGAGATGAAGTATAGGAGTTGGATGATTTATTTGATTTTTAGAGCACTTGCAAACAGCAGACAAAACCCAATCAAGGCAAGGTCCAAAACACTCAAAAGTTTTTTGTCAAACCACATTTTATCATGATTGTTAGCTTAAGTGTAGTGGCATCAAAATCAGGGTGTGACAACCGATGAACAATGATTTGTTTGACCAGTGCAAGGAGCTAAAGTTTTCTCTAAGATTGATCTTCGATCAGGTTATCACCAACTGAAGATTCGAGAGCAGGATATACCTAAGACAACTTTTACCACAAGGTACGGGCTATATGAGTATATCGTTATGTCATTTGATCTGACTAACGTGCCTGCCTATTTCATGAACATGATGAACAAAGTGTTTATGGAGTTTTTGGATAAGTTCCTCATGGTGATCATTGATGATATATTGGTGTACTCGAAGAAGGAAGAGGAGCATAAGGAGCATTTGCGTTTGGTACTTGAGAAGGTCAGAGAACATCAGTTGTATGCCAAGTTCAGCAAGTGTGATTTTTGGTTAAAGGAAGTTAGATTTCTCGGACATGTTATATCCAGAGAAGGAATAGCAGTAGACCCTACCAAGGTTGTTTCTATCACTAAATGGGTGGCACCCACAACAGTTGGAGAGATCAGGAGTTTTCTTGGACTCGCAAGATATTATCGGAGGTTCATTGAGAATATCTCCAGGATTGCAAAGCCCATGACAGCGTTGTTGAAGAAGGACACCAAGTTCAAATGTATTGTGGAGAGTGAAGCCAGTTTTTAGGAGTTGAAGAAACGTTTGGTTACAACCCCAGTGCTGATTCTTCCAGATCAATGAAAGGATTATCAAGTGTATTGCGACGCTTCACGTCGAGGACTTGGAGCAGTGCTTATGCAGGAAGGAAGAGTTGTTTCATATGCCTCACTACAGCTTAAACCTCATGAGTTGAATTATGCTATGCATGATTTGGAGTTAGCAGCCATAGTGCATGCGCTGAAGACATGGAGACATTTTCTCATCGGAAACCACTATGAGGTATACACGTATCATAAGAGTTTGAAATATATCTTCACACAGAAGGAGTTAAACCTCACGCAGAGGACATGGTTGGAGCTTATTAAGGATTATGATATGAAATTGCACTATCATCCCGGAAAGGCCAATGTAGTAGCAGATGCGTTGAGCCGCAAGAGTTATGTTAATACACTCATGACCGGAGGATTACACAATGAGTTAGCCGAAGACCTTCGCGAGCTATGTTTGGAAATAGTTCTAAGAGGTTATGTAGCATTGCTACGTCTTGAGCTTGCGTTGGTTTTTCCTTGAAGAGGAAAGGGTGATGCAGCAATAGTAGCATAAGTATTTCCCTCAGTTTTTGAGAACCAAGGTATCAATCCAGTAGGAGGCTCCTCAGAAATCCCACGCACCTACACAAACAAACAAGAAGTCGCAACCAACGCAATAAAGGGGTTGTCAATCCGTTCATGGCCACTTGCGAAAGGGAGATCTGATAGAGATAATATGATAAGATAAATATATTTTTGGTATTTTACGATATAGATTGGAAAAGTAAAGATGCAAATAAAAGTAGATTGAAAGCTTATATGATAAAATATAGACCCCGGGGCCATAGGTTTCACTAGTGGCTTCTCTCAAGATAGCTTAAGTATTACGGTGGGTGAACAAATTACTATCGAGCAATTGATAGAAAAGCAAATAATTATGAGATTATCTAGGCATGATCATGTCTATAGGCATCACGTCCGTGACAAGTAGACTGACTCCTGCCTGCATCTATTACTATTACTCCACACATCGACCGCTATCTGGCATGCATCTAGAGTATTAAGTTCATAAAGAACGGAGTAACGCATTAAGAAAGATGACATGATGTAGAGGGATAAACTCATGCAATCTCATATAAACCCCATCTTTTTATCCTCGATGGCAACAACACAATACGTGCCTTGCTTCCCCTGCTGTCACTGGGAAAGGACACCGCAAGATTGAACCCAAAGATAAGCACTTCTCCTATTGCAAGAAAGATCAATCTAGTAGGCCAAACCAAACTGATAATTTGAAGAGACTTGCAAAGATAACATAATCACACACAAAAGAATTCAGAGGAGACTCAAATATTTCTCATAGATAAACTTGATCATAAACCCACAATTCATCAGATCTCGACAAACACACCGCAAAAAGAGTTACATCGAATAGATCTCCAAGAAGATCAAGGAGAACATGGTATTGAGATTCAAAGAGAGAGAGAAGAAGCCATCTAGCTAATAACTATGGACCCGAATGTCTGTGGTAAACTACTCACAACTCATCAGAGAGGCTATGGTGTTGATGTAGAAGCCCTCCGTGGTTGATTCCCCCTCCGGCGGAGCGCTGACGAAGGCTCCAAGATGGGATCTCGCGGATACAGAAGGTTATAGTGGTGGAAATAGTTTTTCGTGGTCGCCTTTGATGTTCTCGGGGTACGTGGGTATATATAGGAGGAAGAAGTAGGTCAGTGGATGCCCGAGGGGCCCACGAGGTAGGGGGCGCACCTAGTAGGGGGGCGCACCCTCCACCCTCGTCGCCGCCTCAATTGCTTCTTGACTTGCACTCCAAGTCCTCTGGATCAAGTTTGTTCGAAAAATCACGCTCCCGAAGGTTTCATTCCATTTGGACTCCGTTTGATATTCCTTTTCTTCGAAACACTGAAATAGGCAAAAAACAGCAATACGGGCTGGGCCTCCGCTTAGTAGGTTAGTCCCAAAAATGATATAAAAGTGTAAAGTAAAGCCCATAAACATCAAAAACGGGTAATATAATAGCATGGAACAATAAAAAATTATAGATATGTTGGAGACATATCAAGCATCCCCAAGCTTAGTTCCTGCTCATTCTCGAGTACGTAAATGATAAAAACAGAATTTTTGATGTGGAATGATACCTAGCATAATTCTCAACGTAATTTTCTTTATTGTGGCATGAATGTTCAGATCCAAATGATTCAAAATAAAAGTTCATATTAACATAAGAAATACTAATACTTCAAGGATACTAATCAAAGCAATCATGTCTTCCCAAAATAACATGGCTAAAGAAAGTTCATCCCTACAAAATCATATAGTTAGGCTATGCTTCATTTTCATCACACAAAAATGCTCCCATCTTATACACCCCCGATGACAAGCCAAGCAATTGTTTCGTACTTAAATAATCTCAAACTTTTTCAACTTTCACGCAATACATGAGCGTGAGCCATGGATATAGCACTATGGGTGGAACAGAATATGATGATGGAGATTGTGTGGAGAAGATAAAAAAGGAGAATGTCTCATGACGAGGATAATCAACGGGCTATGGAGATGCCCATTAATTGATGTCAACATGAGGAGTAGGGATTTCCATGCAACGGATGCACTAGAGCTATAAATGTATGAAAGCTCAACAAAAGTAACTAGTGGGTGTGCATCCAACTTGCTTGCTCATGAAGACCTAGGGCATTTTGAGGAAGCCCATCGTAGGAATATACAAGCCAAGTTCTATAATGAAAAATTCCCACTAGTATATGAAAGTGACAACATATGAGACTCGCTATATGAAGAACATGGTGCTACTTTGAAGCACAAGTGTGAAAAAAGATAGTAACATTGCCCCCTTTTTTATTTTCTTTTTTTTGGGCCTTTCTCTTTTTATTTGGCCTTTCTTGTCTTTTTTTATTTGGCCTTTCTTTTTTTATTTGGCCTTTCTCTTTTTTTATTGGGGGACAATGCTCTAATAATGATGATCATCACACTTCTATTTATTTACAACTCATGAATTACAACTCAAAACTAGAACAACATATGACTCTATAAGAATGCCTCCGGTGGTGTACCAGGATGGGCAATGAATCAAGAGTGATATGTATGAAAATTTATGCATGGTGGCTTTGCCACAAATACGATGTCAACTACATGATCATGCAAGGCAATATGACAATGGTAATGTATGTCATGATGATAAACGGAACGGTGGAAAGTTGCATGGAAATATATCTCGGAATGGCTATGGAAATGCCATAATAGGTAGGTATGGTGGTTGTTTTGAGGAAGATATAAGGAGGTTTATGTGTGATAGAGCGTATCATATCACGGGGTTTGGATGCACCGGCGAAGTTTGCACCAACTCTCAAGGTGAGAAAGGGCAATGCATGGTACCGAAGAGGCTAGCAATGATGGAAGGGTGAGAGTGCGTATAATCCATGGACTCAGCATTAGTCAAAAGAACTCATATACTTATTGAAAAATCTACAATTCATCAAAAACCAGGCACTATACGCATTCTCCTAGGGGGATAGATTCGTAGGAAAAGACCATCGCTCATCCACGACCGCCACTCATAAGGATGCACAATCTAAGAACACCTCATGTTTCAAATTTGTTACACAACTTTAACCATACGTGCATGTTACGGGACTTGCTAACTTCAACACAAGAATTCTTTAAATTCATAATCACCCAACTAGCATGACTCTAATATCACTACCTCCATATCTCAAAACAATTATCAAGTATCAAATTGATCATATCATCCAATTCACTTCCTATGATAGTTTTTATTATACCCAACTTGGATGCTCACCATTCTAGGACCAATTTTATAAC
Organism: Aegilops speltoides; assembly: GCA_021437245.1. Classification (NCBI taxonomy): domain Eukaryota; kingdom Viridiplantae; phylum Streptophyta; class Magnoliopsida; order Poales; family Poaceae; genus Aegilops; species Aegilops speltoides. Next base: position 198,718,197 of record CM038144.1, on the reverse strand, counting down.
TGTCGGTGTACTAAGGTAGGGGTACCTCAGTACCCCAACTTGTGCACGGGCAGTTGCAGCTCCCCGCGGCTAGACCTACCACATGCTTGCCGGAGACCATCCCTGCTCCGTATCAAGCCATTCAAGAACAAAGTGTACAAGATGAAGATCAAGACCCGGCAAGAGGAGCTTGCCGGAAGGCCGCCCCGAGCTCAAGAATTACATCACTCACGCAAGGCCCTGGCGAGAGGAGCTCGCCGGGAGACTAGAAGATTACATCGTGGAAGACACGCCTTGGCGCTTATACGCGTCGGCGAGGGCCCGGAAGCGGCAAGTTACAGAGCCCGACAAGCTCCGGGCCCGCAAGACCAAGACCCGGCAAGGTACTTGCCGGGAGAGCTGCGCTATGTGCCCGCACTCCAGCTCATCTCGCCCACGCCGCCTTTGAGCCCTCTCCAGAGACGCAGCGTGGCGGGTGGCTGTGCAGCACTGGGGTGCGGTGGCACTCCACGGTGGTGGATCCATCGCCGTGGCGCACGGAGACGCAAGGGCGGAGCTTTTGGGTCGACGGTGACGGCATTAAATGCCCTTGTCCCCTACTATCAAAGTAGGTAGAAACCACTGCTCAAGCAATTGTAGCTCCACTTGTTCCCGACTGCTCCAACTACCACCTCTTTTACATTTTACCCTCTCTCCCACGCTGACACCTGTTGGTGACCCCTTTGCACTATAAAAGGAGGCCCATGCGCAACGAGGGGGTTCAATCCTTGGCAACTCCCACGCCGGTGTAGCTACTCTGTAGCTCTTCAAGCCCCGAGCCTAATACAACACAAAGCAGCAGAGGGTTTTACGCGCCCATCGCGTCGAAGCTGGGTAAAATCCGCCGCTGCATCGCCTCGATCCGCTCTCAGTGCCTCCTCCGCCTCGCATCAAGACTCACGAAGGGCCCGGCCCCATAGGTGCTCGCGGCGGGCGTGTCCCCTCACGCCCCGCCCCGACATCTTTGGCGCGCCAGGTAGGGGGCGTCGAGGTTGTGCGGACCTGATCCGGCATTCGCGCGGGCGCGTTCTTCATCAACCTCTCCAGTTTCATCGGCGACTTCATCGACAACTGCGCCATGGCCCCGAAGACGAGGGCTTCAAGGGTTGCAGACCCGTCTGCGTCTCACCCGCCGCCACCGGAGCCAGCGGTGGGCGGAGGAGACGCCAATGAAGGGTGGACACCGCGAGGGTACTCGGCGCCACCAGATCTGTGGCAGGGACGGATGACCGCGCCTCGGTCTCCGTGGATCCACGCCCATCTCAGCGCACGCGGCGACCCAGCAGCGCCATATCACGGGAGGTGGTATCCGCTTTGCTTTGGGCAAGAACATGCCGAGGCTCGCGGGTGCTCCGGACCGCTGTCCATGCATGAGCAAAGCGAAGTGCCGGGTGGGATCTGCTCCTCCTATCGCTATTAGGAGTCCGAGCATATCCCGCTCGCGCCGCCGCCCCGCCCTCTATTCCGCAAGCGATCTCCTCGAGCGCCACGCCGCCGTCGAGGACACGCCATCGAGCCCGAGCCCAGCGAGGAAAGCTCGTGCTCACTCCGCGAAGCGCAGCTCCTCGAGCGCTCTAAGCCCGGCGAGGGCAGCTCGTGCTCGCTCCGCAAACGATCTCCCCGAGCTCTGCGCCGCCGCCGAGGACGCACCATCGAGCTCCACCGACAAGTGCAAGGAACGAGAAAAAGAAAAGCTAAGTCGCCGAGCTTTTGTGCGAGCACTCCTTAATTCCATGCTTTTATATGTTATATCCTCGTGCGTTCGTCCCCAGCGCAAAACCTGTGCGCGGAGGAGCTCGCTCTGTGAATAGTCGCACCCTTATCTTGCTTCGAGCACACAACGAAGTTAAAAGTGAGCGCGACAAGCTTCGCGCGCCCTTGTTTCGCTTCCGAGTCCGCCAAGAGTTAAGCTGCCGCGACCGACACAAGAAGGCTGCTGCGGAAGCGACACCAGCCGGCCAGGCTGGCCGATGTTCCGCACTCAGCAAGTGTGTTAAGCACCGGCAAGTTCCCTAGAAGCGTAGGGTGAAAGCGCACAAAAGATGTAAAGTAGAGGGTGTAACGTGGCAAGCCTTGCCGTGAGATGTCCTTCGTATGAGAGACTTGTGCGCGAGAGGAGCCAAGTCGTGGTCCAGTTGCGCCCTTGCCTTGTTTCCGAGTCCGCTCGGCAAACACAAGCGCTTCAGTGTGGCCCGCAAGGTTGCTTGCGGAAGCAACACCAGCCAGCGGGCTGCTTGATGTTCCGACTTTCAAGAAGCGTGTTCGCGACCGCAAGCTCCCCAAAACGAGAGTGCAAACATACGAAGGGCAAGGCACGGCATCGTATTGCAAAGTCAAGATTTATATACATACACATGTACATGATGAAGGTGTTGCAGATCTATCTCAGCTGTTTTCATGGCCGAAATTGCAGCAACAAGAAGAAACCAAAAGAGCGCGCCAATACTAGGCCCCGCAAGCCGTGGTTGCTTTGGGGCCTGCCGCCAAGATTCGTCTCCGCGAGCAGCGTCACCGGGGCTGCGAGTACTAAGATTCGCCTCCGCAAGCCGAGTTGCTGGGGCTGCTCAGTCGATAAGTTTTTCATCCTCGTCATGCATCCTCCTATGGACCGGGAAGGCGGGCTGCGTCTTTGAACGAGCGTGTCTTGTAAAACCCAGACGCGGAGGAGCCAAGTCGTGGCCCGATTATGCATTTGTTTTGTTTCCGAGTCCGCTCAACAAACACAAGTGTGTTGCTGCACCTTACCTTGCTTCCGAGCCCGCTCAGCAAGTTAAGCGTCCGAATCGGCCCGGCAAGGTTGTTTGCCGGAAGCAACACCGCCAATGGCTGTCCCAAGACTCGGCAAGCATGTTCGCCTGCAAGCTCCCCGATAGCGTAAGAACATACAAGGCACGAAGTCAAGTAAAAGACTCAGTCCGCAAGTTTTTCCTCTTTTCATTAAAAACATCCTAGTTTAATACAAGTCCATAGAGGATGAAAAACATGATAGAGAGGATTACAAGTTTCTAATATAGCTAAGGCCCGAGGGCTTACAAGTTAAAAAGATAAGGTGCCCGTGATCCTCTCCTGCTTTCTCTGCTCAGAGTTCAGGAGGTAGGTCAGGAGCCCCGGCAAGAGAAGCTTGCCGGGGAGGGCGAAAGGAGCGCCTAGGAGAGCGCGGCGGTGAGCGCCCACTGCGGCCCGCGGGTGGCGTGCCCTCAGGAGCTGCGCAAGGTGACGGGCATGGAGGAGCGCGCCCCCGGAGAGCTACGGGCGCAGAAGACACCAAGAGAACTTCCGGGGCCGCCAGAGCTTGGCGGAGACGGCGCGGAGGCAGAGCTTGAAGATGGGGTAGTGGGACGTCAATCTGCTGTCAAGGGCTCCTCGCCCTCGTACTCACGAACGGCCTTGCCGCCGCTCCCCTCTTCCTCTTCGCCGCTTTCACGCCACCGCCCAAGGAGACGGCCCGGGGAGTTGAAGGCCGGCGACCGGATTGTGGGGTCGCCGGTGGCGCGCGAGGCAGCGGTGTCCGACGCCTAGTCGGACCCGCCATCCCCCTCGTCGTCGCTGTCGCTCCCTCCTCGTCACTCTCGCCGAGGAGGAGCCTTCGCTATCCGAGGAGCTGTCCACACAGATCTCACCCGGTCCCGTAGTCCCGAAGACCTTGACGGCGAGAAGGTCGCCCTCCATTAACTTGAAATGGAGGGTAAACCCCGCCGTCAAGCTATGGATCTGGCGAATGTCTTCCACCCTCGGTCGAAGAACATCACGCCGGGCTGGGGACACGACACTCACCCGAAAGTGCCGCTGATCCCACAGCCCCTCGCGCGCAACTCCATCACGCGGGTGGATCCGTCCCATCGCGTCATAACGGGCCGGCAGCCGAGGCGGCGACGAGGCGCCGCGAAGCTTGATGAAGAACTCCTGTGGGTCATCTCGGTGTGGACCGCGATCGTGGGATGGAGACGTCGGGGAGACGGGAGGCGATCACCGCGACCGCCTCTCCCTCGACCGCCTCGCCACGCCCTCGGCCTCGTCATGCACGCCCTCCCTCTCCCTCTCGGGGCGGCTCCGCCCGCCATGGGAGCGGGTAGGGAGAGGTGCGCTGCCGGGAGGCGACCCTCGCTGCCACCGCCGAAGAACTGGATTTCTCCTCCATGGCGAGAGAAGAACGGAAGATGAAGACGAAGGAGAAGAGGATGAGTGTGGCCATTGTGCTCCCCTTCCGCCCCTTTTAAAGGGGCGAGGTGGGGACTCAACCGCCCCGCTCGACCAATCGGGAAGCGAGGAGGCCAGAGGAGCGGGGCCGACTCGCCTTCTCCGCCCGTGACGGCTCGGTCTCCCACCTTCACCGCCCACGACCCCTGTGCATGAGGGCCGCGTGGCGAAAAAGCGGAGCCGGAGCGACGGGTGAAACGACCTCGCTCTGCACCACATGCTTGCCGGAGACCATCCCTGCTCCGTATCAAGCCATTCAAGAACAAAGTGTACAAGACAGAAGATCAAGACCCCGGCAAGAGGAGCTTGCCGGGAAGGCCGTCCCAGGCTCAAGAATTACATCACTCACGCAAGGCCCTGGCGAGAGGAGCTCGCCGGGGAGACTAGAAGATTACATCGTGGAAGACACGCCTCGGCGCTATACACGTCCCGGCGAGGGCCCGGGAAGCGGCAAGTTACAGAGCCCGACAAGCTCCCGGGCCCGGCAAGATCAAGACCCCGGCAAGGTACTTGCCGGGAGAGCTGCTGTGTGCCCGCACTCCAGCTCATCTGCCCACGCGTCGCCTTGAGCCCTCTCCAGAGACGCGTGGCGGATGGCTGTGCAGCCTGGGGGGTGCGGTGGCACTCCACGGTGGTGGATCCATCGCCGTGGCAGACGGAGACGCAAGGGCGGGAGCTTTTGGGGTCGACGGCGACGGGCATTAAATGCCCTTGTCCCCATCACAAAGTAGGTAGAAACCACTGCTCAAGCAATCGTAGCTCCTTTGTTCCCAAGACTGCTCCAACTACCACCTCTTTTACATTTTACCCCCTCTCTCCCACGCTGACACCTGTTGGTGACCCCTTTGCACTATAAAAGGAGGCCCATGCGCAACGTGGGGGTTCAATCCTTGGCAACTCCCACGCCGGTGTAGCTACCATGAGCTCTTCAAGCTCCCGAGCCTAATACAACACAAAGCAACAAGAGGGTTTTACGCGTCCATCGCGCCCCAAGCCGGGTAAAATACGCCGCGTGCATCGCCTCGATCCGCTCTCAGGCCTCCTCCGCCTCGCATCAAGACTCACGAAGGGCCCTGCCCCATAGGTGCAAGCAAGGCGTGTCCCTCACGCCCGCCCGACAATAACCATAGCAAACACCATGCTGTTCTAGCAGAATCTCAAAATAATATAAGTGAAGCATGAGAGACTAACAATTTCTACAAAATTAAGCCACCGCCGTGCTCTAAAAGATATAAGTGAAGCACTAGAGCAAAAACTATCTAGCTCAAAAGATATAAGTGAAGCACATAGAGTATCCTAAAAATTCCAATCAAGTGGGTTTCTCCCAAAAGGTGTGTACAGCAAGGATTATTGTGGAAAACTAAAATGCAAATACTAATTTCATACAAGACGCTCCAAGCAAAACACATACCATGTGGCGAATAAAAATATAGCTCCAAGTAAAGTTACCCATAAACGAAGACGAAAGACGGGATGCCTTCCGGGGGCATCCCCAAGCTTAGGCTTTTGGCTATTCTTGAATATCTTGGGGTTCCATGGGCATCCCCAATCTTAGTCTCTTGCCACTCCTTATTCCATAGTCCATCAAATATTTACCCAAAACTTGAAAACTTCACAACACAAAACTCAACAGGAAATCTCATAAGCTCCATTAGTGAAAGAAAGCAAAACCACCACATAAGGTACTGTAATTAAATCATTATCTATTTATATTGGTGTTAAACCTACTATATTTCAACTTTTCTATGGTTCATACCCTTACATACTAGCCATAGATGCATTAAAATAAGCAAACAACACACGAAAAGCAGAATCTGTCAAAAACAGAACAGTCTGTAGAAATATGTAATCTCGAACGCTTCTGGAACTCTAAAAATCCTACCAAAATAGGAAGTCCTGGGAAATTTGTCTATTGATCTACAGCAAAAATAATCAACACAAAAACACATTTCTGTGAATTACCAAAATTATTCTCGTGCGTGCAAAGTTTCTGTTTTTCAGCAGAATCAAATTAACTATCACCATAGGTTATCCCATAGGTTCTACTTGGCACAAACACTAATTAAAACATAAAAACACATCTAACCAGAAGGTAGATGCAAAATTTATTACTAAACAGAAACAAAAACAAAAAACAAAAATAAAATTGGGTTGCCTCCCAACTAGCGCTATCGTTTAACGCCCCTAGCTAGGCATAAAAGCGAGGATAGATTTAAGTAGTGCCATAATAATAAGATAGATCACAAAAACTCATCTCATATTCTCTACGTTCAGCAGAAAGTTTTCTTTGAGGCAAGAAAAAGTAATCAAAAGGGTTAAATTTAATGGGACAAAAGTCCCCAAGATCAATCTCAGGAGGTACGGGTTCCTCCTTTGGCCCTTCATATTGCACAACGAATTCATCATTATAGGCGTTCTTTTGGCAGAACTTCGTGAGCCTATACTCAAGAGAGTATCCTAGCTCATTGTTTTGAAGAGCAAAATCATTATTAAGTTCAGAAATTCTATCAACTAGGACATTGGTAGGAACCTTTTTTTCTAAGGTTTTCATTAAAAGCAACATAGTCCAAAGATTGAAACCGCCTAATTTCCTCTTGATCAAAGATGATTGCTTCTATGGGAGGACGGCCGGCGTACACCCTATAGTGCGCAAAGATTTCTTTGGCCTCTCTTATTATAAATCTAAACTCATGAGCCAAAAAGATAGTAGCAGCGTGCTTGACAAAAGAATGCTCAATATTAGAAAATTCCAGGAAAATTCTTTGTATGCACGGATGCATATGGATAAATTGTCTTTCAAGCTCAACTACAAGCATAGCGATAGCATCCACAAGACTACTAGTTCTATGAAGAGTAGAACCACCCATAGAAGGTAAAGCACCGGCACAAGTAAATAAATCTTGAATAACCCCTTTTCCAATAATATTACCACTACCGATTTGAAACTTTTTAGTATGCAAAATATGGGGTTCTTCAGCAAGAGCATCAGAATTTCGCATGTTATCATTATTGTCCGTATCGAAAATAATCTCCCCAATTTCAGACATAACGGCAAACAAGAGTGAGGAAGAAGAAGAGGGCAAGCGAATAAGAGAGGAGATTGGGAAAGAGAGGGTGAATAAAACGGCAAGGGTGAAGTGGGGGAGAGGAAAACGAGAGGCAAACGGCAAATAATGTAAATGCGAGGGAGATGAGTTTGTGATGGGTACTTGGTATGTCTTGACTTGAGCGAAGACCTCCCCGACAACGATGCCAGAAATCATTCTTGCTATGTCTTGAGCTAGCGTTGGTTTTCCTTGAAGAGGAAAGGGTGATGCCAATAGTAGCGTAAGTATTTCCCTCAGTTTTTGAGAACCAAGGTATCAATCCAATAGGATGCTCCTCAGAAGTCCCACGCACCTACACAAACAAACAAGAACTCGCAACCAACACAATAAAGGGGTTGTCAATCCCTTCACGACCACTTGCGAAAGTGAGATCTGATAGAGATAATATGATAAGATAAATATAGTTTTGGTCTTATATGATATAGATTGGAAGCGAATAATTATGAGATTATCTAGGCATGATCATGTATATAGGCATCACGTCCATGACAAGTAGACCGAGTCCTGCCTGCATCTACTACTATTGCTCCACACATCGACCGCTATCCAGCATGCATCTAGAGTATTAAGTTCATAAAGAACGGAGTAACACATTAAGAAAGATGACATGATGTAGAAGGATAAACTCGTGCAATATGATATAAACCCCATCTTTTTATCCTTGATGGCAACTATACAATACGTGCCTTGCTGCCCCTGCTGTCACTTGGAAAGGACACCGCAAGATTGAACCCAAAGCTAAGCACTTCTCCCATTGCAAGAAAGATCAATCTACTAGGCCAAACCAAACTGATAATTCGAAGAGACTTGCAAAAATAACTTAATCACACATAAAAAGAATTCAGAGGAGATTCAAATATTTCTCATAGATAAACTTGATCATAAATCCACAATTCATCGGATCTTGACAAACACACCGCAAATAGAGTTATATCGAATAGATCACCAAGAAGATTAAGGAGAAGATGGTATTGAGATTCAAAGAGAGAGAAGAAGGCATCTAGCTAATAACTATGGACCCGAAGGTCTGTGGTAAACTACTCAAAACTCATTGGAGAGGCTATGGTGTTGATGTAGAAGCCCTTCGTGGTTGATTCCCACTCTGGTGGAGCGCCGGCAAAGGCTCTAAGATGGGATCTCGCGGATACAAAAGGTTACGGTGGTTGAAATAGTTTTTCATGGTCGCCTTTGATGTTCTCGGGGTGCGTGGATATATATAGGAGGAAGAAGTAGGTCGGTGGACGCCCGAGGGGCCCACGAGATAGGGGGGCGCGCCCAATAGGGGGGAGCACTCTCCACCCTCGTGGCCACCTCGGTTGCTTCTTGACTTGCACTCCAAGTCCTCTGGATCACGTTTGTTCCAAAAATCGCGCTCCCTAAGGTTTCATTCCGTTTGGACTCCGTTTGATATTCCTTTTCTTCAAAACACTAAAATAGGCAAAAAACAGCAATACAGGCTGGGCCTCCGGTTAGTAGGGTAGTCCCAAAAATGATATAAGAGTGTAAAGTAAATCCCATAAACATCCAAAACAGGTAATATAATAGCATGGAACAATAAAAAATTATAGATACGTTGGAGACGTATCAAGCAGCATTGGAAATTCAATCCACTTTGATGGGTAAGATCAGAAAAGCCCAGAACACTGACAAAGAGATTGCCGAGATAAAGGAAATAATGAGTAAAGGAAAGGCTAAAGGATTTCATGAGGATGAGCATGATACTTTATGGTTTGAGGATCACATTTATGTGCCTAACGACCCCGAGATCAGGAAGTTGATTCCGCAGGAGGCCAATGATTCACCGTATTCGATTCACCCAGGAAACACTAAGATGTATCTGGATTTAAGGAAAGATTCTAGTGGACAATAATGAAGAAGGATATTGTCGAATATGTAGTAGTACGTGATGTATGTCATAGAGTTAAGGCAGAGCATCGGAAGTTAGCTGGATTACTATAGCCATTGCCGATACCCGAATGGAAGTGGGATAAGCTTGGCTTGGATTTTATCAATGGATTGCCCAGGACTCGTTCAGGTTATGACTCTATCTGGGTTGTAGTCGATCGTTTGACAAAAGTATCTCATTTCATCCCGGTGCTAAGTTTGACCACCTATACGAGTGCTAAGTTGGCGAAGATTTACATGACCGGGATCGTATGTCCGCATGGAGTTTCGAGGACCATTGTATCGGATAGAGGACCCCAATTCACCTCAAAGTTCTTGAATCAGTTGCATGAGACTTTGGGTACTAGGCTAGAGCTCAGTACAGCCTTTCATCCATAGACAGATGGACAGACCGAGAGAGTCAATCAGATTCTGGAGGACATGTTGAGAGCTTGTGTGCTAGATTATGGATCCAGTTGGGACGACAATTTTCCATATGCAGAGTTCTCTTATAACAACTTATCAAGCTAGTTTGAAGATGGCCCCTTTCGAAGCTTTTTACAGAAGGAGGTGCAGGACACCGTTATTGTGGGATGAAGTTGGAGATCGACAGTTGTTCGGACAGATTTAATCAAAGATTCTGAGGAGAAGGTTAAGTTGATTCGTGACAGACTCAAGGTATCCCAGTCCAGGCAGAAGAGTTACGCGGATTCTAAACGCAAGGAGACAGTTTACGAAGTTGGAGACAGAGTATACCTTCGTGTGTCCCCGCTTCGAGGAGTTAAGTGTTTTGGAGTTAAGGGAAAGCGAGCACCATGTTTTGTGGTACCATACCGAGTTTTGGAACGTATGGGAGAAGTTGCTTACAAGCTAGAATTGCCAGAAGGATTGTCATGAGTTCATGATGTGTTTCACGTTTCCAAGTTGAAGAAGTGCCACGCAGAGATGGCCGATATTCCTCTGAGAGATACAGTGCCACTGGAAGCAATTCAGTTAGACAGTGATTTGACTTATGAGGAGAACCCAATAAAGATTCTCGAGTTTTCTAGTCGAGTCACTCGCAGCAAGGTTATAGGGTTTTGCAAAGTTTAGTGGAGTCACCATACCGAGGAGGAAGCCACCTGGGAGCGAGAAGAAGACCTTCGTAGAGACCACCCAAACCTTTTTGTTGACTAACCCGAATCTCGAGGGCGAGATTCATCTTAAGGGGGTAGGTTTGTAACATCCCAATTTTCAATTTGGATGTTATACATAGATCATCATATGCATATCATATTTATTCTTGCATTTGTTTGAGATCCTAGAAATCTTAAGCAACTCAAGGATCCACGGAGAGAGTTGGAGGTTTCACAAAATTCATATTTGAATTTATTTCAAATTTGAAGAAAGGATCAATTCGATTTTATTATTTTTCTCTCCATTTATTTCCAATATTAGAAATAATTGAGAGAAGATAATATGACTTCTTCAAATTCAGAGAAATATTGGAGAAAGAATTTCAAAATCAAATTTGATTTTTCTAGTATTTTATTTGCTATTTTATTTGAATTAGAAAAATATGCATTTTTCAAAATTGCATTTTTAGGCCAGAAAAATGTTCACTTTGTTCTAAATATTTTATTTAGACAGTGAAAATTGTTTTTTGCATTTTTTAGAAGTTTTTTTATATTTACTAGGATTTTTCCTTTTCGGGTGAAATATATTTAAAAATAAATTCCCGGACCGACTAGGCCGGAGCCCAGCCGGCCCACTCCCGCGCGCCGCCGCCTTCCCCTGTCGCCGTGCCACGCACGGACCCCGAGGGGAGTCCGAGTCGGACTCTCCCCGGGCGGGCCCCCTCCCCAAGCAACGCCATCGCCCCACCCTCTTATAAGCCGCCGCCACCCCACCCCCTCGTCCCCATCGCCCCCGCAGCCAGACCATCACCGCCGCCGCGCGCACCGCCTGCCGTCATCGCCATCGCCGCACATCTGCTACTCGCCGATGCCCTTGCCGACGCTTCACGCCATTGCCGCCCCACGCCAACAAGATGCCCGCCTCACGGATTCGCTGAAGCCGCCGCCGTCGAACGCCGGTTTCGTCCGGTTTTAGGTATAAAACCGTTGGTTTATTTTAAAACCGTAGATCTATTTTTTTGTTAATAGATCGGTTGGTTTTTTTTGGTTTAGATCTAATCTGCGAACGTTCGGTCGTTAGTTAGTTTTAACGAACGAATTCGTTCGTTTGTCTCTGTTAGCGGACGTTCGCGCCGTAGTCTTTTTCTTTTTCTTTTATTTTTGGCCAGGGACTTATCTGCGATTATTTTTTTCGTAATTCAGCCCCTGATGTCCAAACTAGTATAACTTTTTACTCGTTTATCCAAATTAGATGAAACCAATGCCAAAACCTTCGTATCGAAGCCCTCTTTCTAGTTCATCAACTTGAACATGATTTTGGTACTGTAAAATTTGACTTTAGTCCAGTTTAGTAAACGATCTTGTTTCGTTCGTATTTTGAGTTTCATTGCTCCATTTGATTTTGAATCTTTTTGCAAACCGTAGCTAATCACATGTACCTGCTGTTAAGAACTAATTCACATGTTAATACTGCTGTTAGGTTTGACTCTTGCTAGTTTAAGCTGTTGCTTGTTCTGTGTTCGATTAGGTTATTTTCTCAAGTTTTCACGTGTTTCGTTTGAGTGATTTCTTATGAATGCTATTGTTTGTCTATGCTAGATTACCCGGAGTGGGAAGCTTGTTACTACAAATCTCTAGAGTTTGCAGATCATCAGCAAGGCAAGTTACACTTTGATCATACTCTTTTTATACCCATTTTTAACTATGCATTAGTTCTGCCCCACAAATACTTGCATTGGTAGGATTGGGAACATGTGGTTTTGGTTGTACAGCTTGAGGTAGGAACCTAATAACTTTGGAGCACCCCGGGGAATATACGTTATGCTTATTATTGCTTAGCCATGTGTCGGGGCGTCTCTGCGGCCACGAGCACCTATGGGGCAGGGAGCCCCTTCTAGTCCGGCAAGGGAGCGGAGGGCGTGCGCAGAGCAGATCGAGGTCGAGCGCGCGGGGGAGACGGGCGATTTTTACCCAGCTTCGGAGCTCTCCGGAGAGATAAAACCCCTACTGCTGCTTCGTGTTTGTATTTGTTCTTGCTCGAGAACGCGAGCGTATGGTGGTGTTGGATCTACGGACTGTGGAACTCCAGTGTGGAAAAGTTCCGACTCGCCCAACCCCTCTCACGCGCATGGGCCTCCCTTTTATAGTCTCAAGGGGCACCCATGTGGCAGCGAGGGAAGAGGGGTAAAAGAGTAAAACGCAGGTTGGTACAACAAGAACCAACAAAGTGTCCCTACCTAACTCGACGGCAGGGACAAGGGCATTTAATGCCCGTCCGGTCGCCTCTAACAAAGGCAAAGAAACGACCATTAGGTGCGCCACCGATCGCCACGATGGCCTCCTTGTCAGCTCCGCTTGCCACCTCGCCCGCATGGCTGTGCGGCGCCCGCCACGTGCTCTCGGATGGCCTGTGGTGACACGTCGTTGGGTGTGCTGGAGTCTTGGGTGGCAATTTTGCGCTGCAAGTGCCTTGCCATGACCCTTCTTCTTGTTGTGCCGCAAGTTGCGTTGCCGCTGGCCTTGCCGGACGCGCTGGGCGCGCGGCAAGTTCCTCCGAGCACCTTGGTTGGCCTTCCCGCAAGCTCCTCTTGCCGGGCCTTTGTCTTCTTAGTTGGTACTTTGTTCTTGAATGGCGAATAGGAAATGACGGAGGGTCTTGGCGGGCGCCCGGCAAGCCTTGCCGCTGGCGCCGCGATCGCCTGCAGACAAGTTCGGGTACTAAGGTACCCCTACTTTAGTACATCGACAGAGCCCCGGGTCTGGGCCATACACGGTGCCGAGCGTTGTTGGGCCAGGCCCAAAACAGTGCACGGGCACGCGCGGCCTGGGTCCACACACAATCCACTCTGCTTCCACCGCGTCCTCCCGCAACGGCGTGCGTCGATTGCGGATTCGTGGGAGGCGCGGGTAGTGTGCGCAATTTTCAAGGCATCCACCCCTGTGATCACGGGGCAGGGTGAGGTCACTTCATCTGTCGCCCCGGCTTCGCCTCCCTGCCACGCGGCTCCCATGCGCGTGGGGTCGTGGGCGGTGAAGGTGGGAAACCGAGCCATCACGGCCGGAGGTGGTGGGTCGGCCCCGTTCCTCTGCTCTCCCCGTGCTCCGATTGGCTGAGCAGGGCGGCCGAGCCCCCACCTCGCCCCTTAAAAAGGGGCGGAAGGGGAGCGCAAAAATCCCGCACTTCCTCCTCTTCTTCTTTCTTCAACTTCTGCTTCTCTTCCTCTCATCTGCCATGGAGGAAGGGAACCCTGGTCCTTCATCGGTGGCGGCAAGGGTCGCCACCAGGCAGCGCGCCTCTCCCTGTCCCGCGCCAGTGGTGGCGGAGCCGGCCACGAGGGGAAGAGGGAGGGGGCGAGGTCGTGGGCGAGGTCGAGGGCGTGGTCGGAGCGCTCGGGGAAGAGGCGGCCGGGGCGGTGCGCCACCCCCGCCTCCGCCGGCAGTTCTCTCCTCGAGGCGGTCCACACGGGGGACAATCCCTGGGAGTTCTTTGTCAAGCTGTGCCGGGCACCTCGTCGTCGCCTCCATCTTCCGGCTCCGTTCGCGAGCGCGATGGAGCCGGACCCGCCCGAGATGTTGGAATTGCGCATGAGGGGTTGTGGGATCAGCGGCACGCGAGTTAGTGTCGTATCCCCAGCCCCCGGCATGATGTATTTCGATCGAGGGTGGAAGACGTTCGCCCGCATCCACAGCTTGATGGCGGGGTTCACCCTCCATTTTAAGTTAATGGAGGGCGACCTTCTCGCCGTCAAGGTCTTCGGGGACTCCGGCACCCGGGCGAGATGTTGCGTGGACAGCTCCTCCGATAGCGAAGACTCCCCCTCGAGCGAGAGTGACGAGGAGGAGAGCGACAGCGACGACAAGGACGGCGGTGAGTCCGACTAGGCGTTGGTCGTCGCCTCGCGCGCCACCGGCGACCCCATCATCCGAGTCGCCGGCCTTCTGAACTCCCCGGGGCCATCTCCTTGGGCGGCTGGCATAGGGAGGCTGCGGAAGAGGAAGAGGGGTGGCGGCAAGGCCGTCAAGTCGGAGTACGAGGGCATGGTGCCCTCGACAGCGTGCTGACGTCCTGCCGCCTCGTCTTCGAGCTCTGCTTCCGGCGCCTCCGTCTCCGCCAAGCTCCTGGCCGGCTCCCGGGATGTTCTCTTGGTGTCTTCTGGCACCCGTAGCTCACCTAGGCGCCCCTTTTGCCCTTCCCGGCAAACTTCTCTTGCCGGGGCCTCATTGACCTACCTCCTGAAGAGAGAAACAGGAGAGGGATTACGGGCATCTTATCTTTTTTTTTAATTTGTAAGCCTTCGGTCCTTAGTTGCATTTAAAACTTGTAATCCTCTCTTTCATGTTTTTCATCCTCTATGGACTTGTACTAGAATGGGATGTTTTTTAATGAAAAGAGGGGAATGCTTGCCGGGTTATATCCTTCACTTGATTCATGCCTTGTATGTTTCCACCCCACGCTTTTAGGAACTTGCGGTGCAAGCACACTTGCTGAGAAAAGCGGAACATCAGAGTTCACCGCTGGCGGTGCTGCTTCCGGCAAGAAACCTTGTCGGGCCAGTTGCAGCGCACTTTTATTGTTGAGCGGACTCGAAAACAAATCAAGGGCTTAACTTAGTCGCGATTCGGCTCCTCAAGCCTGAGTTTTTCCATACAAGGCACGCTCGCTCAAGGACGCGGCCTCGCATTCTCCAGTCCATAAGAGGATGCATGATGAGGGATGAAAAACTTATCTAATATCACAGCCCCTGGCAACTCTGGCTTGTCGGGACGCAGGAGCCTGCGCCCTTTTCTTTGGTTCTCGCCTGCTGGCATCGCAGCCCCCGGCGACCCTGGCCTGCCGTGGAGGGACCTTGGTGCCTGCAGCCCCCGGCAATGCGTATCTTGCCGGGGCTCAGGTGCTGGTGCGCCTTCTTGCCCCTTTCTTGTCGCTGTTATTTTAGTTATGAGAATAACTTAGACAGCGCCACAATAAGTTACTTTTTGTGATGTAACTTCGTGTCGGGCAATGCAATGCTATGTTTCACCCTTTGTATGTTCATACTCTACGCTTTTAGGGGACTTGCCGGTGCATACAGGCTTGCTGAGTGCGGAACATCAGCAGCCCGCTGGCGGTGTTGCCTTCGGCAAGAAACCACGTCGGGCTAGTTGCAGCGCGCTTTCATTGCTGAGCGGACTCGAAAACAAATCAAGGGTGCAACTTAGCCACGAGTCGGCTCCTTCGCACACAAGTTTCCCATACAAAGGACGTCCCACGACAAGGCTTGCTACGTTACATCCTCTACTCCATTACATCCCTTGTATGCTTTTACCCTACGCTTTTAGGAAACTTGCCGGTGCAAACACACTTGCTGAGTGCGGAACATCAGCAGCCCGCTGGCGGTGCTGTCTCCGGCAAGAAACCTTGTCGGGCCAGTTGCAGCGCACTTTTATCGTCGAGCGGACTCGAAACAAAGCAAGGGCGCAACTTAACCACGAGTTGGTTCCTCTGCGCACAGGTTTTCCATACAAGGCATGAACGTTCAAGGAATATAACGTAGAAATTTAAAACTGAGAGTGTTCTGTACTCAAACTTGGGCAACTTAGCTTTTCTGTCTTCTGCGCCCCGGCAGGGCCGCACTTCTCCCTTGATTCCCTCCCTTGTACGTTTTCACCCTCACGCTTTCAGGGAACCCGCCGGTGCAAACACACTTGCTGAGTGCGGAACATCAGCAGCCCGCTGGCGGTGTTGCCTCCGGCAGGAAAAACTCGTCGGGCTATTTGCAGCGCGCTTTCATCGTCGAGCGGACTCGAAACAGCTCAAGGGCGCAACTTAGCCGCGATTCGACCCCTTTGCGCACAGGTTTTCCATACAAGGTACGGCCTTTCAAGGAATGTGACTCAAAAGTTTGGAGCTGAGTGTTCTCTTTGCTCTACTGGCCGGTGGAGCTCGATGGCGCGTCCTCGACGGCGGCGCAGCACTCCGGAGAAGTGCGCCTGCCGGAGTAGGCACCAGAGCTGTTCTTGCCGGGCTTAGTCTTTGGTAGAACTGCCTTTGCCTTCTTGCACTTGCCGGTGGAGCTCGATGGTGCGTCCTCAATGGCAGCGCAGCACTCCGGAGAGGTGCGCTTGCCGGAGTGGGCATCAGAGCTAATCTTGCCGGACTTGGCATTCTTCTTCCCCCGGGGAGCTTCAGCGGCAAGTGGCTCGCGCTCTGCTGCGGCTGCTGCTTCCCGGTAGATCTTGTCGGTGCAGATAAGTGCATCCTTCTTGTCACCTTGGACAGAAATGACACTTATCGGACCAGGCATCTTGAGCACATTGTAGGCGTAGTGAGAGGCTGCCATGAACTTGGCGAAGGCCGATTTGCCTAGTATCCCATTGTAGGCAATGGGATATCAGCAACATCAAACGTGACCTCTCTCGTCCCGGAATTCAGCTCGCTGCCAAACGCCATCGGGCGGTGTGATCTTCCCTTCGCTTGCTCCTTCCCGGATTTATCCCTTGAAAGGTACCAGTTTCTTGAGCTCATTGTCCGGGATCCGGAGCTTCTTTAGCATCGCGGAGGAAATTCGATTCAGGCCGGCCCCGCCGTCAACCAACATCTTCGTGACCTTGAGGTTGCGGATTGTTGGGGAAACCAACATCAGCAAGCACCCGACCGTAGTGATGCGATCAGGGTGATCCTTAACATCGAAGATGATGGGCGTGCTGGACCACTTCAGAGGCTTGCGTGACTCAACGGACGGCTCTGCTGCATTTACTTCTCGCACCCACTGCTTGAGCTGGCGGTGCGAGGTGTCTGAGAGGCACCACCGCCGATGCACAACACCTCCGTTTTCTTCAAACTCTTGGTCATCATCCCATCTTCCTCCATCTCATCATCCTCATCTTCATCTTCGTTTTGTCACGCCACGCGGAGGCTCTCTCTCTTGGCGCGGCCTGGCCTTGCGCTGGCGCCTCCGGGGCGGAAGCTTCTTGGCGGATCCTCCGCCACCTCCTCGGGCTCTCTCCTTGTCGCATGGCCAGATTCAGCTTTCAGAGTTCGCCATCCGCTCGACTTTCTTGCAGGTTTGGAGATCATGGCCCTTGGTGCGGTGGATCTTGCAATACCGCTTGTCGGAGCCATCTCGCTTGTCGGCGGCTACCACAGCCTCGCTGGAGTCATCAGCTCCGCCTTGTCGGAGCCGCCTCCGTTCGGAATGTTCGGCTGCCTAGTACATCCTTAGCCTTTCTCTTCTGTTGTTCCACCTCCGTTCTTCCTTGCCGACGCTGCATCCTCACTGCCGCACCCTTCGCTCTTGCAGTCTCTCCGGGGATTTTCCTCCCCTCCTCAGCCCGTGCACACTTGTCGGCCAGAGCATAGAGCTCGCTGACATCTCTGATCTTGCACATCGCCATCTCCTCCCTCATCCTGCAGTTACACACGTTCTGATGGAACGCGCTGATAACTGCGGCAGGGTGGATGTCTGGGATGTTGCGCTGCACCTAGCTGAATCTCTGTATGTACTTGCGCATGGGCTCTCCCTCCTTCTGGACGAGCAGATGCAGATCGCTCTCCTGGCCATGGGGTTTGTGGCCGCCTATGAAGGCGCCGACAAACTGATGACACAGGTCCGCCCATGAAGAGACGGAGCCGTCCGGCAAGTGCATGAGCCAAGATCTGACGTTGGGCTTGAGTACCAGCGGGAAGTAGTTGGCTTGGATCTTCTCGTCGCGCCCCCGCAGCCTGCACCGCGATGGTGTAGATGCCGAGGAACTCCGACGGATGTATCCTGCCATCGCATTTCTCGAACGCTCGCTTGAAGTTCTGGTTTTGGGCCACCGACTTGCCACACCACGGGTGAACGCAGGGCAACTCGCCGCAGACGGCAAGTCGCTGGTTCTCCGGCGCATGCATATCGACAGATGGGTCCAGGGCGCTGGTCGATTGACGCGCGCTTCTTCGCGCTTCGGCGAAAAGCGAAGGTTTTCATGCCATCGTTTTGGAGAACGTGGCGTTGATCGCGCGGGTTTGCGGGTCCGACGACGCGGTGGAGTCGGCGTTGGGTTGGCTCGGCGAGCCGGCAATCTTGACCTTCGGGCTGGGAGTGCACGAGGTGGCACCCCAGCCGTCTTGTCGGCGTCGGCTTGCGCTGGGTGTTTTGCCGGGCTTCGGCGCGCCGGTTGTTGGGCTTGTCGCCGTTGGCGGCCGATGAGGCTATAAATGGTCATCCTCCGCCGCCAATCTTGTGTGGCGCCGAGGGTAATCTAGAAGCAGCTGGGCTCGGGCCGCGCTTCTCGCTGTCTTGGGTGGCGGTGGCGACGAGCGCGCGAGGAGCGGATGTGCTCGGACTCCTAATCGATTGGGAGGTGCAACACCCGTCCGGACGACCGTACCTCACTCGCGCTAGCATGCTGGCGTGCATGCTGATCTCGAACGTCCCGCAACCCACCAGCTTGGCCTTGCTCCAATGCGAGCACGGTGCTTGGAGCACCGGGGCGTTTTCGACGTTGCACCTCCTGGGAAGGGTGTGGTGTCTGCACGGTCGCCGACGCTTGCGGGGCCTTGTTTTTGGACCTGGTGACGACGTGAGTCCCACCGTCGGCGCCCGCTCCTCCACCGGCGTCCACTCCACCGCCCGCTTGTTCCGGCGGTGGTGGTAGAATCGATGTAGACGGAGCGGCCACCTTCGAAGGCTTCTTCTTTGGTGGCATGTTGATGAAGACGTTGATGTAGCGCGCGCGGAGACCGGATCAGATGCTCACGACCTCGACGCACTTCTACCGGGCGCGCCAAAGATGTCGGGCATCTCGCGCCACGAGCACCTATGGGGTAGGGGGCCCTTCTAGTCCGCTCAAGGAGCGGAGGGCGGCGCAGAGCAAATCGAGGTCGAGCGCGCGTGGGAGACGGGCGATTTTTACCCAGCTTCGGAGCTCTCCGGAGAGATAAAACCCCTACTGCTGCTTCGTGTTTGTATTTGTTCTTGCTCGAGAACGCGAGCGTATGGTGGTGTTGATCTACGGATGCGGAACCCCAGGTGGAAAAGTTCCGATCGCCCAACCCCTTCTACGCGCGCATGGGCCTCCCTTTATAGTTCAAGGGGCACCCACAGTGGCAGCGAGGAAGAGGGGGTAAAGAGTAAAAACACAGGTTGGTACAACAAGGTCCAACAAAGGTCCCCTACCTAACTCGACGGCAAGGGACAAGGGCATTTAATGCCCGTCCGGTCGCCCCTAACAAAGGCAAAGAAACGACCGTTAGGTGCGCCATCGACGCCACGATGGCCTCCTTGTCGCCTTCGCTACACCCGCCCGCATGGCTGTAAATACCGCCACGCGTGCTCCTAGGATGGCCCTGTGGTGACACGTCGTTGGGTGTGCCGGAGTGCTGGTGGCAGCCTTGTTGCTGCAAGCGCCTTTGCATGCTGCCCTTCTCTTGTTGCCCGGCAAGCTTGTTGTCGCCAGCCTTGCCGGACGCGCTGGGCGCCGCGGCAAGTTCCTCCGAGCGCCTTTGTTGGCCTTCCCGCAAGCTCCTCTTGCCGGGCCTTTGTCTTCTTAGTTGGTACTTTGTTCTTGAATGGCAGTAATAGGAAATGACGGAGGGTCTTGGCGGGCGCCTGGCAAGCCTTTGTCGCAGTATAGCCGCGATCGCCTGCAGACAAGTTCGGGGTACTAAGGTACCCCCTACTTTAGTACACCGACACCATGCTGCTAGACGGGGATTGGATCGTGATTCACACATGAAAGTTTGAGAGTTATTTTAATTGGATAACATTAAGGTGGAAACTTTAATACAAATCTGGGTGGATTGGTTGAGGCACCTGGAGTACCCAGTGTTGTCTGTTTTGAAATCTCGGAGTACCTGTGTGATTATCCTATGGAATGCCACCCAGGCTCAAAGGAATCATAAGGTTATTCATGCTAGAAACTTCCATGTGCAGCCACAAGCCATTATGGGCTCTGGCATAGTCGAGTAAGTTGCATGAGCTCTTGAAGAGGTAGACTATCAAATGTAGAGGTTTGTAGGTGGTACTGTCTACCTAGAGTAGAGAGTGAATGCTTCAGAAAGGCTATGTCTCGATCATCCGATCATGGATGCGGTCGAGCCTTGTGGGGAAAAGTGTGCAAACCTTTCTAGAGTGTATAAACTAATCATGGTTAGCCGTGTCCCTGGTTATGGACATCTTGAGTATCTAGTACTTGAATTTATTGATGTGATCTCATCACATTACTTTAGTTAATTATGATGATGGGTTAATGGTGATACTTTTAATTGGGATTTGAGTTGGAGGAACCTTCTCAAATAATGGGCAACATGGGAGTAGTTAAATAAATGTATTCCTTTGTTGTAGGGAAAAACTAGCTTTATGCAAAATCATGAAACTTACAGCCTCCACCAGCCAAATATTGCATGTAGATATAGTCTTTGCATTAGCATTGCTTTACAACAGAACTATGCCAAAGATATTCCATGTGTCGATTGTTTCGGCTGCAACATTTTATGTTGCAGACTACTCAGACGGCGAATAAGGTGCGATAGGTCATTGTTTTGCACTCAGCTATGCCGTTGGAGTTGATGGACTCACTTACCTTCGAAGCTTCCGCAGTTATCTAGTTTAGATGGCCTTCAGCCATGATTTATTTTTGCAATAATACTCTTTATGATGACTCGATGTAATAAGTGTGTGATTGAAACTCTGTTATAGTTCCTTGAGTACAGTGCATGTCAGCATTACCGATCCAGGGATGACACTGATGCACAGAGACTTGACCGTTTGAGGTATGGTGGCTACAACGGCCTAGGCCCCTGGTGCGCCCTGGTGGGTAGTGGCCACCTCCTTCACCTTCTGGTCCTCCCGTGAAGCTTCTAGTGCCTCTTTTATTCCCAAAAAATCATCAAAAAGTTTCGTTCCATTTGGAGAACTTTTTTTTCTGCACAAAAAACAACACCACGGTAGTTCTACTGAAAACAGCATTAGCCCGGGTTAGTTCCACTCCAATCATACCAAAACCATATAAAAGTGTTGTTAACATGGCATGAATACTTCATAAATTAGAGATACGTTTGAGACGTATCAACATCCCTAGGCGTAATTTTGCTCGTCCTCGAGTATGTAAATGATAAAAAGAAGTAATCTATGAAGTGCGAATGCTAGAATAGTGTGTAAGTTTGATCAATGATAATCTCAGTCACTTTTCCTAGCATAATAACAACAACTCTTTCTCATAAAACCCATCATCATAAAGTAGCAATTGAAAAAGGGATTTTTGATGTGGAATGCTACCTATCATATTCATCATATACTCTTTTATTTTGTAGCATGGTGTAGGATCGAAAGTATGTCTAGAGGGGGGGTGATTAGACTACTTGACAATATAAAAGTTCAGCCTTTTGATTAAGACAAGTTTTGGCAGATTTCGAGATGATCAAGTCAAGTATCACCCTACACATGCAGTTATAGAGTATTGGCAGCGGAAAGTAAATTGCACATGTAGTAAAGAGAGGTGGAGAAGAGAAAACGCAATTTGGAGACACGGAGATTTTTTCTCGTGGTTCCGATAGGTGGTGCTATCGTCAATCCACGTTGATGGAGACTTCAACCCACGGAGGGTAACGGCTGCGAGAGTCCACGGAGGGCTCCACCCACGAAGGGTCCACGAAGAAGCAACCTTGTCTATGCCATCATGGCATACGCCCACGGAGGACTAGCCTTACTCGGGTAGATCTTCACGAAGTAGGCGATCTCCTTGCCCTTACAAACTTCTTGGTTCAACTCCACATCTTGACGGAGGCTCCCAAGTGACACCTAACCAATCTAGGAGGCACCACCTCCAAAAGGTAATAGATGGTGTTGGTGATGATGAACTCCTTGCTCTTGTGCTTCAAATGATAATCTCCCCAACACTCAACTCTCCTCACCGATTTGGCTGTGGTGGAAGAAGGGATTGAGTGGAAAGCAACTTGGGAAGGCTAGAAATCAAGTTTCATATGGTGGGAGTGGAGCAACTTGATCTCAACACAAGGGTAGGTAGTTTTCTTCTCGTAAATGTAAGGTAGGAGTGGTAGTTCTTTCGATGGCTCTCTCCACTAATGAAGAGGGGGTGGAGGGTATTTATAGCCTCCACACAAAATCCAACTGCTACACACATTTGACCCATCTCGGTCGGACCGAAGTTGACAACTCGGTGAGACCGAAAGTTCAAATCTTGTGAACGTTGGGATTTTCGTGGGACCGAAAATACAATCTCGGTGAGTCCGATTCTTCCAAAGACTAGGGTTTGCCAATCTCGGTGGGACCGACTTTATCATCTCGGTGACACCGATGTGATGATGTATGTTCTGAAGCTTGGCAACACTAGTTTCGTGAGACCGAGTTTGGAATCGGAAAATCCGAAATTTCTAGGGTTTGGCTATATGGTCGAGGTGGTTCATCTCGGTGTGACTGAGTTTATGGAATCGGTGGGACCGAGATTACTTATGAGTGTATGTTGGAATGAAAGATTGCTCGATAGTTTGGGAGATAGATCACTAAGCACTTTGAGCAACCAGATCATTATCATAACCTCATCCCCTTTTAATAGTATTGGCTTTCCTATAGACTCAATGTGATCTTGGATCACTAAACCAAAATGGAGTCTTGAGCTTTTGCCAATGCTTTCCTTAGCATTTTGAGGGGTCCACTTCTTCATCATTGCCATACCCATATCAATCGAACTTTCTCAAATGTTCTCAAGAAACTATTAGTTCAATGATATATATGTTGTTATTAATTACCAAAACCACCCGGGGATTAGTTGCACTTTCAATCTCCCCCTTTTTGGTAATTGATGACAACATATAGATCAAAGCTTCGACAAATGATATAATCAATGAATAATATCGTCGCTTTGAGACGTATGTGATAAGCAAGAGCTCCCCTAAATTTGTGCATTATTTAAGATTTGCGCTTGAATGCAAATGCACAATCGATTAGGATCATGGGTCACTCTTCCATGTCACATACATCTTGGTGGAGCGCACAAAATGATAAGAATGAATAGCATGCACCCAATCACCAAGACATGAGTAAATGATCATACAAGATATGAATAGCATATGATAAGCATTAAGCACACATTAAGGCATAGTATGATCAAGCACTCATCAAAGTAGAGCAAACGAGTATCAAACACACGGAATGTCTCAAAATCTCAAAAGTATCTCAAAAGACCGCAAACTAAACGAAGAGCAAAAGCGAGCACTCTCTCTCGAAGTCCTATGATCTATACAATTTTCCCCTTTGGCAACAAGTTACCAAAAAGTTTGAAAGGTATAGAGCTAAACGTCACTAGGGACTCTGCTGGCGGCTCTATGCAGGTTGATGGAGTTGAGATAGCTGCATCCGCAAAGGCTTGGTGATGTCCGTGGAGCTGGAGGAGTGGTCACCGAGCCGAGCTGGAACCGATGGAGCTGTGGGAGGTGCCGAGGCTGTAGTCCCGTGTCTCAGAATCGAATAGTAGCTGATCCGGGTCTTGTGGGAACCGGAGCAGCTGTTCATAATCATCTGGACTAGGTCATCCCGCATCTCACGCATGAGCTCTTCCTTCTCCTTCTTGGCTTCCTCGATATCCGCCTCAAGCTTGTTGACAAGTGACTTGCACTTGATCCACTTGACATCCAGAGCATGGAACTTGTCTTCAACTATCCTCTCAAGACTCTCCGAGATCGCACAATGCTGGCCAGCGTTGTTCAATCCTCCGGTAGCTTCAAGGAGCTGCTCTCCAACACTCTTGGTTTAGCTGCTGCCGCCGCTGCTTCCTTCTCAGCTTTAGCTTGTTTGGCGCTTCAGACTTTGCTTGACCTTCAACAGACGTGGGATCATCCTCACCATCACAACTTCATTGTCCTCATGCTCAGCTGCAGTGGCAAGTGTGGTCGCTCCAACAAGTAGGTGCCCGTGCCAAACTTGGCATTGATAAGCATCTGAATGTGCGGGCAAATCCACATGACCTCTTCTCGTCTGCCGCAGTCCTCTTGATGGTCTCAACTATCGTGTCCATCACCTTGAAAGGTGCCTTCGATCAAGTATATGCAGCATGTTGATAGAATAGCCTCTTATCATGCGATGATCTCGGACTTGGGCATCAAGGTATGCCTCGTAATTGTGTTCGTGGTAGGAGACCTGCTCGAGATGATACACCGAGCCGAGCTTCCAGATCTCTACATCCTTAGCTCGTACCTCATTGTACATATTTTTCATAGACTCATGGTTCTTCTTGGGAATACCATAGACATCAACATCATCTCTCTCTCAGACTGGAGCATTCAGCAGTGCTGCCCATTCTTCAACAGTTGAAGAGAATCTCGACCTTAAGTCATCCACACAATCCTCGCCATCGATAGAAATGAGTCTGTGGCATAGAATTGCATGATCATCTCATCATTCCAATCACAACTTCGACCAACGAAATCAGCAACACCACATGCAAGAAAGCTCTCATGCACATGTGGAAAGTAGTCTCTGTGTTTTCACTATCAATATACGCCCAATCAACATAGCGAGTGTCTCGCAATAATGGGCTTCTTGTCCATAAGCACGCCTCATAGAAATCTTGTTGCTCTCTCGTGTGGAACCTTGGGTCAACAAAGTCCTTCTCCTCACAAAGATATGGATCAGCTTGTCTCCATAGCATGAGACCTTTATCCTTTCTTTCCTTCATGTTTTCAGCTCGAGGATGAGCATCATTGTGAATTGGCAATTTTGACGGAGTTTCAAGAACACAGTGCCTCATCATCCGACTCATTTGGTGGCACATTGTCTTTCTTCTTCTCTCAAGTGGGATGTTTCTTACAGTTTTCTTGGGCTTGGCAGCAGACTTGGCTTGAGCTGCCTTTGCTTTGGAGCAGAAGGCTTAGACTTTGAAGGTGCTCCTGCCCGATGGCATCACCCATCAACTTAGGCTTCGAGGAGGTGGGGTGCTTCCTCATCGTAATTATCGAATTTGCCGCTTCATCATGCACAATTCTCTTCCTCTTGGAAGTTTTTTCACTTTGCTCAAGTTTCTCTTCCATGCTCAGCTTCTTAGCAACTGTGGACTTCTTCACTTTATCTTGGTGCCTTTCTTGGTTTGTTGCCCTTGATGCTCTTTGGCAACAACTTTCCTCTTTGGCTTAGATGAGATCTCTTCCTCGGCTATGAAATCGTAATCTTCTTCATCGAAATTCTCTTCTTCCTCGCCTCGGTGGCTGCAGGAGGCAAACCACTTGGTGTGCTCCTCTCACCATCATCGAAAAGCTGCTGGCCTCGGGACTAGTGCCCGCCTCGAATCTCAGCAATTGGTGATTCAGACTGTTCGCTGTCACCGCATCGACATGGCCGACAACCCGTGAATAGATTAGGTGTAGGCGTAATAGAAGAGTTATCACAAACTGCGTAAGATTTTGCAAAAAATGAGTTCAAATTTCAGTTTTAGGTTTTCACAGAATGCATTTCGGTCGATCGAGGCTAAAATTCGTGAATCCAAGTGTCTAAACAGTAACCATTCACACCACTTTCGGTTGGACCGAAATGGGTTTCGTCTAGCCGAGAACACTAGGGTTTCACTAAATCCTCATTTCGGTCACACCGATTTGCACAACTCGTTGGACCGAAAAGTGCAAAGGTAATGGCCAGAGGCCAAATCGGTCATACCGAGAATGTAGAATCGGTCTCACCGAGATGTGTTCGCGGAAACCTAACCCTAAAACTTTTACTCGAATTTCGTTCTAAGAACTAATCTACTGGATAGGAAGATCTCAAACGTGGCAAGAAGCTAGGCAAAGCAATCGTGCATTGAATCAAAGGTTGAAGCACGAGAGGGATCGAAACTCACCCTAACTTGGTGGAGTTTCTCTACGGCGGCAACATCGCGGAGAGAGTGACCGTTGATGACGACGGAGACCTGCGGCGAGGGCGCACAGGCGATGACGGAGACGATCCGGAGACCACGGCGACGGCAGCAAAGGGTTTGGGGGCGAGCCGTTTTGAAGAAAGAATTAACGCGTGCTGCCCTCAGGTATATATACCCTTTAGCTATCGGTGGGACCGAGTTGTAAAACTCGGTGGCACTGAGATGGTTAACTGCAAGCAGTTACTCACTTCGGTCACGCCGAAATTCACAACTCGGTTTCACCGAGGTGAAAACCTAGATCAATCCAAGTGCTTTCGGTCTGTCTGAGTTTGAGTGGGTTGGTTTGACCGAAAATTCTTAGAAGGTTTTGGAAGTTAAGCTTTTGACGGATCGGTGGCTCCGAGTGCTCCTCACTCGGTGGGTCGGAAAAAGACTTGATCAAAGTTTGTGATATAAGCATGAATAGAGTTTGAGACAAGAAAGCATAGATAGCTAGGGGAGGAACTTAGGAATTCTAGTCCATCCATTTGGTCAAAAAGAATCCAAAAGACCAAAGCAACAAATGGATGTCCTCGAATGGATAAAATCATGCATCCAACATGCTCACACAATAAGATAGCAAATGAAATATGTGTCAAACATGCACAAACAAAACACTAGCTACTATCACACAATTTGTCGATGACTAGGTCATCTATATATGAGTATATTGACTTAGGAGTCAAATGAAAACATTTGATCATAGGTCATACTCATTGTTTAAGCACAAGTGGGGTTACCACTTTTACATAAAGCATTAATGTGTTCACATCATTTGAAGATGCTTTAGCTCAAATCTTTAGAGCAAAGCTCCCCCTTGATGTGAGAACCCCTTTAAAGGGTCAAACTAACCTTGGGTTGTCGAGAAGACTTCATGTAGATGTTGAAGATGTGGATGCTCAATGTTGATGAAGATCATCAAGAGTTGGGAGCAATCCTTTGGATTCGGCACTTTCAATACCTACATGGGTTAGTCCCACAAGGAACAAACAAGGATATCCATGGACATAGATTGAAGTACACAATAGATGATGTCCATGAAAGCAATGATTACCTTGTCCCTTGACTTACCAACAAGAGGGTTTGTGACTCCATGAACTAGTGCAAGATGTGGAAGTTGATTGCACAAGTTCTTGCCAAAATGAATGTGAGTGAAGTATGTTGGCGGAGTCACCCTCAAGAACTCTCTAGTTCTTCTTCTTGGGATCCACATCATCTTGATGGGAATCCTTGGGGTTGTAGTTGAGCTTGACGAAGTAGAACTTGACGCTTCCTTGGGAACCCACTTGACCATGGCTTTAGGTGCTTCAATAAATGCATCAATCTCCTCTTGAAGCTTGTCCTTGCCTTTTAGCTTGTGGTCTTGTGGTGGAAGGTCATCTAGAGCTTGTTCCACATTGGAAGAAGTAGGATCATACTTCTCCTTTTGAGAAACAAACTTTGGAGTGGGATATTGACCTTCTTCCCATTCAACACCCTCGGCGTTGAACTTTCGCTCAAAACCAATTCCTTGATTCTTCCGGTGCCTTCCTTGCTTAAGTAACAATTTCTCAAAGTTCTTGCTTCCGCAAGGCTCTTGTGAGACACCTTTTCTATAATCCCTTTCAATAAACTATTTTCTTGCTCAAGTGTAACTTGGCTTGAAACATTGTTAGTGGAATCAAGAGAATTACTAGAAGTAACAACATTGGATTTAGCATGGTTATTGTTACTACTAGATGAAGAATTTTTCTTGTGCTTGTCATGCTTAGTTCTAATAGGTGGCAAGAAATTAGACAAGAGAAGTCGTTTGGCAAGATATGAAGAACTCTTCTTTCGAAGATCGTCATTGATTGCTTTTATAAACTCATGTTCTTGCTCTAGATTGAGCTTCTCGAAGCGTAGCTTCTCATGAGATCTTAGGAGCTCTCTATGATCTTCTTGAGTTGTTTCATGAGCTAACTTAAGAGTGTTTAGTTCTTTAGTTAGACGCTCAATCTCCTTCATAGCATTGTCATTCGACTCTTCTCGACTATAAAGACTACTAGCATGTTCATCATTACTAGGCTCACTAGATTTGTCATGTAAAAGCTCATCTTCACCAAGCAAGTCATCCTCATCACTATCAAAGTCAATAAATTCAGGGTGTGATACCTTGGGGCCTTTAGCCATGAAGCATCTTCCAATTCCCTCATTTGGTGAATCAAATAAGTCATAGGAGTTGGAGTTGGAGGATACGAGAGCAAGACCGCAACACCTTCATCTTGATCAGATTCGAGTTGGAGTGATAGCTTCTTTCGAGTGATTGTCGAGTCGGAGCCGAGACCCATTCACCTACATGAGCTTGATGTTTTCTTCTTGTGTAGCTCCTTGATGACTTGTCTTTCCTCTCCGAATCCTTGCTTCTCCGAGAGGATCTTCGCTCATAACGATCATCTCTACTCCTTCTCTCTTTCCGAGGCGACTCTTCTCTTGAGCTTCTTCTTCTTGGAGATTCTTTCTTCTCTTGTGGGGAGTCGAACACTCATTTGAGTAGTATCCGGTCTTCCACAATTGTAGCAGTTTCGATCACGACTAGAAGATCTCTTTTCATCATATGATCTAGACTTTGAGCTTCTTTCCTTGCTTCTACTCTTGTAGAATTTGTTGAAGTTCTTCACCATTAGGCTTATCTCTTCATTGGAAACTAGCTTGTCACTTGAGGTTGTGGGAGCATCACTAGTAGCTTTGTAAGCACCACTTGACTTGTTGTGAAGCTCTTCCTTATCTTTTAGTGTCATCTCATGAGCAACAATTCTTCCAATGACTTCGGTAGGCTTGAGATTCTTGTAGTTTGGCATCATTTGGATCAAAGTGCACACGGTGTCATACTTTCCATCCAAAGCTCTGAGAATCTTCTTGATGATGAATCGGTCGGTCATTTCTTTGCTTCCTAAGCCGGCAATCTCATTTGTGATGAGAGCAAGCCTAGAGTACATTTCAGCGACTCCTTCACCTTCCTTCATCTTGAACTTGTCAAGTTGACCTTGAAGAACATCTAGCTTTGATTCCTTCACGGACTCGGTTCCTTCGTGCATTTCACCAAAGTATCCCAAATCTCTTTTGCATTCTCAAGACGGCTGATTTTGTTGAACTCCTCGACACAAAGCATTGAAGAGAATGTCACAAGCTTGAGCATTGTTTTGCAACATCCGCAATTCATCCGCTGTAGCTTCACGATCCGGAACTTTTCCTTCCTCAAGAACTCACCTTGCAAGCCAACACAAATAATGCCCCATGCGGCAGGGTTATGTCCAAGAATATGCATTTTCATTTTATGCTTCCAACTAGCAAAATTTGAACCATCAAAGTAAGGACCTCTACGAAAATTACCCTCGCTAGACGCCATACTCTCCTAGGTTGTGAAACCAAGCTTATGGAGTCCAATGCAATGGAAACCAATACAATGGAGACCAAAGCTCTGATACCACTTGTAGGATCGAAAGTATGTCTAGAGGGGGGGGTGATTAGACTACTTTTCAATATAAAAGTTCAGCCTTTTGATTAAGACAAGTTTTGGCAGATTTCAAGATGATCAAGTCAAGTATCACCCTACACATGCAATTATAGAGTATTGGCAGCGGAAAGTAAATTGCACATGTAGTAAAGAGAGGTGGAGAAGAGCAAACGCAATTTGGAGACACAGAGATTTTTTCTCGTGGTTCCGATAGGTGGTGCTATCGTCAATCCACGTTGATGGAGACTTCAACCCACGGAGGGTAACGGCTGCGAGAGTCCACGGAGGGCTCCACCCACGAAGGGTCCACGAAGAAGCAACCTTGTCTATGCCATCATGGCATACGCCCACGGAGGACTAGCCTTACTCGGGGTAGATCTTCACGAAGTAGGCGATCTCCTTGCCCTTACAAACTTCTTGGTTCAACTCCACATCTTGACGGAGGCTCCCAAGCGACACCTAACTAATCTAGGAGGCACCACCTCCAAAAGGTAATAGATGGTGTTGGTGATGATGAACTCCTTGCTCTTGTGCTTCAAATGATAATCTCCCCAACACTCAACTCTCCTCACTGATTCGGCTGTGGTGGAAGAAGGGATTGAGTGGAAACAACTTGGGAAGGCTAGAAATCAAGTTTCATATGGTGGGAGTGGAGCAACTTGATCTCAACACAAGGGTAGGTAGTTTTCTTCTCGTAAATGTAAGGTAGGAGTGGTAGTTCTTTCGATGGCTCTCTCCACTAATGAAGAGGGGGTGGAGGGTATTTATAGCCTCCACACAAAATCCAACTGCTACACACATTTGACCCATCTCGGTCGGACCGAAGTTGACAACTCGGTGAGACCGAAAGTTCAAATCTTGTGAACGTTGGGATTTTCGTGGGACCGAAAATACAATCTCGGTGAGTTCGATTCTTCCAAAGACTAGGGTTTGCCAATCTCTGGGACCGATTTTATCATCTCGGTGACACCGATTTGATGATGTATGTCATGAAGCTTGGCAACACTAGTTTGGGTGAGACCGAGTTTGGAATCGGAAAATCCAAATTTCTAGGGTTTGGCTATATGGTCGAGGTGGTTCATCTCGGTGTGACTGAGTTTATGGAATCGGTGGGACCGAGATTACTTATGAGTCTATGTTGGAATGAAAGATTGCTGATAGTTTGGGAGATAGATCACTAAGCACTTTGAGCAACCAGATCATTATCATAACCTCATCCCCTTTTAATAGTATTGGCTTTCCTATAGACTCAATGTGATCTTGGATCACTAAACCAAAAATGGAGTGTTGAGCTTTTGCCAATGCTTTACTTAGCATTTTGAGGGGTCCACTTCTTCAGTCATTGCCATACCCATATCACTGAACTTTCTGAAATGTTCTCAAGAAACTATTAGTTCAATGATATATATGTTGTTATTAATTACCAAAACCACCCGGGGATTAGTTGCACTTTCACATGGGCATTTGGACTTGAATGATTCAAGTCAATAGTCTATAATTTGACATGAAGACATCAATACTCAAGCATACTAACAAGAAACCATGTCTTTCAAAATAGCAATGCTAAAGAAATTTATCCCTAGCCCATTATGCTCAATCATTGATCCATTCATGAAACACACACAAATATTAGCTACATCCAATGCACAAGTATGACTCTAGTGTTCCCTAGTTGGTTCTTCGTAAAAGAAGATGGAGACTCAAAATAAAAAAAATTGCATAAAAGTAAATAGATAGTCCCTTTGTAGAGGAAGGCGGAGATTTGCAGAAGTGCCAGAGCTGAAGGCTTAAAGTGAGAGATAAAATTATTCTGAGAGGCATGCTTTTCCTTCCAAGAAAAACGTTCGAGAATTCCAAATATCTTCCATGCTAGACAAATCATAGGCGGTTCCCAAACAGAAAATAAATTTATTACTTTTCCACCATTCTTTCACAATCCATGGCTAGCCGTATCCACGGGTGCCTTCCATACCAACACTTTCCAAGGAATTTATTATTATCATCATATTAAAAAATTCATTTCTAGACTAGGCATCTCCTACCTGCCGCACTCTCATGCAATGACAAATGAATAAACATTCATCGTGAGAATAACCCAACTATCATGGAAAATATGGGCCACCCCGTGTGGCTTCATGAGTGGTGTGGGCACACAAAACGAAAAGTTATTTTGAATGATAGAGTTGGCACATGCAGATTTACTTGGATGCATGTAAATACCCCATATAGGTAGGTATGGTGGACTCATTTGGCACAACTTTGGGTTTAAGGAATTGGATGCGAAAATAGCATTCCCGCTTAGTACAAATGAAGGCTAGCAAATAGATTGAGAAGCGACCAACCAAAAAATAAAAACGGTCATAAACATGCATTGAACATAACTGACACAGAATAATGCACCATAAGTAGGATGAAACTTTGTTGCATAACTATTGTATTTAAATGCATGCATAGGGAATCACAAAAGTAGGTTTGCGCGCTTCTCTCGTACACGTACGCGCGTGTGGGCGAGGCGCTGCACTCGAACTGAACCCGAGCGATTGCGGTAGCTACGTTACTGAACCCCGATCGATCCCTTGCTGTTAACTAACCCCGATCGAGGGATTCCGTCGCTACTGCTGGTAATTGAAGCTGATCGAACTTGTTGCCTCTTGATGAACAATGAATGTGGGGGTTGGTTGAACGAGTCGAGACGTACATGGTTGGGGTTGGATGAACAGTTCCCGGTGGGGGTTGGATGAACAGGACCCCGCGGTAGTCGTAGGTCATTGCCGCTGGATGAACAACACCTCGATCGAGGAGGCCCGTGGAGGGTGGATGAATAGGACCCCGTGGAGGTCTGGTTGAACAGTAGCTAGTGGAGGCTAGGTGAACAGGACCCCATGGATGAACAATAGCTGGTGGAGGCTGGACGAAGTTGACGGTGGATGAACAGTAGCAGGTGGAGGCTGGAGCGAGGCAGTAGACGGTGGATTAACAGGACCTCGTTTCAACCATAGGCGCTCCAACAAAAGTCCGCTTCCTCCATTTTACGGTAGGCCACACACTTCTCGATCAACAGGACACCGTTTCGACCGTACGAGGTCAAACTCAAGTCTGTTCCCTCCGTTTTGCGTTACGCCAGACCCTTCCCGATGAACAGGACCCCGTTTTGACCGTACGCGGTCGAACAGAAGGCCCGTTTCCTCCATTCTGTGGTACACCAGACCTTGTTTCGGCTGTTCCGTGCAAGCCGGTTGGCTCCCAATGAACACGACGTATTCCGTTGCCTCCCAATGAACACGACGCATTTCGTTGCCTCCCAATGAACACGGTGCGGTTTCTCCGTTCCAACCCAGTCGGTTGGCTTCCGATGAACATGACACCGTTGCTGCCGTCCGTTGCCTCTCCATTTACACGAGCCTCTGTCGTACAAATGCGCGAGTAGGCATTCGAGACCCTGCCCATATGTACGTATGTGGCCGTATTTTTTGGCATCTGGTTGTACGTACGTGTACATGGTTTTGACTCGACTGCCTGAGCTGCTACATCGGGGGCTCTACTACTACATGTGCCGCTGCTTGCTCGGCCACGGTTCATCTTTACAAAGAGACCGATCGACCAGTATGTACGTACACGTTCGCGACCAGAATGACAACGCTACATACGCTTCGACTAGGTGGATCCGACTGTCAGGGAGGATAAGGAGGCACTTCCTTGCATGCAAAGTTATTGATGGTGGGTCCCAGCGGTCATGGGGGTGAATCATATTTTTGCCCATATTATGGCTGCACTTCCTTGTGTGCAAAGATGTAGCTGGCAGGTCCCAGATTCAGGGGGGAACGTTTTTTGCAAAATACAGAGTCCCTTACTGTAGGTCCCTGCTGTTAGGTGGAGGGATAATTATTTTATGTGTAATAAGGAGGCACTTCCTTGCTGCGGCCGTGGACCCAGTTATCAGCCTCTCCACATACAATCCTCTTCTGATGGAAGTCGTTCCTTGACCACATTGACCACGCCACGCCGAGAGCACCAAGGCGGTGGATGATGGTGAGGTCTAGAAGGGGACGACGTGGAGCTGGGGAATACATGGCAGCGGATGACCACGAGGAGAGGAGTACGAGGGTTGACTGGTTCTGCTATGGTGTGAGGCTGCCGTCACCGTGGAATAACATAGGTTGTGGGTTAGTAGATAGTAGAGGGATGGCCTGGCCGCGGTGGGAGTAGGGTGGGGTCGCAAGGCCTGCGTGGCAGCACAACCATCCACTAGAGGAAGGAGTAGGCGGTCTCGCCGGCATTGGTTTGGGCGGCTGGTGCAAGAAGAGCATCGATTGAAGAAGCAGTAGGACCATTCGATTAAAATCCAACAGTCACTGCTGTTAGAATCATTTGTTGACTATGTTGACAAAGCCCTGTGTACGCGTCAACTTAGTAGGCCCACAGGTTAGCCTCTGAACCGGTGCGCTCCACATGTCAGTGGGAGGAATCATTTTTCTATGTAATAAGGAGGTAGTTGCTTGCATGCAGCCATGGACCATTGGGGTTCCTACTGTCAGCTTCTCCATGTACATCCCTATTCCGATGGCTGTCGTTTGTTGAATGTTGAGCAAGCTGCGCCTAGAGCACCAACGCGGTGGACGACAGTGAGGCCTAGGAATAGAAGTACCCGGAGTCGGCAAAGACAAAGCAGTGGATGCCCACGCTGAGGAGAGTATGACGGTTGACTGGTTTGGCTACTACGTGAGTCTGCCGTCACCGAAGAATAACAGGAGGTGTTGGTGGGTAGAGGGATGGCGAGGCCAGTGAAGGGAGTAGGGTGGGCCCTTGAAGCCTGCGCGGCATCACAAGCGGCGCTGGTTTATGTGGCTGGAGCAGGAAGATCAGAGATTGAAGAAGCACGTCGGCCGTTGGATGGACATCCAACAGTCACTACTTCTAGAATCGTGTGTTGACTGACAAAGCCTTCCATAAACAAGTCGTCCTCAAAATCGGTGGCGTGTACAACCCATTTGCTAATATTTTTATAATTTACTGCCCGGTTGCTAATTCATATGGAATTTATTGCAACCCATTTTCCATTTTTAGATTGCTGCCCATTTTATGGTCAGTGCCAGGGTTAAAATTTTGAACTAAATATATTCGAAATTTTAAAATTCGCATATTTTTGCTAGGGAACAAAATATTCTTAATCCAAAAGTTAGTAGTCATACCAAAACAAATTTAAAAATAAAGTAGTACTATGTCATGTTAAAATCCAATGAAATATAAAATATCAGTGAAGAACAAAAACAAAAAACAAAACTAATTTCCCATTTGCTATAATTTTTTGCAATTTGCATCCCCTTCCATAATAGTTTTAAGATATACTGCCCATATTCTTTGGCTAGGCCAGAATGCATTTCTCCTCGTATTGAAAGATTTGCAGCCCGGTAAGTCGGAGAAAACAAATAGGCCTAGCTTTGGTATTCTCCAAAAAGAAAAAGTGGGCTACCTAGTTTCCCAAAGAAAAAACTGGTGGGCTGGTCCTATTGCTAGACGGGCCACAAAGACGGCACAACCCAGTTTATAGCCTGCTCCTCTGAACAAATGCTCAAAAAAAGTTGTGCAATTCTGTCGTTAATTGACTATACGTTGACAATGATGTGGGTCCTAGATATCAGCAGGGTGGATTAGAGTAAAAAAACGAGGGGTGCATCTGAGTAGTAAAAGGTGCGCTTGCTTGTGTTCGGGAGTGGACCTGGTGGGTCTATACTGTCATACTCACAAATACAGTCCTCTCCCGATCACTATGTTGATAGGGCCTGACGGCGGCACCATGGCGAGCGCACCAAGGCAGAGGACATTCAAAAGCCCTGGGATAAAGTGGTGTCACCAATGTGTCGGGCTGTGTTGGGGATATGACTATTTGTGTAAGCCGCCCAGGAGGGGCCGGGTTACGCAAGAGATTACTCATCAGAGGAAGCCCAAGACTAAGCATGAAGATGGCGGTTCATTGAGAGCTTAAGGCCCACGGGCGGCTTAAGCCCATTGTAGTAAACCGCCATGATGGCATGACTTGTAACGTAAGGTAGATTTAACTAGTCACCGAGCCAGACTCTGCTTATAAGCCGCCGACTCAGAAGTCGGTGGAGTCCACCCGTACATAAGGGACGACTGTTGGCTTACATAGGGCAAGAAACAACTCATCAAGAACCGCGCATAGCATGTCTTGCTCCCTGGTTATCGAAACATCAATACCAACCCAACTAGACGTAGGCCATACCTTCAACGTAAGTGGCCGAACTAGTATAAAACTCTCTCGTGTCCCTTGTCCCGATTCAACCCCTTCAAGCTTCCTAGTTGCGATGGCTAAACAACTAAGTCCTTTCACGAGGACATCTGACATGACTATTCCACAACAGTTGGCGCCCACCGTGGGGCCAGCGCACGGTGGATTTGAGTTCTTGAAGGGCAACTTCAAGGGCTCTCAAGGTACGAGGGGCGGATGACCAAGAGTCGTCGCGCAAGATCTACATCGACGACGAAGGCTGGGGTCCCGACGCCGGCTCAATTGAGTACGGATACCGGGTCCCCTTCGGCGGAATCCATGTCTTGATCGGCCGGATCAGTGAGCCGGGCCCTGAGCCGGACAACTGCACTGACCTCGTCGAGACGGCTCAGCGTGCGAGGAAGACCCAGGCTCCACCGGTCATGAGGCATGCCTTCGTGGGCTATGTCCACAGAGAGGAACTTTCCGGATCTTAAGATGGGTGTCGGTGTCAAAACCGGCGGATCTCGGGTAGGGGGTCCCGAACTGTGCGTCTAGGCGGATGGTAACAAGAGACGAGGGACACGATGTTTTTACCTAGGTTTGGGCCCTCTCGATGGAGGTAAAACCCTACGTCCTGCTTGATTAATATTGATGATATGGGTATTACAAGAGTGGATCTACCACGAGATCAAGGAGGCTAAACCCTAGAAGCTAGCCTATGGTATGATTGTTGTAATGGATGTCGCCCCACGGATTAAAGCCCTCGGTTTATATAGACACCGGAGGAGGCTAGGGTTACACAGTAGTCGGTTACAATGGTAGGAGATCTACATATCCAGATTGCCAAGCTTGCCTTCCACGCCAAGGAAAGTCCCATCCGGACACGGACGGAGTCTTCAATCTTGTATCTTCGTAGTCTTGGAGTCCGCGGATATTGATAGTCCGCTGTCCGGACACCCCTAGTCTAGGACTCCTCAAGAGCCCTTAACCAGGCTTCAATGACGATAAGTCCAGCGTGTTTATAGTCTTGGCGCTGCAAGGCGGTTCTCCTTCAAATTCCATGTACCGCCAAACAAGTGTCCGGCTTCATCTTGAATACTGTGTTCCTCGGCTTCTACGCCAAATAATGGCCCTCTTCCACGCGTCGCACGAATGCGAAAAGCCAGTGTGTCTTTTGCATTTCACCCCCTAATTGTGCGAGTCGCCCGCCTATAAAAGAGGCAAGAATCCAGATCCAAACCACACCGCCTTCCTCCCGCTGAATACTCCATCGGCGCCTTTGACCTAGAAATCCATTCCACCATGGATCGTCAACGCGCTCTTCTTCACACGCCCCAGCCCACTGCCTGGGAATTGGAGGAGGTGCTCTATTTCGCACAACGAGCTAGTGAAGCTCCAAACGGGGGGATTCCTCCTCCGCTCATGGTCCCAATCCGGGCCGGACTGGTTACTTATCAAGGTGGGAGACAAAGGAGGACACTCCAAGCCCCAATAAGGGGAGCGAGTATGTTTTGTCCCTTATCCGATAAGGGACTCGGATTTCCAATACATCCGCTCCTCCTCCCGAAGTTCTACGGACTCCAGCTCCACCACCTCACGCCCGCTTCATCCCCGCATATCGCGGGCTACGAGCTCTTTATGAGCTATTCCCGGCATCGAGCCCCATTTTGCATTGTGGAAGAGGCTGTTTTGCCTCGCGTGCCGCCTCACCAGGGTCCATATATCAAGTGGGCGGCGCCAAATATGGCGATCGCCGGACCGGATACCTATCCGCACTCCCAAGAAGGCGCTCAAGACCGGCCCTCGGAGTGGTTTTATATAGGAGACGCCCGCTGCTGCACTCCAGTTCGGATCGGCCTCCCGGAGTTTAGTGTTGCTCCCTTGAAGAAACGCCTCAGCTGGCGCACGCGGAGCCCCCGATTGGAGGAAGACAAGAGTGTCCATTACTTGATGGGCCGGATAAGATTAATGGTTCATTCCGGCTTGACCATGATCGGAGTCATGGCGACATGCATCAAGTGAGGGGTACAGCCACTGCAATACTGAGGCCACCCCATGTGGGATTTCAACGGGGAAGACGATGCTACCCGGTACGGCCGCAAAGGGCCGGATTCGACCGAGGACCTGATGAAGATTCTGTCCAGCCTATACAAGGGGGAGAAGGAGGACTTCCTTCGAACAAACCCTTTGAATGGGTTTTCCATGATCAACCCCAGAGGATGGGTAAGTGAACACCTTGAAGGGCTCAAGCCATGCTTTCGAAGTTTAAGCTTCTTACATTATGTCTTCGGCGCAGGATCTACGCCGGACTGTGGAGGACATGGTGAGTCCTGCTCCGCAACCCGAGGATCCGAAGGATCTCGATCCGCCTCCAAGAGGACCCGGACATCGAGGTGGAGCTGATCGACGGGTGTATCA
Source organism: Aegilops speltoides (assembly GCA_021437245.1). Lineage (NCBI taxonomy): Eukaryota > Viridiplantae > Streptophyta > Magnoliopsida > Poales > Poaceae > Aegilops > Aegilops speltoides. The sequence goes on along the minus strand of CM038144.1, from coordinate 198,679,890 downwards.
CCAGCTCAAGATAGACAATGCTTTGGTCGCCATTACGGCGGACTACCCCGAGCTAAGTCCGCTTCCCTGTGACCGCGATCAAGTCCGGACACCATTATCTCATCCTCGCCCATTTCGACCTTCGCGAACGATGGTATTTTGCAGAAGCGCCTTTACGGCAGAAGCCGAGCTCAGCGGCGGCCGACCAACAGAGGTCATCCAACCAGCAGCGGAAAAGGAGCGCAGATCGCGGGAGGAAACGTCGCCGCAAAGGTATAGCTCAGATTTGAATTATCGAGCGACGCCCGAGGAAACGCCCGAGTGCTCATGATCTTTAGGAGAAAAAGGCCACCGGATCTGCGAGCGCAGGAATTGCCGATCCGACCAACACCGGCCAGGCTCCAGCGCCCGGCCTGGAGGGGGAGGCAAGCGCAAGACGCGAGTCGGATCCTTCTCGAATGGAGGATATCGACAGATTGTCCGCCACCAAGTCTGAGGTGGAGAGCGCCATGAACCATAGGCGCCACCGTACAGTATTTCATGAAGCGTGCTTTTCCCCAGAGGCATTGGATGCCTTTAACACAGGGACGCGCATCTCCGTGCCGCTCAAAATGGTTTTACCAGAGCCACGGAGAAGTATGTGAAAGACATACGGGTAAGGGAATTTTAACGGTTGTATATACCAGTAGCCCCCGAGACTTAAAGTAGTTATGCTAACTGGTTTAAGGATCATTGGAAATTTCAGGCACTTAACGAGAAGAACGCCCTACTGTCTCGAGCTGCAAGATTGCAAGGCCCAACTTGAGGTCAAGACTTGCTGCCGCAGGAGGAGACGGAAAGACCCTCCTAGTAACACATTTTTATTAATAAATATAGCGTACTGCGGCGTATGCCATGAAGTCTAATAATGACATTGAGGTACCACGACAAGATCCGGACAGTAAGATTGCACGCCATGACTAAAGGTCGGCGAGAGTGTGCTGAATAGGGTTCAGCAGAAAGGAACAAGCTCCAGGATGCCAACGCCAAGCTCGGAGAAGAGCTGAAAGGCGCCAGCCGAGCTGTCCGCCCGTTAAGGAGAATCAGCGGCTTCGCGGCATTTATAGTAGTGCTTGAGCGAACTCTTTTGAAAAGAAGAGTTCGGCGAGGAAGTATTTTGACATGATATGTCTTGTAGGTATACTCACGGGTCGTCTGCAGAGGAGATGCCCATATCAATGGGTGATCAACTTCCGAACTGTTGTAGCTACTCGAACGAAGTTCGGCAGCAATGAACGGCGCTATTCAGCTTTATGGCCAGCCCTCACCCTACCCGAGGGCCTCGGGAGCTTATGGAGAAGCTGTAGGAGGCGGCAGCACTTCCGCTTAGGAAGATTTCGCTTGCCGTCAAGGTGCTGTGGAGGCTTGGGCCATGGTGAAGACGCTGTACAAGAAGGCGGATCCCAACCACATGGCCAAGTTGGACGGTGGGGCCCGATGGGAAGGAGATCCTCGTGAGTTTAGTGTATAGCCAAGTAGAGTTGGCTGCTAAATTTTCCCAACGGATCAGTAAACTAGACAGCCCGTTAGACGGGATTGAGGAGGAATACAATCAAGAATTTGACAATGTATGTTATCCCTTAAAGTGACATGTGAAATGCCTTCTAGCCGGATTGTAGATCGCTTGTCTTTGCCGACCTTTTCGCTTCGACCTCGGGACCCTAGAGTCCTGAGTGTGTCCGAATACCTTTTTGGTTTAAGAAACAACCATGGTATGCATGGAGACCAAAGAGGGGTCATTAGTGCTTTATCAAACAAGTGCCCAACTAGTTATGTTATATTACATGGTTAGTAAGAAACATCTTCCAGGAGAATAGTTCCGTTAAGGGTTCCTTTCTCGAGGCATGCCCTAAAGTGTATGTCCGACTGCAAAAAAGCGAAGAAACATCCGGGGCAAATAGATAAATAGGTAAAAGTCATCTTTAAATCACCGATCAATATTCCCTTAAGAACGCTTAGCTTTCGGCTTCACCCACCGAGGTACACATCCGCCGACCCGCAAGAATAATCGCAGAGGTGCTCCTTTACCTCCTAGCCGAACAATCGGGAACGAGGGGTAAGCACAGAGCCAGCAACCCAGCTTGGCCAAAACTTAAGTCATATCGATGCATATAATGGCGAGTAAAAGGTACATGTGTAAGCTTGACACATGTGCCGGGTATGAAACTCAGAGAATTGAGCTTCAGAAAAGAAGCCCCGTGAATAATGAGTGCGGATGGCACATCATGCATATGCAAAGAATGCTAAAATAGGCCCTAAGGGCTTTTAAGTAAAAAGGATAAAAGAGAAACAACAGACACCAAGTGTAGAAGTTTGGACGGGGAAGGGATAAACTCTTAGTCCGGCGCTAGGCATAGAATTGTCTGAGGCGGGCTATGCTCCATGGGTTCGCTCTAGTCGGTTATCCGACGATTTCATAGACGGTATGTTCACCGGTCAAGATTTGATCGATAATGAAGGGCCTTCCCATTTGGGATTTGAGCTTATCCTTTTCTTGTCCCGCAGCGAGAACTAGTTCACCAACGCTGTAAGTCTTGGCCCGCATTTCTCGCTTTGATATCTTTGGGCCTGCTGCCGATAGAATGCGGAACGAGCCTTCGCAACGCCACGCTCTTCCTCCAATGTGTCCAGCTGTCCCGCCGATCAAGCTCGGCCTCTCTTTCCTCATACATGCGCACTCGAGGTGAGTCATGAATAATGTCGCAGGCAAGATCGCCTCTGCGCCAGATACCATAAAAATGGTGTGAATCCGGTAGTACGGTTAGGCGTTGTCCGCAGCCCCTGTGAGTACGGAGTCGAGCTCCTCGACCCATTGTGTGTCGGATTTAGTAAGTGACCTCACTAATCTGGGTTTAATGCCGCTCATGATTAGACCATTTGCTCTTTCCACTTGACCGTTAGTTTGAGGGTGATAAACTGATGCATAGTCGAGCTTGATGCCCATATTTTTGCACCATGACTTAACCTCGTCGGCTGTGAAGTTCGTGCCGTTGTCGGTGATGATGTTGTGGGGGACTCCGTAACGGTGTACCACCCCTGATATAAAGTCTATCACTGGTCCGGACTCTGCTGTTTTGACCGGTTTGGTGCGGTTTTCTCCGGTTTGTCACTACCGGGCTCCTCTTCCCATAGTACGGATGGCTTGAAGAGCCGTTCCAGGAAGATATTAGGAGGGACGGCATCACGCTTCGCACCGATGCGTGCAAGACGCCGACCGCTGGTTATTATCTCAAGCTATGTGATGGGATTCAATCCTTCAAACCGAGCTGACATTTTTAGGACAACGCTATGATATGCTGCCATTTTCGGATGCTTACGCCAAAGTCTCCATTTATTTGGGATATTGCAAGGTTTGAATCCTCGCAAGACTTCTATGCGTTGAATGCCCATGGAGATCGCCATCCGGAGACCATGTAACAGGCCTCAGATTCGGCTGCATTGTTGGAGTCCGTGTACATTATTTGAAGTACATATCGATCAGATCTCCGGTTGGGGACGCCAAGACGATGCCAGCCCCCATCCGCCAACATTTTGGAGCCGTCGAAATGCGTAATCCAATTGGAGTATGCGCCGCACTTTTAGGTAGTTCGCTTCAGTCCATTCGGCATTTAAGTCAGCCAAAACTTGTGACTTTATAGCTCGTCGAGGTTTATAAGTTATGTCGAATGGTAAGAGCTCAATGGCCCATTTTGCAATCCTGCTTTCGTTGTGTCGCGTTATTTATAATATCATTGAGTGGTACTTGGAGGCCATGTTATCGAACACTCTTGAAAGTAGTGCCGAGTTTCCGGACGCCATGAACACGCATATGCTATCTTCTCGATAGTGCGGGTAATGGATTTGTAGGGGTTAACACGGTGGATACATAGTACACTGGTTTTTGAAGAGGGAATTTATGCCCTTCATCACTCGCTCGACGACGAGGACCGCGCTTATAACTTGATGCGTTGCTGTGATGTATAACAACATTGGTTCGCCTAAAGTGGGCGCAGCCAGACCGGAATTGTTGCCAATATGGCCTTTATTTCTTCGAAGTCCAAGAAGGGCGGCATCCGCCCACTCGAAGTGTTCGGCATACCGAGGAGGCGATAGAGGGCAGCGCCTTTTCTCCTAAACGGGAGATAAAGCGGCTTAGGGCTGCCACGCATCCCGTTAATTTTGTATTTGTTTGAGGTCTTTTGGAATATCCAAGCGTGATAGAGCTCGGATTTTAGCCGGATTTGCTTCAATTCCTCTACCGGATCTGATGAAGCCCAGCAGCTTTCGGCTGGTACGCCAAAACGTTTTTCCGGATTCAGCTTGATGTCATATGCTCGAGGTTGTTGAATGTGAGCCTCAAATCGCCTACTAAAGTTTCGACGAGTTTTGTTTTGACGACCACGCCGCTCACGTATGCCTCGATCGCTTTGCCGATCTGGGTGACCGTGCATGTTTGAATCATGCGCTGATATGTTCAGACCGGGCGCTTTTGAGTCCGAAGGGCATTGTGTTGAAGCAGAATGGTCCATATGGAGTGATAAATGCCGTTGCGGCTTGGTCTGCTTCCGCCATCTTGATTTGATGATTGCCAGAGTATGCGTCCAGGAAGCACAACAAATCATGCCCTGCTGTAGCATCGATAATTTGATTGATGCGGGGGAGAGGGAAGGGATCCTTTGGGCAAGCTTTATTGAGGTCTTTAAAATCGACACAAAGGCGCCAGGATTTATCCTTCTTTGGTACCATGTAACACCCCGGATCCGATGCGCCAGGTGTCTGCCAGTTATTCGCCGTTGTTGCCATGTCATGTGCTTGCGTGTTGCACTTTGCCATGTCATCATTTGCATTTTATCATGTCATCATATGCATTTTATCATGTCATCATGTGCATTTCATTTTGCATACATGTTCGTCTCATGCATCCGAGCCTTTTCCCCGTTGTCCGTTTTGCAATCCGGCACTCCTATGTCATCCGGCGGTCCCTTTTGACCTCTTCTCTTGTGCGGGTGTTAAACTTTCTCGAATGGCCCGAGGTTTGCCAAGCTGCCTTGGTATAGCACCGTAGATCGCCGTTGTCAAGTTTCGTGCCATTTGGAGGTCGTTTATACTCCAACGGTTAACCGGTAACCGTAAAAGACTCTTTGTTGCAGCCCAACACCCTTCCAAAGTGGCCCAAAACCCATCTAACTCCCTCCATGCTCTCGGTCGCTCGATCACGATCGGGTCGAAAACCGCTCCTCATTTGGACTCTCCTAGCTCCTCTATGCCTATATATACACCCCCCATTCCAAATCCCGGATGATTTCCCCCGAAATCCTAATTTCCCCTCCGTGCCGCGCCAGACGCGTCCGCCCGCGCCGGACACGTCCGCCGGACACGTCACCCCGGCCAATCAGGAGCCGACACGCCGCCTCCGCCGCCGCTCGCCAACCGCCGCCGCCACGCCATCGCCCGCGCCCCACCTTGCTCCTCCACCGCAAGGTACGCTGAGCCAGCTGCTGCCCGCCAGGCCGGGCGGGCCCGAGCCGCCGCCGCAGCTCGCAGAGCACGCGCGCCGAGCCGAGCCGCGTCGCCCCGATCGATCCTCGCCGCCGTTCGCTGCGCCGCCGCCGCCGGCGACTTCGACCAGGTCGCGCCGCCCGCTCCATCCTTCTCCTATGTTCCTCGCCGCCCCTAACCTCCCCTCGCTCTCCCGTTTCATTGCAGCCGCGCGCCGCCATTGAGAGCCTCTCCACCCATGGAGCTCGCCGTCTGCCTCGCCGTCGCCGAACGAGCTCCCGGCCTCGATCCGCCGGATCCAGCCCCCATCGGCCTCGCCTCTACCTCCTTGGCGCCGCCGCCGCCCACCGCCATGGCCGCCTCCCTATATGCTCGTGCGGCGGTCGCACGAGGAGGAGGATTTAACCCCAGCGCCCTCGTGGGCTTCCAGCGCCTGTGCCCGGCCGCCGCACCCCCCTCCCGCAGCCTCCTCCAATCGGGCCAAGCCCACTAGGTGAGCTACACCCAGCGCCCCTCTCTCTGTCCAGCCCAGTTCACCTCAGATTTAGCCCAGAGCATGTTTTTTTTCCTGTCTGCGATTTTCACATTATCCAGCGAATTACTGTTTTGCAGAAAACCCCCTAAGCATCATGCATATAATAACTAATTAACGGTGCATCGGATTAAAACAAACTTTATATGTAAAATGCTTAGAATTTCATCTAGTTTCTTAATATTCCATTTTCATCCATGTTTGAAATGTTTAAATTGTTGTTTGCATTAATTTGATTAAATGCCATGTTAAAATGATTTAATTCATAACTAAATAACCGTAGCTCGGAATTAAATGTTCTTTATATGTAAATGGGGTGGAAAAATGCCTAGATTAACATGGTCCACTTTATTTTCCTGTTTAACAACTCTAAAATTGTGTTTAGGGCAAAACAGTACCAAACCTAATATATGCATATGAGGAGTTTCCGGACTTGTTGTTTGTTATTCCCGGCCTCATTTAAACTTGCCTAGATAGGTAGTTTTGTCATGCTTCACCTCTTGCCATGTTTAACAACATTTAACATTGTTGTGTACCTAAACGGGAGTGAACTAAATAACTCGAATGTGGAAGCCATTAATATGCAACTCGTTGCATATTGAGCTCCACTAAGTTGTAGTGTTGTTTGTGCATATTGCCATGCCATGCTTCATTAAACCGACATGCATCATACTTGTTGGTGCATCATGCCATGCTTATGCTTGTTGGTTTACTATGTTGTTTGCTTCTTTCCGGTTAGCTTCGGTTTCGCTCCGGAGTTGTGAGGATTCGCTCGATTGCGTCCGCTTGTCTTCTTCATGGACTCGTTCTTCTTCCTTATGGATTTCGTGCAAGATGACCGCTACCTCGATCTCACTACTATCATTGCTATGCTAGTTGCCTCGTTCTTTCGCTATGCTGCGATACCTATTACCTGTTTGTCCAGCCATCCCATATTGCCATGAACCTCTAACCTTTGACACCTTTCCTATGCAAACCGTTGTTTGGCTATGTTACCGCTCTTGCTCAGCCCCTCTTATAGCGTTGCTAGTTGCAGGTGAAGTTGAAGATTTCTCCATGGTGGACAGGGTTTTGTTGGGATATCACAATATCTCTTATATTATTAATGCATCCATATATTTGGTAAAGGGTGGAAGGCTCGGCCTTATGCCTGGTGTTTTGTTCCACTCTTGCCGCCCTAGTTTCCGTCATACCGGTGTTATATTCCCGGATTTTGCGTTCCTAACGCGGTCGGGTGATTTATGGGACCCCCCTGACAGTTCGCTTTGAATAAAACTTGTCCAGCAAGGCCCAACTTTGACTTTTACCATTTTCCTCACCACCACCTACTTTCTCCCTTGGGAGTCGCTCTCTCGAGGGTCATCTTTATTATAGCCCCCCCGGGCCAATGCTTGTCTAAGTGTTGGTCCAAACCAGAGCCACTTGCGGTGCCGCCCCTAGGCAACTTGGGGTATCGCCGGTTGTCAGACGCATCGCTCATCCGGTCGTGGCCTGAGACGAGATACGCGCGGCTACTATCAGGATGTCGGCACGCCGGGAGGTCTTGCTGGTCTTGTTTTACCATTGTCGAAATGTCTTGATGTACCGGGATACCGAACGTGATCGGAGTGTCCTGGGTGAAGGTCTATTCCTTCGATGATCGCAAGAGCTTGTCATGGGCTAAGTTGGGACACCCCTGCAGGGTATAAACTTTCGAGAGCCGTGCCCGCGGTTATGTGGCAGATGGGAATTTGTTAATGTCCGGTTGTAGACAACTTGACACTTGATCCGAATTAAAACGCATCAACCGCGTGTGTAGCCGTGATGGTCTCTTCTCGGCGGAGTCCGGGAAGTGAACATGGTTTGTGGGTTATGTTTGACGTAAGTAGGTGTTCAGGATCACCTCTTGATCATTGCTAGCTTCACGACAGTTCCGCTTGTTCTCTTCTCGCTCTTCTTTGCGTTGGTTAGCCACCATACTTGCTTAGTCGCTGCTGCAACCTCACCACTTTATCCCTTCCTTTCCCATTAAGCTTTGCTAGTCTTGATACCCATGGTAATGGGATTGCTGAGTCCTCGTGACTCACCAGATACTTCCAAAACCAGTTTGCAGGTGCCTATGTTACCGAAAGGTGACGCAACCAAGCTCAAGGAGGAGCTTGATGAAGATCTTGCCCTTTGAGTTGTTTCGCTCTAGTTGATCAAGAGTAGAGCCCGGTTGGGGTCGATCGGGACCTTTGTCGATTTGGGTTTCTTCTTTTATTTTGGTTCCGTAGTCGACCTTGATTGTATCCGGATGATGTAATGCTTTATTCATGTAATTGTGTGAAGTGGCGATTGTAAGCCAACTATGTATCTCTTTCCTTATGTATTACATGGGTTGTGTGAAGATTACCTCACTTGCGACATTGCTTTCAATGCGGTTATGCCTCTAAGTCGTGCTTCGACACGGGAGATATAGCCGCATCGAGTAGCTGCTAAGTTGGTAATCGAGCCTTCCCGACCTTAGGAGCCCCACCGCTTGATCGCTTTTAGCGGCCGAGTTGTGTCTAGAAAATGTTTTGAGTCATTTAGGAATTATATATCGGAGAGTAGGATTCTTTTTACTCCCGGTCCTTCGACCTTCCGGTGAGGTATCCCGACGAGAGTTTTGACTCTTCTCTTCTCAAATTTCACTAAAAAATTTTAGGATCACGCTGGTATCTTGGAATCGTCCGATATTCTTATGACGAGAACATTGTTCTTGGTGCCTCCCGACATTTAGGGGTTGTGGCAGTGTCCCGGGAGTTGAGCTCGAGGTGTTGTCGCCATAATTTTATCGCTGCGAGCTCGAATACCGAGTTTAGTACGACGACATCGAAAATCTCTTTTATGCAGTTGTTGGTGAGATAACCCCGCTAACCCAAAGATCGAGGTGAGTACGGGAGTATTGCCATGACTTGTATAACGGATGCTTTTCAAGGTTGAGGTACACGATTTCAAGGTTTCTTGGTTATGTGTTGACGGATGGATACAATTTGGATGTAGGGATTGTTAGTTTGGGTGAGATATATTGCTTCCCTGTATCCCCAACACCAGATTGCATAACCGTAAAGTTTCGGAGTTTCATAGGTGGGAATTCAAGTAGCTCTTAGGATATCTTTCCGACGGATGTATGATATGAAATTGGGGTTCACGCCTAGTGGTCCGCCTATTCACGGTTGGTTTTACAAATGGTCTCGTTGTGTCTTAAAGAGTCCTTGGCTATGCCGACTGGGACACTTCAGATGTCGTGTGTAATCGCCTTTGTATATGATGGTGCTGTACGATCGAGCCCGTAGGCCCCACCACGAAAACTTTGGACGAAATCTCTATCATATGTTTGTTCCGCTTATTCTCGCAAGCCATCCTTTGTTTTTGTTTTGAGTTGTGGTATTCGAGTTGCTTCAATGCCAAGTGTTGATTCCATACCTTTCCGAAATGGTGTTCTCATACTCGATGTGAATACTAATCCTTCTCGACAATCGAGATTGTCATGTCAATCCTTTTCAACCGGCGTGTTTTCTTCAAGTGGATCCGATCACTTCAACATCAAGAAGACCAATTATCATTTCTTCTCAACGGTGTCTGTTTCATCCGTCTCCAAGTTGCCTTTGTTTTTCCCGCCCACCCACCCTTTTTCCTCAAGGACTAAGATTTCTTTACCAAGTATCCTTTTACTTTTGTGAAGTCACTTCATTTTTTTTCAATCAATGTTCTGATCCGGTGATCCCTCCCGAAGATGCTCACGAGCTTCAAGTCCATCATCCTTCGTTCTTTTGCTTCTCCGGTGGATTTAATTCAAGTCAAGTTTTGTTGATCATACCTTTTTCCTCTTTTCAACGGTGTTCTTTTGAGTGGGCCCTAACCCACAGGTCTTTTCCCAGGATCTTACCTGACTCTTCTATTTTCCAAGAACTATCCTAAATTCTTCTCCAAGTTTGACGTAAGAATGAGTTATCATCAGTCAAATGTTTTTCTCCAAGATCTTTCAAATTCTTTTCATAATTGGCTCAACCTCTTCGCTTTTGATTCTTCCGGTGTGCCTCAATAATTCTTGGTGGTGTTTCTCGTTGTCATCATTTGAAGACCGAAGAAGAGTTTCTCTTTAATCTTGCTCTATTCTCTTCAAGATTCATAGTGCTAGCTTGTTGCCATCCTCTCATAATTGTTTTCGATTGTGAGAATCTTTTTCACCCATCACGAGTTATTCTAGAGTCTTCTCAGTTTTTCATCCGGAGTCCATCAATTCAGGTTTATCCATTCTCAGCGTGTAGCTATCATTCTTCAAATCTTACCGGTGCATCATTCAAGTATTCTCTAATCAGTTCATGTTCTCTTCGTTCTCGTGTATCTAAATTCCCTCAAGTATCTTCATTCGTTTTTCAATTCTTCCCGGTGAATTGAGCCTTTGCTACTTTCATTTTCAATTCTTACGGTGGTTCTTTCAAGGTCACTCTTCCTTGTTCATCATATCAATTCATTTGTTGTTCCAATCCTACCGGTGGTTTGTTGAAGACCTTCTCAAGTTTTGATATATCTCTCTTTATCCTTTTTCAATGGGAATAAGTAGTATGCCAAATCCGCTGCTTGTCATCAATTTAAATTGGTGAAGGATTTGCATAACGTAATTCTTATTATTGTTTCATCCAAGTGATCTAGTTTCTTCTTTCCATCGTGGTTCATCATATCACATTCTCGGTTCGAGATGCTTCATCTACTCTTTTCCGGAGTTCCAAGTTTTCCGTGATTATCTCGTCGCGAAGATCCATCTAAATCATTGCAAGGATTCACCTTGTGTTTTCAATTTCTTTGTTTTCATTCCTCTTGTTTACCGGAGTTCTTCATGGAGGTTCTACATGATGGTTCATCAAGGATTTAATTCTTCTCAAAGTTTTCATCGAGATTCTTTCCTAAGAAGCTCAAGCTTTCTTCATATGGTAATCCGGAGTGCAATTCTTTCTACCTTATCATTTGAGGTGGTGTTATGTCATTCTTGACAATTTGAGTTCGTGTTTCATGATTCACATGTTGTCAAGAATGAGGTATTTTAAATCCATCATTTCTCTTCGCTCAAGAGATCTTTTGACCAATCAACTTCTTCATTCGAGTTATCTTGGGTTATATTTCACCTAAAGCCTTTCCTTAAGGGATGTTGCTATTTGTGGTGCATATCAATGATCCGAAGTTTTCCAATCCTCTCGGTGAAGAAGTTGTTCATCTCTTTGGTGCTCCCAATCAAATCAATGGTTTCCATTAGTGGCCGGTTGTCACCTCATCATTTTGAGATGTTTGCCATAAGCCCACAACAAGCTTGTGCTTTTCGTTGTTGATTTTCCAACAACTCTGTTCGATTCTTCTTTGCAAGGATGCTTTCCAAGTTCACTTGTGGCTAAAGTTGTCATTTTCTTCTCCGTCCCTTTATCCCAACGATCTATCTTCTATTGTTTCTTCCGGAGGCATTATGATGTTGCTCTTTTCACTCATCATCCCGATTGTGAGGATCGTGTTCTTTTCTTGCTTATCCATTTAACCGGAGTGTTGTGTCATCCCTTCAAGTGCTTTTCATCTTATCAAGTTTTCTTCTCTTTTCTACCAGAGTGTTGTCCAAATTCTGTCATTCTTGTTCCTTGGCTATCTCATTATACCGATGTGGTCATATTCTTTTCGTTCGTGGAGCTCTTATTTCCATGTCTTTGCAACCTTCAAATTCTCGTAATACTCCTTGTTCCTCTTTTCTAACGGATTGTTTGCAATCTCGTTCATCTCTGTTGTACTCTTTCTTTTAAATTGCTCAACCTCTCAAGGTCCATGGTTTCACTCGTTCGTCAAAGAAGCAACTTAGTTTTACCTCTTCTCTTCCTCTTCCGTTTTCCCTCCGGTGCCATCCTAGATCTCGGGACGAGATCCTCTCGTAGTGGTGGAGTGTTGTAACACCCCGGATCCGATGCGCCAGGTGTCTGCCAGTTATTCACCATTGTTGCCATGTCATGTGCTTGCGTGTTGCACTTTGCCATGTCATCATTTGCATTTTAGCATGTCATCATATGCATTTTATCATGTCATCATGTGCATTTCATTTTGCATACATGTTCGTCTCATGCATCCGAGCCTTTTCCCCGTTGTCCATTTTGCAATCCGGCACTCCTATGTCATCCGGCGGTCCCTTTTGACCTCTTCTCTTGTGCGGGTGTTCAACTTTCTCGGAATGGCCCGAGGTTTGCCAAGCGGCCTTGGTATAGCACCGGTAGACCGCCTGTCAAGTTTCGTGCCATTTGGAGGTCGTTTATACTCCAACGGTTAACCGGGTAACCGTAAAAGACTCTTTTGTTGCAGCCCAACACCCCTTCCAAAGTGTCCCAAAACCCATCTAACTCCCCTCCATGCTCTCGGTCATTCGATCACGATCGCGTGGCCGAAAACCGCTCCTCATTTGGACTCTCCTAGCTCCTCTATGCCTATATATACACCCCCATTCCAAATCCTTGATGATTTTCAAACCCCATTTCTCCTCGCCACCGGCCGGACGCTGTCCGCCGCCGCCGGACACATCTCCGCCGGACACGCCACCTCGGCTAATCAGAGCCGACACGCCGCCTCCGCCGCCTCTCGCCAACCGGCTGCCGCCACGCCATCGCCTCGCGCCCCCACCTCGCTCCTCCACCGCGAGGTACGCTGAGCCACGCTGCCCGCCAGGCCGGAGCGGGCCCGAGCCGCGCCAGCTCGCAGGAGCACGCGCAGACCGAGCCGCGTCGCCAGGCTCCCGATCTCGCCGTCGTTCGCCTGCTCGCCCGCCGGCGACCCCGACTAGGTCTTGCCGCCCCTGCTCCATCCTTCTCCTACCTTCCTCGTCGCCCCTAACCTCCCCCTCGCTCTCCCGTTCTGTTGCAGCCGCGCCGCAGCCATTGGAGAGCCTCTCCACCCATGGAGCTCGCCGTCCGGCCTCGCCGTCGCCGGGAACGAGCTCCCCGGGGCCTGATCCACTCGGATCCAGCCCCCATCGGCCTCGCCTCTACCTTCTTGCCGGCGCCGCCGCCGGCCCGCTGCCATGGCCACCTCCCCTACGTGCTCGTGCGGTCGCACGAGGAGGAGGACGAACCCCCAGCGCCCTTTGTGGGCTTCCAGCCAGCCCAGCTTTCGCCACCCCCCCTCCCGCAGCCTCTCCTCCAATCGGGTCAAGCCCACTGGGTGAGCTACACCCAGCGCCCTCCTCTCTGTCCAGCCCAGCCACCTCAGATTCAGCCCAGAGCATGTTTTTTTTTCCCGTCATGATTTTCACATTATCCAAATAATTCTGCTTTTGCGTAAAACCCCTAAGCATCATGCATATAATAACTAATTAACGGTGCATCGGATTAAAACAAACTTTATATGTAAAATGCTTAGAATTTCATCTAGTTTCATAATATTCCATTTTCATCCATGTTTGAAATGTTTAATTGTTGTTTGCATTAATTTGATTAAATGCCATGTTAAAATGATTTAATTCATAACTAAATAACCGTAGCTCGGAATTAAATGTTCTTTATATGTAAATGGGGTGGAAAAATGCCTAGATTAACATGGTCCACTTTATTTTCCTGTTTAACAACTCTAAAATTGTGTTTATGGCAAAACAGTACCAAACCTAATATATGCATATGAGGAGTTTCCGGACTTGTTGTTTGTTATTCCCGGTCTCATTTAAACTTGCCTAGATAGGTAGTTTTGTCATGCTTCACCTCTTGCCATGTTTAACAACATTTAACATTGTTGTGTACCTAAACGGGAGTGAACTAAATAACTCTAATGTGGTGTTTCGTCAATATGCAACTCGTTGCATATTGAGCTCCACTTAATTTGTAGTGTTGTTTGTGCATATTGCCATGCCATGCTTCATTAAACCGGACATGCATCATACTTGTTGGTGCATCATGCCATGCTTATGCTTGTTGGTTTACTATGTTGTTTGCTTCTTTCCGGGTTAGCTTCGGTTTCGTTCCGGAGTTGTGAGGATTCGTTCGACTGCGTCCGTTTGTCTTCTTCATGGACTCGTTCTTCTTCCTTATGGATTTCGTGCAAGATGACCGCTACCTCGATCTCACTACTATCATTGCTATGCTAGTTGCCTCGTTTTTTCGCTATGCTGCGATACCTATTACCTGCTTGTCCAGCCATCCCATATTGCCATGAACCTCTAACCTTTGACACCTTTCCTATGCAAACCGTTGTTTGGCTATGTTACCGCTCTTGCTCAGCCCTCTTATAGCGTTGCTAGTTGCGGTGAAGTTGAAGATTTCTCCATGGTGGGATGGGTTGTGTTGGGATATCACAATATCTCTTATATTATTAATGCATCTATATATTTGGTAAAGGGTGGAAGGCTCGGCCTTATGCCTAGTGTTTTGTTCCACTCTTGCCGCCTCTAGTTTCCGCCATACCGTGTTATGTTCCCGGATTTTGCATTCCTAACGCGGTCGGGTGATTTATGGGACCCCCGACAGTTCGCTTTGAATAAAACTTGTCCAGAAGGCCCAACTTTGACTTTTACCATTTGCCTCACCACCACCTACTTTTTCCCTTGGGAGTCGCTCTCTCGAGGGTCATCTTTATTATAGCCCCCGGCCAATGCTTGTCTAAGTGTTGGTCCAAACCAGAGCCACTTATGTGCCGCCCCTAGGCAACTTGGGGTATCGTCGGTTGTCAGACGCATCGCTGCTCATCCGGTCGTGGCTCGAGACGAGATACGCTGCTACTATCGGGATGTCGGCACGCCGGAGGTCTTGCTGGTCTTGTTTTACCATTGTCGAAATGTCTTGATGTACCGGATACCGAGCCCGATCGGAGTGTCCCGGTGAAGGTCTATTCCTTCGATGATCGCGAGAGCTTGTCATGGATAAGTTGGGACATCCCCGCAGGTATAAACTTTCGAGAGCCGTGTCTGCGGTTATGTGGCGATGGGAATTTGTTAATGTCCGGTTGTAGACAACTTGACACTTGATCCGAATTAAAACGCATCAACCGCGTGTGTAGCCGTGATGGTCTCTTCTCGGCGGAGTCCGGGAAGTGAACACGGTTTCTGGGTTATGTTTGACATAAGTAGGTGTTCAGGATCACCTCTTGATCATTGCTAGCTTCACGACCGTTCCGCTTGTTCTCTTCTCGCTCTTCTTTGCGTTGGTTAGCCACCATACTTGCTTAGTCGCTGCTGCAACCTCACCACTTTATCCCTTCCTTTCCCATTAAGCTTTGCTAGTCTTGATACCCATGGTAATGGGATTGCTGAGTCCTCGTGACTCACCAGATACTTCCAAACCAGTTTGCGTGTGCCTATGTTAATGAAAGGTGATGCAACCAAGCTCAAGGAGGAGCTTGATGAAGATCTTGCCCTTTGAGTTGTTTCGCTCTAGTTGATCAAGAGTAGAGCCCGGTTGGGGTCGATCGGGACCTTTGTCGATTTGAGTTTCTTCTTTATTTTGGTTCCGTAGTCGGACCTTGATTGTATCTGGATGATGTAATGCTTTATTCATGTAATTGTGTGAAGTGGCGATTGTAAGCCAACTATGTATCTCTTTCCCTTATGTATTACATGGGTTGTGTGAAGATTACCTCACTTGCGACATTGCTTTCAATGCGGTTATGCCTCTAAGTCGTGCTTCGACATGTGGGAGATATAGCCGCATCTAGGGCGTTACATACCATCACCAAATTTGCTAGCCAGTCTGGATGTTTGATATCTCTAATGAATCCGGCTTCCAATAGTTTGGCTAGCTCTTCTCCCATTGCCTGTCTTTTGGGCTCGGAATTTCGTCGAAGAGCCTGTTTGACTGGCTTGAATCCTTTTAGGATGTTTAGGCTGTGTTCTGCCAACCTGCGAGGGATTCGGGCATGTCCGAAGGATGCCAGCGAAGATATCTCAATTTTCCCGAAGGAATTCGCGAAGCGCGCGCCTACTTGGGTTTAATTGTGCCACGATGGAGGCTATCTTTGTTGGGTCCGTTGGACGGACCTGGAATTTTATTATCTCGCCTCGCTGGTTTGAAGGAGGTGGACTTGGATCTTTTATCGAGTATCACATCGCCCTGTTCACCGTGAGAGCGCAATGTGGTGAGTTCCTCCGCCGCTAAGGCTTCGGATAGTGCCTCGAGGGCTAGTGCGGCTGTCTTGTTTTCGGCGCGGAGTGCTATGTCCAGATCACTAGCGAGAGTGATTATTCCGCTGGGCCTGCATTTTGAGCTTCATGTACCCGTAATGAGGTATTGCTTGAAAATTGTGAATGCCTCTCGTCCTAATATGGCGTGATACCCATCGCTGAACGGGCCGCTCGAACATGACTTCTTCGATCTGTAATTGTCCGGAGAGCCGAACACCACATCGAGTGTGATTTTTCCGGTGCAGCGCACTTCCCGGCTAGGGATTATTCCTCTAAAGGTTGTGCTGCTTCGCTCAATACGGCTCCAATCGATTTCCATTTTTCGCAGAGTTTCCTCATAAATGAGGTTTAGTCCGCTGCCGCCATCCATGAGGACTTTTGTCAGTCGAAAGCCGTGCACTATGGGACTAAGTACCAGTGCAGCTGGGGCTCTGGTTGTTCAGAATGTGGGCTCATCGCTGGCATTGAAGGTAACAGCTGTGTCGCTCCATGGGTTTGCTGTTGCTACATGGTGGACTTCGGCGAGTTCGCGGATTGTTCGTTTTCGCATATTATTTGATGCGAAAGTCTCGAAGACTGTTGATACCATTCTGGTATTGTTGGAGTGGTTTCCCGGAGCTAGAAGCTCTTCGCCACTTTTGGCCACCGCCGTAATATCCAACATGCTCGAAGGCTATGTGTTGGGACGGCTCCTCTCAGACTATGAAGCTTACAGGTCCATTGAGCCATCCCTCCAAAGACGGTTCTGCTTCCCTTATTGGGTTTTTGTTTTTCGCTTTTGCATCCGGGGCCCGAGTGTAAGGCGCCCTTTATCGCTGGATGGGTTTGGGGCGGATTATCGCAAAATTGATTTTCGGTTTTCCGAAACTTCCATCGCACAAGATTTCGCATAATGGATGCCGATCGGTGAAGCGTAATTTTGCGACGATCAATGGTGTTTAGTATTCCTTGTCCGTGCGCTATTGCAGAAAATTGATATTGCGTTTTCCTCTCGGCAGTCCTTTATCCCTGCCCATAACCGGAGGAATCGCCTAGTAGTGATGTCTTTGCTTCATGAGGCTCTTGCCAGATTAGAGATAGATCGATATGTCCGGGCGGGTGGGTGGAATAAAATCCGGATCCTCGCCCATCTTGAGGCTCAAAGGCCAAGGGTTTCGAATTCGAAGTTTGGTTTGTTGGGCACAATCCAAAGAAGTCCGGGCGATGCATGATTTTAAGTTCAATGCTCGATCTAAGTCCGCCCTCTGCGGGAATCGGCATGGAGGGTTCGGGAATCCGGACATGAATTGTTTTCCACACCGCAAAGAGTTGCCAGATGTCCTCTACCACTTTGTGACGTGGTGGGTGGCCCGGGAGAGTTAATCTCTCAGATCGGTTTTAAGCCCAATCTGGTTGTAGTCCATAGCAACTCCCGGCGGCGATGCGATCCAAGAGCTCGTTAATGATGAGAGCTCTATTGATCTAACTGCTCGGCAGCTTTAGGGCTGACGCGAAGATTGCTTCCGACGACTCGAAGTCATTGCGAAGCGGCGGCCGGACAGCGGTCATGAGAAAAGCACCAAGTCGGATAGTTTGGCGGCGGCCAAGGCCCTCCGGCGAAAAACACCGCCTTTGAAGACGGGTGGAGGCATCCGCCTATCGGTGACAACACGAGGAACTCTCAATGAAAGCACCAATGTCGGTGTCAAAACCGCAGATCTCGGTAGGGGGTCCCGAGCTGTGCGTCTAGGCGGATGGTAACAAGAGACGAGGGACACGATGTTTTTACCTGTGTTGGGCCCTCTCGATGGAGGTAAAACCCACGCCCCGCTTGATTAATATTGATGATATGGGTATAACAAGAGTGGATCTACCACGAGATCAAGGAGGCTAAACCCTAGAATCTAGCCTATGGTATGATTGTTGTAATGGATGTCGTCCTACGGACTAAAGCCCTCCGGTTTATATAGACACCGGAGGAGGCTAGGGTTACACAGAGTCGGTTACAATGGTAGGAGATATACATATCCGTATTGCCAAGCTTGCCTTCCACGCCAAGGAAAGTCCCATCCGGACACGGGACGGAGTCTTCAATCTTGTATCTTCGTAGTCTTGGAGTCCGGCGGATATTGATAGTCCGGCTGTCCGGACACCCTAGTCCAGACTCCTCCAAAGAACCATCAGAAACCCTCAAAGAACCACTACGAGACCTTTCAGCGCATGGGGTTGACTGATAAAAATCTGAGAACACCCAACACTATTTTCCATGGAGTGGTTGCTGGCAAGTCGGCTTACCCAGTTGGCAGGATTGAGCTGGAAGTGGCTTTTGGAGACGAACATGACTCCCGAGCTGAGAAGTTGACGCTTGAAGTGGTCAAGATAAGGAGTCCAAACCACGCTCTAATGCTAAGTTTATGGCCCGGCCGTGTTACGTTTATTTACAGCTCAAGATGCCGGGTTACAAGGGCACCATCACTGTACATGGCAGTCGTAAGGTAGCATTGGAGTGTGAAGAAGGTGACGCGGCTTATGCTGAGTGGGCCTGTGTGGCAGAAGAGCTCAAATTTTATCAAGATAATGTTGAACCGGCGGATATGACATCCCTCAAGAAGCCAACTACAGAGCATGACCCGGCGTTGAAGTCTAAGTCGGCAGCTGAGACAAAGCTTGTTGATTTTACCCCGGGTGATTCTTCTAAACAGTTCTGCATCAGCAGCAACTTGGATCCTAAATAGGAAAGCGCGCTCATCGAGTTCATCCATGAGAACCGGGACTGAGGGAGTCCTGGACTAGGGGGTGTCCGGATAGCCGGACTATCGTCGTTCTCCGGACTCCAAGACTACGAAGATACAAGATTGAAGACTCCGTCCCGTGTCCGGATGGGACTTTCCTTGGCGTGGAAGGAAAGCTTGGCAATACGGATATGTAGATCTCCTACCATTGTAACCGACTCTGTGTAACCCTAGCCTCCTCCGGTGTCTATATAAACCGGAGGGCTTTAGTCCGTAGGACACAACATACATCACAACAATCATACCATAGGCTAGCTTTAGGGTTTAGCCTCCTTGATCTCGTGGTAGATCCACTCTTGTACTACCCATATCATCAATATTAATCAAGCAGACGTAGGGTTTTACCTCCATCAAGAGGGCCGAACTGGGTAAAACATCGTGTCCCTTGTCTCCTCGTTACCATCCGCCTAGACGCCTGATTCGGGACCCCTACCCGAGATCCGCCGGTTTTGACACCGACATTGGTGCTTTCATTGAGAGTTCCTCCGTGTCGCCACCGATAGGCTCGATGGCATCTTCAATCAACAACGCTGTCTGTGGGGAAACTTTTCTCCCGGAAAGATCTTCAGATTCGCGGCCAAGATCGCGGGCTAATTCACTTGACCATCCGAGCAGATCGAAGCTACGCCCCGCCATCAGTCGATTCGAAGCCTAAACTTCACAGCCGACATCCACGGGACTTGATCTTCGACGGGCTCGAGCCAAAGCTGCGCGCCAGCTGCGATGGGCATGATCTAGCTCGCCACGAACAAAGGCCTTGGTGTCCGCAAGACAACCGCCTCAGCCCTTAGTCCGGAGCCGATCACCCAGATCGAGGACCGGGGGATGGACACCACCTCGGGGGCTTCAACTTCCACGGCGATGGAGCCAAACACTAACCTTGTCCCTCGAGAAACTCGTGATTCCGAGGTGCCGGACTCCTTGCCGGACTCCGGACCTCCCGCGCCCTCGCCAATCGAATCCGATTGGGCGCCGGTTATGGAATTCACCGCCGCGGACATCTTCCAATACTCGCCCTTCGGCGACATCCTAAATTTGCTAAAGCATCTCTCGCTATCGGGAGAGTCCTGGCCGGACTACGGCCAGGATGGTTGGGATACCGATGACGAAGAAATTCAGAACCCACCCACCACCCACTTTGTAGCCTCTGTCGACGATCTTACCGACATGCTAGACTACGACTCCGAAGACATCGACGCTATGGACGACGATATGGGAGATGAACAGAACCAGCGCCATGTGGCATCGAAGACCACCTCGTCATACGACATATACATGGTGGACACCCCAAAGGACGGGACGGCGAAGAAGTAGCAAAGGCAGATTCCTTAAAGAAACAGCCCAAGCGTCGGCGGCGATGGCGCCGCCTAAATCCCGCCACAGAAGAATGGAGATTCCGCACACAGAGATAATAATACCCCGAAAGTGCCGAAGATAATCCCTCCAAAGAAGACTCAGCAGAGAGGACGCAGAAGCAAGCCCCACGAGAGGCGGCGGCATTTAAGAGGTCGAGGATTATAACTATATACCTCCCTCCGAAGACGAGGCAAGCCTCAACGAGTTATTGAATTTATCGTGCCCAAGGATCCCATTGAACAAGAGCGTTTTAAACGCAGGCTTATCGCCACGGCAAATAGCCTAAAGAAAAAGCAGCAGCAGCTTCAAGGAGATCAGGACCTGCTGGCCGATTGATGGACCGAGGTCCTCGCGGCCGAAGAGTTTAAACTTGAACGCCCCTCCAAAAGCTACCCCAGACGCAAGTTGCTCCCCCGATTAGAGGAGGAAGCATACATACCTTCATCACCAGTGCACGATATGGCCGACCGACCACCTCGTGGTCGCGACAGAGAGGCATCCAGACCCTCCACAAAGACCGTACCCCGGCATCGCTCCAAAAGTACGAAGCCAAGAGGGAACACGCCGGACTTGCAGGACGTATTGGAGGACAAAGCAAGGCAATCCAGATCCATCTACGGATCACGAGGGCGCCCCACGACCCGCGACGAATATCGTCGCGCCGGATACAATAACCCGGCCGGGCCGAAAGCATAGCGCATAACGCTCTCGAGCTGCGCCGTGATATTGCTCAATATAGAGGCGCCGCGACACCCGCTTATGCTTCACCGACGAAGTAATGGATCATCAAATCCTCAAGGGTTTAAACTCGTAAACATCGAATCCTACGACGGCACAACAGACTCGCAGTTTGGATTGAAGATTATCTCCTTCACATCCATATGGCCCGCGCGACGATCTCCATGCCATCAAGTACCTCCCACTCAAGCTTAAAGGACCAGCTCGGCATTGGCTTAACAGCTTGCCCGCAGAGTCAATTGGGTGTTGGGAAGACCTGGAAGCCGCATTCCTCGACAATTTCCAGGGCACGTATGTGCGGCCACCAGACGCCGATGACCTAAGCCACATAATTCAGCAGCCAGAGGAATCGCCGATAATTACGACACGGTTCTTGACAAAGAAAACCAAATCGCCGACCGTCCTGGATGCAGAGGCCCTCGCAGCCTTCAAACATAACATCCGCGACGAGTGGCTAGCCCGGCACCTGGGACAGGAAAAGCCGAAATCCATGGCAGCACTCACATCATTAATGCCCCGCTTTTGCGCGGGGGAGGATAGCTGGCTAGCTCGCAGCAACAACCTCAATAAAAATTCTGGCAGTCCGGATACTAAGGACCACAACGGCAGGTCGCGTCGAAACAAAAACAAACGCCGCATTAACGGCGACGATAAGGAGGATACAGCAGTCAACGCCGGATTCCGAGGCTATAAACCCGTCGCGGAAGAATCCATTCAAAAGAACCACTCCGGTCCGTCCAACTTGGACCGAATATCGACCGCTTATGCCGATACATGGCACTTCGAAAAGCCAGCCAATCACACCAACAGAGATTGCTGGGTGTTCACAGCAGGCAGGCAAGTTAATTGCCGAAAACATTGACAAGGGGCTAAACAGCGATGACGAGGAGGAGACCTGACCGCCGAACAATAAAGGACAGAAGGGTTTCCCCCCACAAGTGCGGACGGTGAACATGATTTACGCAACCCATATACCCAAGAGGGAGAGGAAGCGCGCACTAAGGGACGTCTATGCAATGGAGCCAGTCGCCCCGAAGTTCAATCCATGGTCCTCTTGTCCGATCACTTTCGATCAAAGAGACCATCCGACCAGCATACGCCATGGCGGATTCGCTGCATTGGTTTTAGACCAAATCGTCGATGGATTTCACCTCACGAGAGTCCTGATGGACGGCGGTAGTAGCCTGAACCTGCTTTATCAGGATATAGTGCGCAAGATGGGCATCGAACCCTCAAGGATTAAACCTACAAAGACAACCTTTAAAGGTGTCGTACCAGGTGTGTAAGCCAATTGTACGGGCTCGGTCACACTGGAAGTGGTCTTCGGATCCCCGGATAATTTCCGGAGCGAAGAGTTAATCTTCGATATAGTCCCATTTTGCAGCGGCTATCACGCTCTGCTCGGACGAACCGCGTTTGCAAAGTTCAATGCGGTGCCGCATTATGCATACCTCAAGCTCAAGATGCCAGGCCCTCGTGGAGTCATCACGGTCAACGGAAATACGGAACGCTCCCCCGGACGGAGGAACATACAATGCTCTCGCGCGAAGTACGAGCAGCCTTTAAGGCATTTTGAGTCCGCCGTTAAACGGCCGGATACAGCAAAACGCTACCAAGCAATACCAACCAAGACAACTCCGCACGATCAGAGCATCGCCAGAGTAATGCGGCCCTAACCCCGCCTCGCATGATTGTAAGAACAACCTCCGCAGACATCATTACGCTTTGGAGATACCATGGGCGCAGGGAAGGGCACGATCACAATGGACCCAGAGTGCGGCCGACCACACCAAAGGCTCGCAAGTGCGCCACCCTTTTTTATTATTATTTTCCTTCTTTGTATACACAGGACTCGTTAACAGAGGCCCCGTCCGGTGGTGAACTGCCGAACTCACGATGCAACAGCCGTGGAAGAAAGAAGTCTCATGATGAACACTGTGTGGTCTCAGCCACGAGCATTAAATTCGATTATATACACCAAGTCCGCAGCTCATCCTCGAGGGGGACATGTTTAATTAGTCCAAATCCCTTGCTTATCAAGACTATTTGTATCATCCGCACTCATAGCAGACTTCCTTTAATAAATAATGCAACATTTTTCGATCGCAATTACATTACTTTATATATATATATATTTATATATATATGTTCATTACAGGACATCTTGCACCCGTATATTTTGGTACGGTCTAATACACTAGGGGCTTATGTTCCCCACATTATGGTGTGATAAGTCCGAACACTTTCATAAGTGCGCACCCTAACTTATAGCATTATATGAATCGGCTCCGAATCATGTCTTGGGTCAATAGTTGGGTTTGCCCGGCCCCACGCTTTGGTGCCTTACGTTCCGCTCATCGGCTAAGGTGGCACTGGAGAACCACCGTGATTGCGCCCGGCTGAGCCAGGCGAGCGCCCAAAGGAGAAAGCTAAAACCGACCGGCATGATAAGGCAAGAGATCGGTCGCTGCTTGAGAGGTCTTTTCGAGTCCTTAAAGACTCACGCCGCCGAGCGAAGTTCGGATAAATGTCCGACGGCGTGGATAGCGCCCGGATTCGGTCTTCCGAATACCAGGGGCTTCGCCGAAATTTAAAATTATAGAATTCTATGGCTAAGTGAGAGTGTTCAAGCATTATAAGTCCGGTTGCCTTGTTCGTTGTGTTGAGAACCTCCCTAGATGGACCCAAAAATGGGAACAAGAGTGCTCAAGTTTATCCCGAACACCCCAGCACTCACGGCTCAGGGGCTGAAGCCAACGACTTTCCATCTCTCAGATTTTATAAACGGCCGCACAGAAGGTAATATTTTAAATTAAACAAGCGTTGCTTAATGCGCATATGAACAAAGTTTTCAGCGCACAGGATAATACATAGCGAGTTTACTCAAAAGTTACATCTCTGGGGCATTCATCCGCAATATCGTGGGCTCCCTTCAGGATAGTTTTATAATACATTTCGGGCGTACGATACTCCTTGCCCGGTGGCGGCGGTTCAGTGAGAAACTTCTCCGCATCCAGCCTGCCCCAGTGCACCTTTGTGCGGGCAAGGGCCCGATGAGCACCTTCAATACAGGCGGAGCGCTTGATGACCTCCACCCAGGGGCACGCATCCACCAGCCGTCACATGAGGCTGAAGTAGCTCCCAGGCATGGCCTGTCCAGGCCATAGCCGGACTATAAGGCCCTTCATGGCCTCCTCACTACCTTAGGAGTTCGACCACCGCTTCACCTGGTCGCTTGGGGGCACCGGATGGCCGCCTCAGCAGATCGAGACCGAAGACCTTCTCCGCCGAGCTCCCTCCTCGCCATGATAGAATGCGGCGGCATCGACACACTACGCGGCTGATCCGCAAACGCCTCGAGAGCTCGAATGCGGTAAGTGTCGTAGTTTACATTAACATGCTTGCTTTGCATGAAAAATGCCTTGCCCGCCGCTATCTTCTTTACATATTCAACCTCTGAAGGGCCTTACGGCCTCGGCCTTGGCGGATTTGGCACTTTCGAGCCGAGGCAAGCTCGACTCTCGAGTCTTGAGTCACGCCCAAGCTCTCATGCTTCTCCATGAGAGCCTCGGAGCTCTTGCCGCACTTCCGCCACCTGCCTCCTGCTTTTCTCGCTCTGCTTGCTCGGGCGGCCGACTTGCTCGCCACGGACAAAGCCTCCTTCAGGCTGCCACCTGCTCGTGGCCCCTGCAATACCCATATTATCCTTGTTAATTTTATTGCAACCAAAATCCTTTTCTATAAGGTAACTATTCAAAGTGGTGTTACTCACCTTCTTTGTCCTCGAGCTGCTTGGCATGGCCGAGCTCTTGCTCGACCGCCGAGATCCTGCTTCAACACACCGACCTCCATGATCAAGGCGGCAGAGGTCAAGAACAAGCAGCCTGCAAACCCATATTGACATATTTTAAGCAACCCTGTGTATATCTTCTTAGATCCTCAATCCGGCTTTTCTTTCCGAACACCGAACTGAGCATTAGGGGCTACTGTCTATGCGGTATTACATTACATAATTATAACTTCTTACCTCAAAGGCTGTGAGAAGGCTGCTACAGGCTTCGGTCAGCCCGCTCTTGGCAAGCTGAACCTTCTGAATCACCGCACTCATGATAGTGCGGTGTTCTTCCTCGATGGAAGCGCCTTTAAGTGCCTCCAACAAATTGTCCGGCGCCTCCGGTTGGACAGAGGCCGCCGGTGTCACAGTCTTTCCCTTCTTTCGAAGGGGCCGCCTGCCAGACTCTGGAACCACTGCAGGTTCGATGTAGAGTCCGCCCAAAGTCCGGAGGCTTCTGGCGGCGCCTCGAGCCTCCTCCTGATGGGTCACTCTGGGATCCCACCTCGGCCCCTCATCGGGCGCTGGGGTAGAGGCAATCGGAAGTGAATCCACATCCGACGGGGCCAACGACCCGCTCGATGAAGCGGGGAGATCATCATCGGCCGGACTGCGGACAGTATGCGGCATTAGTAGGACACTAGGTGACACGAAAGAAATTGCATATCTGGGATCCGGATACTTACGATCTCACCGGAGGCCTGGCCCTTGAAGGCCACTCCTCCTCGCCAACGATGGTGTTGGCGGAACAGTCTGGGGGAATAGTTCTCCCCCTCTTGGACCCTTTGGCCTCCCCTATTGGGGAAGCCTTCCTCTTCCTCTCTCCCTCCTCCGGGAGAGAGTCTTCTTCCTCCTCCTTGTCTTCCGGGGAGGAGTCCGCCTCATCGTCGGACGCTTGATTGCGGGAACTCTTTTGAGTCCCCATGGCCACCTTCTTGGCCTTCTTCTCCGGCACCACGTGCGGTGCCGGAACCA
Organism: Aegilops speltoides; assembly: GCA_021437245.1. Lineage (NCBI taxonomy): Eukaryota > Viridiplantae > Streptophyta > Magnoliopsida > Poales > Poaceae > Aegilops > Aegilops speltoides. The sequence continues at coordinate 198,654,061 of CM038144.1, read as the reverse complement.
GCAGCCCTACTAGACGGGCGTTCACTGGGTCTTCTGGCATGGGAGCCGGAGAGATGAGCTACTCGGCCTTCTCCATCCATTCCTGCCAAAGGAAAAGAGAGATTGAAACCCTCTTAGAATCAATCTGTTTACCACAAGTGTCCCGAAGGGGTTGAATCACTTACCTCGCCACCTGGATGATGCGAGTGAAATCCACGATCTTCCGTCATGATGCGGGGCTTCGGCGCCTTAAACAGCACCTCCAGCGCCCTTCATACGTCGTGGTCAAGAGCCCGCTTAGCTCCTGGTGCTGTTCCGGATTGAACTCCCATAGATTGAATGCCCGTTCTTGGCATGGGAGAATCCGGCGGATGAGCATGACTTGGACCACGTCGACGAGCCTAAGCTTATTGTTCACCAGCTTCTGGATACAGGCTCGGAGTCCCGTCAGCTCCTTCGGATTGCCCCACAACAAGCCCTTCTATTTCCAGGAGGTGAGCTGCATGGGGATGCCAGATCTGAACTCGGGGGCCGCCGCCCACGTGGGTTCGCGCTGCTCGGTGATGAACCACCCCGATTGCCACCCCTTAACGGAGTCCACGAAGGCCCCTTCGAGCAAAAGGACGTTGGGCAACTTGCCCAACATGGCGCCTCCGCATTCCGCTTGTGTGCCCTTCACAACCTTCGGCTTGACGTTGAAGGTCTTGAGCCACGAGCCAAAGTGGGGCTGGATGCAGTGGAAGGCCTCGCACACGACGATTAACGCCGAGATGTTGAGGATGAAGTTCGGCGCCAGATCGTGGAAATCTAGGCCGTAATAGAACATGAGCCCCTGGACGAAAGGGTGCAGTGGAAAGCTCAGTCCGCGGAGGAAGTGGGGAAGGAAGACGACCCTCTCATGGGGCCCAGGGGTAGGGATGAGCTGCCCCTCGTCGGGCAGCCGGTGCGCAATATCGCAGGAAAGGTATCCGGCATTGCACAGCTTGGTGATGTGCTCCTCCTTGACGGTGGAAGACAACCACTTGCCTCCCCCTCTGGACATGGTCGGGGAAGGTTAAGACGAGATGCGCGAGCTTGGGCGTTGGATCTTGAGTGCGCGGAGGTGGATGAGCATAGGAGGAAGAAGGCGTGGGTGAAAAGGTGAATCCTTATCCCTTATATAGGCAGGGCAAAGACTATGCGCCCCCCACCAGCCTGGTAAAACTCGCTTATTTCCCAAGCGCCACCATCAATGGCGCGGTTGGGTTACCCACGTCCGTATTGATGAGAATCCTGGAATAAGGGGAACACGATCTCTGCTCCGACAAGACGTGCCAAGGAAACCGCTTCGCTAAACGTGTTGAGGTGGTTTAATAAAAAAAACGATTCAAGTAAAAGCCTGGTAGCGGTGTGATGTCATGCCGCATAATACGTCAGCAGATTGGACTTGTATACATTTTATTCTCTCTACGGTAGAATGTGGAATTTATTTTGTAGAGCCGGACACTATCCTGGTGTTCATGATCTTCTCTGGATTATTCAAGGGAGGAACCCGCCTTGCAATGCCGAACATTATGCGCTACCGGACTTATCGCCATTGAAGCCCTGGTTCTGGGGCTACCGAGGGAGTCCTGGACTAGGGGGTGTCCGGACAGCCGGACTATCATCGTTCGCCGGACTCCAAGACTACGAAGATACAAGATTGAAGACTCCGTCCCGTGTCCGGATGGGACTTTCCTTGGCGTGGAAGGCTAGCTTGGCAATACGGATATGTAGATCTCCTACCATTGTAACCGACTCTGTGTAACCCTAGCCTCCTCCAGTGTCTATATAAACCAGAGGGCTTTAGTCCGTATGACACAACATACATCACAACAATCATACCATAGGCTAGCCTTAGGGTTTAGCCTCCTTGATCTCGTGGTAGATCCACTCTTGTACTACCCATATCATCAATATTAATCAAGCAGGACGTAGGGTTTTACCTCCATCAAGAGGGCCCGAACCTAGGTAAAACATCGTGTCCCTTGTCTCATGTTACCATCCGCCTAGACACACAGTTCGGGACCCCCTACCCGAGATCCGCCGGTTTTGACACCGACAGGGACATCTTTGCATGGAAACCTTCTGACATGCCGGGTGTACTGAGGGAACTCGCTGAGCACACTCTCAATATTGATACAAATTATAAGCCGGTCCGGCACTTTCTCCGGCATTTTAACAAAGAGCGACGGAAAGCTATTGGGGAAGAAGTCGCCCAGCTCTTAGTAGCCGGGTTTATCATTGAAAGTTTTCACCCGGAGTGGTTAGCTAACCCGGTGCTTGTCCTCCAGAAGAACGGCACCTGGCGGATGTGTGTGGACTACACGGACTTTGTCCGGCTGACCCTTTTTCTCTCCCCCGTATTGATCAAATCATTGATCCTACGACGAGTTGTGAGCGTTTGAGTTTTTTGGATGCCTACTCCGGTTATCATCAGATTAAAATGGCAATTAAGGACTAGGAGAAGTCGGCTTTCATCACTCCGTTTGGAGCCTTCTGCTATGTATCTATGCCATTTGGGCTCAAGAGTGCCCAGGCGACTTATCAGCGGTGTGTGCAGAACTGCTTGCATGACCAAATTGGACGTAATGTCCATGCCTATGTGGATGACATCATGGTGAAGTCCAGGGAAAAGGAGACTTTGATATCTGACTTAAAGGAGACCTTTGATAATCTCCGGGTTTACAAGATGATGCTTAACCCAGCCAAATGTGTGTTTGGCGTTCCTGCGGGCAAGCTCTTGGGTTTTCTGGTGTCGAACAGAGGCATTGAAGCTAACTCGGAGAAGATTAAGGCTATTAACTCCCTGGCTAAACCGGCGTGCATCAATGATGTTCAGCGACTGGCGGGTCGCATTGCCGCCTTAAGTCAATTCATAAGTCGGCTCGGTGAGAAAGCCCTCCCATTGTATCAGATGATGAATAAAACCGACACTTTTGTTTGGAGTGAGGCCGCTGATGCTGCTTTTGAGGACTTAAAGAGACAATTGTCTGAGCCGCCGGTTCTTGCGGCTCCAATTGACAAAGAGCCTTTCCTGTTATATGTGGCTGCCAATTCACGAGCTGTCAGCGTTGCCATCATGGTGGAGCGTAAGGAAGCCGGCAAGGAGCATCCGGTTCAGCAGCCGGTTTACTACATCAGTGAGGTGCTCATTGAATCCAAGCAAAGGTACCCGCACTGGCAAAAGCTTGTTTATGGGGTGTTCATGGCAAACCGGAAGTTGAAGTAGTAATTTCAAAGCCATCCTATAACTGTGGTAAGTTCTTCCCCTTTGGGAGACATCATTCAGAACAGGGAGGCCACAGGACGAGTCGCCAAGTGGGCTGTTGAGCTTGGGCCTCATGGCTTGAAATACATGCCTCGGATAGCTATTAAGTCTCAGGCCTTGGTGGACTTCATCAATGATTGGACAGAGTTGCAGGCCCCTGAGGAAAAGCTGGATAACACATACTGGACTATTCACTTCGACGGATCCAGGCAACTAGAAGGCTCGGGGGCTAGAGTGGTGTTAACTTCCCCTCGGGGTGACAAATTTTGTTATGTACTCCTGCTTATGTTTCCCTGTACTAACAATGCAACTGAATATGAGGCATTACTCCATGGTCTCCGGATGGCTAAGGAGATGAATTTAAGCCGGGTACGATGCTTGGGCGACTCAGATTTGGTGGCTCAGCAAGTGTCAGGCAAGTGGGATTCCAAAGACCCCCTGATGGCGGCTTATCGTCGTGAGGTAGATGCGGTGGCTGGTCATTTCACGGGTTATCAAGTGGAGCACATTGATCGAAGGAAGAATGAGGCAGCTGATGCTTTAAGCCGGTTGGGATCCCAACGTAAGCCGGTGCCGCCCAACACCTTTCTTGATGTGTTACATAACCCTTCTGTCAAGGTGCCTACTGAGGAAGACTTAGCAGTGCCAGACCCGGAGGCACAGCTGGTGGCGGCTCTTCATGTTATCCCGGATTGGACGGTGCCTTACTTGGTTTATATGACCCAGGGTGAATTACCGGAGGATGAGACATTGGCGAGACAATCGTTAGGCGCTCCAAATCCATGACGATTGATAACGGCGAGTTACATCACCTCAGCGTCACCGGGGCATTTCAACGCTGTGTATCACCTGCAGAAGGCCAAGAAATACTCCATGAGATCCATGAAGGAGATTGTGGCCATCATGCCAGGTCAAAATCTCTCGTGGCCAAGGCTTTTCGTCATGGTTTCTATTGGTTGACGGCTCATGCTGATGCAGAGGACCTAGTCAGTAAATGTGATGGGTGTCAAAAGTTCTCACGACGTGCTCATGTGCCGCTCAAGAGTTAAGGATGATCCCAATCACCGCCGCTTGCGTCCTGGGGCTTGACATGGTCGGACCTTTCAAAAGGTCTAAAGACAAAAGACACATCCGCTGGTGGCAAGGGACAAATTTACTAAGTGGGTTGAGGCAGAGCCGGTCAAGAATGTGATGCAGCCACGGCGGTTCAGTTCATGAAAAGGTGACCTTTCGCTTTGGTTTTCCACATAGCATCATAACCGATAATGGCACTAATCTCTCTAAGGGTGCCATGGAAGAGTTCTGTCAAAGAGAACATATCCGGCTTGATGTTTCGGCTGTTGCTCATCCTCAATCCAATGGTCAAGCAGAGAGAGCTAATCAAGAGATCTTGAAAGGTATCAAGCCCCGGCTCTTGGTCCCTTTACAGCGGATTCTGGGTTGTTGGGTGGAGAAGTTACCCTCCGTGTTATGGAGCATCAACACTACGCCTAATAGATCTACGGGATACACACCTTTCTTCATGGTTTATGGAGCAGAGGCCGTCCTGCCAAGTGACATCCGGCACGACTCACCCCGAGTGGCGGCTTACGTTGAGGAGGATAACGAAAAGGCTCGTCAGGATGCACTTGACTTGTTGGACGAAGAGCGAGACTTGGCAATAGCCCGCTCGGTGATTTACCAGCAAGACCTGCGCCGCTATCACAGCCGCCGGGTTAGGAGCAGAACCTTTCAGGAAGGCGACTTGGTGCTCCAGCTCATCCAGGATCAGTCTGATATGCACAAGTTATCCCCACCTTGGGAAGGACCCTTTGTGGTCAGCAAGAATCTGCACAACGGGTCATACTATCTCATCGATATTCGAGAGCACAAGGACTCATTTAAATCGGAGGAAGAGACCCACCGGCCATGGAACATAGCTCATCTCCGGCCTTACTATACTTAACTTTCTTTTTTAAGATACTTTTTATAATGTACATATTATATTAAGCAATAAAGCAGGACCTCTGTCCTTTTTTTCCATAAAGAAATGTTTCATGTTTTCTTTATCAGGTGATGGACACTACCAACAGGGGACGGATCATATCTGAATCCGGCTTTCCCTTTGGTCCCGCTTATGATCATATCTGAATCTAGCCTTGGCCACTTGGGGGCTTCCTGTTCAAACATAGGTCGTATTCGAACCAAAGAGAACATAGCTGTCAATACCCACTTGATCGGCATATTGCCAAACCCACTTGGGGGCTTCCTGATCAAATTTGAATCATAGCTTAACCCCTTTGGGTCCGACGTGGATCGATTGAATCAGCGCCATTAAACAACTCTTATGTTCACTTGGGGCTTCTGCTCAAACATAGGTCGATTCAACTAAAGAGAACATAGCTGTCGATACCCACTTGATCGGCATCGCCAAAGCCACTGGGGGCTATATGATCGTATCTGAATCTTAGCTTAACCCCTTTGGAACGGTTTTCTGATCGTATTCGAATCAGGAGCCTGTGAACATTTGCAAGTATGATTATTTTCACTATCATTGAAACCTTCTTGAGGAGATGGTTCTTGATCTTTCCGATTTTATATTCGTTACTTCAGGATCTAACAAGTGCCAGGTAAAAACTTATATGAGCCGGAGAGGTTATCAGAAAAGGGTCGCAGGTATACTATTATGATTATGTTTTAACTAATCATGAACCGGCTTATACATATGATCTTTGATCATATCCGGGTTATCAATATTCTATAACCCTCTGGTGCAGTAAATCGTCCAGGAAGCCTTGCCTGTTTTACGTGCAGGTTAAAACGGAGCAAGGTAAAATATCAAGGAAACACTTGATTAAACATAAGCAAGATAAATTTCGTGCTGGAGGCGTAACAAAAGCCATGACTACCATAAGGCATGACAGACATTAAGGAGTTTTCTCTATCTTATTACAAGACTCCCCGAGTCTAAACAAGTGAAGCATTGTTCTTTGCAAGGTTATAACCCGGCTGGCGGCTCATTCCTCCGGCTGGCTTGATGACTCCAGATTATCCTTCCCCACCTCTCCTTCGGTTGTTTTGTCCTGGAAGGTGGACGAGGCCCAGTCAGTGCCATCAAAGCTTCAAATTCAGCTTTATCATCTATTAAATTAGCCGGGTCCACTTCAGGGGCAAAGGTATGCTTACGCGTTGGAGGGATCAGGCTAACTTGGTCATATGGGACATTTAGGATTCTCCGGTCTCGCTTTCATAACCCGGTGAATACTTGGTGAGATCAGTATCCTCTCCAATGAGAGTCGCCAGGGGGCGTACGACTTCAACACAAGTAGTGAAGTCCTGTTCGCCAAAAGCAGTGCCGTCCTCCTTAAGACTTGGATATCCAAGAGAAAGGTCAGCAAGGTCAAATTCTGGCACCCATGCTTTTGCCCGAATCAACGCAGCCACGGCTCCGGCTCTCGCGTATGCCCGCCTTAAGTCTTGAATGCGTTTAGGTAGCACCGACAGATGTCTCAACATGTCTTGCAAAAGCCGGGGAGAGGTATTTGATAAAGCCACAGCGGTCAGTGCATGCTGTGACCCGGAGTATAGCTGCTCCACCAAGGTATACACTGCTTTAAGCTTGACCATCATATTTTCCTTCAGATTGGTACTCCTGGGGCCTGCATATTCACAGGTATAACAAGTAAGCCGGAGGCAACTATTATGATAACTTTTGAAAGATTACAATATTTACGGGCGGCTTACCAAAGATAGCTGAGACCATTTGGGATATGTGCCGTTTTAAGTCGGACAGCTCATTTGTTGCCTCGGCAAGAGCTGCATCCGTTGTTTCAGCCTGGGTCACCAGTGAAGCCCTCTCATCAACCCAAGCCTTCTTTTCCGATTCAAAATTTTTCTTCAACTTCTCTTGTTTAGAGACACTGAATTCAAACTCGGAATTGGCTTTCTGAGCTTCGAGCTCTTGGGTTTTCAACTGGCTCTTCAGATCAGCAATCTCCGCCTCAAATTGACTTATGGTGGCCTGCATTGACATCAGGTTATGGTAAGAATCTTGGTATGATAACATTTAAGTCCCAAGCATTGTACAAGTAAAGATACTTGGCACTTGGGGGCTAATGTCTGTTTAAAGAATTTTTAATCTATTTTACCAAGTCACACGTATTAAGTCTCAAGCACTTTACAAGTAAAGGTACTTGACACTTGGGGGCTAAAGTGTAACCCAAATTCAAAGTTTCATGCTACCTCCGGGTTAAACATATTCAATTTAAACTGAACAAAACTAATGGCAAGCAGTTTATTAAGTCTATAGCATATTCATTCATAAGCAACACACTTGGGAGCTGGTACAGTAAGTAAGATTCAGAGTAAAAGCTAGAATTTTTACCTCAGATTTATGCTGTATTTGCTTCACCATGTCAATTTCCAGGTCACGACTACTGTGTACTTGGTTCAGATAGCCTGAGACTATATCACCAATACTTAGGTGAGAATAGTCAGTGAGGTCTTGTTTGGACTTCCGGCGCTGGGCAAACTCCTCCTTGGCGGTGCATTGGGCAAGGGCCGTAGGCCAGCCCGATTCAACGCATTGGCTCTTCACAATTTCAACCTCCGGGTCAGCCGTCTTGGCCGGGCTAGGAACTTCCGGGTCATCCGAGTTATGAATCACGTCTTCTGCAGGCGGGTCAGAAGTTGGCCCCGGAATTTCAGAAGTCGGTTCAGGTGGTGGCTGATGAGTGGAGCTATCTGGAACGGATGAGTCAAGCACCGGTTCAGTAACCACCGGGTCTTGGGACGGCTTATTCTTCTTTGCCCTCTTGTTGGGCTTTACTTGCAAGCTGTCAGTCAAGGTGAAAGGATAAGTATCAAAGTATAAGTATGGATAAACTCAAAGTAAGAAAGGTTATATTACCCGGGAGCCGTTTTGAAAGCCGGCATGTTCGATTGCATCAACTCATCAGAAGAAGGGGAGGTATCCTGATAGTTGGAGTCAGATGAATTGAGAGGTTGGCGAATCAAACCCATCAAGGGTGAAACAAAATGTAAGTTGGAGATAACCTCGGTCCGACGCTTCCTGGTTACGTCGGGTAAGCCGGAGGAAAGCTCTGCGTCCGGGTTGGCCCGAGTCTGCCACCGATTTTCAAGCTGCTGTTGCTTCAAAAGAAATTGAGGATCTTAGTAAGCGAGAGGGTGTGAAAACCTTACTTTCCGGGTCACCCTTCGGATTCTTTGTGTTGGCAAACGCTCTGAGTCGGAGGAAATTATAGTTACCTCTTCGCCAGCTGCTTGACTGTTCCCAGTATCCTCCTGAAAAGATCAAATGTCAGTAAGGTGATGGCAAAGGAGTTAAAGAAAATCAAAAAGATTACCTCTTCCTCATCTGAAGAAGAGTCGTCCAGTTTAAGCATATCAGAGGCGTTGGGTTTCTTCTTTTTAGAGGTACCCGTCCTGGCGGCTTTCCTTTCGGTCTTCTTGGCCGCCCGGGCCTATTTTGCAGCCTCATGGTCATACTACCTTCCAGAAATTATCATCGGCCTATGGGAAAAGATAAAGAATCATAAGTACCAGAAGGTAACATATTAAAAGGTATTTCTGAAGAATAGTAACTTACTGCAGGAGCTGGATTCTTCTTGCAGAAGGGAAGCAAACTGAAAGTATTACTCATTACAGTGCCCTCCTTCAATAGTGATTGGACTGTAGCATCTATCACATCATCTGGTAAATCCTCGAGACTATGACACATTGAGTCATCCTTTTCGCCTGTATAAGCACACATTAAGCCGGAGCGGCGGCTTAATGGTAGTATCCGCCAGGTGACCCAGACCCGGACCAAATCAATGCCAGTTAACCCGTTGCCTAGAAGGGCTTTGATCTTTCTGATGGTGGGTTTAAGAGGCAGGCGCTCAACAGCAGTTAACTTGTCAGCCAGATGATGATTGGACTCAAGACGCAGGGCACGAAAGCCGGGCAGAGGCTTCTCGTTGGCTGGAGAGGTGTCTTGACAGTAGAACCACGTCTGGTTCCAGTCTTTGGGGTGACTCGGCAGCTCAGCGTAAGGGAAAAGGCACTCTCTCCGCCGCTGGATTGAGATGCCGCCAAGCTCAAGACTAGGCCCGTTGGCGCGTTCATCCTGCCGGTTCAAGTAGAAAAGCTCTCTGAACAGCAGCAGACCCGGTTCCTCTCCTAAGTATACCTCGCATAAGACTTGAAAGTTACACAGATAGGACACGGAGTTGGGTCCAATGTCTTGAGGCCTCAGGTCAAAGAAATCCAGAACTTCCCTGAAGAATTTTGAGCCGGGAGGGGCAAATCCCCGGGTCATATGGTCTGTGAATACTACTACCACCCCGTGTCTGGGTTGAGGTATCTCCTCAAACGGGTGAGGGGCACGATAGGACATGACCTCCTTTTTTGGCAGATGGCCAGACGTTACAAGCTCGGCAAGTTTGCTTTTGGTGACTGTGGATGGAACCCAGTTGCAAGTCACAGGGGCCTTAGCCACCTTAGGAGCCATAACTACAGTGGCCTACGACAAAGTAAGAAAGTTCCGGTTCAAATTTAACCCGGGAGAAATATTCAAATTTATTCAAAATGGCGGCTTAAGCAAGGGGCCTAATGATATAAGGGTGACTGTGCGGTAAAGTTTAAGCCGCTGTCAGGATCCACAATCATTCAAGGATTTTTAAACCGGACACCTAGACAATGGTGATAAAGTAAGTTCTCCAGAAGAAGCTTTCCGGTGATAGAAACAAGTTTCACGGACAACAACTCTTGTTCTGGATCAAACTATTGTCCTAAAAAAGAAAATTTCTAGACCTAAAAACAGGGCAGAGAAGTTCATGCATTCAAGGGAGGTTTCCAAACAAGAGAAATGAGATCTATTTCTATACAAGATCAACGCAAACAACTACCGCAACGTTTCTGCAAGGTATTTACAATCTAAACAGGCTGTGGAAGTGCAAACTAGCAAGGATCTGCATCGGGCGGTGATGAACCCGATGAACTCAGCAGAGCTTCAAGATAGATCTAAGAAAGGGGAAAAGGGAACTCACGGATGAGGATGAACTGCGAAAGCTCGCCGTCGATCTCTGGTTGTAGTCAGGTTGATGCAACGTCCTGAGTCGATGAAGACGAAGGGAGTCGATGGTAACAGCGGCGGAGCTGGAGAGGCAGAGAAGAGAGGAACAAGACGACTGAAAGAGTAAAAGGGAAAGGACCCAAGTCGTGGCTATTTATAGGGAGGAGATAACTGAGACACCGCGGGAAACGAGGAGATAACAATTATTATCCAGCGCCCCTAACACCTCGATTTTCAGAACAGTCAGTAAAGAAGAGATCCGTTGAAGGATCCGGTGGAATAAAAAATGAGTTAAAGGAAGGATGACGTCACGCTGGGTTAAGACGGATCTAGAAGATGACGTCATGGCGGGTTAACAAAAACCCTCTGTATAGTCAGAAGACGGAAGATTTAATTATTTACAAATATTTTTTAGATTGACATGAACAGGTTCAAATCAATCCAGGGCCTAATTTTGGGGATATGACTATTTGTGTAAGCCGCCCAGGAGGGGCCGGGTTACGCAAGAGAGTACTCATCAGAGGAAGCCCAAGACTAAGCATGAAGATGGCGGTTCATTGAGAGCTTAAGTCCCACGGGCGGCTTAACCCCATTGTAGTAAACCGCCATGATGGCATGACTTGTAACCTAAGGTAGATTTAACTAGTCACCGAGACGGACTCTGTTTATAAGCCGGTCGGGACTCTGTAAGCCGGTGGGCGTCCACCCGTGTATATAAGGGGACGACCTGCTGGCGACTTAGGGCAAGAAACAACTCATCGAGAACCGGGCATAGCATGTCTCGCTCCCTGGTTATCGAAACATCACTACCAACCCAACTAGACATAGGCCTTACCTTCACCGTAAGGGGCCGAACTAGTATAAAACTCTCTCGTGTCCCTTGTCCCGATTCAACCCCTTCAAGCTTCCTAGTTGCGATGGCTCCACAACTAAGTCCTTTCACGAGGACATCTAACGTGACTATTCCATGACAGGCTGGGTTTCGCATTCTCATCAAAAATAATAATGGACCAGAACTACTGGTAGTGGGAAGAAAATGGTGTGAGAAAGAAGACTGGTTGCTATCTTGCCTAAGAATAATATCGAATGAATGTAACGACACTCATAGGAAATACTATCCTCCTGTTAAAATTTGACTTTTCAAATCATGAATTTAAAGAACTGGTGGATGAGCATTTAGATTTATTTATTTATTTACTTATTTATGTTTAGCGGACCATGAACATGTACCTGGGCCAGATTCATGTGAGAGCCTCCCTTTCAGTTAATTATGGGCTCCTCTATTGGGCCTTCATCAGTGGGCTGCATGTTGTCGACAAGTGAAAAATGTGTTCCGTACCAAAAATAGTATGCGCTACGTATGGGTAAACCTGGGAATAGTTTGAGATCCAAACTAAAACTAGTCCAGTCTATAGGAATACACGCTGCACATCCAAACCAAACCAACCCAGATATTTTCAGCTAGAATCTGGACCAAACCGAACTATATATGCTCCTCATCCAACCCTGTCCAAACCGTTTCCAACTTTTGGATTGAACCCACAGGCTCAAACCGTGGACAAAGCCATATGAGAAGGCATGTCATGAATTAGATCAGACATGGTGAGGACGGGCTCCGGTCGGTCATAGCGGCTATTCGATTTAAAGCACAGAAGCTTGGATCCTCCTGAGAGCAAACACCAGCGAGTGCAAAGCTAGCCCAAGGAAGCTGCACACAAGAAAGTTGATCGGTTCTGTAGCCACACTGCACGTCTTGCCGTGTATAGAATACATATGTACGTGAACCGTCCTGCAACATATGTGTGGGCAGCAGCAGCAAAGTCTAATGGCGTTTCGAAAGTTTGGCAGAGGGGGAAGCGACGGCTCAGACTAGTCGATTGCTTTGGTCTCAAACCATAGTTTGCACTTATTTTGAACTGAGAAATCTGAATCCAACCCAAACCTATCCAGTCCATTCTTAGGCACGAACCAAACCAACCCGAATTGGATTCCATCGCAAACCTATAGAAACCAAATCAAAAATCGATCCAAAAACTAAGTTCTAGTCCAACTATTGCAAGGATCGGGGCCCTAAAGGATTGAACTGTGCAATGACTTCCAAAACATTGTGTTTGTTGTTCTAACAACACATTTATTCAACCAACAGACGAAATATAATACTGATTGTACATTGAAAACAACAGCAACAGCAACCAGGGCTGGGGGTGCAATAGAATAGTAAGCAGGCCAGAAGAGTAGAGACGCAGCTCTCTCATCCAAACCAAACATCAGCCATCATTACAAAAGGGCTACCAAAAAAGAACTAGTGTATTGATTAAACTAAATAAAGATCCTACTACATCAAGTGTATGCATCTAACTAACTGGCTTAGTTAGACATTACTATTTATTAATCTATGGAGATAGGCTGACGACTTGAATCAGATTGGTCCCCGACGGGGGAAACTCCAGCCAACAGGTCGACGTCTGATACTTGCGACCCTCTCTCATACTTTGGGCTACAGAGCGTGGCGGCACATATCATGGTATGGTGAGTGGAGAGGCGCATGGTAGGTTGTGTACACATATTTTTGCCTGATGAACGAAACGCGCTACCATCACGATCCTTGCCGTCGGTTATCTCCTGGTTAATTGGATAATTCAGTCCGAGAAACAGAGAGTGTGTACCAAGGCTACTTACTAGCCTCCATTCAAAAATTCTTGAAGGCCCAGAGAAGCTGGGCTCCTGCTCAAAGACCTTGCAGTGACTGTGATTATATTCCGTGAAAGAACACGTCCGGTACGTGCGAACAATCATCAATTGTTTGCCGTCGTCTAATCGAGCCAGTAACCACCTGCAACTGCCATGCCGCTTTTCTTTGAAAGGTTCTGGGATTAGGAAGGGTAGGGACACCATGCGGCCTACAACATCATATCAAGTTGGAGTCAAATAAAAAAAGGGCTTGTACTATAGTCAATCTTAAGAACAGCATGTTATGAGCATGAATATTTTTCAGCAAATGTTGATAGTAATATAAGCAAGCATCATGATATCAGAGGAAAGTAACATACTGCTGTAACAACCGTTTGTAGTGATGACTGGAGTAGGTCAGCAATACGTCCAGCCATAAAAGGAGTCCAAGCCTAAATGAAGCCCTTTTGTTCAATGGCATCAGGGAACCATGGAGGTTGTATGATTCTGCAATGGACGTGCAGATTTATCCACTTACCATAGTGACCTGTCAGATAGGCGAGACCGTGGTTGAAGAACACAATTAGCGTGAAGTCTTTATAATTCGCAGATCTTGTGGGCCCTTGGCAGATTACAACCATGAGCAAATCAAACTTGGATATCATGTTGGCTACTGTAAGATTCTGAGTATTCTGGGCCGTGGTGCAAAAGGAGTGCAGCGTTAATCAGAGGAAGGGGGATCAATCGCCGGGTGTAGACCTCCACGAGCATCCAGCTACTGCGACCGTCGACGAGCACCATCCAAGACGTGTTCACGCGGACCCAGTACATACCGTTAATGTGCTTGAGGGTGTCGGGGATCGGATCGCGGTCGAGGGGGTTGATGCTCGCCACCCTACGATCGTTATGCCGCGTGACATGCCGTTCAAAAGATTAGGCGGCATCAGCAAGCAAGGAGATGGCTTAAAAAGCTCCGGCCTGAGGGCTTTGAGTAAACGGTACAGCCCCGACGAGCATGCGGTGAGCAGCATGGTACTGAGATTGTACACACGCAAAACAATGAGCTTGATTACCTCTGTGGGGAGCAATTTCCAGCCACTCTTTCAGCAGACGCTGCTCGGTTCTACCATTGTTAGTGCTTGGGTTTCTGAAGAGGAGGAGATGCCTTAGTGGGGATGGAAGATTGGACGATTATGTGCGGACGAAGATGGAGAAGCGAATATGTGCTGCGGGAAGTGGACAGGTGATGATGTCAACAACACGTCGCTTGACTTACGAGACACATCCCAGCAGTGTACGGTCATATCGATGCCAGACAACTTGCTTGAGTGATCACAATACTACTACTCCCTACAGTACCTACTACTATGACCTAGTTTGCATATAGTGGAGTAGGACTCTACTCTACTACTAGCGCCGGAGGAGTACTAACTTCTAAAATAGTTACAAACTTCAGTGCCTGAGCATGGAACGACAATGAACCGCCATCGGTGCTAACTCCAATCCCCAGCAAACATTCGCTGGGAGACATGGTACTTGCAAACGCCTGCGACACAGTTACCGTACGTGTGTGAGGGTGGCGGTCTTGTCAAATACTATGGCTTAAAAATAGGCCACCATCGGATGAAAATCTGATGGTTACGTGGGATTCGCCGGGATAGGGATCATGGCGAACAATTGCCAGATATCATTACTCAAAAAAGGTTAAAATAGCCAGGGCTATAACTTGCACCGGCTGACCACTAAAAATGATACTAACATAGTTGTAAAATGGTCAAAGAACGTGTCTACGTGGTGTTTGGAATTATATGCAAACTAGCAAGATGCCCGTGCACTACTAGGGAAAATCCTAGCTATAGCGTGGGTTATATGCTTATTAGTAGCGCTGGTGGCATGCTAACGTCTGGCGCTTCTAAGTAATGCTTATCAAGAGATGGCGTTCGACCAGCGCCATCGCTAACTAGGGATAGCAGCAGCGTTTGTCTACACCACGTGCTGCTGATAATAGCTGCAGCGCCCTTGTGCAAAGAGAGCTACTTGTAAGAGCTCGTTGCTTCTAATGCCATACCCCACGCTACTGTTATTAGTTTTTGAATTTTTTGCTGCTCCTGAATTTTTTTTGGGCTTTATACAATAATCTCTAGCATATCATACACATACAAATGTAATCATAGCATATACATAGCGATACAAGGTGGTCATCATCATAATCATCATCCAACAAAAAGTAGTCTCTCGTCATCATTTCGAAAATAGCGATACAAGTCTCGAATACTTGCAACTACATCGTCATCCATCTAAGCAATGATATACGCGAGAAGAGCTATCACTATGAGTGACAACGGAACTATCAGTACATGAGGCGGTGGTTACGAGTCCTCTCTCACGCTAGCGTGAACCTCAAGTATCTAGCTTCTGCTTCTTGTCTGCTTTTGAAGCCTTTATGGATGGAGCCCGAGACCCCATTCAGTTGCGCCTGACACTGAAAGTGCGTTATATCGACTAGAGGGGGGGTGAATATGCGATTTTTATGAATTCTTCACTAAGGAATTTGCTGGTGAGGAAATTCCTAAATGAAGAACTACTTGCAGCGGAATAAGTACTCAAAAGTAAACATAGCGTAACACAAGCATAGTCATCATGATGAAATGAAGACAAGCACATAGTACAGAAAGCGTAAGCACAGGATAACATAGGATGAAGACGGACAGACTGAAGAAATTGAACTGAGGAAATTGAGAAAGTCTTCAGTGAAAGCCTTCAAACAGATATGAATAAGCACACAACAACAGGAATGAGGAAATGAACGTGTTGAGGAAATAGAACCAGTAAGCTTGGTGAAGACAATGATTTGGTAGACCAGTTCCAACTGTTGTCTCAGTTGTACGTCTGGTTTGAGTGGCTAGGTATTTAAACCTGAGGACGCACAGTACCGGACACACAGTCTTCACCGTATTCTCCTCGAGCTAAGGTCACACAGACCTCGCCCAATCACTCGTGGTAAGTCTTTAGGTGACTTCCAGACATTCATAGACTAGGTCACTCGGCGATCCACAATTCCTATTGGATGCTCTAGACCATGACGCCTAACCGTCTGGAAGAAGCACAATTTTCAAAGGTAACAAGCGTTGGATCCACGCAGGATTAATATCTTCAGTGACGCTCAATCACTTTGGGTTTGAAGGTGTTTGGGTTTGGGTTTTCCTCACTTGATGATTTTCTCTCAAAGTCCTCGGAGGATGGGATGCTCTCAAATGACAAGTGTCAGTTTCTCTTAGAGTAGCCAACCAGCTAGTGGTTGTAGGGGGCGGCTATTTATAGCCTAGGGAGCAGCCCGACATGATAAGACATAAATGCTTTTCAATGATATGACCGTTAGGTTGGTAGATATTTTGGGACAGCTGGCGCATAGCACAACAACGGTCAGAAATTTTACCCTCAAATTCCTCAGGGCTATCATGTTCCTCACTGTTTAGGCAATCCACACCGGCAAATTCCTAACTCCTCAGTCAGAACAAATTCCTCAGTGACCAAAAGAACTTTGTCTCTGATACTGAAGAAATTGACTGAACTATATGAGATTTCCAATGGCTTCACTCGAAGGGATTGGTAGGGATTTTGAGTTGGGCATCACATGGAAAATTTTCCTTAGTATTTCCTCGATCCCTTTTAACAGTACGGTGTTTCCTATGACTCAAGAAAGAGAAAATGAAACTACGAAAACAAAAGTCTTCATGCTTCATGTTCCTCGAATGATTACCAAGTGTTCAAGGTCACACCAATTTCTTCCCTTTCAAAGTCTTCATAAAGTCTTCAGAAATCCAAAGTCTTCAGTCGAAGCACTTCATTTTTAGGGGTCGACTTTCTCTGTAAATATCGAACTCCTCATAGACTTATAGACCTATGTACACACAAACGCATCAGTCCCTTAACGTATAAGTCTTCAATACACCCAAATCACTAAGGGGCACTAGATGCACTCACAATCTCCCCCTTTTTGGTGATTGATGACAATATAGGTTAAGTTTTCAATGGGGATAAACATATGAAGAGTATACTGATAGTGAGGAATTTGATTACAAGATATAGAATAACCCCCCCTGAAGATGTGTATAGTGAGGAATGTGCCTTTGAAGCAATGCACACTTGAAGAGTATAATCTTGGAGATCTCCCCTTATATCTTGTAATTCATACATGCATTTGACATATAATATGAAGAATTTGAAATGCATGATGAAATATGGTGACTGATGTAATTCAGCATGCATGCATAGACATTAATGAGGAATAAGCATGCAGAAGAACTCAGCGAAAGTATCAGGCCACCATAGAATTTAAGATTACAACTCGATCCGGGAAAGTCATCAAAAGAACGAGAGTTGTAACTGTAGGACCTTGAGAAGTGGTGTCTAGAGGGGGGGGGGGTGATTAGACACTAAGTACCAAAGTTGCAGTTTTTAAGATTCTTTAATTTTAAGTGGAGATTAGGCACAAGTTTAACATTCACAATACATATCAAGCAAGCATGCAAAGAGTATATGAGCAGCGAAAAGTAAAGCATGCAACTTGCAAGAAAATAAAGGGTAGGGTTTGGAGGATTCAAACGCAGTTGGAGACACGGATGTTTTTAGAGTGGTTCCGATAGGTGGTGCTATCGTACATCCACGTTGATGGAGACTTCAACGCACGAAGGGTAACGGCTGCGCAAGTCCACGGAGGGCTCCACCCATGAAGGGTCCACGAAGAAGCAACCTTGTCTATCCCACCATGGCCGTCACCCACGAAGGACTTGCCTCACTAGCGGTAGATCTTCACGAAGTAGGCGATCTCCTTGCCCTTACAAACTCCTTGGTTCAACTCCACAATCTTGTCGGAGGCTCCCAAGTGACACCTAGCCAATCTAGGAGACACCACTCTCCAAGAAGTAACAAATGGTGCGTTGATGATGAACTCTTTGCTCTTGTGCATCAAATGATAGTCTCCCCAACACTCAACTCTTTCTCATAGGATTTGGATCTGGTGGAAAGAAGATTTGAGTGGAAAGCAACTTGGGGAAGGCTAGAGATCAGGATTCATATGGTAGGAATGGAATATCTTGGCCTCAACACATGAGTAGGTAGTTCTCTCTCAGAAAATGTATGCTGGAAGTATAGGTTCAGTCTGATGGCTCTCTCCATGAATGAAGAGGAGGTGGAGGGGTAAATATAGCCTCCACACAAAATCTAACCGTTACACACAATTTACCAAACTCGGTGGGACCGAATCGTTAAACTCGGTCAGACCGATTTAGCAAATAATGTGACTGTTAGTGATTTTTGGTGGGACCGAAATGCAACTCGGTGAAACTGACTCGGTTAGGGTTAGGGCATAACATAATCTCGGTAAGACCGATTACACAAACTCGGTGGGACCGATTTTTGTAATAAGCTTTCCAGAGAGTTGGTCAGGCAAACTCGGTGGGACCAATTACTCAAACTCGGTGGGACCAATTTTGGTAATAAGTCATCCAGAGAGTTTGCATTGTAATCTCGATAGTACCGATTTCTCAGACTCGGTGAGACCGATTTGATAATGGACATGCACAGAGAGATTACAATCCCATCTCGATGAAACCGAGATCCCTATCGGTAAGACCGATTTGCTTAGGGTTTGTGGCAGTGGCTATGACCTTTGGAATTGGTGGCGCCGGATAGGAAGAATCGGTGTGACCGATTTTGGCTTTAGGTTTTCGGTCATTTGTGGACGTGGGAAAGTAGCTGAGGGTTTTGGAGCATATCACAAAGCACACGAAGCAAGAGGCTCATTTAGCAACACCTCATCCCTCCTTGATAGTATTGGCTTTTCCTATAGACTCAATGTGATCTTGGACCACTAAAATGTAAAATGAAGAGTCTTGATCTTGAAGCTTGAGCCAATCCTTTGTCCTTAGCATCTTGAAGGAATTCCCACATCCTTTAGTCCATGCCACTCCATTGTTAAACTTATCTGAAACATGCTAGATAAAAGTGTTAGTCCAACAAGAGATATGTTGACATTAATTACCAAAACCACCTAGGGAGCACTTGTGCTTCCAATCTCCCCCTTTTTGGTAATTGATGACAAAATACATCAAAGCTTTAGATAAAGATATAAGTAATGGCAAGTTAAGCTTTCGAAAGACATGTAACAAACATAGGCTCCCCCTACATGTATGCAATCATGTGAATACGGAATGTAGAAGCATGTGAGAGCATAAACATGACAGAGCAGGCAATGTGTTACATGTATCTTGGC
Organism: Aegilops speltoides; assembly: GCA_021437245.1. Classification (NCBI taxonomy): domain Eukaryota; kingdom Viridiplantae; phylum Streptophyta; class Magnoliopsida; order Poales; family Poaceae; genus Aegilops; species Aegilops speltoides. Next base: position 198,634,795 of record CM038144.1, on the reverse strand, counting down.
CATATGCATCAGAGCAAAGAATGTTGAAGAAAATACCTTCATGCTCATGAGTCCTTCTTGCAAACAATATGTACATCAGCAAGAATTCCTCATACACATAATTGTGATGCATATACTTACCTTGTAGTCTTGAGTTGTCTTAGGATGAATTGAACCTGTGTAAACAAGGTTAGATAACACAGATACATCTACTAGCAAGAGCAAACAGAGGAAACCACAAGAGTACCAAGACTGGGATGACATGTAGAGAGTGAGTACTAAGTACCACATTGGATTAGACATATCCCCAAGAGTAAAGATATGCAATGAATTTAAATGATCTCTTTCCCTTAGATGTCTTGCTCCCCCTGAATCTAACATGGGATACTGGGAGAAGATAGGGAACAGAAAATCAGAGCTTGAAAGAAAACAGAGCTGAAAGATATGAATGATGATCACAGATGATGCATGCTAATGCAAATAGGCACAACAGAACATATGAACATGTCTCTCCCCTCAAGAAGACATGTTGACATCTCTCCTCTTGAACATCAAGCATCTGGGATCCTTGAGAAATACTTTCTACTTAAGTATTCTCTCCCCTGGAGATCTCTCTCTTCCCTTTGAGGGTCTCTCCCCCTAGAAGGTCTCTCTCCCCCTTTAGGAGATGATCTCTCTCCCTCAAGAAGGTGATAAGCATTGATGCTCTCTCTCTCTTCAAATGATAAGCTTTGATGTTCTCTCTCCCCCTTTGACATCAATTTCCAAGAAGCGTCTTCTGGAATCTGTCGAATGGGTTTGGTCCTTGAGACACAGAACAAAGCAATGATAAAAATGTGATGGTTGTAGAGGACAAGATTCATTGAGTGGAGCTGGATCAGAAGAAACACAGAATTATGTGGCAAACTGTTTTTCCTGTTATGAAATCGGTGGCACCGAGTGAGTTGCTTCGGTTGGACCGAAAGGATTCGGTTGGGCCGAAAATAACAAATCGGTGAAACCGAGTTAATCGCAGAGAAAACACTTGTCACCTCAGCTCACTAGACTAGTAAGATCTCACAAAGATCTGCAAGGAATTTACTGAAAGATGTGCAATGAATTGGAATGCAGAAAATGCAGAAAAAACAGAAATAAAGAAATCTAGATGAAGTTTTTTTTGAAAGGGGAAACAAATATGCATGAAACAAATGCAAAAACACAGAAACGAACACAAGAGAACTTCATCTAGAGATGGTCGGCGACAAAGTCACCTATGTTAGAGTATATTGACTTAGGAGTCAAGCGAGATCACTTGATCATAGGTCATACTCATCGTTTAAGCTCAAAATGGGGTTGCCATTTTTCGTTTAAGCATCTTGATGTATTCACATCATGTCGAGTTGCTTTAGCTCATGACTTGGAGTAAGCTTCTCTAAGATGGAATAACATACCTTGGTTCGTGGTGTTGTCCATGTAGTTGAACTTGTGTGGGTTGCTCAAGGTTGATGTAGCTCATCAAGAATTTGGAGCACCACTTGGAATTTTAGTCCATCTACCTACATGGGTTAGTTCTTGCAAGGAAGACCACTTGTGTATCCAAAAATGACAATCATGAAGCTCAACATAGAATTTGTCAAAGGATAAGTGAGGGAGTCCTGGACTAGGGGGTGTCCGGATAGCCGGATTATCAATATCCGCCGGACTCCCAGACTACGAAGATAGAAGATTGAAGACTCCGGCTCGTGTCCGGAAGGTACTTTACTTGGCGTGGAAGGCAAGCTTGGCAATACGGATATGTAGATCTCCTACCATTGTAACCGACTCTGTATAACCCTAGCCTCTCCAGTGTCTATATAAACCGGAGGGCTTTACTCCGTAGGACACAACATTACATCTCAACAATCATACCATAGGCTAGCTTCTAGGGTTTAGCCTCATTGATCTCGTGGTAGATCTATTCTTGTACTACCCATATCATCAATATTAATCAAGCAGGACGTAGGGTATTACCTCCATAGAGAGGGCCTGAACCTGGGTAAAAACATTGTGTCTCTCGTCTCCTGTTACCATCCGCCTAGACGCACAGTTTGGGACCCCCTACCCGAGATCCGCCGGTTTTGACACCGACATTGGTGCTTTCATTGAGAGTTCCTCTGTGTCGTCGCCGATAGAGCGGATGCCTTTACCCGTCTTCAAAGACGATGTTCTCACCGGAGGGGCCCTGACTGCCGGTCAGACAATCCGGCTTGGCGGCTTCCTTATGACCGCCTGTCCGGCCATCGCTTCGGCAACGACTTCTCAAGTCGTCGAAAGCAATCTTCGTGTCAGCCTTAAAGCTGCCGAACAGTTAGATCCAATTGAGCTCTTGTCTGTTAACGAGCTCTTGGATCGCATCGCCGCCCTGGGGATCGCAACAGACTACAATCAGATTGGGCTTAAAACCGATCTGAGAGAGATCAACTCTCCCTAGGTTACCCACCACATCGAAGTGGTAGAAGAACAACTCGGCAATTCGCTGCCACTGCTGAAAACAATCTGTGTCCGGACTCCCGAACCCTCCATGCGGATTCAGCGGAGGTATGGACTCGATCGAGCATTGAACCTAAAATCATCGTCGCTCCGGACTCATTGGGCTGTTTCCAGCAAATCAAGCTTCAAAATCGGAAGTCCCTCGGCCATTGAGCCCAAAGATGGGCAGGGATCCGGATTTTATTCCACCATCCGCCCGGACATATCGACTTATCTCTAGTTCGGCAAGAGCCCTCGGAAGCGATTACATCATTCTTGGGCGATTCCTCCTGGTTATGGACGGGATAAAGGACTGCCGAGAGGAGAAGCATAATCTCAATATTCTGCAATAACTGCACGGACAAGGGAATCTCGAGCGCCATCGATCGTCGCAAGATTACGCGTTTCACCGATCTGGCGTCCATAGTGCGAAATCTTGTCGGCGACGGAAAGTTTCGGAAAACTGAAAATCAATTTTGGGATGATCCGCCCCAACCCGATCCAGCGGTAAAGGCGCCTCACAATCAGGCCCCTAGATGCAAAAATCAAAAGCAAAAACCCAGCAAGGGAAGCAGAACCGTCTTTGGAGGGATGGCTCAATGGACCTGTAAACTTCTGTCTGGGAGCTGTCCCAACGCATAGCCTTCGAGCATGTTGGATATTACGGCGGTGGCCAAAAGTGGCAAAGAGCTTCGCTCGGAAACCACTCCAACAATACCAGCCACGGTGTCAGCAGTCTTTGAGACTTTCGCATCAAATAATATGCGAAAGCGAACAATCCGCTAACTCTTGAAGTCTACCAAGTAGCAACAGCAAATCCATGGGCGACACAGCTATCACCTTCAGCGCTAGCGACGAGCCCACATCTCGAACTACTAGAGCCCGGCAAGACCTTGGTACTTAGTCCCATAGTGGGCGGCTTTCGTGACAAAGGTCCTCATGGACGGCGGCGGACTAAACCTCATTCTGAGGAAACCCTGCGGAAAATGGAAATCGATTGGAGCCGTATTGAGCGAAGCAGCACAACCTTCAGAGGAATAATCCCTAGCAGGAAGCGCTGCACCGGAAAAATCACACTCGATGTGGTGTTGGCTCTCCGGACAATTACAGATCCGAAGAAGTCATGTTCGAGTAGCCCGTTCAGCAGCGGCTATCCGCCATATTAGGGCGAGAGGCATTCACAATTTTCAAGCAATACCTCATTACGGGTACATGAAGCTCAAAATGCAGGCCTGCGGAATAATCACTCTCGTCGGTGATCCGGACACAGCACTCGCGCCGAAAATAAGACAGCCGCACTAGCCCTCGAGGCACTATCAAAAGCCTTAGCGGCAGAGGAACTTACGCGCTTCGCTCTCACGGTAAACAGGGGACGACGTGATACTTCATAAAAGATCCAAGTCCACCTCCTTCAAACCAGCAGATGAGATAGTTAAATTTCAGGTCCACCCGCGGACCCAACAAAGACGGCCTCCATCGGGCACAATTGAACCCGAAGTCGACGCCCGCCTCGCTTGCGAATTCCTTCGGGAAAATTGGGACATCTTCGCTGGCACCCTTCGGACATGCCGGAATCCCTCGCGAGTTGGCGAACACAGCCTAAACATCCTAAAAGGATTCAAACCAATCAAACAGGCTCTTGACAATTTTCCGAGCCCAAAAGACAAGCAATGGGAGAAGAGCTAGCCAAGTTATTGGAAGCGGATTCATCGAGATATCAAACATCCGGATGGCTAGCAAATTTGGTGATGGTACCAAAGAAGGACAAATCCTGGCGCCTCTGCGTCGACTTCAAAGACCTCAATAAGGCTTGCCCAAAGGATCCTTTTCCCCTCCCCCGCATCGATCAAATTATCGATGCCACGGCAGGACATGATTCGTTGTGCTTCCTGGATGCATGCTCTGGCTATCATCAAATCAAGATGACGGAAGCAGACCAAGCCGCAATGGCATTCATCACTCCATACGGACCATTCTGCTTCAACACGATGCCCTTCGGACTCAAAAACGCCGGCGCAACATATCAGCGCATGATTCAAACATGTCTGGCTACCCAGATAGGCAAAACAGTCGAGGCATATGTAGACGACGTAGTCGTCAAAACAAAACACGTCGAAACTTTAGTAGACGATTTGAGTCTCACATTCGACAACCTCAGAGCATATGACATTAAGCTGAATCCGGAGAAATGTGTTTTCGGCGTACCAACTGGGAAGCTGCTGGGCTTCATTGTATCCGGTAGAGGAATCGAAGCAAATCCGGCCAAGACCCGAGCTCTGTCACAGTTGGATATCCCAAAGGACCTCAAGCAAATACAAAAATTAACAGGATGCGTGGCAGCCTTAAGCCATTTTATCTCCCGTTTAGGAGAGAAGGCGCTGCCCCTTTATCGCCTCCTAAGGCGCACGAACACCAGTGGGCGGATGCGGCCCGCCGGACTTCGAAGAAATAAAGGCCATATTGGCAACAAATCCGGTCTGGCTGCGCCCACTCAAAGGCGAACCGATGTTGTTATACATCGCTGCAACACATCAAGTTGTGGCGCTATCCTCGTCGTCGAGCGAGCAAAGCGAAGGGCATAAATTCCCTCTTCAAAACCAGTGTATTACGTATCCTTTGTGTTAACCCCTGCAAATCCGTTACCGCACTATCAAAAGATAGCATATCACGGTGTTCATGGCGTCCGGAAGCTCGGCACTACTTTCAAGAGTGTTCGATAACGGTGGCCTCTGAAGTACCACTCAATGACATTATAAATAACCGCGACCTTAGCGGGCAGGATTGCAAAATGGGCCATTGAGCTCTTGCCATTCGACATAACTTACAAACCTCGGCGAGCCATAAAGTCGCAAGTCTTGGCTGACTTCGTCGCGAATGGACTGAAGCCGAACTACCTAAAAATGCGGCGCATACTCCAATGGACTATGCACTTCGACGGCTCCAAAATGTTGGCGGATGAAATTTGGCGTCGTCTTGGCGTCCCCACGGAGATCTGATCCGATATGTACTTCAAATAATGTACATGGACTACAACAACGCCAGCGAATCTGAGGCCTTGTTACATGGTCTCCGGATGGCGATCTCCATGGGCATTCAACGCCTAGAGGTGCGAGGATTCAAACCTCGCAATATCCCAAATAAATGGAGACTTTGGCGCCAAGGATCCAAAAATGGCAGCATATCGTAATGCTGTCCTGAAAATGTCAGCTCGGTTTGAAGGACTCGAATTCCATCACATAGCCCGAGATAACAATCAAGCGGCCGACATTCCAGCACGCATCGGTGCGAAACGAGATGTTGTCCTCCAAATATCTTCTGGAGCGGCTCTTTAAGCCATCCGTCTTTGTGGGAAGAGGAGTCCGGTAGCGACAAACCGGAGAGAGCCGCACTAAGCGGTGATTCAGCGGAACAACGTAACACAATCCGCCCACGATATAATGGCGTAATCGCCGCGTGGACAGAACCTTTCTAGCCTACTTACTTAGGCGGGAACTTCCGAGACCAAAATGAGGCCATTTGCATAGTCCGTGATCTAAGGCCTACAAGGTTCATGAAGGAGAACTTTATAAGAAAAGTACTACGGAGTCCTTCAAAGGTGTATCTCCGAAGAAGAAGGCGAAACCTCTGGCTGAAATCCATGCGGACTAGGTGGACACCACGCAGCAGCCGGGCCCTGGTAGGAAAGGCGTTCGTGCAGATTTTATTGGCCAACAGCTCGAGGCGGATGCACAGGACTTGGTCAGCGATCGTCGGTTGCCGACTCTTCGCTAATCGAGCCATATGCCACCCACCGCCCTCAAAACCATACCCATTACCTGGTCGTTCGCGGTGCAGGGGCTTGACATGGTGGGACCCCTTAAAGGGGAACCCACAAGAAAAAATACACATTGGTCATGGTGGATAAATTCACCAAATGGATAGAGGCCAAACCGGTCAAAGCAGCGAGTCCGGACCAGTGATAGACTTTATATCGAGGTGGTACACCGTTCTGAGTCCCCATAGCATCATCACCGATAACGGCACGAACTTCACAGCCGATGAGGTCAAGGCATGGTGCAAAAATATGGGCATTAAGCTCGACTATCGTCGATCTATCACCCTCAAACCAGCGGTCAAGTGGAAAGAGCAAGCGGTCTAATAATGGCGGCATTAAACCCGGACTAGTGAGGTCACTCACTAAATCAGACACCAATGGGTCGAGGAGCTCGACTCCGTACTGGGGGCTGCGGACAACGCCTAACCGTACTACGGATTCACACCATTTTTATGGTATACGGGCAGAGGCGTTCGCCTGCGACATTATTCATGACTCACCTCGAGTGCGCATGTATGAGGAAAGAGAAGCGAGCTCGATCGGCAGGATAGCTTGGACACATTGGAGGAAGAACGTGGCGTCGCGAAGGCTCGTTCCGCATTTTACCAGCAGCAGAGCTCGAAGATATCAAAAGAGAAATGCGGGCCAAGACTTATAACATTGGCGAACTAGTTCTCGCTGCTGGACAAGAAAAGGACAAGCTCAAACCCGGATGGGAAGGCCCTTCATTATTGATCAAGTACTAACCGCGGAGCGTACCATCTCTTAAATCGTCGGACAACCGACTCGAGCGAACCCATGGAATGCAGCCCGACTCCGCGATTCTATGCCTAGCGCCGGACTAAGAGTTCGTCCCTTCCCCGTCCAACCTTTTATATTTGGCTGTCTTCCTTTTCTCTTTTGTATCCTTTTAAATTAACAAAACCCTCGGGGCCCATTTTCGCATTTTTTGCACACACGATGTGCCACCTGCACTCGTTATTCTGGGGCTTCTTTTACGAAGCTCAACTATCTGGGTTTTATACCCAACACATGTGTCATGCTTCCACATGTACCTTTTACTCGCCATTATATGCATCGATATGACTTAAGTTTTGGCCAAGCTGGGTTGCTGGCTCTGTGCTTACCCCTCGTTCCCGATTGTTGGCTAGGTGGTAAAGGAGCACCTCTGCGATTATTCTTGCCGGGTTAGCGGATGTGTACCTCAGTGGGTGAAGCAAGCTAGCATTCTTAAGGGAATATGATTCGGTGATTTAAAGATGACTTTTTACCTATTTTTCCATCTGCCCCGGATGTTTCTTGCTCCATTGGCAGTCGGACATGCACTTTAGGGCATGCCACCCAGCGAAAGGAACCCTTAGCGGAACTATTCTCCTGGAAGATGTTTCTTACTAACCATGTAATATAACATAACTAGTTGGGCACTTGCACGATAAAGCACTAATGACCCCTCGCCTAGTCTCCATGCATACCACGGTTATTTACTAACCAAAAGGTATTCGGACACACTCAGGACTCTAGGGTCCCGAGGTCGAAGCAAAAAGGTAAAGCAACGACAAGCGATCTACAATCCGGCTAGAAGGCATTTCACATGTCATTTTTAAGGATAACATACATTGTCAAGTCTATTGATTGTATTCCTCCTCAATCCCGTCTAACAGGCTGTCTAGCTTACAGTCCCGTTGGGAAAATTTAGCAGCCAGTTCTACGGCTGTACACTAAACTCACGAGGATCTCCTTCCGTCGGGCCCCACCGGTCCAACTCGGCCATATGGTTGGGATCCGCCTTCTTGTACAGCGTCTACACCATGGCCCAAGCCTCCTGGCACCTTAACGGCAGGCGAAACCTTCCACAAGCAGGCGCTGCCGCACTCCTGTAGCTTCTCTGCAAGCTCCCGAGGCCCTCGGCGGGGCGAGGATGGCCATAAAGCTTGTCTGGCGCCACTCATTGCCTGCCGAACTTCGTTCGCAGCTGCAACAGTTCGGAAGTTGATCACCCATCGTCTGGGCATCTCCTCCGCAGGATGGCCCGTGAGTATACCTACAAGACATATTATGTCAAATCGCTTCCTTGCCGACCTCCTCTTTCTAAGAGAGTTCGCTCAAGCACTTACTATAGATGCTGCGACGAAGCCGTTGATTCTCCTTAACGGAGCCGAACAGCTCGGCCTGTGCGCCTTTCAGCTCTTCTCCGAGCTTGGCGTTGGCATCTTGAAGCTTGTTCCTTTCCTGCTGAACTATGTTCAGCACATTTTCGCCGGCTTTTAGCTGGCGTAGTAGCGATACTGTCCGGATCTTGTTCGGCAGCACTCTGATGTCATTATTAGACTCATGCGCACGCCGCACAGCGCTTATATTAATTTATACAAATGTGTTACCAGGAAGGGTCTTTTCGTCTCCTCCTGCGGCAGCAAGTGCGGCCTCAAGTTGGGCCTTGCAATCTTGCAGCTCCCGGGACAGCTGGGCGTTCTTCTCGTTAAGAGCCTGAAAGTTTACATGATCCTTAAATCAGTTAACATAACTAATTTAAGTCTCGGGGGCTACTGGTGTACACAACCATTAAAATTCCCTTACCCGTATGTCTTTAACATCTTGCTCCGTAGCTCTGGTAAAACCATTTTGAGCAGCCGGAGATCTGCGTCCCCTGCATTAAAGGCATCCAATGCCTCAGGGGAAAAGCACGCTTCTTGAAAAACTGTCGTGGCGTCTATGATTCATAGCGCTCTCCACCTCTGACTTGGTGGCGGACATCCTGTCGGTATCCTCCGTTGGAGTAGGGTCCGGTTCGCGTCTTGCGCTTGCCTCCCCCTCGGTCCGGCGCTGGAGCTGGCTGATGTTGGTTGGGTCGGCAATTCCTGCGCTTCATGATCCGTGGCGCTTTTCTCCTATAAAAATCATGAGCACTTAGATGTTTCCCGGGCGTTGCTCCAAAAGATCAAACACGATCTATACCTCTGCGGTGGCGTTTCGCCCACAGGCGCTCCTTTTCCTCCTGCTAGTTGGATGACCTCTGTGGGGTCGGCCGCATGAGCTCGGCTTCTGCCGTAATGGCGCTTCTGCAAAATACCATCATTCGCGAAGGTCGAAATAGGCAAGGATAGGATAGCGGTGTCCGGACTTGATCGTGGTCACTGGGATGCGAACTTAGCCGGGGTAGTCCGCCGTAATGGCGACCAAAGCATTGTCAATGCTGAGCTGGTGATACACCCGTCAATCAGCTCCACCCGATGTCGGATCCTCTTGGAGGCGGACCGAGGACCCTTCCGGATCCTCGGGTTGTGGGCGGGACTCACCATGTCCTCCACAGTCCGGCGTAGACCCCTGCGTCAAGGCGTAATGTAAGAAGCTTAAACTTGAAAGCACGGGTAGAACCCTTGAGGTGTTCGCTTACCCATCCTCGGGCATTGACCATAGAAAACCCATCCACGGGGTTGGACGAAGAAATCCTCCTTCTCCCCTTATACAGATCGGACGGGATCTTCACGGATCCTCGGTCGAATCCGGCCCTTCTTGGCCGTGCCGGTAGCATCGTCCTCCCGTTGAAATCCCACATGGGGTGGCCTCTGTATTGCAGCGGCTGCACCCCGCTTGATGCTGCGTCGCCATGACTCCAAACATGGTCAAGCGGAATGAGCCATTAATCTTATCCGGCCCATCAAGTAATGGGCGCTCTTGTCTTCCTCCAAGCAGGGGCTCATGGGCGCCGGTGAGGCGTTTCTTCAAGGGAGCAGCATCAAACTCCGGAGGCCAATCCGGACTGGGTCGGGCAATGGGCGTCTACTATATAAAACCACTCGAGGGCCGATCTTGGACGCCCTCTTGGGGTGCGGATAGGTATCCGGTCCCGGCGATCGCCATATTTGGCGCCGCCCACTTGATATATGGACCCCTGGTGAGAATGGGGTGCGAGGCGAATAGCCTCTTCCACAATGCGAAATGAGGTTCGATGCCGAGAATAGCTCGCAGAGAGCTCGTAGCCCATGATGTGCAACCTGAAGCGGGCGTGAGGTGGTGGAGCTGAAGTCCATAGAACTTGAGAGCCAGCGGTGGAGCAGGTGTATTGGAAACCCGAGCCCCTTATTAGATAAGGGACAAAGCACACCCGCTCCCCTGTTGGGGCTTGGGGTGTCCTCTGCCTGGCTCCCTCCTCGATAAGTAACCAGTCCGGCTCGGACCGGAACCATGAAGGCCGGAGGAAGCCATCCCTCTGTTTGGAGCTTTTACTAGCTCGTTGTGCAAAATAGAGCACCTCCTCCAATCCCCCGGCGATGGGCTGGGAGCGCGGGAGGAAGAGCGCGTTGACGATCCATGGTGGAATGGATTTGAGTCAGAGGCGCTTCGATGAGGTATACGGGGAGGAGGATGGTGCGGTTTGGATCTGGATCCCTGCCCTTTAATAGGCTGGTGACCCGCACAACCAGGGGTGAAATGTAAAGACTCCTGGCTTTTCGCATTCGATGCGGCAGCGTGGAAGAGGGCCATAATTTGGCGTAGAAGCCAAGAAGCACGATATTCGAGGTAACACGGACAACATTGGCGCAGAACATGGAATTGAAGGAGAACCCGCCTTGCAACGCCGAAGACTACAAGCCCGCTGGACTTATCGTCATTGAAGCCTGGTTCGGAGACTCTTGAGGAGTCTGGACTAGGGGTGTCCGGATAGCGGACTATCAATATCCGCCGGACTCCCGGACTACGAAGATAGAAGATTGAAGACTCGGCTCGTGTCAGGAAGGTACTTTACTTGGCGTGGAAGGCAAGCTTGGCAATCGGATATGTAGATCTCCTACCATTGTAACCGACTCTGTGTAACCCTAGCCTCTCCGGTGTCTATATAAACCGGAGGGCTTTAGTCCGTAGGACACAACATTACATCTCAACAATCATACCATAGGCTAGCTTCTAGGGTTTAGCCTCACTGATCTCATGGTAGATCTACTCTTGTACTACCCATATCATCAATATTAATCAAGCGGGACGAGGGTATTACCTCCATCGAGAGGGCACGAACACAGGTAAAAACATTGTGTCCCTCGTCTCCTGTTACCATCCGCCTAGACGCACAGTTCGGGACCCCCTACCCGAGATCCGCCGGTTTTGACACCGACAATAAGTTTGAGTGGATTCGTGCTTCCTTGTCTTCAACCACCATAGTGTAGAGACTTGGTGATTTAGAGATCGCTCAAGATATGAGTAGATTACAATCTTATGGAATTTGATTCCACCAAGTACCTACATGGGTTAGATAACACGCAAGATACAAATATATCCAAGACATAAGATTTTCATCATAAGAGAAATATCAAGTATTAGCCATAGGCTCATGTCTTGCATGTATCCAATAGAGTTTCTACTCCAAGTTTGAAGCATCAATGATGTTCAATTCTCCTCTTAACCTGCAAAACACTTTATCATCAAGAGGTTTAGTGAATATATCCGCCAATTGCTTTTCGGTGCGAACATGCTTAAGATCAATGTCACCCTTAGCAACATGATCTCAAATGAAATGATGACCAACTTCAATATGCTTAGTTCGAGAGTGTTGCACAAGATTATGAACAATTTTAATAGCACTTTCATTCCCACAAAGCAATGGAACATGTCTCACATATATCCCATAATCTTTAAGAGTTTGGGTCATCCAAAGTAATTGAGCACAACATGAACTAGCGGCAATATATTCAGCTTCGGCAGTGGATAAGGATACCAAGTTTTATTTCTTGGAGGACCAAGACACAAGAGATCTACCAAGAAATTGACAAGTACCCGAAGTGGACTTTCTATCAACCTTGTCTCCGGCATAGTCCGAGTCGGAATAGCCAACAAGATCGAAAGAGGTCCTCTTAGGATACCAAATGCCAAAGTTTGGTGTATGGATTAAGTATCTCACTATCCTTTTCACGGCCTTAAGATGACATTCCTTAGGATATCGTGCACACATGCACACACTTAGCATGATATCGGGACGTGAAGCACATAGATATAACAATGAACCGATCATAGAGCGATAAACCTTTTGATCAACTGGTTCACCATCTTTGGTCAAGTCATTATGTCCACTAGTAGGCATGGGTGTAGACATACCTTTGCATTCTTGCATATTGAACATCTTGAATAAGTCCTTGGTATACTTCGTTTGAGAAACAAAGGTACCTTCCTTAGTTTGCTTGATTTGCAACCCAAGAAAGAATTTGAGTTCACTCATCATAGACATCTCAAACTTCTCCGACATTAGCTTCCCAAACTTTTCACTAAAATGAGGGTTAGTTGAACCAAATATGATATCATCAACATAAATTTGGCACACAAATAGTTCTCCATTAACCCTTTTAGTAACCAGAGTAGAATCAATTTTCCCAATTTCAAAGCCTTTTTCTATAAGGAACTTGGTCGAGCATTTATACCAAGCTCTAGGAGCTTGTTTAAGACCATAAAGAGCTTTGTGAAGTTTGTAAACATGATTGGGTTTCTTAGGATTGACAAAGCTGGGAGGTTGCTTAACATAAACTTCCTCCTCTATTTCACCATTTAGAAAAGCACTTTTAATGTCCCTTTGGTACAAGGTAATATCATGATGATTAGCATAGGAAAGTAAGATGCGAATGGACTCAAGTCTAGCAATGGGGGCGTAAGTCTCACCATAGTCCATACCTTCGACTTGTGTGTAGCCTTGGGCAACGAGATGTGCTTTGTTGCGAACTACTTGTCCATCTTCATCTTGCTTGTTGCGAAACACCCATTTGGTACCGATGACGATGTGGTTGTTGTCGGGCTTCTCAACCAATGTCCAAACTTGATTCCTCTCAAAGTTATGTAGCTCTTCATGCATAGCATTTATCCAATCCGGATCTTCCAATGCTTCTTCTACCTTCATAGGTTCAATGCTAGAGATGAAATAATAGTTTTCACAAAAGTTAGCTAAACGAGTTTTAGAGCGAGTGATTCTCCCGGTTTGAATGTCATTGTAGATTTGCTCGACGGGATGATCTTTAGAAATTCTAGCTCAAACTCGTGAAAGCTTTTGCTTGGGTCTTTGTTGAACATCTTCTTCATCTTGTTGTTCTTATTCTTGGCCTTCTTCATGGTTGGCATTGTCATTCTCTTGTCGTGGTGGAGAAGGAGGTTGTTGACGTTCATCTTGATGCACTTCCTCGTTTTCTTCATCTTGGTGTGTCCCACTTGTGGACGCTTCCGTATCAACTCTTGGTTCACCATGTCGTGAAGTTGAAGCTTCCACTTGGACGGACGAGGTACTCTCCTTCACCTCCGTTGGACAAACCTTGCTAATAGCCAAGTCTTGAATTGCTTCTGAAGGATCTTTGTCACCTACATCAATTGGCAATTGCTCTACCTGTGAGCCTTTAGATTCATCAAACTTCACATCTACCGTCTCTTCAACCTTTCGGGTGAAATTGTTGTAGACACGGTAAGTGTGAGAGTTTGAGCCATAACCTAGTAGGAAACCTTCATGAGACTTAGGAGCAAATTTAGAACCACGAAGCTTATCAAGAATGTAGCACTTTGAGCCGAATACTCAAAAGTATCCAACTTGGGGTTTGTTACCGGTGAGGAGCTCGTATGCCGTCTTGCCGAGTAGCTTATGAAAATACAAGCGATTTGTTGCATGACAAGCTGTCTCAATCGCTTCTGCCCAAAAGTGCTTCGGCGTCTTGTACTCATCAAGCATCGTTCTCGCCATTTCGATGAGCGTCCGGTTCTTCCTCTCAACAACTCCGTTTGGTCGAGGTGTGTACGTAGCCGAGAACTCGTGTGAAATCCCTTCTTCGTCAAGAATGGTATCCACATTTGCGTTCTTGAACTCCGTTCCGTTGTCGCTACGAACCTTCTTGATCTTCACTTCAAATTGAGTTTGAGCCTTCCTTGCGAAGTTTTTGAAGATCTTTTGGACCTGCGATTTATCATCAAGAAAGAACACCCACGTAAATCTTGAAAAATCATCAACTATAACTAGACCAAAAGAGTTTCCACCGAGACTCTTGTAAGAGTTGGGACCAAAGAGATCCATGTGAAGTAGCTCGAGTGGCCTCCTTGTAGTCATGATGTTCTTCACGGGATGCCTTCCTCCAACTTGTTTACCTGCCTGACAAGCACTGCAAAGTCTACCCTTATCAAATATGACATCATTAACTCCAAGGATATGATTTCCTTTAATAAGCTTGTCAAGGTTTCGCATACCAACATGACCTAATCGTCTATGCCACAACCATCCTTTTGAGGAGTTAGCAATGAACCAAGTTTTAGGTTGAGCCTTTTTAGTGAAATCAACAATGTATAGATCACCTCTACGCACACCGGTAAAGACCATTTTATGATTATCTCGATGAAACACTTGGCAATCTACTTCAGTAAATAGAACATTGAAACCGAAATCAGCGAGTCTAGATACTGAAAGTAAGTTGTAACCAAGACATTCAACGAGCATGACATTTTGTATGGAGCTATCATGTGATATGGCCACCTTACCGAGGCCAACCACCTTACCCTTTGAGTTGTCACCGAAAGTGACATACTTTCGAGGACTATCATTATCAGCAAGCTCACGAAACATGTCTTTATCTCCGGTCATGTGATCGGTACATCCACTATCAAGAACCCATTCCTTTCCTCTTGACATATATCCCCGAAGGTTTGCCATAAGACCAAAGTGTCTCAGTGCATCATCAAGATCGAAGTCACTATCATCATCCTCATCATAGTATCCATGTTCAACATCGTCATGTGTGGATCAAGTCCTAGAGAGGGTCATTCATTAGAATGAGTTTGACAATAATCTTTCTTATGAATTTTTGTAGCTTCAGAAATAATATCACTAATAATACCAACATTTCCTTTGGCACGCATAAGGTTTGTAAGCTCAAATAGACTATCACCAAACATAGGATCACTAGTATTCATCTTACTCAAGGCAATAGACTTATGGAGAATTTCATCAAGATTTTTCAAGGAGTAATCTGGAAATCGTTCCTCAAGAAATTTCCATATAGTGTAGGCACACTTGAGAGTAGGCAAGCATCCAATCAAGTTTCTAGGCAATCCTCTAATGATAAGTTCGACAGTTCTAAGATTCCTAATCATGTCAATTGACTCATCATGGGTAGGATGCATAGGATCAACATAAGGTGCACAAGGGCTAGCAATGTACTTGTTCAAATGATATTGATTGAAAATAACAAGCATCTCATTTTTCCACTCATGAAAATACTCTCCATCAAGAATAGGCACTCTATGTCTAAGACTCCCAATAGTAGACTCATCCATATTCCTCCAATGGTGATTAAACCAAAGCAATGGAGACCAATGCTCTGATACCACTTGTAGGACCTTGAGAAGAGGTGTCTAGAGGGGGGTGATTAGACACTAAGTACCAAAGTTGGAGTTTTTAAGATTCTTCAAGTTTAAGTGGAGATTAGGCACAAGTTTAACATTCACAATACATATCAAGCAAGCATGCAAAGAGTATATGAGCAGCAGAAAGTAAAGCATGCAACTTGCAAGAAAGTAAAGGGATGGGTTTGGAGGATTCAAACGCAATTGGAGACACGGATGTTTTTGGCGTGGTTCCGATAGGTGGTGCTATCGTACATCCACGTTGATGGAGACTTCAACCCACGAAGGGTAACGGCTGCGCGAGTCCACGGAGGGCTCCACCCACGAAGGGTCCATGAAGAAGCAACCTTGTCTATCCCACCATGGCTGTCGCCCACGAAGGACTTGCCTCACTAGTGGTAGATCTTCACGAAGTAGGCGATCTCCTTGCCCTTACAAACTCCTTGGTTCAACTCCACAATCTTGTCAGAGGCTCCCAAGTGACACCTAGCCAATCTAGGAGACACCACTCTCCAAGAAGTAACAAATGGTGCGTTGATGATGAACTCCTTGCTCTTGTGCTTCAAATGATAGTCTCCCGGCACTCAACTCTTTCTCATAGGATTTGGATCTGGTGGAAAGAAGATTTGAGTGGAAAGCAACAGGGAAGGCTAGAGATCAAGATTCATATGGTAGGAATGGAATATCTTGTCCTCAACACATGAGTAGGTAGTTCTCTCTCGAGAAAATGTATCTTTGGAAGTGTAGGTTCGGTCGATGGCTCTCTCCACGAATGAAGAGGAGGTGGAGGGGTATATATAGCCTCCACACAAAATCTAACCGTTACACACAATTTACCAAACTCGGTGGGACCGAATCGTTAAACTCGGTCAGACCGATTTAGCAAATAATGTGGCCGTTAGTGATTTCGGTGGGACCGAAATGCAACTCGGTGAAACCAACTCGGTTAGGGTTAGGGCATAACGTAATCTCGGTAAGACCGATTACACAAACTCGGTGAGACCGATTTTGGTAATAAGCTTTCCAGAGAGTTGGTCAGGCAAACTCGGTGGGACCGATTACTCAAACTTGGTGGGACCGATTTTGGTAATAAGTCATCTAGAGAGTTTGCATTGTAATCTCGGTAGTACCGATTTCTCAAACTCGGTGAGACCGATTTGATAATCGACATACACAGAGAAATTACAATCCCATCTCGGTGAAACCGAGATCCCTATCGGTAAGACCGATTTGCTTAGGGTTTGTGGCAGTGGCTATGACCTTTGGAATCGGTGGCGCCGGATAGGAAGAATTGGTGTGACCGATTTTGGCTTTAGGTTTTAGGTCATTTGTGGAAGTGGGAAAGTAGCTGAGGGTTTTGGAGCATATCACAAAGTACACGAAGCAAGAGGCTCATTAAGCAACACCTCATCCCTCCTTGATAGTATTGGCTTTTCCTATAGACTCAATGTGATCTTGGACCACTAAAATGTAAAATGAAGAGTCTTGATCTTGAAGCTTGAGCCAATCCTTTGTCCTTAGCATCTTGAAGGAGTTCCCACATCCTTTAGTCCATGCCACTCCATTGTTGAATTTATCTGAAACATGCTAGATAAAAGTGTTAGTCCAACAAGAGATATGTTGACATTAATTACAAAAACCACCTAGGGAGCACTTGTGCTTTCAGTAACTTAGAAAAAACGCCCATATAAGATAGACCCGCTTGAATACTAACTCAAATTTCTTCCCCTTTGTCATCGAATGACCAAAAGGTTTGAAAATGAGGACTAGCGCCCCTGAAGAATATCATGATGATGGAGGAGCGCCAGCGTTGTTGGGGTCTTGTGTCGTTGTAGGGCCTGCCGCAGTGTCATCCAAGTCTTCATATTCATCCGTGTCGCGTGATGAAGAAAAAGATCTAGCGACCAAAGAAGGAACCTTTACCTTCTTGTATTTCTTCGGTGCAGGAGCAGACCAGTCAAAATCTTCCTTGAAACCCATTTGCTTCAAAGCTTCTTCACCATAGAGATGAGACAGAATAGCCCAGGTGCGACTGAAGACTTCATGGAGGTAGTAAAGGTTTTTCTTCACTGCATTATGTGTAGCAATCATGTTGTGAAGAATAGAGCCAAACTGATGCTTAACCCATTTGTAGTTTCAATCCACCTTCTGGGTGAAGACTAAGAAGCAGCTCTTGGTCAGTCATCACACGAGGAGCAATGGCTTGAGGATTTGGCTTGGATGCATTGGCAGCAGAATCATGAGTGGCAGAGTCATCATTGGTGGAATAAGATGCAGCTTTACGGAACTGACCATCCAATGGACGAATACCTTCATCGATAATAGTTGGTGCCTTGCCCTTCTCATCAGCTGAGGAACATGTTCTCTTGCGGACTTCAATCGGGGGCAAGTAGCTGAGGTGATTCTGAAAATCAGCTTTATAGTTGAGTGAAGACCTTGTTCTGAGGAATCTCATGATCCAAGGAGCATAAGGCTTCAGCTCAAACGGAGAGAGTGCAACATTTGCCAGAGTCCTCATGAAGAAATCGTGATAGTTGACCGATATGCCATGCATGATGTTGATTAGCATATTCTTCATGATGCCAACAATTTCCTCATTAGATGAGTCATGGCCTATGATAGGACTCATAGTCTTTTTCAGAATGCGATAGACGGTTCTTGGCACATACAACAATTCCTTCATGAGGAATTTTGTCCTTGGGGCTTGATCAGGCTTCAAAGGCTTCATGAGCACTTGCATGTAATGAGTAGTGAGTTCAGGCTCTTGGTACAGACAACGAGCACCTTCAGGTGGGGGACTGATTAGCAGGGCATGAAGTAATTCCGAGGTCGGTGCCTTGTAATGAGTGTTTTCGTTCATCCTGTCCAACACCCAAGTGTTGATATCATCAGCATCACCTGTGATGTGCAGTGTTGCGTAGAACTGAAGAATAAGCTCTTCATTCCAATGAACAATGTCATAGCAAAAATTGAGCAGTCCTGCATCATGAAGCATACTGAGGACTTGAGTGAAGCAAGGCATTGATTCCATGTCCACATGAGGAATATGCTCATGGTCGAAGACTTTTTCCTTGTTGAAAAGCAAAGAAGAATAGAAATTGGCCTGGCTGGCAGTCCAGAAGCGCTTCCTTCTAAGACGAGCATTGTCATAAGGATTGAATTCAGTGAAGAAAACATGATCACCAAAGAAGTCATCAGCCTTGAATTTCTAGTTCTTTGAGAAGGGATCCTTTGGCTTGGGCTAAGGAGTATCAGTCAATTGCATCACCACCTCAGGAATCACAGTCTCAGGGTCCACAGACTGAGGAATTTCAGGCTCTTCAGCAGCTGCAGCCTGGGTCTTCAATTCTTCATTTACATTTTCATCAGCACTAGTTGCCGGAATTTCTTCATGGACAGATAGGGTTCCATGAGGTTCTTCAGATCCCATTTGTACTTCAGTAGCAGCAGGGGACTGAGGAATTGCTTGAAGTGGAGTGAACATCATAGAGTTGGGGTGATGACTTCCCCAAAAGTCATCATTCAGCACAGGTGTGGTACAGCCAATGTCCACATCCTCGTCTTCCATTTCTTCAACGTCGGCCTCTTCAGCAGTGAACTGAGGCATATGCGAGGAGACAAATGGTGTTGAAGGGATAGCATCCACTTCAATTTTTTCATCCAACTTCTCTAACGAAGCAGTAGAAGGATCCTCTTCATCGGATTCGCTTGGAATCACATAATCTTCACCAAAAGGAACAAGGTCCTTTGATGGCATGAATGACACAGGAACGACATCAATTGGGTTATCAATTGAGCTTGTCAAAGACTTCATCTTCTTTGGAGCTGAAGAATCTGATGTAGATGGAAGAATCGGAGTAGGTGTGGGCACAGGAGGAGCAGAGGAATTTGGTTCAGTTTCTTCAGGCACAACTGATGCAGTTGCCCTGACTTCTTCACTTTCTTCAGGCGCACCACTAGTGGATGCCCTGGCAATTTCTTCGGTGGCTGGAATGCAGTCATCAGCCCTAGTACTTTCATTTTCTTCAGCAGCCTAATTGTCATCAGCGGTGCTGGCATGTTCTTAAGTAGGCTGAGCAGATGCTTCAGCCTAAGGAATTTCTTGTTGCGTTGGGGCTGCAATATTTGAAGTGAGTTTGTCAGTAATCTTAACAAATCTGACTTTGGCTCCAAGCCAGTCAGCATAGTAGCGATCAAATTCATCACTGAGTTGCTTGATCTCAGCTTGCAAGGCAATGAGTTGTTCAGTGGAGAGTGAGGACATTGTCCTTGAGGTAGCGCTGCTTCTTATACTGCGCTTTCTTCACTCTTCTTCCTTCTTCAAATTTCCACTTTTCTTCTTCAATGAAGGCAGCCAAGACATGACTTTGACCGGGAGTGAGGTTCATCTCCGGCAGAGGTGTGTTCGGGTCCTTGTGCCATTGCTGCCTTTGGCTCTAGTGGCCCTAGCCTGCCTGCCTCTGATGATTTCGGCAAGTTCTTCATCATCAGCCTCATCATCAGAAGACACTTGAAAAGCGACCTGCTTCTTGTGAGGACTTGGTCGAGAGCCTCGTCTAGAAGTGGCCTTTTTCTTTAGTAGAGAGGGGCCAGTTGAGGAATTTGGTGTAGCAGAGGAATTTGCAGACGCTCCTGAGGCAATTGAGATGCCTGTAGCCCTTTGACATGTGGCGAGATGCACAGGTGCAGAGGATTTAGTCGGAGCAGCTGAAGACTTTGTCGGAGGAGCTGAGGACTTCGAAGGAGGAGGAGCAGTTTGAGGAATTGGCCGTGAGGGCTTTGAAGAATATGGCCTTGAGGGCATTGCTGAGGAACTTGGCCGTGAGGGCATTGAGGGAGAAGCACTTGGCTTGTGAGCAGGCTTCTTAGGCATGGCCTTCTTCGACTTGCTTGCGGAGGCCTCAGCAGTGGTAGCAGCAGCAGCAGAATCTTCATTGAATTTCCTCACTGCTTCCTTTGCTTGTTTGGCCAGTTTGGCCTGGCGCTTTGCCATTCATCAGGAAAGTCCTCACCGCGCTTGAGGCTGGTGGGATCTGCCAATTGGCTAGGTGCCAATGGAGGTCTTGGGCATGGAGGATCGAGTGCGAATTTCTTCATATACTTGGGAGTGACATATCTGTAGTCCCTCCATTCCCGTGCCCATCTCCTCTCAATCTTTTGAATGCGCACTTTGCGCTGATTTTTATCTTCCTCAGGGAGTGTGCAGTACCCAGCATAAATATCATCAGGTATGTCTCCTGAGGTATGTCTCCTGAGATATGTCTACTGAGATATGAATATGCCATTGCGCTGTTGACGAATTTTAAGACCTAAAAAGAATTTCAATTCTCCCATCATAGACATTTGATATTCTTCACTCATCATATAGGCAAATTCATCACTGTAACATTGGTCAGTACAGCCAAAAATGATATCATCGACATAAATTTGGCACACAAACAATTCACCATCATAAGATTTAGTGAAAAGAGTTGGGTCGAGTGAACCGGGTTTGAAGCCTTTCTTCACGAGGATTCCTTCAAAGTATCATACCACGCCCGAGGGGCCTACTTGAGGCCATACAGGGCCTTATTGTGTCTTGAAAGTGCGTTATATCGACTAGAGGGGGGGGTGAATAGGCGATTTTTATGAAATTCTTCACTGAGGAATTTGCCGGTGAGGAAATTCCTTAGCGAAGACTATTTGCAGCGGAATAAGTACTCAGAGGTAAACATAACAGATTACACATATAGTCAGCATGATGAAATGAAGACTAGAGCAGAGTACGTGAAGCGTAAACACAGGATAACAAGATGAAGACAAAGCAGTGAAGAAATTGAAGCGAGGAATTTGTGAAAGTCTTGATCAAAGTCTTCAAGCACAGATATGAACAACATGCAACATGAGAATGAGAAATGAATGAGTTGAGGAAATAGAACCGGTCGGTTGGTGAAGACAATTATTTGGTAGACCAGTTCAAGCTGCTGTCTCGGTTATACGTCTGGTTGGAGCGGTGAGTATTTAAACTCGAGGACACAGATCCGGACACCCGATCTCGAGCCGCAACTCAGGACACCCATCCTCACCGTATTCTCCTTGAACTAAGACCACGCAGGCCTCATCCAATCACTCGTGGTAAGTCTTGGTGACTTCAAACCTTCACAGACTTGGTCACTCGGCGATCCACAATTCCTCTTGGATGCTCTAGACCTTGGCGCCTAACCGTCTGGAAGAAGCACGGTCTTCAAAGGTAACAAGCGTCGGATCCACGCAGGATCAATTTCTTGATGATGCTCAATCACTTGGGGTTTTAATGGGGTTTGGTTTTGGATTTTCCTCACTTGATGATTTTCGCTCAAAGTCCTCGGAGGATGGGTTGCTCTCAAATGACAAGTGTCAAGTTCTCTTGGAGCAGCCAACCAACTAGTGGTTGTAGGGGCGGCTATTTATAGCCTAGGAGCAGCCCGACATGATAAGACATAAATGCCCTTCAATGATATGACCGTTAGGTGGATAAGATATTTTGGTCCCGTGGCCAGAAGCACAACAACGGTCGGAAATTTGACTTTCAAAGTCCTCGGGGCTATCATGTTCCTCCTTTGTGTAGGCAATTCGCCTTTGGCGAATTCCTAACTCCTCGATCGAACAAAGTCATCGATGACGGAAGAACTGCGTCTCTGTCATTGAATAATTTGGTGAAGCGTATGAGATTTCAATGGCTTCACTCGCGAGGATTGGTAGGTGTAGGATTTTGAGTTGAGCATCACATGGAAATTTTTCTTAGTATTTCCTCGACCCCTTTAACGAAGACGGTGTTTCCTATGACTCAAGAAAGAAAATGAAACTTGAAAACAAAAGTCTTCACGCTTCATATTCCTCGAATGAATATCAAGTCTTCATGGTCACACCAATTTCTTCACTTTCAAAGTCTTCAGAAAGTCTTCAAAACTATCAAAGTCTTCAGTCGAAGAACTTCATTTTAGGGTCGACTTTCTCTGTAAATATCAAACTCCTCATAGACTTATAGGCTGTGTACACTCACAAACGCATCAGTTACTTAACCTATAAGTCTTCAATACACCAAAATCACTAAGGGGCACTAGATGCACTTACAATCTCCCCCTTTTTGGTGATTGATGACAACATAGGTTAAGTTTTCAACGGGGATAAACATATGAAGTGTAAATACTGATATTGAGGAATTTGATTGCAAGATATAGAAGAACTCCCCCTGAATATGTGCATAATGAGGAATTTGATTTTGAGGTAGTGCACATTTGAAGAATTGAATCATGGAGAACTCCCCCTATATCTTGTAATTCATACACGCATTTGATATATATACTATGAAGAATTGAAATGCATGATGAAATATGGTGCCTGATGAGATTCAGCATGCGTGCAATGATATTTAACGAGGAATAAGCATCAAAAGTATCAGAGCTCAAATATCACATTCAGAGCTTAGTGCTTCAAAAGCATCAGAGCATAACGCGTATCAAAATCAGAGCATCGAAGCACGATCAAAAGTATTAGAAACGATGCAAAGTCGGCACAATGCACGATCAAAAGTATCGAGGACACCATCGGTTTAAGATTACAACTCGATCCAATAAAAGTTTGGAAGAGCGAGAGTTGTAACTTAATAAAAATACCCATAGTATAAACCGGCTTGAAGACTAACTCAGATTTCTCCCCTTTGTCATCAAATGACCAAAAGGATCGGCGAGGACTAACGCCCGAAGATATTCAAGTCGATGGAGGCGCCGACATTATCGGGGTTGGTTGTTGAAGTAGGGCCTGCCGCAGTGTCGTCTAAATCTTCATATTCATCAGTTTCGCGCGATGAAGAATAAGAGCTGGCCACCAAATCTGGAACTTTGACTCTCTTGAATTTCTTCGGAGGTGGTGCAGACCAGTCATATGCTTCTTGAAGACCCATAGTCTTCAATTCTTCCGTGGAGTAGACATGATTCAGAACAGCCCAGGTGCGCTTGAGGGTTTCATGAAGGTAGTACTGGTTTTTCTTCACAGCATTATGCGTTGAGGTCATATTATGAAGAATTGCAGCAAATTGGCGCTTGACCCATTTCGATTGCGATCAACCTTCCGATGAAGGCGAGGAGTAACTCACGATCGGTCATCACCACAGGTCTTTGTAGCTTGAGGTTGTTGCTTGGTTGAGGTATTTGCGGCGGTATCATGCGTGCGAGTCGTCATTGGTGGAGTAAGATGCAGCTTTGCGAAACCGACCATCAATGGACAAGTGCCTTCATCAATTACAGTTGCTGCCTTGCCCTTGTCATCGGATGATGAAATTGGTCGCTTGAGGACTTCAATGGGCGGCGAGGAAGCTGCCATGATTGAGTGTCGACCTTGTAGTTGGTGAAGATCTTGCCATTATGAATCTCATGATCCAAAGGCGCATATGGCTTCAGCTCAAAAGGTGACATTGCAATATTGGCGAGTCCTCATGAAGAAATCATGGAAGTTGGTGGAGCGCCATGAATGATATTGAAAAGCATGTTCTTCATGATGCCAACGACGTCTTCATCATTTGAGTCGTGGCCTTTGATTGGACTCATAGTCTTCGTCAAGATTACATACAGTCCGAGGCACATATAGCAAATCCTTGACGAGGAATTTGGTTCGAGGGCTTGGCGAGGCTTGATGGTTTCATCAGTACTTGCATGAAGTGATCGAGACAGTTCACGTTCATTGTAGAGGCAACGAGCGATTCATGGGGAGGATCAAGAGGAAGGACACGAAGCAATTGATTCTTTGGTGCCTTGTAGTGAGTATTTTCAGTCATCAATCCAGAACCCATGAGTTGATGTCTTGACATCTCCGGTGATGTGCGAGGTGGCATAGAGCGAAGAATGAGTTCTTCATTCCGATCCACATATATCGGTCAGAAATTCAGCAGCCACGCATCGTGAAGAACACGGTGTCTTGGCTCGAAGCACGGCGGTGATTCCATATCCACATGAGGAATATGCTCATGGTGAAGATCTTGTCCTTGTCGAATAGCGAGGAATAGAAGTTTGCTTGTGTTGGAGTCGAGCGTCTTTTCCTCATTCGAGCAGAATCATAAGGATTGTAGGCGATGAAGAACACATGCTCGTAAAAGAAGTCTTCAGCCTTGAATTTCTGCTTGCTTGAGCGGATTCTTTGGCTTGGGCAGAGGAATATCGGTGATTTGCGGCACAACCTCTGGAATCACGAGCTCGGGTTCTTGGTGAGAATTTCTGGTTCCTCTCCTTGTGCGGTTTGAGGATCAAGTGATGGGTTCTTTAGCGCTAGTGGCTGGAATCTCTTCGTTGATAGATGATGTGGGATGAGTTTCTTGAGCCCATTTGAGCAGTAGTAACGGTGGTGAGGAACTTGTTGAAGCGGAGTGAAGAGAGGAGTATTGGGGTCTTGACTTTCCCAAAAGTCATCGTTCATCACAGGTGTAGTGCACCCAATATCCACGTCTTCATCTTCTTTTCAATTTCCTCAACACTGCCTCTTGTTTGTGAACCGAGGCACGGGTGAGGAAGCAACAGGAGTTGAAGGAAAGCTTCCACTTCAATTTCTTCATCAAGCTGTTACGAAGTAGCAACAGATTGATTTTCTTCATCTGATTCCGCTTGGGATCGTGTATTCTTCTCCAAAGGAACAATTTCCTTGGATGACATGGAGGAAATGGGAATGGCATCGATAGGATTTTCAATCGAGCTGGTCATTGGCTTCATTTTCTTCTTGCCGAAGAATTTGGCCTTGGTGATGCCTTCCTTTTCTTTATTGCAGCTCGTTCGCAGCCTTTGTCTTCTTCACTTCATAGGCGAAGGAAGAATTGAGTTGGTGTTGGCGCAGGAGGAGCTGAGGATTGTGGTACAGTTTCTTGAGCACAACCAGTGCGATTGCCTGTTTCCTTGATTCTTGAGCGCACCACTAGTGGATGCCACAGGAATTTCTTGGCATTTGGAATGGAGTCATCAGCCACGGAACTTGTGTTTTCATCAAGACGCTGAAATTCATCAGCGATCTTGGCATTTTCTTCAAAGAGGTGAGCAGATTCTTGACTGAGGATTTTCTTGTTGCGATGGAGCTGCAGCAGTTGACATTTTCTTCGTCGAGTGGCGAATCTCACCTTGGCTCCTTGCCGGTCGGCATTATAAGCATCAAAATCCTTGTTGAGTGCTTGGATTTCTGATTGAGATTTAAGAAGTTCTTCAAGAGACAAGTTGATGATGTTTTCCTCGAAGCTTCTCTTTTCTTGCTTTTGCTCTCTTCAATTCACGAGCCTTTTCAAATTTCCATTTTTCTTGAGAGATGAAATGGTTGACATGTGACTTTGACCAGAGTCGATGGCGAGATCCGGAAGAGGAGTGTGTGGATCTGATGCCACAGTCAATGAAGTCAAGGATCTTCTTGGATCCAAAAGCGAGGCACACTTGTTCTTTTGGCTCTAGCTGCCTTGGTCGATCTGTCTCGATGATTTCTTCAAGTTCTTCATCGAGGCTTCATCATCGAGAGGAGCGTTGAATGCAACTGTTTCTTCTTTGGACTTGGCGAGGACGCGTCCAGCGATTGCTTTTGTCTTCAGCAGAGTGGGGCTGTTGAGGACATTGGTGCGGTGAGGAACTTCTGAAACACGAAGCAATTGAGAAACCCCGAGTCCTTTGACAAGTAGCGGATGCACAGTGTTGAGGACTTGGAGGAGCTGCTGAGGATTTTGCATGAGCAGACAATGATCGAGAATTTGCCGTGAGGGCTGGTGAGAAGCTGGGCCGTGAGGGCGCTGACGGTGAAGCACTTGGCTTGCGAGCAGGCTTCTTATGCATTGATTTCCTCGGCTTGACCGAGGGCTCAGCAGCAGCAGCAGCAGCAGAATCCTCATTGAATTTCCTCACTTGCCTCCTTGGCTGTCTTGCCAATTTGGCTTGGCGCTGGACCATTCTTCAGAAAGTCTTCACCACTCTTGATGCTAGTGGGATCGCGACTTGGCAGTGCGGTGGAGCTCTTGGGCATGGAGGGTTTAAGCGAATCTCCTCATGTACTTGGGAGTGACATATCGGTATTCCCTCCATTCTCGTGCCCATCTTCTTTCTATCCTCTGTATGCGCACTTTGCGCTGATTTTTAGTCTCCTTGCCAAACTTGGATTCATCGGTGTGCGATAGTCTTTGTATATTTCCTCGGGAATCTCAAAGGCAGTCATGACTTCGGTTTCTTTCCTCCCTTCATGGTCTCTTGCCTTACGCCATTTTCTTGGTGAGGAATTTGAACAATAGAGCACTCTGAAGAAGTATGCAGTTTTTCTTCAAGGAACGCTGCAAATGAGTTAAGTTGATGAGAACCTAGTGATTCAAAGCGGACATGAGTACTGTGAGCAGAGTGTAGGTGCGAGGAATTTGGAGAGGTCATATGCGTTCTCAGAAGATTTATCAAAAGAACAAGTTTTGAGGAATTTGACCAGTCGAGCCTTGAGGAATATCACTAAGCGTTTCGTCTCAGGTTCTAGAGTTGTACAGATTTAAAATCCGCACAATTGAGGAATCTTGAAGAATTGAATTCTTAGAGAGATAAATCAAGAACATATAGTGTGTGAGGTGTTCATATGTGAAGATTTTGAAGAGTAAAAACACCTTTGAAGATTTTCAGAAAGATTTGAGAATCAACGCGAGTAATAAAGGTGACTTTAATTACCCGAACTGAAGAACACGACGAACAGAGATGAACTGTAGAAGTTAAATCACGTTAGATCTTCCGCCCTAACTTGGCAGAGGAAGGCGACTACGGCGGGCGGAGTGAAGATTTCGCGACCGGCGCGAGTAATCTGACAGCGATGAGGTCGAGGCGGTGAAGCTTTTCCTCACGGCGGCGATGGAGTAGCGGCGGCGCTAGGGTTTGAGGAGAGCTCGGCGAGACAGCGATCGGCGGAGTAAATGAAGTGAGGAGGGTAAAGGGGTATTTATAGCCACGGTGAAAAACTGTTCGCCGAAGATTTTGGACGAACATGCCCTGCCCTTTCTCCTTCACGCGACGTGTGTCACCCACGTCTTGTGCGAGATAAGATCGTGTAAGATCGTGGGTGATTAATCTAATACATCGTGGGATGCGGAGCGGTTTGGCGGTAAAACCAAAACTTGGATAAGATTTGTTTAAAAGTTTAGATTCGCAATTTCTTCACTATCAAGGACCGGTGAAGACTTTGAGCGAGTTTCAATCGAACGCACATGAAGAATTTGTGAATAGATTGGGTTGAGTATAGCATAGAGGGAAGGGTCCGATCACATTCACTTAGCGAAATTGCAACTTGAAGAATTAGCAATAAGTGAATCTTTGTAGAGGACATAAACTCATATATATATATATATATATATATATATATATATATATATATATATATATATAGCCAATGAAGAAAGACAGCGGAAATTTGAAGATTTTGCAAGGTTGAAGAATTTGAAAAGCGAGGAATTTCAAAATGAAAAAAACTCAGATTGAAGATTTTCAACTTTTGTGGTGGCGTATCACAGTATAAGAATGATGATTTCGGACACCGCGTACAATCGTCGTAGGGTTACGAGAATCAAATTCTTCATTGATTTCTTCACACTTAGAGTGTTATTCTTCATTGATTGAGGAACAGCGTTTCTTCATGTGTTGCACATCTAAGTCATCAATTATGCATAAGGGTTAGGATGTGTGTCCTTTTCAAAGAACATTGAAGATTCTAAGATATTTAGCTCACACGCAACTTGCTAAATCTCTTCTCATCCAAGGGCTTGGTGAAGATATCAGCCAGTTGTTCTTGATCTTCACATGCTCGATGGAGATGTCACCCTTCAACACATGATCACGAAGAAAATGATGGCGAATCTGGATGTGCTTAGTCTTGAGTCTTTGAACTGGGTTGTGAGCAATCTTGATGGCACTCTCATTGTCGCAGAGGAGAGGCACATTCTTCACGTTAGCGCCATAGTCCTTGAGGTTTGCTTCATCCAAAGCGATTGAGCACAGCATGAGCCAGCAGCAATGTATTCAGCTTCAGCGATGAGAGCGGTGATATGCGATTCTGTTTCTTCGAGGACCAACGGACCAAAGATCGTCAGGAAATGACAAGTGCGGATGTTGACTTGCGGTCCACACGATCACCAAACATAGTCATAGTCGAGAATATCAATGAGATCAAAAGCAGAGCCCTTGGGGTACCATAATCCTAGTGTTGGTGTGTGAGCTAGATATCGAAGAATATGCTTCACAGCCTTATGGTGTGATTCCTTGGTGCAGCTTGAAATCGGGCACACATGCAAACACTAAGCATTATATCTGGCCTAGATGCACATAGGTACAATAAAGAACCAATCATGGAGCGGTATACCTTGTTATCGAAGTCAGTACCATTTTCATCAGTGCATAGATGACCATTTGTGGGCATAGGAATTTTGACGCCTTTGCAATCTTGCATGCCGAATTTCCTCAGTACATCTTTGAGGTATTTCTCCTGAGATATGAATATGCCATTGCCCTGGTGCACTGATGTCATCGATGATCTTCTCAACTTGCACTTCTTTTGCAACACGTGGATGAGTGGGTTGTCGCTGAGGATTTTGATCAGCATTTTCTTCAGCACCATTTTCCTCATCATGTTCTTCAGTGCATCACTCGATGTTCTTCACGAACAAGAATGAATTCTTGACAGATTCTTGATGGGAATGACATCCTCGGTTGCCTTGAGCTTGATAGCATCTTGGTGCTGGTTCATCTAACATAGAAGGTAGGTGCTCTCTTTGCGAGCAATTAGTTTCATCGAACCGCACATCTCTGATGTCGACAATCTTGTGAAGAACAATGTTGAAGACTCTGTAGGTGTCTTGAGTCCTTCCGTAACCAAGCATAAAACCTTCATGTGCTTTTGGTGCAAATTTAGAGTTGTGGTGAGGATCTCTAATCCAACATTTAGCACGAAGACTTTGAAATAACTCACATTGGGTTTCTTGTCGTTGAGGAGTTCATATGCGATCTTCTTGAAGAATTTGTGAAGATATACTCTGTTGATGATGTGGCGAAGTATCAATTGCATCAATCCAAAAGCAATGAGGCATTTTGTATTCATCAAGCATAGTGCGAGCCATCTCAACAAGAGTTCTGTTCTTGCGCTCCACGACGCCATTTTGCTGAGGAGTATAGGGAGCAGATGATTCATGAGTAATACCAAGTTCATCAAGATAGGCATCAAGACCAGAATTCTTGAACTCAGTTCCATTGTCACTTCTGATATGCTTGATCTTCACACCAAAGTTGGTTGAAGCCCTCGAGGAAAATCATTTGAAGACTTCCTGCACTTCATGTTTGTAACTAACAATGTGTACCCATGTATATCGAGAATAATCATCAACAATGACAAAACCATATAGAGATGCATCATTAGTATTTGCTGAATAATGATTAGGTCGAAGAGGTCCATATGAAGCAATTGAATGGACGGGTAGTGGTCATGATAGTCTTATTTGGATGCTTGGCCTTGGTCATTTTCGGGTTCACATGCTCGCATATGTGATCCTTGAGGAATTTGACATTCTCAATGCCAATGACATGCTTCTTCTTCCATAGCGTGTTCAAATTCCTCATGCTGCATGACCAAGTCGTCGATGCCATAGCCAGCCTTACGAAGCTTTTGCAAGTAGACAAATGGCTGGTTGTGGTCCCAGAGAGAAATCAACAATATCAGATCTCTTCTCCTAAAGCCTTCGAAGACTTTGGAATTGTTAGCTTCCATAATCACAACACAGCGATATTTGCCAAAGACAACAACCATATCAAGATCACAAAGCATTGAGACTGACATGAGATTGTATCCTAAGGATTCAACAAGCATGACTTTGTCCATGTGCTTATCCTTAGAGATAGCAACCTTACAAGACCCAATACGACTTTTGCCTTTGTCAGCAAATATGATATGCTTCAGAGGTGACGGTGATAAAGGAGCATCCATCAATAGATTCTTGTCACCAGTCATGTGATTTGTACATCCACTATCAAGGACCCATTCAGTAGTTTTGGGTTGATCATCCTGCAGATGAATTAGTGTAACTTACAATCTCATATGCTTCATCGGTGAAGAATATGATATCAAGTTCATCAGATGAATTTCATCAAGCGATAGAAACAGATATAGTAGTATGAGGGCGTGTGAAATGAAGGTTCATTTCATCATGATTAACTGCGTCCTTTTAGGCATTTTGTCGGGTCCCAAAGCAAATTCTTGAGACGTTCGAGCACGCCGGAGACTGACCCTGCGCAGAAGAGATTAGTTCTTTTCTTCACCACCCACATCGGAGGGTGGCAAAGAGTTCATCATCCTGCGAGCACCATGTGAGAAAGGTGGCAAAGATGCCAAACCATTTCGTTTAGCATAGGAGGGGTTAGGGTAAGCATATGAATAAGCAGAGTAATTCTTCGAGGACTTATGAACATAGTGGTTTGAAGAATAATGCACATATTCATAGCCCTTATCTTTACCCTGCGAGACAGATTTGTTAGCACGATGATAATCATGTGAGGACTTTGATCAAGTTGAGGAATTTGATCCTCGTGAAGAATTTGGTACATGTGAGGATTTGGATCCATATGAAGAATTTGGTCCATATGAAGAATTTGATCTGGGGTTCCTGTTCTTCACTGGTGGTGTCATGAGGACATTCACCTGAAGACTTTCAACACAGCTTTTGGGAACCCAGATTTTCTTCATAGGGGAACCGTTCTGCGATTAGTGCCAACATATCTAGCAAATACTTCACCATTCGATTTTTGAACAGTTTATAGTTGGAGTCAAATGACTCATCGGAAGAATGAGGAGATTCACATGTAAAGCGGATAAGTTAGATGGATCAATGGAGGTCCCTTTGCACAACCCATGAGGTTTTGGGATCTTGCTCGGGTTTCCAATATGTTCCATCGGCATTGAGTTTCCTCTCAAAGGCAATACCCTCTTTCCTAGGGTTTGGTTGAGGATCTGCTTTTGAGCACATCACAAAGTGTCGATGCCCTTTGAGGCTTTTGTACATGCTGTCATGTACAATTCCTTCAACCTGCATTGTCATTGATACTAGCAAGGTCCTCGGATGAGGAATTAGTGATAGCAGAGGCGGATGAAGAATTTGTAACATTTGAAGCATTTGAACATTGGTGAAGAATTAGCGATTCACGTTCAATGCACTTTAAGCATGGAGGAACAAATTCTTCACGAGAAGCGCTGATTTGTTGAGCTAGTAATGAATCGCGCTCCTTACGAAGATCTTCATAACATACTCTTAGCTTTTCAAGATCTCGCCTTTCTTTGAATAGCTTCAAGAGAAAGCTTCTCATTGTCTTGCTTTTCTTGAAGAAATTCATAAGAAAGTTTCTCATGATCGACAAGAGGGAGTTATGATGACCTTGAAGGTTATCATACTTAGGCGAAGTCTCTGAAGATTTTCGATCGAGGGCTTTAGAGCGATCCATTTCTTCACCCAACATATCATCACTTTTATCTAGCATGTTTTGAACCTTTTCAAGAGCCGTTGTTGTTTCACAGCAATTTTAGCAAGTTTAGAGTAGCTAGGCTTAAGATCCTCATCGATTCATTTTCACTAGAATCGGAGGAGTTGTATTTGAGTACCTTAGCTGCTTTTGCCATGAAGCAATAGGTGGGGCGTAGCCATCATTATCTTCATCGGGCTTGTTGGTGGAATCAGTTTCTTGATGTTGAAGATGGACTTCTTGACGAAAGCAGAGCAACGGCCGACTTCGCCACACGGACTCAGATTCTTGGACTCCTCCTCTTCATCATTTTCCTCGATTCAGCTTGAGTCCATTTCCTTGCCAATGAATGCCCGAGCTTTCTTGGAGCTGCCCTTCTTGTGAGATGAAGACTTTGATGGTTTTGAAGGCGAGGATTTTGATGATTTCTTCTTCTTCTTCATTTCATCGTAAGCTGTAGTCCTTGTATTTCTTCTTCTTCATTTCCTTTTCCCATCGAGGACAATCTTGAATATAGTGACCAGGCTTCTTGCATTTGTGGCAAAGTCTTCTCTTGTAGTCCTTTGGATGAAGAATCACTTCCCTTGATGGTTTTCCAGCGACCACGTCTTGTGAATTTCTGGAATTTCTTCACAAGGAGAGCTAGATCTGGCTCGTTCTTGAGGATCACCAAGGCTACTACCGGAATCCTCACATTGAGTCGACACAACCTTAGCCTTGAGGCACGTGGTTTGCCATAGTTTGAGCCATAGAGATCTCTCTTTTCAGCAAGCTGGAACTCGTGAGTGTTAAGCCTTTCGAGGATATCAGCAAGATCAAGTGACTTGTAGTCAGCACGCTCTTGTATCATCAGTCCCAAAGTATCAAATGAGGAATCAAGCGATCTTAGCAGTTTCTTCACAACTTCATGATCAGTGATGTCAGTGGCACCGAGGGCTTGAAGCTCATTTGAAATGTTAGTGAGACGATCAAAAGTTTGTTGGACATTTTCGTTGTCGAGTCTTTTGAAGCGGTTGAAGAGATTCCGAAGAACATCAACTCGAGAGTCACGCTGAGTTGAGACTCCTTCATTTACTTTGGACAGCCTATCCCAGATTAGCTTGGCAGTTTCCAAAGCACTCACTCTTCCATACTGTCCTTTGCTCAGATGGCCACAGATGATATTCTTCGCTTGAGAGTCGAGTTGTTTGAATCTCTTCACATCGATGGCGGTCGGTGTTTGATGGCATGCGGGGACACCATTTTCCACAACATACCGAGATCATTATCAATTGCCTCAAGATGCATTCGCATCTTGTTCTTCGAGAGGGGTAGTCCGTTCCATCAAAGGTAGGACACCCGGCCGAGACCTTGATCATACTGCGGTCGACATAACTAGAACTCGGTGGTTAAACCAAAATCACACGAACAAGGAGTACCTTGCTCGATACCAATTGAAAGTCGTTATATCGACTAGAGGGGGGTGAATAAGCGATTTTAAGAAATTCTTCACCGAGGAATTTGCGGTGAGGAAATTCCTTAGCGAAGAACTATTTGCTGCGGAATAAGTACTCAGAGGTAAACATAACAGATTACATACATAGTCGGCATGATAAAATGAAGACTAGAGCAGAGTACGAGAAGCGTAAACAGAGGATAACAAGATGAAGACAAACGGTGAAGAAATTGGGCGAGGAATTTGTGAAAGTCTTGATCAAAGTCTTCAAGCACAGATATGAACAACATGCAACACGAGAATGAGAAATGGATGAGTTGAGGAAATAGAACCGGTCGGTTGGTGAAGACAATGATTTGGTAAACCAGTTCCAACTGCTGTCTCGGTTATGCGTCTGGTTGGAGCGGTGAGTATTTAAACTCGAGGACACACAGTCCGGACACCCGATCTCGAGCGCAACTCGGGACACCCAGTCCTCACCGTATTCTCCTTGAACTAAGACCACAGGCCTCGTCCAATCACTCGTGGTAAGTCTTGGTGACTTCCAAACCTTCACAGACTTGGTCACTCGGCGATCCACAATTCCTCTTGGATGCTCTAGACCTTGGCGCCTAACCGTGCGGAAGAAGCACAGATCTTCAAAGGTAACAAGCGTCGGATCCACGCAGATCAATTTCTTGATGATGCTCAATCACTTGGGGTTTTAATGGGTTTGGTTTTGGGATTTCCTCACTTGATGATTTTCGCTCAAAGTCCTCGGAGGATGGGTTGCTCTCAAATGACTAGTGTCAAGTTCTCTCGGAGCAGCCAACCAACTAGTGGTTGTGGGGCGGCTATTTATAGCCTAGGGAGCAGCCCGACATGATAAGACATAAATGCCCTTCAATGATATGACCGTTAGGTGGATAAGATATTTTGGTCCGCGCGTAAGACACGAGAGCAGTCGGAAATTTGACTTTCAAAGTCCTCGGGGCTATCATGTTCCTAACTCCTCGGTCGAGCAAAGTCATCGGTGACGGAAGAAGCTGCGTCTCACATCCTTTGAAGAATTTGACTGAAGCTGTATGAGATTTCAATGGCTTCACTCGAAGAGATTGGTAGGTGTAGGATTTTGAGTTGAGCATCACATGGAAATTTTTCCTTAGTATTTCCTCGACCCCTTTAACGATGACGGTGTTTCCTATGACTCAAGAAAGAGAAAATGAAACTACGAAAACAAAAGTCTTCACGCTTCATATTCCTCGAATGAGTATCAAGTCTTCATGGTCACACCAATTTCTTCACTTTCAAAGTCTTGTAAAGTCTTGAGAATATCAAAGTCTTGATTGAAGAACTTCATTTTTAGGGTCGACTTTCTCTGTAAATATCAAACTCCTCATAGACTTATAGACCTGTGTACACTCACAAACGCATCATTTACTTAACCTATAAGTCTTCAATACACCAAAATCACTAAGGGGCACTAGATGCACTTACACACTTCATTTGCGATACGAGGATGAGCGGGTTGTCTTCGAGGAATTTGATCTGCATTTTCTTCAGGAGCATTTTCCTGAGCACCATTTTCTTCAGGTGCGCCAGCTCGACGTTGTTCATGTTCTGGAATGAATGCTTCAACAGATTCTTCTGTAGGAATGACATCCACAGTAGCCTAGAACTTGATAGATTCCTCAGGTGCTAGTTCATCTATCATAGAAGGTAGGTGCTCTCTTTGCAAGCCATTAGTTTCATCGAACCGCACATCTACAGTTTCAACAACTTTCTGAAGAACGTTGTTGAAGACTCTGTAGGTGTGCGAGTCCTTTCCGTAACCAAACATAAAACCCTCATGTGCTTTCGGTGCAAATTTAGAATTGTGATGAGGATCTCTAATCCAACATTTAGCACCGAAGACTTTGAAGTAACTCACATTGGGTTTCCTGTCAGTGAGGAGTTCATAAGCAGTCTTCTTGAAGAATTTGTGAAGATATACTATGTTGATGATGTGGCACGTGGTATCAATTGCCTCAATCCAGAAACGACGAGGTGTCTTGTATTCATCAAACATAGTGCGAGCCATCTCAGCAAGAGTTCTGTTCTTGCACTACACGACGCCATTCTGCTGAGGAGTATAAGGAGCAGATAACCCATGAGTAATACCAAGTTCATCAAGATAGTCATCAAGACCGGAATTCTTGAACTCAGTCCCATTGTCACTTCTGATGTGCTTGATCTTCACACCAAAGTTGGTTGAAGCCCTCGAGGAAAATCGTTTGAAGACTTCATGCACCTCATGTTTGTAAGTGACAATGTGCACCCATGTGTAACAAGAATAATCATCAACAATAACAAAGCCATATAGAGATGCATCATTTGTAACAGCAGAAAAATGATTAGGACCAAAGAGATCCATGTGAAGCAATTCAAATGATCGAGTGGTAGTCATGATAGTATTCGCTGGATGCTTGGCCTTTGTCATCTTTCCAGCTTCAAATGCTCCGCATAAGTGATCCTTGAGGAATTTGACATTCTCAATGCCAATGACAAGCTTCTTCTTCGCGAGCGTGTGCAAATTCCTCATGCCAGCATGACCAAGTCGTCGATGCCATAGCCAGCCTTCTGAAGCTTTTGCAAGTAGGCATACTGCCGGTTGTGGTCCTGTAGAGAAATCAACAATGTACAAGTCTCCTTTCCTAAAGCCTTCAAAGACTTTGGAATTATCAGCTTCCATGATCACAACACAATGATATTTGCCAAAGACAACAACCATATCGAGATCACAAAGCATTGAGACATACATGAGGTTGTATCCTAAGAACTCGACAAGCATGACTTTGTCCATGTGTTGATACTTTGAGATTGCAACCTTACCTAGACCCAATACCTGACTTTTGGCTTTATCAGCGAAGATGATATGCTTCAGATGCGACGGTGATAAAGGAGCATCCATCAATAGATTCTTGTCACCAGTCATGTGATTTGTACATCCACTATCGAGGACCCACTCATTGGCTTTGGGTTGATCATCCTGCAGACGAATTAGTGCAACTTACGGACTCATATACTTCCTCAGTGAATAATATGACATCAATATCATCAGATGAATTTCATCAAGCAATAGAACAGATAAAACAGTATGCGGATGTGAGAAATGAAAGTTCATTTTTTCATGATTAGCCTGCGTCCTTTCAGGCGATGTTCATGTAACGCCCCGGATGTAACTTTCCATATTTGTAACTCCAACTCTTGCCATTTCCGGCTATGTGATATGTTATTTCCTTCGTGGTTGGGTTTTTGTCTTTTGTTTTGCATTTTTGATCATGTCATGCATTTCATCTCATATCATCATTCGCATTACATCGGCATTGGTTTCTTAAAACTTGCACCCGTTCTTAGTTGTTGCGTTCCCTGCATTCGTTATCCCTTTCTCAGACCAACCGGCTTCTCGTTCCCTCTTGTTTGACCACCTAACCCCTCTCTGCACAACCACCGACCCCCTCTTGTGCGTGTTCGAAACCTGCCCCGAACCTGACCCGCTCAGTCATCTCCGTTGGTTTCGAATCATCCCCAAACATCTAAAAAACATCTTCCTTTTCTTATTTGGACTCCCTACCTATTTATTCTCGACCGCCCGACTACGACCGGACGGACAGAATACCTCTAACCTAATCCATCAGCCTATATGAACAGTCTAACCCTAAAACCTAACCTAGGGACCTTGTCCCATCCATCCCATCCCGCGCCGCCACTCACTTCCTTGGGATCCTCCCAGATCCTCATCGTCCAACCCCGCACAGCCATGCCTCCACCTTCTCCTTGATTTCCCGCAGCCGCCACTCCTCTGCTCGATCTCGCCTGTCACCCAATCCATCGATCCTCACCAACCAGAGCCCTCTAATGGCTCCCTTCGATTCCTCCCTCCTCCTGGCCGAGGAACCGGCACCGCTCGCCGATCTCGTGCCCGAGGCCTCGTCCCCACCGACGACCATGGCCAACAGCAGCTCCTCGGGCGCCCCTGCTCCTCCCCAAGCGTGCTCCAGCAGGCCGTGCCCCTCGCCTCTGCCCTTCTCCTTCCTTCCTTCGTCTCCTCTTCTCAACTCCCTTGTTCTCTCTTGCAACAAGTGTTTCTTGCGCCATGGAAGCCACCAAGGCCACCGCGCCAAGCTTCAAGTCCCACCGCCACTTCTTCGACGGATCCGGACGGGACCAACCAGAGCTGCTTGTCCTCGCGCGTCCCCGTCGCCAAGTCCGGCGACGGCCATTGCCCCTGCATCCCCTGCTTCACGACCAGTGTTGATGATCGAAGGAGCCATCGGGCCTAAAGATGACGACACAGAGGAACTCTTAATGAAACCACCAATGTCGGTGTCAAAACCGGCGGATCTCGGGTAGGGGGTAACGAACTGTGCGTCTAGGCGGATGGTAACATGAGACAAGGGACATGATGTTTTTACCCAGGTTCGGGCCCTCTCGATGGAGGTAAAACCCTACTCCTGCTTGATTGATATTGATGATATGGGTAGTACAAGAGTAGATCTACCACGAGATCGGAGAGGCTAAACCCTAGAAGCTAGCCTATGGTATGATTGTTGTTCGTCCTATGGACTAAAACCCTCCGGTTTATATAGGCACCGAAGAGGGTTAGGGTTACACAGAGATGGTTACAATGGTAGGAGATCTACATATCCGTATCCCCAAGCTTGCCTTCCACGCCAATGAAAGTCCCATCCGGACACGGGACGAAGTCTTCAATCTTGTATCTTCATAGTCCAGGAGTCCGGCCGAAGATGATAGTTCGGCTATCCGGACACCCCCTAGTCCGGGACTCCCTCAGTGAGCAATCAGCAGCCCGCTAGCCCTTTGACCTGTTGCAGATTCGGCCCAGTTCTTGTTTTTCCCTCCAGCAAATTTAGTAATTATCCGAGGAGTTACAGATTTGCAGAAAAACTCTTGTTGTTCATGCATTTAATAACTAATTAATCATGCATCATATGTAAATAATTTATATATGAAAAATGCTTAGTTTTTCATCTAGTTTCATAATATGCCGCGTTCATCCATGTTTGAAATGTTTAAAACATTGTTTGTTTAAATTAGCTCAAATGCCATGTTAAAATGATTTATTTCATAACTAAATAACCGTAGCTCCAATTTAATAAACTTTATATGTAAATGGGGTGGAAAAATGCATAGATTAACTTGGTGCACTTTGTTTTACTGCTTAACAACATTAAAATATGGTTTAGGGCAGAACAGTAGCAAATTCATAAATTGCATATGAGGATTTTTTGGAATTGTTGTTTGTTATTTCCGGCCTCATTTAAACTTGCCTAGATAGGTAGTTTTCATATGCTTCATCTCTTGCCATATTAACCAACATTTAATATTGTCTTGTTCATAAACGAGAGTGAACTAAATAATTCAAATGTGGTGTTTCGTCAATATGCAACTCGTTGCATATTGAGCTCCACTTAACTTGTAGTATCGTTTGTTGCACTTTGCCATGCCATGCCTATCTAAATCGGACATGCATCATACTTGATTTTGCATCATGCCATGTTTATGTGTTGGTTGTTTACTATGTTGTTTGCTTCTTTCTGGTTGCGCTTCTCCTTGATAGTTGCTGGTAATGTTGCGATTGTGAGGATTCGTTCGACTACGTCCGTTTGTGTTCTTCATGGACTCGTTCTTCTTCCTTGCAGGATCTCAGGCAAGATGACCATTACCCTCGATATCACTTCTATCTTTGCTTGCTACTTGCTTCATTCTATCGCTATGCTACGCTACCTATCACTTGTTTATCAAGACTCCCAAATTGCCATGTCAGTCTCTAACCTTTTTCACCCTTCCTAGCAAACCATTGTTTGGCTAAGTTATCGCTTTTGCTCAGCCCCTCTTATAGCGTTGTTAGTTGCAGGTGAAGATGAAGATTACTCAATGTTGGAACATGTTTATGTTGGGATATCACAATATCTCTTATTTTAACTAATGCATCTATATACTTGGTACAGGGTGGATGGCTCAGC
The DNA here is from genome assembly GCA_021437245.1 of Aegilops speltoides. Taxonomy (NCBI): domain Eukaryota; kingdom Viridiplantae; phylum Streptophyta; class Magnoliopsida; order Poales; family Poaceae; genus Aegilops; species Aegilops speltoides. The sequence continues at coordinate 198,595,237 of CM038144.1, read as the reverse complement.
CTTATGCCTGGTGTTTTGTTCCACTCTTGCCGCCTTAGTTTCCGTCATACAGATGTTATGTTCCTTGATTTTGCGTTCCTCACGCGGTCGGGTTTATGGGAACCCCTTGACGGTGCGCCTTGAATAAAACTCCTCCAGCAAGGTGTGGGGACCCCGACTCATAAGTCGTGATCACCGAATGCACGTGTACAGTGATCCCAGAGATCAATGCTCACTGAACACACAGAAGCTGAATAACAAGAGTCTTACATCCATACATACCGTTTTACACAAGTAGGACCATTATGGTCAAGTCTTGAGTATATCATCGCAGCGGAAATCTTCGTCGATAACTTGGACCCATGCCATCTGCCTTAACCCTACAGGCATTCTGACTGGGCAGCGTCCAAGCTTGCATGCTCGTCGCCGAAGTATTCTTCATCATATCCTATTCTTTCAAGCCTGGCCAAGTAAATAGCCAGGGACAAGCTAGTGAGTACGTTTGAATGTACTCGCAAGCAACCCATGTTTTGGTTCAAGATACAACAATGCTTGACATAGATAAATTTTTGCAGAAAGCTAGTTTTGAGTGCAGTGACATGTTCAACAACTTTCTAAGGCATGCATCAAGAGAATTCAAGTAACCATGAGGACTGGTTACAGATATCAACATAAATAGAGTGGGCACCAACCCATCTAACATAAACAGAGTGGGCACCAACCCATCTCAATCATGTCAAGTCCCTTGACTTGACCCAAGTCATTTTTATCAACACACACACACTTGGTTTGTAAACAAGTGGACGTAGCCCAAGAGCGGTTACCCAACTGTCCTTGACCGTGGACACGGCTATTCGAATAGTTTTACACTCTGCAGAGGTTGCACACTTTACCCACTAGATCCGGGAACTTCCGTGTCATCCACGACCATGGTACCTCAAGTACCGGGGTAAGCACCCGATCACTACCTTTCCCTAGACGACACTAACATGGAGTCCACTCAATTGGCAGTAACCCCCCGTGCCTACTTTCCTCATCACACTTTCTTGGAGCCTCGCTCCCATACTTATCACATACCACTGGCATGGGTTACCAACGGTGTGTCCGGTGCCTGTGAAAACAGTCATGGCCGCCCTACAGCACAACCCGTCCCAGAGAGAGCACCAACTCTCCCCGTCACTAGTAATGTGGGATCCAAGCTAGTATCGGTCTAGGTACTCAATAATGCCCTTTCCCATATAAGGGTAGAGTGGTGGCGCATGTAAGGTTGGAATAGCAGTGCAACTCCGACCAATCCGTTTTGAAAACAACACACACTTTCCTCGGTACACCACCGTCTTCAAGTGGTTACCCATCTCATCATCTCCCTCGGGCATAAGTGGCACCCGATGGGGTTTTGAAAAGTCTTTTGAAAATACTTTGTCTCCATCACCATGCATATCCCGTCCCTTCTCGCGTAGCACTACTTAGCATCCTATCTACTCCCACGGCATAACCCTCATAAGAAGGTAGGGCCATGCACAATGCAAGTATCAGCGAGGAAATAACGGAGGCAACCAACCCACGTGGTTCACCATCTCACCATGATTCGATGCAACAATAACAAAGAGCTATATATATCACATGCAGAAAAAGGGGTTTCATAGACATGGTCGAGGGCTGCTTATGCATTTTTTAACAAAGTCTTGAGGTCTTCAAATATCTCGGTCCAATTCCGAGCATTCCGTCTACTTCGTCAACTATAAATCGAAAGCAACCACAATAAGCAAAACAACAAGGCAGGAAATAAAAGTGCTCTAAAAATATGAGTTGGACTTTTCTGGGATACCTCTGGTCATATGAGGGCTGACCAAAGTGGTTTCAATGGAAGTGGATCTATGGATATTTCTAAACATTTCGATAGGATGGAATCAAGGGGTTTATGGATTTGCAAGAAGTGTACAGAAATATATTTTTGAAAAATGAGCAAAGGCACCCATTTAACAAAGGGTGATTTTAGAAGCATCTAGGAATTGGTTTCACTGGATTTGGAGTTCAAATGAATTTCCTATGAATTTGCAAAGTTGATAAATATGAAGAAATGGCTCAATAATTTATGTGGTACAGAAAGTATCAAGAAAAATGTTCATAAACTAGGTCATGAGCTTAGATTCATCTAGGAATTGGAATCATGGCATTTGGAGCAAGTTTGATCCTTCTGTGATTTTCTAAAGTTTATGACAGAAATGGAAATATGGGGTTTGATAATTGTTTGTGAAGAAAATCTTTATGGAAAAATGTGCAAATTGCACCATGTGATAGATCAGGAATTTATGAACTTATAGAAATTAGAATCATCAAATTTGGACTTAGAATAAATAATCTATGGATTTTAGAATCTGTACAGAAAAGAAAAAGGGAAAAAAAGGGTTTTACCCAAATGGAAATTGGATCAGGCGTGGCGGCCTTGAGGCGGAGTTTAGCGATGAGGGCTCCTTGGGTGAGATGTCACACATAATTAGGGCCTTCCACCCATTTTGAGCTTATTTGGACAAGGTTGCCAATGTAACTTTAGTAAACCCTAGAAATGGGCAGAAATGGATTTCTGTAGATCCAGATGAGTAGATCACTTCTCCTTGATGCACCACTTGGTGTGGTGGCCTTATTTGGTCATTTGATCAGGCTCACCAAAGTTAGGGTCATGGAGAAAAAGTTGGTAGTACAAAATAGTTCAAATTTGATTCTGGTCAGAGAGGGTTTTGAGGCACTTTGATCAAGATATCATCTTCTCCAACCTGTGCCATTTGGTCTAGTTGCATTATTAGACTATTGGAGCATGTGCACCAGGTTTGAGATTATTTGGACATGTTTGGCAATGTAAAGTTGCTCAAACTCCAAAATGGACAGAAATGACTTTGAGGGGATTTGATGAGGTTATCTTGTTCTCCAAGTCATGAGACTTGGCAAGATCATCTAATATGTCATATGTGACATGATAGAATTTCCTTGGAATTTTTGGAGAATATTTCCTTTGTAAATATTTCAAAAGCTTGAAATATCCAGAAAGGGTTTTTGAGGGGTTTGACCAATATTTTGAACATGACCATGTGTTGAAACTCTTATATATGGAAAATATATGTCCTTGAGTTTCCCTAATTTTTGTCAAATATTTTTGAAGCAATAACATAATTTTCTCTATTAAAGACCATTTCGGCCTTAAGAAAAAGCTTTTAAATAAAATAGGAAAATAACTTTTAAAATTATATTTTTGTGGTTTACGGGTATCCTATATCTAATAGGAGTCAAAAATATTTTTGGAAAGATTTTTACTACCCTTAATTAAGTATTTGCAGTGCAAACCTCAATTCAGGGTTTTTTGGAAAACTAAATTTAGAAAATACTTTTTGGCCAAATTATTTTTGTAAGAAAATACTATATTGCTCTATACACATGGCATGATCATTGAGAGAAGGTTTTGGATCAAGCAGATGAAGTATAGGAGTTGGAGGATTTATTTGATTTTTAGAGCACTTGCAAACATCATACAAAAATCAAATCAAGCAAGGACCAAAACACACAGAAGTTTTTGTCAAACCACATTTTATCATGATTTATCAGCTTAAGTGTTGTGCCCTGAAAATCAGGGTGTGACAGACCTACCCCCTTACAAGAATCTCGTCCCCGAGATTCCCAAACTAGGCGCGGAAAGGAGTATTTTAAACTTGGATTCGGGGTAGTCTTCACGTCCTCATGCTGCTTCTGCTTCTGTTTGGTGCTCCATTGAACTTGAAGTACTTGATGGTGTGGCTTCGCGTATGACGTTCTTCTCGAGCTAGGTTTCTAAGGGGTTTCTTGCGGTGGTCATATTGGACTGGAGGTCAATGGCTCGGTGATCGATGTCCTTGTTAGTGATTGGGCTAGTTAGGAAGTCGAAAACACTTCCGGAGTTGTGTCTTGTGGAAAAACATTGTGCACAGCAGGCGAGTCAGGTGGTAACTCCAGCTGGTAACTGTCTTCTCTTCGTCTCGTGGCGATCTCGGAGGGGGTTGTTAAATCTTGGAGTGATCTTGAAGAAGGCCGAAGAATCTTGGGGCGAGCTTCCTTTGACATGGGAGTGCTGGGTTCCTTTGAGAGGGGTGACCTAGAGATAAACATGGTCTCCAACCCGGAAGGTCATGTCTTGGCGACATGAGCCAGCGTAGCTCTTTTGTCTTGACTTGGCAGTCTTCGGATGTTCCCTAACCAGCTGATCAACTCTTCTTCCGTCTTCATGCGGACACTCATGTCCTCAAGTAAGGATGATGATTTACTTGCCCAAGTACTCTATGAAGTATTTGGGAGTGCGTAGAGTGAAATTTGAGGCATTGGTGAGGGTCACGGTTGAGCATTGGTCATGGTCTTATTGATCTAGAGCCAAGGCCCAAGGTCATGATCCAACCGTGTTGTGGCTTGGTAGGGCATAAGGGTTTCAAGGATTCTAGTGTGCGAATGGACATTTATCATCCTACCTTTAAGCACGGTTTCTGAGATGCCAATAGTCTATCTAGTCCTTTAAACAAATCATATCACTGATAGCATCATTTCGTATAGGCCAACTCCAATCATTACTCATGCTATTCATATCCTCATGACTTCCAAGAGGAGGTCTAACAACATCATATATGGCTATGATCCCCAAACTCATGTGTGTGCGGCTAACCCTAAAAATCCATGGGTAGAGCATACAAGCTTCCAAGCTGGAATAAAACAGGACAATCCAAGTGCTCACCCTATTCTTCCAAGGCCCATACTAGTGCATCTCTATCCTAAGGAAACACGTCGTATGCCACTCCAAGATCTTGTTTCCTTCCTATGAATCATAATCCATTAATTCTACAAATCCAACACCTATGCTGGTGTTCCACATGATCTTCTAAGGTCCTTATAATCCCCGAATACTTGAAAGAGCTAAATTTACTATAGTCAGTCCACCAATTTTCATTATCATGGTCAAGTAACCTCCATGGTCAGGTTCACAAAGATGCTTAAATAAACTCCGACAATTAATCCAATCTCCTAGTTTATTTTCCACCGAGAAACATGGTATCACGATCAAGATCATCAGCCTAAATCTAATTTTCTCCGAACCATGTAGACATACTCAGCATCTATATTCAACTAGAATCTGCTACTTAAATCCAAATCTCTTGTCCAACGAGAATTCCTACATGTTCCCCCAAGTCATTTACATAATATCAACTGTCTCCTAACAATATCCCATGGCTAAGTTAAATCCAAATACTTCCAAGAATTCAAGCTTGCGATCATGATTGTCATATAAATCCAATTTTACTCAGGGGTAACGAAAGCTATGCTACTCTATAATCATGATCCCACCAAGTTCATCACCAACATGGTAGCCTCATAATCCACCAAATAGTCTAATATAATTCCTCAAGTCGTTGCTATGAACTCACCAGATCATTTCTCCTCTATTCCTATATCCTCAAATTGGTCCTTCCTATGGCATCGTCAGTTTTGGCGCTATCTTAGGATGATAATGTGCTCATTCACTATGTCCACTAGTCCCATAACGAACCCAGTGATAAGCAAGGTTACGGAGGCTTAACAGGATCTCTTGCAATTCCGTAAGTTAAGCTCATGGTTAAGGTTTCGAGCTGGGGTATCTCGTGAAGTCTCGAAGGGTCTAGGAATAGGTCTCTAATCTTGAGGGGAAACCATAACTCTAAGGGGTTGCACATGGTCGAGGAGGTTGTAGCAAAAGTCTTCAGTGCTTGTTGATCGCCAAGGTGGAATCCTTGGTGCATATTGTCTTGCCTGTCTTCAGTTGAGGAAAGAGATGAGAAGGAAGAGTAGCATAGAGAGGGGGATGCCTAAAGGGGGTTCTATAGTGCAAGTGCAAACAATCAGGTGCAAAAGGGGCCAAACACAAACAACAAAATAAGACAGGTGATATAGTCACGTACGTGTCCCTAGGGCAAAAGTGCGACCTATATCAAAACACAAACAAATAAAAACAAGCAACACACAATCATGGTTCTATTCGAACCATCATACGGACTCGACTGCGCATAGGGGGTACACGACTCATCCTACCATAGGGGTTCTCGGACTCCATAGTCGTGCCTTGTGCCTCGTGCAGTCTCCCGGGTTTTCCCCAGGTGCTGCTACGTCTCTTGTAGTTGTTTGATGAAATGATCCCGGTTGAGCTTGAAGAGTCTTCAACAACTTCTTGCCTGTTGAAGTGATGGGGTGAAGGTGGCTTCTCATAGCAGGCAATGACTCGGTCTTCTGTTGTCTTCTTAATCATGGCGATCCCTTCTTGTCTTCTAAGGTGTCAAAGGTACTAATTAGATAATCCTTTATGCAATGACATTAAAAACGCATAATAGAGGTCCATCATGTCGGTTACGTTGATGAAAACTTCAACACCAAGAGCGGGGGATGAGGAGAACCGTTTTCCTGCTCACTATGGTGAGGCGGGCCAAATGGCTAGGTTCTCATCCATCGGTGGTTGCCGATACAACAACCGTAGTGACATGGTTACTCTATTAGCGATGTATATCATGATCTTGCATATTCCACGCCCTGATCATCGTAGGCTAAGGTTGCATCATCTTGGGGCAGTGTCAAGGGTGTCACCATCTCCTGGGTCTTCAGGTCCTCATTCCTCGAGGATTACAAGGAACCCAGTGGTCAGGGGCATAAGGGTTCTAGCGACCAAAGGATTGAAGGGGAAGAGTTTAATAAGGAAGTATACCTTAGTTTTCGAAAAACGGAGAAGGGAAGAGAAGTACGGATAGTTTTGAAAACTAGTGGTAGTTTTGGAAACAGTTTTATCCTAACTAACGACCATGCTAACTAAGGCTTCCTACAGTCAGGATGGCTCTGATACCAGCTCTGTGGGGACCCCGAATCATAAGTCGTGATCACCGAATGCACGTGTCTGATGATCCCGAGATCAATGCTCACTTGAACACACTGAAGCTGAATAACAAGAGTCTTACATCCATACATACCGTTTTACACAAGTAGGACCATTATGGTCAAGTCTTGAGTATATCATCATGGCGAAATCTTTGTCGATAACTTGGACCCATGCCATCTGCCTTAACCCTACGGGCATTACATTTGGCAGCATCCTAGCTTCGCATGCTCGTCGCGAAGTATTCTTCATCATATCCTGTTCTTTCAAGCTGGCCAAGTAAATAGCGAGGACAAGCCGATGAATGCGTTTGAATGTACTACTTAAGCAGCCCATGTTTTGGTTCAAGATACAACAATGCTTGCCATAGGTAAATTTTTGCAGAAAGCTAGTTTTGAGTGCAGTGACATGTTCAACAACTTTGTAAGGCATGCATCAAGAGAATTCAAGTAACCATGAGGACTGGTTACAGATATCAACATAAATAGAGTGGGCACCAACCCATCTAACATAAACAGAGTGGGCACCAACCCATCTCAATCATGTCAAGTCCCTTGACTTGACCCAAGTCATTTTATCAACACACACACACTTGGTTTGTAAACAAGTGGGCGTAATAAGATCGGTTACCCAACTGTCCTTGACCGTGGACATGGCTATTGAATAGTTTTACACTCTGCGAGAGGTTGCACACTTTACCCACTAGATCAGGGAACTTCCGTGTCATCCACGACCAGCGGTACCTCAAGTACCGGGGTAAGCACCGATCACTACCTTTCCTAGGCGACACTAACATGGAGTCCACTCGATTAGCGATAACCCCGTGCCTACTTTCCACATCACACTTTCTTGGAGCCTCGCTCCCATACTTATCACATACCAGCCGCACGGGTACCAGCGGTGTGTCGGTGCCCTGTGAAAACAGTCATGGCCGCCCTACAGCACGACCTGTCGCGGCCGATGGGTGGCGCGGCACCTATGGGGCGGGGCCCCTTTGTGTGTTGATGCAGGCGGAGGCTGCGCGGAGAGCAGATCGGCGATGCACGGGATTTTACCCAGCCGGGCGCGATGGTCGCGTAAAACCCTCTTGCTGCATTGTGTTGTATTAGATCTTGCTCAAGAATGCGAGCAAAAGCGGTGGAGTGGTGTGTGAAACCGGCGAATCGAGCGCTAGAGTTGCGGGGTTGAACCTTCCGAGAGTGGCGAATGATCCCTCGCGAGTAGCGGTCGTGGAACCCCCCTCGTTGTGCATGGGCCTCCTTTTATAGGGCAAGGGTCACCGGCAGTGTCAGCGTGAGGTAGAGGGGTAAAAGCGTAAAAGAGGTGGTAGTTGGAGCAAAGGGAACAGTGCAGCTACGATGCTTTCTACCTACTTTTGACAGAGAGGGACAAGAGCATTAAATGCCCGTCGCCGTCGCCCCAAAAGCTCCGCCATTCGTCTCCTTCCGCCACGGCGGCGAAGCCACCACCGTGGAGTGCCACCGCATTCCTCATGCAGCACTGACCACCGCCGCGCGTCTGGAGAAGGCTGGAGGCGGCGTGGGCAGATGAGCTGGAATGCGGCGCGTGCTATAGCTCCCCGGCAAGCACCTTGCAGGGCCTTGATCTTGCGGGCCGGGGGCTTGCCGGGCTCTGTGACTTACCGCTCCCGGGTCCTCGCCCGAAGCGCGCGCGCGCCAGGCGTGTCTTCTGCGATATATTCTTCTAGTCCCCGGCGAGCTCCTCTCGCCGGGACCTTCTATGGGTAATGTAGCCTTGAGCACAGGAATGGCCTTCCGGCAAGCTCCTCTTGCGGGGTCTTGAGCTTCTATCTTATATACTTTGTTCTTGAGCGGCTTGGTGTGGGGCGGAGATGGTCTCCGGCAAGCATTTGGTGGATCTGGCTGCGGGAACTCCAGCTGCCCGTGCACAAGTTGGGGTCTTGAGGTACCCCTACCTTAGTACACCGACAGAGCCCCGGGCTGGGCCATACAGTGCCAGCGCTGTTGGGCGAGGCCAAAAGGCAGTCTGCAGGCGCCTGAAGCCCACGGCGCGTCGAATCCACTTCCGCCTCTGCCGCCTTCCCGTGCAGCAGCACGCGTCGATTGCGGCGCCGTGGGATAGGACGTGCCCACGTCCCTTAATGAGGAGAGTGGAACGCGCCCCCCCCCCCACTTCCCCATAAAAACAGAGGAAGCAGGCGCGGTTCCCCTCCATTGCTTTCATTGCTTCTTCTTCCTCCGCCAGAAAACCCTCCTCGCGCTCCGCCTCCGCACCTCCTCTGCTGTTTCTTTCGTCCGCGGCGTCGTCGGACCCTCATCCCCCTTCCCTCGCCGCTGCCGCTATGGCCCCGAAGACCAGGAAGGGGAAGGAGAAGGCGGAGGGCACCAAGAAGGAGAAATCCGAGCAGGCGGAAGAGCTCGCTTCGAGATGCGGAGGAGAACATCGTCTTCCCTTGTGGCTCGGCGTGGGCGAACTCTGGGGCAAGTACTTCTTGTTACGTCCAAGAGGACCTCAGCACATCCTCGGACCAGCGCCCACCCGGCCGATCTCATGGACAACTATCCCGGCGGGTACCATTTCTTCGCAGCTTTCTTTCACTGCGGTCTTTGTCCTCCTTTCTCTGAATTCTTCTGTACCATTATGCACACATATGGCTTCCACCTTCTCGATTTCACCCCCAACGCCGTCCTCACAATGGCGGTTTTCGCACATATGTGTGAGAACTTCGTGGGGATCCACCCAAATGTAGCTCTGTTCAGGCATTTCTTTACCCGAGAGCGAGCCGGCTCCCCCCCTCTCGGAGGGATTTCTTGGGTTTTCATGCGAACTGAAGAGGTCGTGCTTGCCAGGGAGCTCCGCATCAAGTGGGAAGAGTGGCCTTGCAGTGGTGCTGGATCGTCGAGGGCGAGCCGCAGCCCTTCACCGCGCGCGCACCACGCCCATTGAGCGGGCAGAGATTGAGCGAGCTGGACTCGGCGACGTCAAGCTCGGCGCTGCCCTTATCCGGATCGCCGCCTCCGACACGCGGGGCTGTCCATCGCAGCGGTAGGCGCGGACTTTCTCCGTCGCCGCATCGCCCCCCTTCAAGACAGAAAAAGGCCGGCCTGGGAGTATGGCGGCGCGGGGGATATAATGAGGCTGCGCACCGGGCTGAACTTCAATTTCACGACGCTGGAGCTGAGGGGGATGGTCCGGGAGCTCTTAAATCGACCGGCCCATCGAGTGGTTCGAGCTTCCCGAGGAGTGGTGCCTCTTTGCAATAACGTGGCAGGGATCGTCTCCTCGCCATGATGCCAGCGTGTGATTCCCACGGCATGGGCGTTCATGGATTCCGCTGAGCCGTCGACATCATCAACTTCTTGACACCCGAGGAGGTGGCGAAAAACAAGGGCGAGATCCGTGGGCTGACACGGGACACCACGGATCAGGAGATCGCGTACATAGCCTCTCGGGCTGAAGAGGCGCTGCAGCCGCAGCGGCGGGAGAATCGATTACGCCCGAGGAGGAGGAGGCTGCGGAGAAGTCCTATCAAGCGGAGGCGGCGGAGATCTGCGGTTCTGAAACTTCCTCGGCGCTTGCGGGTCCCTTCTCTGAGGCACTCCGGGATCCACGGAATCGTGGCTGAAATCGCGACAGCGGTGGCGCTGCCGGAGGAAGCAGAGGCGCCGGAGGGAGCGGGCGCCAAAGGTAAAGGGTCGCAGCACAGGTGCGAGCCAGCGAGCCACCCGGCGAGGAGGAGGGAAAACGTCGCGATCGCCGATGATGCGGCGGGTCCACGGACCTTTATGGCGGCAGCGTCTCCTCGTCGTCGGAAACCTCCCCGCCTCGTGCGAGCCCCAAGCGATCTCCGCTGAAGCGCCTCCGCAAGGCTGCGGCGGAGGTAAGTACGCAAGCCCCCCGGCAACTGCCAGCTCGCCGGGCAGCGCGAGCTTCCCGGGGGAGTCGAGCCGTGCGGGGGCGACAGCAGCGCCCGAGATGTGGCGGAGGCGGCCGGGCAGAGCCCAACAAAGCGCCCCATAGGTCGGCGCCCGGCGGTCGAGGCCTCCTCGGGCGGGCGGCGGCTCCGCCCACTTCTCGGTCTCGACGCCACGAGGGCGGGTCTTCGCAGCCCCAGGCCGAGGACCGCATAAGCGCCGAGAGGCCTTCGTCTCTGCTCCTCACACCGGCGCATCCCAGTGCGGTGCGACTTCTCCGCCTTGGCGAAGGCGGCGAGGAGGGGCAGGAGTGAGTCCCCAAGACCTTCATCTTCTTAAATTTCGCCTTGGTCATTCTTGATGCTAATCTTGCTTTTTGTATTGACTTGAGGACCTTGGTGGCGGGCGGCGAAAGAGCCAAGGTGCCCGTGGTCGAGATTGCGGACGACTTCGCCCGTCGAGGGCGGAGGCGCTCCGGACCCGAGTTTGCGGACCAGCGCCGTCGAGAGCAGCCCAGTGCAGCCCAGCGTAAGTCTGGGTTCCGCACCTCGCTTGCGGGTACATCGATAGCTTTATCTTGTCCCAATATCTTGATGTGTTTGTCTTGACTTGCGAGGATGGAGCCGCAGCAACAGAGCATCCGGAGGTCGCCCGAGGAAGCGGCAGTCCCTCCATCCCGCCAAGGCGGATTCCCGGCAAGGGAGAAGCGTTCCGTCAAGGCGGGTACTCCGCCAAGGCGAGTAATCCGACGGCGGCTACTCCGGCAAGGGATGGCTCCCCGGCAAGAGAGTCTGCCGCTGAAGACGTCCACCAAGGTAAGTTCTGCGACTTTTATCTTCTTGGTGTGGCTACTCTTTGGATATTTGCTTGATCTGCTTTCTGCTTTTTCTTCTTTTAGATCCCCCTCCTCCCCCCGAGCTGATGGAGACGGAGGTCGTCATTGAGGGGGAGAAGAACGTGCGGGGCGGCGGCGATGATGCTCCTGCTGTCGAGGACGTGGCGGGAGCCGCCGAACCACACGCGCCCGGAACTGCCTCGGCTTCCGACGCAGCGGCCGGAGAGGGGGACGGCAAGCGCACCACCGGCCCGGAGGCTGCGGGAGCGTCAAGCGCTGTGCCGGTCGCCGACCCCTCCGTCGAAGCAGAACGGCCCGGCTGCTACTTGGAAGCCCCCAACGGCGTCTTTATCCAGATGCCGTGGGCTTCCTCGTCGCGGGCGCCCGCGGAGGGCGAGGCCTTCGACGGGGAGATCCTTGCCTCCGCGGGCTTGAAGGTCGTCGAGGGCGGCGGGGCGGTGGGCCCGATGAGGCTGCTTCACGGATCCTGGCCCTTTACGGGCCCGGCGGCGGCTTGCTTCCGGAGGCCCTTGCCGCCAAGGCCGAGGAGATGGAGAAAGCGGCGGAGCTTCGCGCGCCAATCAAGCTGCTCTCCGCGAGGTGTCGGAGCGCGAGCAGCTTCGCCGGGCGTATGAAGAGTGGCTGTTGGAGAAAGCCGAGGTGAGGAGCAGCAGCGGCTCGCCGGGTGGAGCTGTCCGGCGAGAAGGGGAGCTCAACCAGCTGAAGGTTGCCCTCGGCGCCCATGAGGAAGACCTCGCCGCTCGGGAGCAAGCCCTTGGCGGGGAGTTGAAGGGCGAAGATCTTTGCGGCGGCGCGGAGGCTGCCAAGGAGGATCTCGCCGCCAAGGTCGCGCAACTAGAGGAGCTGTTGAAGGTGGACTCGGAGAAGATCGCGCGCTCGTCACGGAGCGAGAAATTCACTCACACCAACTCGAGCTCAGTGCGTCTTGCCGAGAAGGGCGGCGAGTGAAGGCCGCCAAGGACTCCGTCGAGGATCTTGAGCAGAAAGTTTCTGTTGACGGACTCGCTTCGGCGCTGCCCGGCCGAAACCAAAGCGAAGGAAGAGCTCCGTGAGGAAGCGATCCTTAGTGGCCGGCATATGAGCAGCGAGGATTTCCGCCGCATCGTCGAGATATGGACCGAGGAATTGGTGTCTTCGCAACCGCCATTGACCAGAGCTCTTGGCGCTGAAGTTGGAGCACCTCATTTACTCCCGGATCAAACCTCGCTCACGATTGCCAAGCTCAGCCTCTTCTTCGAAGTCGCGCCAGCTCTTGCAAATCTGCGGACGAAGAAGATCCGCGAGCTTCGCCCGAGCGCGCTTTGTTGTCTTGTGGGAACCATGGAAGCGTCTTGGCGAAGATCGTATACCGCAACCCGGTATAAACCTCTCCAACGTCCTTCGCAGCTTGCGGCCGGCCAGCGGACATGGAGGCCTTGAAGGAGCAGGTCGCCCACATCATCGCCAAAGTGAACAAGATTCCCGGGATGGAGGCGGCGCGTAGACTAGGCCCCTTTTTTATCTTTGTTTCCTTTTGCTGCTGCACGTGTCGCTCTGAACTTATTAGTTACGCGACAAGTTATCCCTTGTAGGATATTTACCTTTATTTCGATCGATGATCGCAGAATCAACTCCTTGTTTTGATTCTCAACTCATGACGCTTCAACCTTATGCTTCTAGGAAAAACTTGCGGCAAGGGGCAAGGCCTCACCGACAAGCAACCTTGCATGACGATCGCAACACACTTAATCTTGCGAGTCGACTCAAGCGCCAAGATAAGGGCACGGCTATCCGTCGGTAGGTTCCTCCGAGCACAGGTTTTCCATACAAGGTGCGGTTGTTCAAGGAAGGCAATCTCAAAATTTAAAATTTTGAGCTGCGCAAATCCTGACAACTTAGCTTTCGTGACCTGCGCGTTCTCCGGCAGGCTTCTCTTTCTTGAACAGCACTTGGAGTGCTTGCGCAAATCCTGACAACTTAGCTTTCGTGACCTGCGCGTTCTCCGGCAGGCTTCTCTTTCTTGAACAGCACTTGGAGTGCTTGGTTCGTCCTTCATTTCCTCCCCCCCCCGGCAAACTTGTGCGGGAGGAACATTTCTTTTGCTTAAGAAATAAGGAGAAAAAAGAAGAGAACGGGCATGTAGCTTTTGGCGTGCTATTGCTTATGGGACATGCGTGCCATCTGAAAAGATGCCAAGTAACTCATGCAAATAGCAAAGAAGAGCATGGAAAAAAGGCAAATAACGCGAGGCACGGAAACTTTATTGCTGCACGGGTCTGCGCCCGGCTTTGTACAAAGGGTTACATGCAACGGCGGCAAAGCTTTTGTACAAAAGGTGGTTGCGGGCGGATCACGGCAACCGCGCCTTATGGGTAGAACTTGCGAAGATGCTCTATGTTCGGGAGTTACTCATGGCGAGCCTTCTTCGATCTCGAGTCGGACGGCGCGGGTCTCGTGACTTGTCTCACCGATAAGGGCCTTCCCACCGGCGTCAACTTGTTGGAATTCTTGGCGGACTGAACACGCCGAAGAACAAGGTCGCCTTCCTCGAGGCTCTGGCTTTGACCTTGCGGCTATGGTAGCGGCGCAAGGCTTGCTGGTATCGAGCAGCTCGTCTGCAGCACGAGGCGTCCCTCCTCGAGGAGCAATCGTCATCTTGTCGCGATTGCTCTTGCTCAAGCTCATCATAGCGAGCACTCGAGGAGATCCGTATCTGAGTTCCGTGGGGAGAACCGCTTCGCTCCATAGACTAGAGCAAAGGGTGTCTGCCCGGTGGCTCGGTTTGGTGTCGTTCGATTGACCAAAGAGCGCGGCAGCTCCTCTATCAATTTCTTCCGCACTTGCGCAGCTGTCGAAAGTTCTTGTCTTGAGCCAGCGCAGCACTTCCGCGTGGCCCTTTCGCTTGACCGTTGCTCCTTGGGTGAGCAGCGAAGTTTAAACAGACCTTGGCGCCAAGGTCTTGGACATATTGCATGAAGGTGCGGTGGTGAATTGTGTACCGTTATCGGTGATAATCCGGTTGGGGATCGAAGCGGCATACAATCGACTGAAGAACTTGATGCCGTTGTCTTGTCACCTTTCTCACTGGCTCTACTTCGGCCACTTTGTGAACTTGTCGATCGCTACGTACAAGTACTCAAAGCCCCGACGGCACGGGGAAGGGCGAGGATGTCGAGCCATCGACCGAAGGGCCAGGACAAAGGGATTGTTTGGAGAGCTTGAGCTGGCTGATGAATTTGCTTTGCATGGGCCGACACGCGCCGCGCTTGGTTACTAGTGCAGTTGCATCCTGGAGGGCTTCTTGCCAAAAGAACCCTTGCCGGAAAGCTTTTCCGGCAAGTGCCCTTGCGCCAATGTGGTGGCCGCAGATGCCTCCGTGAACCTCCGCCAACAGCTGTTGTCCATCTTCCCTAGAGATGCACTTCAATCTGACACCATTGAGCCTTCTTCTGTACAGCTCGTTGTCCACGAACTGGTACATACTTGACTGTCTGGTTATCTTTTCTATCTCTTGTGGTCGTCGGGAAGTTCTCCGGTTTGCGAGAAGCAGACGATCTGCTGCGCCCATGCGGAGCCGGGGCTCGGCGACAAGGACTAAAGGCATGAGGGCGCTGCGGGAACCTTCGCTTCTCGGCAAGAATCTCGGCTCCGCCGAGCTGAAGGTTCCCGGCAAGCTTGCGGGGCAAGGCTTGTCGGGAACACTTGCTTCGATCGCCTGAGATCCGATGATCGGCGGGAGCGATTGTTCCTCGGCGTTACGGAGGTTGATCACAGGGACCTTGGCGGCGGCCCCGGGGAGGTCCGCCGGCAAGTAGTCGCGGATATCAACTTTCTCTTCTTGGACTGCCCAATCGATGGCGCAACGGAGGTTGAGTCAGCTTGAGCAAGAAGGTCCCTGGTTCCATTGTAACTTCATAGAAGCACACTTTGAAAGGCCGTCTGCGATTTCATTCTGAGCTCTCGGGATGTGTTCCATCTGCAGACCTTCAAAGTGCTCCTCAAGCTTCCTCACTTCATCTACATAGGCTTCCATCAAAGGGCTCTGATAGTTCTTGTTAACTTGCGGACCTGGCAGGAATCCCCCATACGATCAGCTTCTTGATCCCAAGCTCGGCCGCAATCCTGAGGCCGGCAAGCAAACCCTCGTATTCAGCGGTGTTGTTTGTCGCTTGCTCTCTTGGAAAGTGCATCTGGATAACATACTTGAGGTGCTCTCCGGTTGGCGCGATGAGTACGACGCCGGCACCGGCGCCTTGTAGCGAGAAGGCACCATCGAAGTACATTACCCATTCACTCGTCGCTCCTTGTGCGGGTGTACTTGTTTCTTGAACTTCTTCATCAGGTGTTGGGGTCCACTCTGCTATAAACTCTGCCAGAGCCCGGCTCTGTATGGTTGAAGTACTTTCAAACTTGAGTCCGAAGCTCGACAACTCCAGTGCCCACTCAACGATCCTGCCTGTTGCTTCTGGGTTGTGCAATATCCTCTTCAGCGGGAAGCGAGTGACCACTGTTATCTCGTGTGCTTGGAAGTAATGGCGCAGCTTTCTTGAGGCCATGAGAAGGCCGAAAAGCAACTTTGTACACAGTACCTTGATCGGCTCCTGGAGAAGGGAGCTTACAAAATACACCGGACGCTGCACCATCTTTTTTCCGCACCTCACCTTGCTCCTGCTTGAGGCTGTCCTTGCCGGGGCCAGGGCTTGTCGGAGCAGCCCCCTGCTTGTCGCTGGGCTGGCTTGCCGGTGGCGCGGCCTCCTCGTCGGACTCCCTCTCCGCTACTAGCGCAGCACTAACCACTTGGTTGGTTGCCGCTAGGTATAGCAGCAATTTCTCCTGTGGCTTAGGTGCGACAAGTATTGGAGTGGAGGGCGGTAATGTTTCAAGTCTTGCAGTGTTGTCTCCGCTTCGAGTCCACTTCATGGGTCCGCCTTCTTCAAGATTTTGAAGAAGGGCAGTAGCCTTCAGCGAACTTCGAAATGAATCTCTTGAGGGCAGCCACACAACCTGCAAGCCTTCGACATCCTTGACCCGCTTTGGGGCTTGGATCTGCTCAATGGCTTTAATCTTGTCGGGTTGGCTTCGATCCTCTCTGCGACACAAAGAACCGAGAAGCTTGCGGAAGGAACCCCAAAGGCGCACTTCTCGGGGTTTAATTTTAATTGTATCCTGCAGGTTCGGAATGTCTCTTCCAAATCTTGAATCGGTGTATCCTTGCTCTTGCTCTTCACCACGATGTCATCCATGTAAGCTTCTACATTTACGTGGATCTGTGGCTCAAAAGCAAGTATACACTACCCTCATAAGCGTTGACCCTGCATTCTTCAGCCCAAATGGCATGCGTGTGAAGCAATAGGTGCCACATGGAGTGATAAGCGCAGTTTTCTCTTCATCTTCTTTGGCCATGAAGATCTGGTGATAGCCCGAGTACGCATCAAGAAAGCGAGTAGCTCACATCCGCGGTGGAGTCAACAATCTGGTCGATCTTGCGGCAAGGGAATGGATCCTTGGGACATGCTTTATTCACATTAGTGAAGTCTATACATAGTCTCCATTTCCCATTGGCCTTGCGCCACGACAAGCGGGTTTGCTAGCCACGTCGGATGGATCACACCTCGACTAGGCCTGCTGCCTCTAGTTTCTTGATTTCTTCATTGATGAACTCTTGGCGTTCCACGGCTTGTTTCCTCACTTTTTGCTTGACGGGCGCGCATGGGGGCAAGCGGCAAGCTTGTGCTCAATTACCTTCACAGGAACACGGGGATGTCGGATGGTTGCCATGCAAACACATCGACATTCGCCCGCAGAAAGCAACAGCGCGCTTTCCTATTTGTCAGCGTGGCGATGGTGAAGGTACCACCAGTGCCGTCCTCCTTGGCGGACACCTTCTTGGTTGCGGCGAGCAGCCATCCCTTTTGTCCTTGCGGTGGAGCTCAATGGTGTGTCCATGGCGGCGGCGGCACTCGGGAGGCGCGTTTGCGGGGACGAACACCAAAGCTGTCCTCACGGCTTCTGCGCTCAGGAGGTGCGCTTGTCGGATGGAGCACGAGCCGTCCTTGCGGACTTAGAGCTCGATGGCGCGTCTTCGGCGACATCGTAGCACTCGAGGATAGGCGCTTGCGGGGCGAGGGAGCGGGAGCGGCGGTGCGAGGGGCGGATACACTCGGGTCCCTAACAATGTTAGGGGAGCGTAAACCTGCCTCGACCTCTTCGCTTTACTCATGCATGGACAGCAGTCCGGGCGCCCCGCGAGCCCCTGCTTGCTCTTGCCCGGTGGCGGATACCACCTTCTCGTGGTATGGCGCGCTGGCCGCTTATATTTGGAGTGGGCCGCGGATCTACGGAGGCCGCGCGGTCCTCCGTCTGTCCACAGATCTGGTGGCACCGCGGCGCCCTCGCCGATGTCCACCCTTCCACGGCGTCTCCTCCGCTGCCGTTGGCTCCGGTGGGCGGGGAGGGCGGAGATGGTCTGCGACCCTCAAGCTCTCGTCTTGAGGCCATGACGCGATTGTCGATGAAGCTGCCGACGGCTGGAGAGGTTGATGAAGAGTCTGGCGCGAACGCGGATCAGGTTCGCATAACCTCGGCGCCCCTACAGCGCGCCAGAGATGTCGCGACGATGGGTGGCGCGGCACCTATGGGGCCGGGGCCCTTTGTGTGTTGACGGGGCGGAGGCTGCGGAGAGCGGATCGAGGCGATGCACGCGGGATTTTACCCAGCCGGGCGCGATGGTCGCAGAAACCCTCTTGCTGCATTGTGTTGTATTAGATCTTGCTCAAGAATGCGAGCAAAGCGGTGGAGTGGTGTGTGAAACGGCGAATCGAGCGCTAGAGTTGCGGGGTTCGAACCTTCCGAGAGTGGCGAATGATCCCTCGCGAGTAGCGTCGTGGAACCCCCCTCGTTGTGCATGGGCCTCCTTTTATAGGGCAAGGGTCACCGAGCAGTGTCAGCGTGAGGTAGAGGGTAAAAGCGTAAAGAGGTGGTAGTTGGAGCAGTCGGGAGCAGTGCAGCTCTGATGCTTTCTACCTACTTTTGTGAGAGGGGACAAGAGCATTAAATGCCGTCGCCGTCGCCCCAAAAGCTCCGCCATTGCGTCTCCTTCCGCCCGCGGCGAAGCCACCACCGTGGAGTGCCACCGCATTCCTCATGCAGACTGACCACCGCCACGCGTCTCGGAGAAATTTGGAGGCGGCGTGGGCGATGAGTGGAATGCGGCACGTAGTATAGCTCCCCGGCAAGCACCTTGCCGGGCCTTGATCTTGCCGGGCCGGGGCTTGCCGGGCTCTGTGACTTGCCGCTCCCGGGTCCTCGCCAGGCGCGCAGAGGCGTGTCTTCTGCGATATATTCTTCTAGTCCCCATGAGCTCCTCTCGCCGGGACCTTGTATGGGTAATGTAGCCTTGAGCCTGGAATGGCCTTCCCGGCAAGCTCCTCTTGCCGGGGTCTTGAGCTTCTATCTTATATACTTTGTTCTTGAACGGCTTGGTGTGGAGCGGAGATGGTCTCCGGCAAGCATTTGGTGGATCTGGCTGCGGGGAACTCCAGCTGCCCGTGCACAAGTTGGGGTACTGAGGTACCCCTACCTTAGTACACCGACAGACCCCGTCCCAAGAGAGAGCACCAACTCTCCCCCGTCACTAGTAATGCGGGCTCCAAGCTAGTATCGGTCTAGGTACTCAATAATGTCCTTTCCCATATAAGGGTAGAGTGGTCGCGCATGTAAGGTTGGAATAACGGTCGCAACTCCGACCAATCCGTTTTGAAAACAACACACACTTTCCTCGGTACACCACTTCGTCTTCAAGTGGTTACCCATCTCATCATCTCCCTCGGGCATAAGTGGCACCCGATGGGGTTTTCGAAAAGTCTTTTGAAAATACTTTGTCTCCATCACCATGCATATCCCCGTCCCTTCTCGCGTAGCACTACTTAGCATCCTATCTACTCCCACCGGCATAACCCTCATAAGAAGGTAGGGCCATGCACAATGCAAGTATCAACGAGGAAATAACGGAGGCAACCAACCCACGTGGTTCACCATCTCACCATGATTCCGATGCAACAATAACAAAGAGCTATATATATGACATGCAGAAAAAGGGGTTTCATAGACATGGTCAGAGGGCTGCTTGTCTGTTTTTAACAAAGTCTTCGAGGTCTTCAAATATCTCTGGTCCAATTCCGAGCATTTCGTCTACTTCGTCAACTATCGTCGAAAGCAACCACAATAAGCAAAACAACAAGGCAGGAAATAAAAGTGCTCTAAAAATATGAGTTGGACTTTTCTGGGATACCTCTGGTCATATGAGGGCTGACCAAAGTGGTTTCAATGGAAGTGGATCTATGGATATTTCTAAACATTTCGATAGGATGGAATCAAGGGGTTTATGGATTTGCAAGAAGTGTACAGAAATATATTTTTGAAAAATGAGCAAAGGCACCCATTTAACAAAGGGTGATTTTAGAAGCATCTAGGAATTGGTTTCACTGGATTTGGAGTTCAAATGAATTTCCTATGAATTTGCAAAGTTGATAAATATGAAGAAATGGCTCAATAATTTATGTGGTACAGAAAGTATCAAGAAAAATGTTCATAAACTAGGTCATGAGCTTAGATTCATCTACGAATTGGAATCATGGCATTTGGAGCAAGTTTGAGCCTTCTGTAATTTTCTAAAGTTTATGACAGAAATGGAAATATGGGGTTTGATAATTGTTTGTGAAGAAAATCTTTATGGAAAAATGTGCAAATTGCACCATGTGATAGATCAGGAATTTATGAACTTATAGAAATTAGAATCATCAAATTTGGACTTAGAATAAATAATCTATGGATTTTATAAACTGTACAGAAAAGAAAAAGGAAAAAAAAGGGTTTTACCCAAATGGGCTGGATCTGGGCGGCGGCGGCGCGCACTGGGCGGAGTTTAGCAGTAGGGCTCCACTGGGTGAGGTGTCACACATAATTAGGGCCTTCCACCCATTTTGAGCTTATTTGGACAAGGTTGCCAATGTAACTTTAGTAAACCATAGAAATGGGCAGAAATGGATTTGTGTAGATCCAGATGAGTAGATCACTTCTCCTTGATGCACCACTTGGTGTGGTGGCCTTATTTGGTCATGTGATCAGGCTCACCAAAGTTAGGGTCATGGAGAAAAAGTTTGTAGTACAAAGTAGTTCAAATTTGATTCTGGTCAGAGAGGGTTTTGAGGCACTTTGATCAAGATATCATCTTCTCCAACCTGTGCCATTTGGTCTAGTTGCATTATTAGACCATTGGAGCATGTGCACCAGGTTTGAGATTATTTGGACATGTTTGGCAATGTAAAGTTGCTCAAACTCCAAAATGGACAGAAATGACTTTGAGGGGATTTGATGAGGTTATCTTGTTCTCCAAGTCATGAGACTTGGCAAGATCATCTAATATGTCATATGTGACATGATAGAATTTCCTTGGAATTTTTGGAGAATATTTCCTTTGTAAATATTTCAAAAGCTTGAAATATCCAGAAAGGGTTTTTGAGGGGTTTGACCAATATTTTGAACATGACCATGTGTTGAAACTCTTATATATGGAAAATATATGTCCACTGAGTTTCCCTAATTTTTGTCAAATATTTTTGAAGCAATAACATAATTTTTCTCTATTAAAGACCATTTCTGGCCTTAAGAAAAAGCTTTTAAATAAATAGGAAAATAACTTTTAAAATTATATTTTTGTGGTTTCTGGGTATCCTATATCTAATAGGAGTCAAATATATTTTTGGAAAGATTTTTGCTACCCTTAATTAAGTATTTGCAGTGCAAACCTCAATTCAGGGTTTTTTGGAAAACTAAATTTAGAAAATACTTTTTGGCCAAATTATTTTTGTAAGAAAATACTATATTGCTCTATACACATGGCATGATCATTGAGAGAAGGTTTTGGATCAAGGAGATGAAGTATAGGAGTTGGAGGATTTATTTGATTTTTAAAGCACTTGCAAACAGCAGACAAAAATCAAATCAAGCAAGGACCAAAACACACAAAAGTTTTTGTCAAACCACATTTTATCATGATTTATCAGCTTAAGTGTTGTGCCCTGAAAATCAGGGTGTGACACAAGGCCCAACATTGGTTTTACATTTGCCTAACAAACTATAACCCTCCCTTGGGGTCTGCAGCCCCGAGGGTCATCTTTATTTTAACCCCCCCGGGCCAGTCCTTCTCTAAGTGTTGGTTCGAACCGAGTAGACTGCGGGCCACCTCGGGAAACTTGAGGGTTGGTTTTACTCATAGGATGTCTCATCCAGTGTGCCCTCTAAACGAGATATGTGTAACTCCTATCGGGATTTGTCGGCAGAGTCGGGTGGTCTTGCTGGTCTTGTTTTACCGTTGCCGAAATGTCTTGTAATCGGGATTCCGAGACTGATCGGGTCTTCCCGGGAGAAGCAATATCCTTCGCTGATCGTGAGAGCTTGTGATGGGCTAAGTTAGGACACCCCTGCAGGGTATAAATTTTTGAGAGCCGTGCCTGCGGTTATGTGGCAGATGGGAATTTGTTCATATCCGGTTGTAAAGAACTTGACACTTCACTTAATTAAAATGCATCAACCGCGTGTGTAGCCATGATGGTCTCTTCTCGGCGAAGTCCGGGAAGTGAACACGGTCTTTGTGTTATGGTCGTGCGAAAGTAGTTTCAGGATCACTTCTTGATCACTTCTAGCTTCTCGACCGTTCCGTTGCTTCTCTTCTCGCTCTTATTTGTGTATGTTGGCCACCATATTTGCTTAGTGCTTGCTGCAACTCCACCTCATTACCACTTCCTACCCATAAGCTTAAATAGTTTTGATCTCACGGGTTTTGAGATTGCTGAGTCCTCGTGACTCATAGATTCTACCAAAACAGTTGCAGGTGCCGATGATACCAGTGGAGGTGACGCAACCGAGCTCAAGTGGGAGCTCAACGAAGATCTTGGTCGTTGCTATGTTTCGTTTCATGTTGATCAGTAGTGGAGCCCAGTTGGGACGATCGAGGATCTAGCATTTGGGGTTATCTTCCTTTTTCTTTTGGATTTGATCGTAGTTGGTCTATGTGTGTACTCTGATGTTGTATGATTACTTAAGTATTGTGTGAAGTGGCTATTGTAAGCCAACTCTTTATCCCATTCTTGTTCATTACATGGGATTGTGTGAAGATGACCCTTCTTGCGACAAAACCACAATGGGGTTATGCCTCTAAGTTGTGCCTTGACATGTGAGAGATATAGCCTCATCGTGGGCGTTACAAGTTGGTAATCCGAACCATCCCCGACTTAGGAGCCCCCTGCTTGATCGAATCGCTGACGTTGTTGAGTCTTAGAACAAAAATGTTTTGAGTCTTAGGATTATATTTATCGGAGAGTAGGATTGTTTTTACTCCTCAGTCCCTTCGTCGCTCTGGTGAAGCCTCCTGACATAGATGTTTTGACTTTCCTCTCCTCAAATTTCACCAAATTGTTTTTTAGGATCACGCGGGTATCTTGGAATCGTTCCGATAGTTTTGTGATGAGAACATTGTTTTTGGTGCCTCCTGACATTTAGGGGTTGTGGTAGTGTACCGGGGAGTTGAGCTCTGAGGTGTTGTCGTCACAATTTTATCGTTGCAGTTCTGGAATACCTGAGTTTCACTGACATTGAAAATCTCTTTTATGCAGCTAGTGGTAAGAAAACCTCGACGCCACCCAGTACTGGGGCGGGAGTTCGGGAGTATTGCCATAGCTCGTATAACGGATGCTTTTCGAAGGTTGAGGTACACGATTTCCGGAGTTTTCTTGGTTATGTGTTGACGGATGGATACAGCTGGATGTAGGGATTGTTAGTTTGGGTGAGATATATTGCTTCCCCTGTATCCCCAATACCAGATTGCATAACTAGAAAGTTTCGGGAGTTTATAAGTGGGAATTCAAGTATCTCGTAGGATATCTTTCCAACAGACACATGATACGATATGGGATCTATCATATGTTTGTTTCCGGCTTATTCTACAAGCCAAATCCTTTGTCTTGTTTTATTTGAGGTATTCAAGTTGCTTCGAAGTCAAATGTTGAATCCACTACCTTTCCAAAACGGTGTTCTCATATCGCTATGTGAATACTAATCCTTCTTGATCATCAAGGTCGTCATGTTAATTCTTTTCCAACCGGCGTGCTTTTCTTCAAGTGGATCCTATCATTTCAACATCCGCAAGATCAATTCTAAGTTTTCTCAACGGTATCCATTCCATATGCCCCAAGTTGCCTTTGTTTTCCCGCCCTCCCACCCTTTTTCTTCAAGGACTCAGATTTCTTAATCAAGTATCCTTTTGTTGATGGGAAGTCTCTCCATTGTTTTCCGTCAATGTTCTTATCCGGTGATTCTCAGGAAGATGCTAAGGAAGCTACAAGTTCATCATTCTTTGTTCTCTTTTCTTCTTTGGTGGATTCAATTCAAGCTTTGAATGTTGATCATATTCCTTTCCTCGTGTCAATTGCTTTGTCATGTTTGGTGCACCTCTTAATTATTCACCTCCCTTTATTTCTTCTCCGGAGTGCTTAAGATTATCTCAGAAGATTCAAGTTTCTATTCTTAATCCTTTCTAGCTATTTCGAGGTTGTTATCTCATTCAAGCCATTTAATTCAACTGGTGCAATCTCTCTTTAAAATCATTTCCAACGGTGTTTTCTTTTGAGTGGGCCCTAACCCACAGGTTTTTCCCAGGATCTTACCTGACTCTTCTAAGTATCAAGAGTGATTCTCAAATTCATTTCCAAGTTTGACGTAAGAATGAATTTCCATCAGTCAGAAGCCTTCTTCAAGATCGCTTTCAAATTCTTTTGATCGTTGGTTCAAACTTTCTATTCTCCATTCCGGAGTGACTCAGCAATTCATGGTGGTTCTCATCATCGTTCTCAACATTTGAAGACCGAAGAAAGATTTCTCTTAAATCTTGCTCCATTCTCTGCAAGATTCATGGTTCTAGCTTGATGCCATCCTCTCATAATTGTTTTCGATTGTCAGAATTCTTTTCATCCATCCGACGCATGTCAAGAGTTGCTTCCTTTCTCGATCATTCGAAGGCCATCATGCCATAATTCTTCATTCTCAGCGTGTAGCTATCTCCAAATCTTACCGGTGAATCATTCAAATATCCTCTAATCAGTTCATGTTCTCTTCGTTCTCATGTATCTAAATCACTTCAAGTATCTTCATTTGTTTTCAAATTCTTTCCAGTAAATTGTGCCCTTGCTACTCCATTTTCCAATTTTTACGGTGGTTCGTTCAAGATTTCACTTCCTTCGTTATCATATCAATTCATTCGTTGTTTCCAAATCGCACCAGTGGTTCCATCAATACCTTCTCAAGTTTGCGCTATCTCTATCCTTAATCCCTCAAGAAGAATAAGTAGTATGCCAAATCCGTTATTTGTCATCAATTTAAATTGGTGAAGGATACACATAACATAATTCTTATTATTGTTTTTTCCAAGTGATCTAGCTTCTTCTTTCCAGAGTTGTTCATCATGTCACATTTCTCGGTTCGAGATGTTTCATCTTTTCTTTTCCGGAGTTCCAAGTTTTTTGCATTATCTCGTCACGAAACTCCATCTAAATCATTGCAAGGCTTCACCTTGTGTTCTCAGCTTCTCTTTTTTGTTATCATCCTTTTATTACCGGAGTTCTTCATGGAGGCTCTACATGGTGGTTCGTCAAGGATTCCTTTCATTCTTCATTGTTCTTCAAGATTTATCTGGAGGTGATGATCCACCAAGCTATACTCAAAATTAAACATGGTGCTCAACACATGTTTTGTTGTGAGGCGTTCAAGCATTCTTCATCTTTCATTCCAAAGTGCAATTCCTCCTATCTTATCTTTTGAGGTGGTGTTATGTCATTCTCGATAATTTCCCTTCAATTTTTATGGTTCACAAGTTGTCAAAAAGGAGATATTTTAAAAACCATATTTTTTCTCTTCGATCATGAGATCTTTTCAACCCAGCAATTTCTTTGTTGGAGTTATCTTGGGTTATATTTCACCTAAAGCCTTCCCTAAGGAATGTTGCTATTGTGGTGCTTATCAATGATCCAAGTTTTCTCCTATCCCCTCGGTGAAAGGAGTTTTCATCTCTTCGTTGATCTCAAGCAAGCAATTGTTTCCGTTAGTGGCCGGTTGTCACCTCATAATTTTGAGATGTTTTCCATAAGCCCACAACAAGCTTCGTTGTTGGTTTTCCAACAACCCCGTTATAACCTTCTTGGAAGGGTGCTTTCTAAGCTCATTTGTGGCAGAAGTTGGCATTTTCTTCTCCATTCTGTTATTCCAAGGATCTATCTTCTATTCTTTCATTCGGAGGCATTGTGATTTACCTCTCTTCACTCATCATCTCAAATTGAGGATCGTGTTCTTTTCATGCTTATCCATTTAACCGGAGTGTTGTGTCATCTCTTCAAGTTCTTTTCATCTTATCAAGTCTTGCATCTCTTTTCAACCGGAGTGATGTCCGAATTTGTTCTTCCTTGTTCCTTGTTTATCTCGTTTCAACCACAGTGGTTTCAATTTCTTCTTTTCCATTGTACTCGTCATTCATAGCTTTGCAACCTGCAAGGATCACATGGTGTTCCTTGTTTCTATTTTCTACCGCAGTGCTCTCATTTGTGTTCAACTCTGTTGTGTTCTTTCTTTCAACTTTTCAACCACTCAAGGTTCTCTGGTTTCACTCATTTGTTGAAGAAGCGACTTAGTTTTATCTCCTCTCTTCCTCTTCCGTTTCTCTCCGGTGCCATCCTAGATCTCGGGACGAGATCCTCTTGTAGTGGTGGAGTGTTGTAACACCCCGGATGTAACTTTCCATATTTGTAACTCCAACTCTTGCCATTTTCGGCTATGTGATATGTTATTTCCTTCATGGTTGGGTTTTTGTCTTTTGTTTTGCAGTTTTGTTCATGTCATGCATTTCATCTCATAGCATCATTCGCATTACATCGGCATTGTTTTCTTAAAACTTGCACTCGTTCATCTTTGCCGCATTCCCCCTGCTTTTGTTATCCCTTTCTCAGACCAATCGGCTTCTCGTTTCCTCTTGTTTGACCACCTAACCCCTCTCCACACAACCACCGACCCCCTGTTGCGCGTGTCCGAAACCTGCCCCGAACCTGACCCACTCAGTCATCTCCGTTGGTTTCAAATCATCCCCAAACATCTAAAAAACATCTCCGTTTTCTTATTTGGACTCCCTACCTATTTATTCTCGACCACCCGATTACGATCGGACGGACCGAATACCTCTAACCTAATCCATCAGCCTATATGAACAGTCTAACCCTAAAACCTAATCTAGGGACCTTGTCCCATCCATCCCATCCTGCGCCGCCACTCTCTTCCTTGGGATCCTCCCAGATCCTCATCGTCCAACCCCGCACAGCCATGCCTCCACCTTCTCCTCTATTTCCCGCAGACGCCACTCCTCTGCTCGATCTCCCCTATCACCCAATCCATCGATCCCCATCAACCAGAGCCCTCTCATGGCTCCCTTCTATTCCTCCCTCCTCCTAGCCGAGGAACCAGTGCCGCTCGCCGATCTCGTGCCCGAGGCCTCGTCCCCACCGACAACCATGGCCAACAGCAGCTCCTCGCGCGCCCCTGCTCCTCCCCAAGCGTGCTCCAGCCGGCCGTGCCCCTCGCCTCTGCCCTTCTCCTTCCTTCCTTCTTCTCCTCTTCTCAACTCCCGTGTTCTCTCTTGCAATAGGTGTTCCTTGGGCCATGGAAGCCGCCAAGGCCACCGCGTCAAGCTTCAAGTCCCACCACCACTTCTTCGTCGGATCCGGACGGGACCGACCGGATCGGCTCGTCCTCGCGCGTCCCCATCGCCAAGTCCGCCCGCGACCATCGCCCCTGCATCCCCTGCTTCACGACCAGCGCCACCCCTGTTCAGTACGAGTAGAACGAGCGTCTGCATCGCTCGGTCCATCCGCGCGTTGACCTCCAGCGCCAAGGCCCAGCGCGCCAGCCTCCTGCTTCCCCTCTACACCGACTGGGCTTGGCCCATGGTGACCAATCAGCAGCCCTGCTAGCCCTTTGACCTGTTGCAGATTCGGCCCAGTTTTTGTTTTTTTTCCTCCGACGAATTTAGTAATTATCCGAGGATTTACAGATTTGCAGAAAAACCCATGCTCTTCATGCATTTAATAACTAATCAATCATGCATCATATGTAAATAATTTATATATGAAAAATGCTTAGTTTTTCATCTAGTTTCATAATATGCCACTTTCAACCATGTTTGAAATGTTTAAAATGTTGTTTGTTTAAATTTGCTCAAATGCCATGTTAAAATGATTTATTTCATAACTAAATAACCGTAGCTCCAATTTTAATAAACTTTATATGTAAATGGGGGGGATGCCTAGATTAACTTGGTGCACTTTGTTTTACTGCTTAACAACATTAAAATATGGTTTAGTGCAGAATAGTAGCAAATTCATAAATTGCATATGAGGATTTTCCGGAATTGTTGTTTGTTAGTTCCGGCCTCATTTAAACTCGCCTAGATAGGTAGTTTTCATATGCTTCATCTCTTGCCATGTTACCCAACATTTAATCTTGTCTTGTTCATAAACAAGAGCGAACTAAATAACTCGAATGTGGTGTTTCGTCAGTATGCAACTCGTTGCATATTGAGCTCCACTTAACTTGTAGTATCGTTTGTTGCACTTTGCCATGCCATGCCTATCTAAACCGGACATGCATCATACTTGATTTTGCATCATGCCATGTTTGTGTGTTGGTTGTTTACTATGTTGTTTGCTTCTTTCTTGTTGCGCTTCTCCTTGATTGTTGCTCGTAACGTTGCGATTGTGAGGATTCGTTCGACTACGTCCGTTTGTCTTCTTCATGGACTCGTTCTTCTTCCTTGTGGGATCTCAGGCAAGATGACCATTACCCTTGATATCACTTCTATCTTTGCTTTCTTGTTGCTTCCTTCGATCGCTATGCTGCGCTACCTATCACTTGTTTATCAAGCCTCCCAAATTGCCATGTTAGCCTCTAACCTTTTCACCCTTACTAGAAAACCGTTGTTTGGCTAAGTTACCGCTTTTTCTTAGCCCCTCTTATAGCGTTGTTAGTTGCAGGTCAAGATGAAGATTACTCCATGTTGGAACATGTTTATGTTGGGATATCACAATATCTCTTATTTTAATTAATGCATCTATATACTTGGTAAAGGGTGGAAGTATCGGCCTTATGCCTGGTGTTTTGTTCCACTCTTGCCGCCTTAGTTTCCGTCATAACGGTGTTATGATTCTTTATTTTGCGTTCCTCACGCGGTCAGGTTTATGGGAATCCCTTGACAGTTCGCCTTGAATAAAACTCCTCCAGCAAGGCCCAACATTGGTTTTACATTTGCCTAACAACCTATAACCCTCCCTTGGGGTCTGCAGCCCCGAGGGTCATCTTTATTTTAACCCTCCTGGGCCAGTGCTTCTCTAAGTGTTGGTCCGAACCGAGTAGACTGCGGGGCCACCTCGCGGAAAATTGAGGGTTGGTTTTACTCGTAGGATGTCTCATCCGGTGTGCCCTGAGAACAAGATATGTGCAGCTCCTATCGGGATTTGTCGGCACAGTCGGGTGGTCTTGCTGGTCTTGTTTTACCGTTGCCGAGATGTCTTGTAACCAGGATTCTGAGACTGATCGGGTCTTCCCGAGAGAAGGAATATCCTTCGCTGATCGTGAGAGCTTGTGATGGGCTAAGTTGGCACACCCCTGTAGGGTATAAACTTTGGAGAGCCGTGCCCGCGATTATGTGGCAGATGGGAATTTGTTAATATCCGGTTGTAGAGAACTTGACACTTGACTTAATTAAAATGCATCAACCGCGTGTGTAGCCGTGATGGTCTCTTCTCGGCGGAGTCTGGGAAGTGAACATGGTCTTTGTGTTATGCTCTTGCGTAAGTAGTTTCAGGATCACTTCTTGATCACTTCTAGATTCTCGACCGTTCCATTGCTTCTCTTCTCGCTCTTATTTGCGTATGTTAGCAACCATATTTGCTTAGTGCTTGCTGCAAATCCAACTCATTACCACTTCCTACCCATAAGATTAAATAGTCTTGATCTCGCGGGTTTTGAGATTGCTGAGTCCTCGTGACTCATTGATTCTACCAAAACAGTTGCAGGTGCCAATGATACCAGTTCAGGTGACGCAACTGAGCTCAAGTGGGAGTTCAACAAAGATCCTGATCGTTGCTATGTTTCGTTTCATGTTGATTTGTAGTGGAGCCCAGTTGGGACGATCGGGTATCTAGCATTTGGGGTTATCTTCCTTTTTCTTTTGGATTTGACCGTAGTGGGTCTATGTGTGTACTCTGATGTTGTATGATTTACTTAAGTATTGTGTGAAGTGGCGATTGTAAGCCAACTCTTTATCCCATTCTTGTTCATTACATGGGATTGTGTGAAGATGACCCTTCTTGCGAAAAAACCACAATGCGGTTATGCCTCTAAGTCGTGCCTCGACATGTGAGAGATATAGCCGCATCATGGGCGTTACAGTTCAAGTCTCCAGCAAATTCTTCAGACGTTTTGAGCACGTATGGAGACCTGATCCTGCATAAGAGATTAGTTCTTTTTCTTCACCACCCACATCTGAAGGGGTGGCAAAAATTCATCACTCTGCGAGCACCATATGAGAAAGGTGGTATAGAAGCCAGTCCACTTCATTTCACATAAGAGGGGTTAGGATAAGCATATGAATAAGCAGAGAAATTCTTCGAGGACTTATGAAAATAATGATTAGAAGAATAATGCTCATATTCATAGCCCCTAGCTCTACCCTGCGAAACAGAGGGGTTAGCACGATTATGATCATATGAGGACTTTGATCCTTTTGAGGAATTTGATCCACGTGAGGAATTTGGTCCGTATGAGGACTTGGATCCATATGAAGAATTTGGTCCATATGAAGAATTTGATCTGGAGTTCCTATTCTTCATAGGTGGTGTCTTGAGGACATTCACCTAAAGACTTTCGAGGCAACTTTTGGGAACCCGGATTTTCTTCATAGGGAAACTTCCTGCACTTAGTCCTAACATATCTAGCATATACTTCACCATTCTGATTTTTGAACAGTTTATAGTTGGAGTCAAATTACTCATCAGAAGAATGAGGAGATTCACATGTAAAGCCAGATAGATTGGATGGATCAACTAGAGGTCCCTTTGCAGCAACCCATGAGGTTTTGGGGTACTGCTCAGGCTTCCAATATGTTCCATCAACATTGAGTTTCCTCTCAAAGGCAATACCCTCTTTCCTAGGCTTCCTGTTGAGGATCCGCTTTTTAAGAACATCATAAAGAGTCTGACGCCCTTTGAGGCTTTAATACATGCCTGTCATGTACAATTCCTTCAGCCCTGCATCATTAGTGATACTAGCAATGTCCTCAGATGAGGAATTAGTGATAGCAGAGACAGATGAAGAATTTGTAGCATTAGAAGCATTTGAACATTCAGGTGAAGAATTAGCAGTTTCACGTTCAATGCACTTCAGACATGGAGGAACAAATTCTTCCTGAGTAGCGTTGATTTGTTGAGCAAGTAATGAATCGCGCTCCTTCTGAAGATCTTCATAACTCACTCTTAGCTTCTCAAGATCTTGCTTTCTTTGAAGAAATTCATAAGAAATCTTCTCGTGATCAGATAAGGAGTGTTATGATGACCTTGAAGGTTATCAAACTTGGACTGAAGTCTCTAAAGATTTTCAGTCAAGGTTTTAGTGCGATCCATTTCTTCACCCAACATATCATCACTTTTATCTAGCATGTTTTGAACCTTTTCAAAAGCCTTTTGTTGTTTCACAGCAATCTTAGCAAGTTTAGAGTAGCTGGGCTTGAGGTTTTCATCAGATTCATCCTGACTAGATTCAGAGGATGCGTATTTAGTTACCTTGGCACCCTTTGCCATGAAGCAATATGTGGGAGCGTAGTCATCATTGTCATTTTCTTCAGAGTTGAAGATAGACTTGCTGACGAATGCAGTAGTGAGAGCTAGGCTTGCCACACTAGACTCGGACTCCTCAGATGCCTCCTCCTCCTCATGTTCCTTAGATTCAGCCTCAGAGTCCATTTCCTTGCCAACGAATGCCCGAGCCTTCTTGGAGCTGCTCTTCTTGTGAGATGAAGACTTCGAGGATTTTGATGATGAAGACTTTGAAGATTTCTTTTTCTTCTTAGCGTTATCAGAACTGTAGTCCTTGTATTTCTTCTTCTTTGATTCCTTATCCCACTGAGGACAATCTTGAACGTAGTGACCAGGTTTCTTGCATTTGTGGCATAGCCTCTTCTTGTAGTCAGTGGATGAGGAATCATTGCTCCTTGAGGATTTTCCAAGGCGACCACGTCTTGAGAACTTCTGAAATTTCTTCACAAGCAGTGCTAGTTCCTGGCTCAGTTCTTCAGGATCACCAAGGCTGCTAGCAGAGTCTTCATCTCCAGACTCAAATACTGCCTTGGCCTTCAGAGCACGTGATCTACCATAGCTCGCACCATAGAGATCTCTCTTCTCAGCAAGCTGGAACTCATGATTATTTAGCCTCTCGAGGATATCAGCGGGATCAAGTGACTTGTAATCAGCACATTCTTGAATCATCAGTGCCAGAGTATCAAATGAAGAATCAAGCGCTCTCAGCAATTTCTTCACCACCTCATGGTCGGTGATATCAGTGGCGCCAAGCGCTTGAAGCTCATTTGAGATGTCAGTGAGGCGATCGAAGGTTTGTTGAACATTTTCATTGTCGAGTCTTTTGAAGCGGTTGAAGAGATTACGAAGATTGTGAACCCAAGAGTCACGTTGAGTTGAGACTCCTTCATTCACTTTGGACAGCCTATCCCCGATAAGCTTAGCAGTTTCCAAAGCACTCACTCTTCCATATTTCCCTTTGCTCAGATGGCCACATATGATGTTCTTCGCTTGAGAATCGAGTTGCTTGAATCTCTTCACATCAGTAGTGTTCATAGAAGGTGTGACTGAGGGAACACCATTTTCCACAACATACCAGAGATCGTTATCAATTGCCTCAAGATGCATTCGCATCTTATTCTTCCAGTAGGGGTAGTCCGTTTGATCGAAGGTAGGACACCCAGCAGCGACCTTGATCATACCTACAGTCGACATAACTAAAACTCCAGGCGGTTAAACCAAAATCACATAGAAAAAGGGAGTACCAATTGAAAGTGCATTATATCGACTAGAGGGGGGGTGAATAGGTGATTTTTATGAATTCTTCACTGAGAAATTTGCTGGTGAGGAAATTCCTAAATGAAGAACTACTTGCAGCAGAATAAGTACTCAAAAGTAAACATAGCAGAACACAAGCATAGTCATCATGATGAAATGAAGACAAACACAGAGTACAGAAAGCGTAAGCACATGATAAAACAGGATGAAGACGGATAGATTGAAGAAATTGAAATGAGGAAATTGAGAAAGTCTTTAGTCAAATTCTTCAAACAGATATGAACAAGAACACAACAACAGGAATGAGGAAATGAACGAGTTGAGGAAATAGAACCAATAAGCTTGGTGAAGACAATGATTTGGTAGACCAGTTCCAACTGCTATCTCAGTTGTACGTCTGGTTGGAGCGGCTAGGTACTTAAACCTGAGGACACACAGTAGCGGACACACAATCCTCACCGTATTCTCCTTGAGCTAAGTTCACACAGACCTCGCCCAATCACTTGTGGTAAGTCTTCAGGTGACTTCCATACCTTCACAGACTAGGTCACTCTGCGATCCACAATCCATCTTAGATGCTCTAGACCATGATGCCTAACCGTCTGGAAGAAGCACAGTCATCAAGGTAACAAGCGTCGGATCCACGCAGGATCAATCTCTTAAATGATGCTCAATCACTTTGGGTTTGAAGGTGTTTGGGTTTGGGTTTTCCTCACTTGATGATTTTCGCTCAAAGTCCTCGGAGGATGGGATGCTCTCAAATGACAAGTGTCAGTTTCTCTCGGAGCAGCCAACCAGCTAGTGGTTGTAGGGGGCGGCTATTTATAGCCTAGGGAGCAGCCCGACATGATAAGACATAAATATCCTTCAATGATATGACCGTTAGGTGGGTAGATATTTTGGGACAGCTGGCGCATAGCATAGCAACGGTCGGAAATTTGACTCTCAAATTCCTCAGGGCTATCATGTTCCTCACTGTGTAGGCAATCCGCACTGGTGAATTCCTAACTCCTCAGTCAGAAAAAATTCCTCAGTGACCAAAAGAACTTCATCTCTGATACTGAAGAAATTGACTAAACTGTATGAGATTTCCAATGGCTTCACTTGAAGGGATTGGTAGATGTAGGATTTTGAGTTGAGCATCACATGGAAATTTTTCCTTAGTATTTTGTAACGCCCCGGATCTGATGCGCCAGCTGTCTTCCAGTTATTCGCCATCGTTACCATGTCATTTGCTTGCATGTTGCATTTTGCCATGTCATCATCTACATTTCATCTGCATGTTTTTCAAAACATGCATTCGTTCGGGTTCCCCCGGTTCTCTCCGTTGTCCATTCTGAGCACAGACACACTCGCACGTGCCCCGTCACCCCCTCTCAGACCTTGTTTTGTGAGCCGCC
Organism: Aegilops speltoides; assembly: GCA_021437245.1. Taxonomy (NCBI): domain Eukaryota; kingdom Viridiplantae; phylum Streptophyta; class Magnoliopsida; order Poales; family Poaceae; genus Aegilops; species Aegilops speltoides. The sequence goes on along the minus strand of CM038144.1, from coordinate 198,561,005 downwards.
AAAAAACACTCTCGGAATGGACCGAGATTTGCCAAGTGTCCTTGGTATATCACCGATAGACCCCCCGTCAAATTTTGCCGAGTGTCCTTGGTATATGAGGTCGTTTGATGCCCCAACGGTTAACCGCGTAGCCTGAAAGCCCCTTCTCTTTTCATCCCAGCCCCTCTTGACCACAGACCATGAGCCCATCGAAACCCACACCATGCTCTCGGTCGTTTGATCACGATCGTGTGGGCGAAAACTACACCCCATTTGGACTCTCCTAGCTCCCTATGCCTATAAATTTGTCCCCTCCCCCGAAATTTCGGGCAAACACTAGCTTTCTTCCTCCTCCCGCCGCTGGACATGTCCATCCCGCGCCGGACGTGCCCGCGCCGCCGCTCCTCGCCCAATCCTAGACCGCCACGTCACCCGGCCGGCCCTCTCTCTCCTCCCTCCGCTGCCGGGCCCATGGAGCCTAGATCAGGCCCGCCCCGGGCCGCGCCGGGCCCGAGGAGCCGTCGCCTCCCATTGCTGCCCTGCGCATCAGCGCGGCGCCTCGCCGCCTCACCGCCCGTCATTGCCGCGCCCTACGCCCTGCCGTCTCCGATCGCCGCCCGGCAAGGAGGTCGCCGGCCGTCGAGCCCGATCCGGCCGCCCTCGCCTCGCCTCCCGCCTCCCGGCCACCGCCCGCTGCGCGCCTCGCCCGTCCTCGATCGCCGCCTCGCCTTCCCGCTGCCAGCGTGGCCCGCCGCCGCGCGCCGCGCCTCCCGAAGCCGCCCTCGATCGCCGCCGCCCCTTGGTCTTTTAGCCGAGCTCCCGTGCCGGATCTCCGCTCCTATGATGCCCCGCCGCCTCATCGCGCCGCCTCCCTCCGCCTCCTCGTCGCCGGTCTCCGCCGTCGTTGCCTCCGGCCGCCGCGTCGCTCGCCTAACTCGTCATCGGTCGGATCCGGTGGATCGGGACGAGATCCACTGGTCCGTCCAACCAAACAGCCTCCCCGCGCCCTGGATCCCGCCGTCCCGCTCCGCCCGATCCCGGGTTGACTTTTCCCGCAGGGTGATTTTTCGTCCAAGTCCCTGAAAACTCATGATATGTGTGCATCTTTGACCTGTTGTAACTTCTTGCACATAGCTCCCTTTTGCGTGCATAATATATCAAAATGTTCATTATGATATGCTCTTAATTTTGTTCCATTGTGCCATGTTTGTTTGAATCCACCTTGATGCCCAAATCATCGTTGCAAGAGTGCTATATGATGTTAACTGTTGTCTGTTAACACAACTTGTTGTTTAGTCTTTTTCATTGCATTTTGTGTGTGCATCTTATGAGCTTGATGTCTACATGAGTTTTGAGATATATCATGCCATCTTTACAGTGGTGCAATCCATATATTTTTGTGAGTCTTGTAGTGAGTGCATCGAGGTCGTGAAGTAGGGTACTTGCTGTTACTGTTTTGCTAGGCTGAATCTGTTATATCATGATGCTATGTAAACCTGCAGCTACAAGTCATTCTATCCATAATCTGGAGATGTTCACTAAGGATGTTTTGTTATACAGGTCATGCTCTATCAATCCATGCCCATGGTTGCATTTATAGCTTGTTTTAGATTGTTCATAACATGCTCCAAATTTGCTAAATAATGTTGCTGCTAGTGATCCATGCACCCTATGAACTTGCTCTTGCCATGCTTTGCTTCATAAATATGGCATATTACTGTTGGTCACCTTTTCATGCCATGTATTGCTCTGTGGTGAGTGGTACAAGCTCACCAACATACCTACTTATCGTTGTTCCTGCCATGTCGGAATCTGTCATATCACTTGCCATGTTTGCATGGATGCTACCATCTTTTATGTTGATCTTTGGAATAGGTTCAGTAAGGTAGTTTTGTTCTTTGCCTTTAGTATTAGCATTCCATGCCTTTGTTTGCCATGTTAAGTTCCTGTAACATGTTGTTTGATAGCTCTAAACATTGCAACCTGATGTTATTTCTGCCAAGTCTGAAACTGTTATTATTTGCAATCTTGCCATGACCTTTTGAGCATGTTCTAGTGACTTATGGAGACAGCTCAGTGTTCATGTTTTGTTATGCTTTACCTTTACGTCATGTCCATGCCTTTTGTCTTCATGTTGAGGTGCTTTAATATACTGTTTTGATGTTTGCTAGATGCCTAGTTGCTGTTTTGGACAGCTTGTCCTTTAAACTTGTTTCATGTGTATGTGTTGAACCGTTGCTCCGTTTCGAGTGTGCTCTATATGAAACTTGCTTGATTTTGCATGTAGTTTCATATTATCATGTTGCATCCTTATTTTGGGAGTGATGCTTGATGTTTGAATGCATTTTGCATCAATGCCATCTTTAACTTGTTTTGCTCATATCTTCTAGGCCGTAGCTCCGTACTAAATGAACTTTATATGTAACTTGACTAGAATTTCGTGTAGATCATCTTGGTGCATCTTAACTTGCTGTTTAACAACTTGAACATAAGGTTTATTCAGATCTGGACCAATTTCGAAATTTGCATATGAGGACTTATCGGATTTGTTATATGTTGTACCGACCTCATTTAAACTTGCCTTGATGTGTTGTTGTTGTTTGCATCATCTCTTGCCATGAGTAGCCTCATCTAGCTTTGTCATGCATTATGATTGGTTGTGCATCATGCCATGTGTGGGGACCCCGACTCATAAGTCGAGATCACCGAATGCACGTGTACAGTGATCCTAGAGATCAATGCTCACTGAACACACAGAAGCTGAATAACAAGAGTCTTACATCCATAAATATCATCTTACACAAATTATGACCATTATGGTCGAGTCTTACATTAATAAAGCCTTAAGGGCTGAACATCAAATCAAATACAAGCAGCGGAAATCTTCGTCGATAAGTAGAACCCATGCCATCTGCCTTAACCCTACAGGCATTCTGACTGGGAAATGTCCTAGTTCGCATGTTCGTCTCCAAAGAACTCTTCTTCGAACTCCGGTACTTCCCTGCCTGGTCAATTAAATAACCAGTGGCAAGCCAATGAGTACTTTGAATATACTCGCAAGCAAGCCATGTTTTGGTTCAAGATACAACAATGCATGATATAGGTAAATTTTTGCGGAAAGCTAGTTTTGTGTGCAACGACATGTTCAACAACTTGTAAGACATGCATCAAGTAACCATGAGGACCTGTTTACATATATCAACATAAATAGAGTGGGCACCAACCCAACTCAATTATGTCAAGTCCTTTGACTTGACCCAAGTAGTTTTATCAACACACACACACATGATTAAAAACTCTAGACGTAGTTTAAACAGCACCGCCCAACTGTCCTTGACCGTGGACACGGCTATTCAAATAGTTTTACACTCTGCAGAGGTTGCACACTGTACCCACAAGATCCGGGAAAATTCCGTGTCATCCACGACCCGCGGTACCTCAAGTACCCGGGGTAAGCACCCGATCACTACCTTTCCCTAGACGACACTAACAAGGAGTCCAATCGTTGTTCCGTATCCTCACGATGTACATCATACGAGACTCACTCGAGATCGTAACATCCGAGAGGGGACACAACGGTGTGTCCGGTGCCCTGTAAAGACAGTCATGGCCGCCGTACCTGGCACGACCCCGTCCCGAGAGAGAGCACCAACTCTCCCCCGTCACTAGTAATGCGGGCTCCAAGCTAGTATCAACCTAGGTAATCAATAATGCCCTTTCCCATATAAAGGTAGAGTGGTTGCGCATGTAAGGTTGGGACAGTCGAAAAATCTTAAATCTAATCTGTTTTTGAAAACAACACACACACTTGCCTCGGTACACCACTTCGTCGTCAAGTGGTTACCCATCTCATCATCTCCCTCGGGCATAAGTGGCACCCGACGGGGTTTTCGAAAAGTCTTTTGAAAATACTTTGCCTCCTTCGCCGTGCATATACCCGTCCCTTTTTGCGTAGCACTACCTTAGCATCCTATCTACTCCCACCGGCATAACCCTCATAAGAAGGTAGGGTCATGCACAATGCAGGTATCAACGAGGAAGTACGGTGGCAACCATCGAAGTGGTTATCACCCCATCATGATTCCATTGCAACAATGATAAGGTACTATATGACATGCATAAAAAGGTTTCATAGACATGGTCAAAGGGCTGCTTGCCTGGCTCAACAAAGTCTCCTGGGTCTTCAAAGTCCTCTGGTCTAACTCCTTCGTCAGCAACGCAGTCTATCGTCGCAAAATAATCACGAGAAAGAAATAAGGCAATAATAAAACAGAAAAATCAAAGTGCTCAGAAAAATGTCAACCTATTTTTGATAAATACTAGGGAGAAATCTAAGTAGGGGAAAATTCCTAGTTTTGGATTTGGAGTTAAGGAACAATGGAAATAGATTTCCAAAGGAGGATTTAAATGCTCAAATTTGAATTTAAATTTGAACAGTGCAGAAAAGTTTGATGGATATTTATGAAAATTACACCATTAAATAGGTGGGATTTTTAGAAAAATATGGGAGTTGGAATTATTGCATTTGGATGAATATTTTATCCCGTGGAATATTTGGAAAAGTGACAGAAAAAGAAAAGGAAAATGGCTTTGTGCCTTTGGGCCGAAAGGCCTGATGCAGCAGAGCCCGGGGATTCAGCCAGCGAGGCTGCCATGTCGAGCGTAAAGGCAAAATCGCCTTCAGCCGTCCACAATAAAGCAGTAGCGCATGCGTTTTAACTTTGACGGTGGGGCCCCGTCGATATGTGAGGTCGATCGACGGGCCCCACGGCCGTCGTCTTCAACCTCGGGCCAGAGAGGGAGCCGAGCTCACCGGCGTCGCTGTGGTCGACGGCGAGGCGAGCCGAGGGCACCGGTGTGCTCAGGGTTGAGTCGTCGTTCGGGTGGAGGTGGATTTGGTCGCCGGCATGCAGGGGTTCGCCGGCGACGAGGAAGCCGGTGGCAGAGCTTCGGGAGGAGCTTGCCCCGGTCGATTCCGGCTGCGATAGAGAGGGGAGAAAGAGGGGAAATGGTCAGTGGGCTCCTGCGGTTCCAGATCGAGCGAGAGTGGGAGCGGAGAGGGCCCGTACCTCGCGAACTCCGGCGAGCCGAAGCGGTGGATCTCGAGCTCGGGCGGCTCTGGAGAGGAACTGGGGGTGCAGGGGGAGGGTTTGGTGGTGCAGAGAGCGATTGGTGAGGAGAGGACGGCTTGGGGAGGCCTTTAAATAGGCGAACAGCGAGGTCCCGTAGACCCGTGCGCCGGCGAGCTCACGCTCGTCGCTGCAGGGCTCGGAGGAAGAGGGCGTGGTGTCTCGGGTGTTCCTGGACGTCGACTACGTCGGGAGGGATAGAGAGAGGGAGTGGGGAGAGGTCAGAGACGCGCGCGTGTGAGCCGCACCATTGGCGCGCTCGGGCGGCCTCTGTTTGCTAGCGCGGAGGCGCGGGGAGGAGGAGAGAAGAGGAGGCCGACCGCGTAGCGAGCTGCGGACGCCGAGGTGCATCGGCAGGCGTGCGCGGGAGGCCCGAGGTGGCCGGAGCTGCTTGGCAGGGGGCGGCTACAGTGCGGGAGCGCACTGTAGCACGCTCCAGAGCGCGTCTATGGCTGCCCTGGCATTGTTTAAGAGGCAGGGGGCATGCCCACTCGTGTCTGGCAGTGCTAGGTAGGAGTAAACAAGTGGGTAGGGGCATTGGATACCATGGAGGGCCACTGGAGTGAGGAGGGAGGTGAGGAAGAGAGAGAAAGGGGCTGTCCAAAGAGGGAGAGAGGGATTTTACCCCTCCAATAAGTGAGCTGTGGTCTTTCCATTGTTACTGGAGGTGAAAGGGGGACTAGGAGGAGCTGTGGTAAAAAGTTGAGGCCATGGAGAAGAGTGGAAGTGGTCAAAACAGGGGTTTTAGTAAAATGGCAGAAGGTGTTTGATAAAGGTTTTGGAAGCAAATGAACTCCAAATGCCATGAGACTCCACAGGGTGAAATGACACATATAATTAGGGCCCTCCACCAATTTGGAGCTTATTTTGGCAAAGTTGTCAATGCAATCTTTGTAAACCCTAGAAATGAGCAGAAATAGACTTGTGTAGATCTGGCTGAGCAAATCACTTCTCCTTGATGCACCACTTCCTGTAGTGGCCTCATTTGGTCATGTGAACATGCTCACCAAAGTTGGGGTCAAGGAGAGAAAGTTGGTAGTACAAAGTTGTTCAAATTTGGTTCTGGACAGGAAGGGTTTTGGGGCACTTTGGTCAAGACAACATTTTCTCGAACTTGTGCCATTTGGTCTAGATGAATGATTAGGCCATTTGAGCATGTTCACAAGGTTTGAGAACATTTGGGCATGTTTGGCAATGTAAAGTTGCTCACACTTCAAAACGGACAGAAATGGTTCTGAGGGGATTTCATGGGGTTATACTATTCTCCATGACATGATACTTGTCAAGATCATCAAACATGTCATATGTGACATGATAGAATTTTCTTGGAATTTTTGGAGAATATTTCCTTTGTAAATATTTCAAAAGCTTGAAATATCCAAAAAGGTTTTTTTAGGGATTTGACCAATATTTTGAACATGACCATGTGTTGAAACTCTTATATATGGACAATATATGTCCTATGAGTTTCCCTAAATTTTGTAAAATATTTTTGAAGCAATAAAATAATTTTTTTTTATTAAAGACCATTTCTGACCTTAAGAAAAAGATTTTAAATAAAATAGGAAAATAACTTTTAAAATTATATTTTTGTGGTTTATGGGAGTCCTACATCTAATAGGATTCAAATATGTTTTTGGAAAGATTTTTCACACCTCAAATTAAGTACTTGCAGTGCAAATCTCAATTCAAGGGTTTTTGGAAAACTAATTTAAAAAAAAGACTTTTTGGCCAAATTACTTTTATAAGAAAATACTATATTGCTATATACACATGGCATGATCATTGGGAAAAGGTTTTGGATCAAGGAGATGAAGTATAGGAGGTGAGGCTATGTTGACTTTTAAGAGCACTTGAAAACACAGAGAGAAAACCAACTCAAATAAAAAGTCAAATAATGCAAAAGTTTTTGTCAAACCACACTTTATCATGATTTATCATCATAAGTGTTGTGCCATGAAAATCGGGGTGTGACAGACCTACCCCCCTTACAAGAATCTCGTCCCCGAGATTCCCATACTAGGCGCGGAAAGGAATATGGAAACTTGGATTTGGGGTAGTCTTCAAGTCCTCATGTTGCTTCTGCTTCCGTGTAGTGCTCCATTGAGCTTGAAGTACTTGCTGGGGTAGCTTCGTGTATGACGCTCTTCTTGATCCAGGTTGCTAATGGGTAGCTCGTGGTAGGTTAGATTGGGCTAGGGTTCGATGGCTCGATGGTCAATGCCCTCGTAGAGATCGGGCAAGTTGGGAAGTTGGAAACACTCCCAAATTGTGATGCATGGAAAACGTTGTGCACAATGGGTAACTCAGGTGGTAACTCTAGCTGGTAGTCGTCTACTCTTCGTCTTGGAGTGATCTCGGAGGGGGTTGTTAAATCTTGGAGTGATCTCGAAGGGGGCCGATGAATTTTGGTGTGGGTCTCCTTGTCATGGAAATGCTTGGTTCCCTTGAGAGAAGTGGCTTGCAGATATGCCTAGTCTTCGATGCGGAGATTTACTCCTTGACGATGGCGGTTGGTGTAGTTCTTCCTCCTGGACATGGCCATCTTCATATGTTCCCTAACTAGCTGAACAGTTCTTCTTCCGTCTTCGGGTAGGCAAGTATGTCATAAAGGAAAGATGGCAACTAACTTGTCCGAGTACTCCATGAAGACTTTTCCCACGGGGTGCATAGGGTATAGGTCGGGGTATCGATGGTGGTCGTGGTTGCGTATTGGCCAAGGTTTCCTTGTCCTAGAGCCAAAGCCCATGGTTGTGATTCCTACCATATCGTGGCTTGGTGGGACTTAAGGGTTTCAAGGATTCTAGTGTGCGAGTGAATGTTTATCATCCCATCCTTGAGCACAGTTTCTGAGATGCCAATACTTCTACCTAGTCTTCACCTCATATTACCAAAAGAATCATCTCGTATAGGTCAACTCCAATCATCACTCATGTTATTCATATCCTCATGGCTCCGAAGAGGAGGTCTAACAAAATCATATATGTCTACAATCCCCAAACTCATATGTATGTCTACCCCTAAAAATCCATGGGTAGAACATACAGGCTGCTAAGTTTGAATTAAACATCACAATCTAAGTGCTCAGCCTATTCTTCCAAGGTCTAAGATAAAGCACCTCTATCTAAGGAAACACGTCGTATGCCACTCCAAGATCATGTTTCCTTCCTATGAATCAACTCCAACAGCCCATTAACTACCATTAATCACTACACGATCCATTAATTCCACAAATCCAATGTCTATGGTGTTCCATATGATCTCCTAATGTTCCTATAATCCCCATATACTTGAAAGGGCTATCTTTGCTATAGTCAGTCAACCGATTCCCATTATAATGGTCAAGTAAACACCAAGGTCAAGCTTATATAGATACCTAAATAAACTCTGACAATTCATCTAATCTCCTAGTTTATGGTCCACCGAGAAACATGGTATCATGATCAAGATCATCAGTCTAAATCCAATTTACTCCGAACCATGTAAAATTGCTCTGCATCCATACTCCACTAGGGTAACCTATTTAATCCAAATCTTATGTCCCGCGAGAGTTTCCACACTTTCCCCCGAGTCATTATCGTAATATCAACTATCTCCTATCAATATCCCCTGGCTAAGACACATCCAAATACTTCCAAGAATTTCATCTTGCGATCATAATTTTCCTATTAACTCCAATTTACTCAGGGGTAATGAAAGCTATGCTAATCTATACTCATGATCCCACCAAGTTCATCTACCAACATCAAAGCCTCATAATCCATCAAATAGTCTCATATAATTCCTCAAGTCATTGATATAAACTCATCAAGTCATTTGTCCTCTATTCCTATATCCTCAAATTGGTCTTCCCTATGGCATCGCCAGTTTTGGTGCTATCTTAGGATGATAATGTGCTCGTTCACTATGTCCACTAGTTCCATAATGAACCAAGTGATAAGCAAGGTTACGGAGGCTTAACAGGTTCTCTTGCAATTCTGTGGGTTAAGCACATGGTTAAGGATTTGAGCTGGGGTATCTTATGAAGTCTCGAAGGGTCTAGGAATGGGTTTCTAATCTTGAGGGGCAACCATAACTCTAAGGGGCTGCACTCGGTCGAGGAGGTTGTAGCAAAAAGTCTTCAGTGCTTGTTGGTCGCCGAGGTGGAATCCTTGGTGCATATTGTCTTGCTTGTCTTCAGTTGAGGAGAGAGAGATGAGAGGGAAGAGTAGCATAGAGGAGGGAAATGCCTAAAGGGGGTTCTATAGTGCAAGTGCAAACAAACAAGTGCCAAAAGACCACACAGAATTTCATTAAGATAAGATAGGTGATATAGTTGCATACATGCTGCCTAAGGCAAAAGTGCAACTTATATCAAAACAGATAAGAACAAGCAACACTCAACATGGTTTCATTTGAACCATCATATGGGCTCGACTGCGCATAGGGGGTACACGACTCATCCTACCGTAGGGGTCCTCGGATTCAGTAGTCGTGCTTGCTTCATCACTTTGGGAGAAAGGCGTTCGGTCTTCAGCTTCTAGGTTCTCCTGGGTGCCAATGGACATGCGACAGTCGGCTGCTTGTTGGGACACATCCTATTAATATGCCCGAGTTCACCACACCCATGACATGTGACGGAGGCAAAAGGGTTGCTATTCAGTCTTGGGTATTGTCGTCGGTGGCCTGACGGTGATCCTCTATGAGGTGGGTATGGAATTCCATTCCTATGCCTTTTGCATGGGGTTTGGTTGCGAGCTTTCTGAAGTTCCTTGATTTGCAGCTCCTGGTTAAAAATGCGGGCTTCTAGGGCAGTGATGTGCTGTTCTTGCTCGACCACCTTCTTCTTCTCGAGGCAGTGGAGGTGCAGAAGTGAAGGGAGATCTTGGCGAGCCTTGAGAAATGCTTCGGTAAGGTGGCGTAGAAGGTAGTCTCCTGTGTTGATGAAATGGATCTGGTACTCGAGGGTTGGATCCTCGTCTTCTGGAGAAATCATCACTGGAGTCGGAGATCCAAATCCGCTCTTGCCAGGTAGGTAGCGAGTGGCATGTTCTTCTTTCATTTCTGGAAGGAGATTTCGAAGACGGAGGAGTGCTTCGTATGCCACTTGCTGAATGGCTAGGTCTCTTGTTGGCATAGGTGGTCCAATGAAGAACCACTCCTGGGGTGAGGTCTTGGCAGGCACAAAAACCTTGGCGTAGAACTCCTTCTTGAACACATCATTTTCCAGTTCGTGCAGGGTGTATATGGGCAGCAAGGGATAGTGGCATTGTTGGAGGCAATCTCTTAGGAGGAATGGAAATCCTGTCGTAAGGAGTCTCAAGGGGGTGACGGACATCTACAAAGGTTGAATGGGAGAGGTCAAATAAGGGAAATATATTTTGGGTAGGGTAAGCTTTAGAAAAGAAGAGAAGTTTAGAGGGTCTCAAGCTAACTAACGTCCATGCTAACTAAGGCTTCCTACAGTCAGGATGGCTCTGATACCAGCTCTGTGGGGACCCCGACTCATAAGTCGAGATCACCGAATGCACGTGTACAGTGATCCCAGAGATCAATGCTCACTGTCGGTGTACTAAAGTAGGGGTACCTTAGTACCCCAAACTTGGGCACAGACAGTCGCAGCGCCCCGCGGCAAGGCTTGTCAGGCGTCCGCCAAGATCCTCCGCTATTTCCTATTTTACTGCCATTCAAGACCAAAGTGTTAACTGAGAAGACAAGGCACCGGCAAGAGGAGCTGGCCGAAGGACAAGACCGGCAAGAGAAGCTTGCGGGAAGGATAAAGACCCCGCAAGAGGAGCTTGCCGGGAAGAATAACCAAGGCACTTTGAAAACTTGCCACGACGCTCGCGCGTCCGGCAAGACCCGACAGCGGCAAGCTCGCGGGTGCGACAAGATAGCGACCGCATGCAAGGCACTTGCCGCGACAAAGCCACCACTCAGCGCCCACGCTCCAGCTCACCCGACGACGTGTCGCCACGGGATCGCTCACGGTGCGTGGCGGGTAGTCAGGCAGCCATGCGGTGCGAGGTGGTGTTTAAGCCGACAAGGAGGCCATCGTGGCGATCGGTGGCGCCCTAACGGCCGCTTCCTGCACTGTTGGGGCGACCAGACAAGCATTAAATGCCCTTGTCCCCTGCTGTCAGAGTTAGGTAGGGGGCACTGTTGATAGTGGTTGTACCAACCCGCGTTTTTACCTTTTTACCCCTCTTTCTCGCTGCCACTGTCGGTGACCCTTTAGACTATAAAAAGGAGGCCCATGCGCACGTAGAAGGGGTTGGTTCGGTTCGACTCATTGAAACCACAAGATACCCACGCTCTCAAGCAAGAATGTAATAGAAAACACAAAGTAGCAGGAGGAGTTTTATCTCTCTCGAGAGCTCCGAAGCTGGGTAAAATTCCCCCTGCATGCTCTCGACCTCGATCTGCTCTTCGTGCGCCCTCCGCTCCCTGTCGGACCGAAAAGGGCCCCCCTGCCCCATAGGTGCTCGTTATCCACCATGACATCTTTGGCGCGCCAGGTAGGGGGCGTCGAGGTTGCACGAACCTGATCCGGTCTCCGCGCGCGCTACATCAACATCTTCATCGACATGCCACCGAAGAAGAAGGCTTCGGAAGTGGCCGCTCCGTCTGCGACTATCCTACCGCCCCCGGAGCAAACGGGCGGTGGGGTGGACGCCGGCGGAGGAGAGGGCGCCGGCGGGGGGACTCACATCGTCACCCGGTCCAAGGACAAGGCCCCGCAAGGTTCAGCGTCTGCACATCCACTGCACCCCTCCAGGGAGGTGCAGGATCGACAACGCCACGGTGCTCCAAGCACCGTACTCGCGTTGGAACAAGGCCAAGCTGGTGGGTCGTGGGATGCTCAAGGCCAACATACACGTCAACACGCCGCACGAAGCGCGATCCGGTCGCTGGACGAGATGTTGCTCCTTCTAACACATTAGGAGTTTGAGCATGTCCGCACCTCGCGTCGCCACCACCGCCACCCAAGACTCAGAGGAAGCGCTGGCCCGAGCCCACTGCTTCTAGATTACCCTCCAAAGACGGACAAGATCGACGGCGGAGGCCGTCATTATAGCCTCATTGGTTTCGCCAGCGGTGACAAGCCCCGCAACCGAGCACATCGAAGCCCGATAAGACACCCAGCGCAAGCCGACGCCGACAAGACTGCTGGGGTGCCACCACCGTGCACTCCCGCCCGAAGGCCAAGATCGCCACTCGCCGGGCCAACTCGACACCGATTCCACCGCGTCGTCGGACCCAGCGAGCTTCGCCGCGATGAACGCCAAGTTCTCCAAGAACGACGACGAAGACGCCACTTTTCGCATCGGCGTCAAGAGAAGCAGCGTCAATCGACCAGGCTGGGCCCATTGTCGATATGCATGCGCCCGGGGAACCAGCGACTTGTCAGACGTGGTAGGTTGCCCTGCGCTCACCCGTGAGCTGCGGCAAGTCCGGGCTCAAGACCAAGAACTTCAAACCAGACGTATCCAAGAAGTGCGATGGCAGGATACATCCGTCGGAGTTCTCGGCGTCTACACCATCGCGGTGCGAGCTGCGGGACGCGACGAGAAGATCTCGCCAACTACTTACGCGGTGCTCAAGCCCAACGCCGATCTTGGCTCATGCACTTGCCGGATAACTCCATCTCTTCATGGGCGGACTGTGCCATCGGTTTGTCGGCGCCTTCACAGCGACCACAAACCCCATGGCCAGAGAGCGATCTTCATCTACTCGTCGAAGGAAGGAGAACCCTGCGCAAGTACATACAGAGATTCAGCAGTGCGATGCAACATCCTCGATGTCCACCCTGCGCGGTTATCGGCGCATTCCATCGTAATGTGCGTAATCGCGGATGAGGGAGGAGATGGCGATGTGCAAGATCAGATATGTCGGCGAGCTATACGCCCGGCGACAAGTGTGCACGGGCTGAGGAGGGAGGAAAATCCCGGAGAAAATGCAGGAGCGAAGGATCGGCGGTGAGGATGCCCCTCCGGCAAAGAAGAACCGGAGGCGGAACAACAGAAAGAGAAAGGCTAAGGATGTGCTAGTTGTCGAGCAGTCCGGCAACGGAGGCGGTTCCGACAAGGCCAAGGCTGGCGACTCCGGCGAGGCTGTGGTGTCCGCCGACAAGCAGGACGGTTCCGGCAAGCAGTACTGCAAGATCCATCGCACCAAGGGTCATGACCTCCAAGCCTGCAAGAAAGTTGAGCAGATGGCAGAGCTACAGAAAGCTGAATATGAGCGCCGCGACAAGGAGAAGGCCCGGGAAGGTGGCGGAGGATCCGGCAACAAGCGTCCCGCCCGGGGAGGGCGCCGCAGCAAGGCCAAGAAGCGGCAAGGAGACAGGCCTCCCCGCGGCCGCGACAAGGACGAAGATGAGGACGAAGATGACGAGATGGAGGAAGATGAGACCGACGAGCAAGAGTTTCAGAAGGCAACAGAGGTTTTGTGCGTTGACGGCGGTGCTTCTCTGCACACTTCGCACCGCCAACTCAAACAATGGGTGTGGGAAGTGAACGCAACAGAACCGTCTGTTGAGTCGCGCAAACCCCTGAAGTGGTCCAGCACGCCCATCATCTTCGATGTTGAGGATCACCCTGATCGCATCACTGCGGTCGGGTGCTTGCCGATGTTGGTCTCACCAACCATCCACAACCTCAAGGTCACTAAGATGTTGGTTGACGGCGGGGCCGGCCTGAATCTGATCTCTTCCGCGGTGCTCAAGAAGCTCCAGATCCCGACAATGAGCTCAAGAGGCGGCACTTTTCAAGGAATCAACCCGGGAAGGAGCAAGCCCAAGGGGAAGATCACACTGCCAGTGACGTTTGGCAGCGAGCTGAATTTCAGGACAGAGAGAGTCAGATGTGATGTTGCTGATTTCCCATGGCCCTTCAATGGAATACTCGACCGTCCAGCGCTTGCCAAGTTCATGGCAGCCTCTCACTACGCCTACAATGTGCTCAAGATGCCTAGTCCGATAAGTGTCATTTCTGTCCAAGGCGACAAGAAGGATGCACTTATCTGTACCGACAAGATCTACCGGGAAGCAGCAGCCGCAGCAGAGCGCAAACCACTTGCCGCTAAAGCTCCCGGGGGGAAGGAGAAGACCAAGTCCGGCAAGAGTAGCTCTGATGCCCACTCCGGCAAGCGCACCTCTTCAGAGTGCTGTGCTACCGTCGAGGACGCAACATCGAGCTCCACCGGCAAGTGCAAAAAGGCAAAGACAGCTTCACCAGAGACCAAGAAAGTGGCCATTAAGGAGGGGCAGACTGGTGGTACCTTCACCATCAGTGCCACGCTTGATCCTAAATAGGAAAGCGCGCTCGTTACTTTCCTGCGGGCGAATGTCGATGTGTTTGCATGGCAACCATCTGACATCCCCGGTGTTCCTAGGGAAGTAATTGAGCACCACCTTGCCATTTGCCCTCACGCGCGGCCCGTCAAGCAGAGAGTTAGGAAGCAAGCAGTAGAGCGTCAAGAGTTCATTGCAGAGGAGATCAAGAAATTGGAAGCAGCAGGCCTGGTCCGAGGAGTACTCCATCCAACGTGGTTAGCCAATCCAAGAGTCGTGACGCATAAAGCAAACGGAAGTGGAGGCTTTGTATTGACTTCACCGATATTAATAAAGCTTGTCCCAGGATCCATTTCCCTTGCCGCGCATTGACCAGATTGTCGACTCCACGGCGGGATGTGATCCGCTTTCATTCCTTGATGCATACTCGGGATATCATCGATCTTCATGGCGAAGAGGATGAAGAAAACCGCATTCATTACTCCATGTGGCACATATCTTGCTTTGTACGGATGCCTTTCGGACTAAAGAATGCCGGTTCAACATTTGCAAGAGTAGTCAGCCATGCTTCTGAGCCACAGTTGCACAGAAATGTGGAAGCTTACATGGATGACATAGTGGTCAAGAGCAAGGACAAAGAGACGCTGATCCAAGATTTGGACGAGACCTTTGCAAATCTGCGCAAGATCAATCTCAAGTTGAATCCCAAGAAGTGCGTGTTTGGAGTTCCTTCCGGCAAGCTTCTGGGATTCTTTGTATCTCAGCGGGGGATCGAAGCCAACCCCGACAAGATCAAGGCCATTGAGCAAATTGAAGCCCCGAAGCGCGTCAAGGATGTGCGAAGACTTGCCGGCTGTGTTGCTGCTCTCAGTAGGTTCATTTCCAAGTCTGCTGAACGCGCCCTGCCGTTTTTCAAAATTTTGAAAAAGGCAGGTCCAATGAAATGGACTCCGGAAGCAGAGGCTGCGCTACAGGACTTGAAGAGATACCTATCCTCCACTCCAACACTTGTCGCACCTAAGCCACAAGAGAAGTTGTTGCTATATCTGGCGGCAACCAATCAAGTGGTTAGTGCTGCGTTAGTAGCGGAGAGGGAGGCGGATGGTGAGCCAGCAACCGCGGCAAGGGAGTCCAGCGACAAGCGGGGCTTCCCGACAAGTTCAGCTCCGCAAGGATGGATCTGTCATAGATTGCGGAAGAGAAACAGAAGAAGATGGTGCAGCGCCCGGTTTATTTTGTCGGTTCCCTTGCGCAGGGACTAGATCAAGGTACTACGGTGCGAAGTTGCTTCGGCCTTCTCATGGCATCGAGGAAGCTGCGCCATTACTTTCAAGCACATGAGATCACAGTTGTCACTCGCTTTCCGCTGAAGAGGATATTGCGTAATCCGAAGCAACAGCAGGATTGTCGAGTGGGCTTTGGAATTGTCAAGCTTTGGCCTCAAGTTTGAAAGTACTTCAACTATTCAGAGCCGAGCATTGGCAGAGTTCATAGCAGAATGGACGCCAACGCCTGATGAAGAAACTCCGGAGAGGAGCATCCCCGTCAAGGAAGCGAGCAAAGAATGGATCGTGTACTTTGATGGTGCCTTCTCGCTGCGAGGCGCCGGTGCGGGCGTACTACTTGTCGCACCCACCGGAGAACACCTCAAGTATGTGGTCCAGATTCACTTTCCCAAGGAGCAAGCAACAAACAATACTGCAGAGTATGAAGGCTTGCTTGCCGGACTCAGGATCGCGGCAGAACTTGGGATCAAGAAGCTTATTGTCAGGGGTGACTCACAGCTTGTCGTCCATCAAGTAAACAAAGATTATCAGAGTCCGTTGATGGAAGCATACATTGATGAAGTGAGAAAGCTAGAAGAGCATTTTGACGGCCTGCAGATGGAACACGTTCCAAGAGCTCAGAATGACATTGCAGATGGCCTGTCAAAATGTGCCGCACTCAAGTTACCTGTGGAACCAGGAATTTTTGTGCTCAAGCTGACTCAACCATCTGTCACACCATCAACTGGACAGAGCAAGAAGAGAAAGTTGGTTACTGGCGACTACTTTCCGGCAGAGCTCCCCGAAGCCGCCGCCAAGAAGGTCCCTAGGATCAACACAGAAAGTGCTGAGGAGCAGTCTGCTCCGACAAGCCCTAGGGTTTGTTTCGTTGAAGCAGACGCTCCCGGCAGGCTGTGTCCCGACACGCTTGCCGGGGAGCATCACGCTCCGGCAGGATCTCAGATTCTTGCCATAGAAGCGAATGTTCCCGCAGCAGCATTTGCACCTTTACTCCTTGTCGTTGAGCCACAAGCTCCGGCATGGGCCCAGTAGATCGTCCATTTCCTTCAAACAGGAGAACTTCCCGAGGAGCAAGAAGAAGCAGAGAAAGTAGCCCGGCAATCAAGTATGTACCAGTTTGTCGATGACATACTGTACAGAAGAAGATTCAACAGAGTGAAATTGAAATGCGTTTCCCGGGAAGATGGACGAGAGCGGTTGGCGGAGATACATGGAGGCATATGTGGTCACCACATTGGCGCAAGAGCACTTGCCGGCAAAGCCTTCTGGCAAGGTTTCTTCTGGCCGACAGCCCTCCAGGATGCAACTGCACAAGTAACCAAGTGTGAAGCATGCCAGTTCCACTCCAAGCAGATACATCAACCCGCTCAAGCTCTCCAAACAATCCTTTTATCCTGGCCATTTTGGTGCAGGGCTCGACATCCTCGGCCCCTTCCCCGAAGCCGTCGGGGCTTTGAGTACTTGTACGCTGCAATCGACAAGTTCACAAAGTGGCTGAAGTGGAACCCGATGAGGAAGGTGACAAGACAATCGGCGATCAAGTTCTTCAGTCAATTGTTTGCCGCTTCGAGTCCCTAACAGATCATCACCGACAATGGCACACAATTCACGAGCAGCACCTTCATGCAGTACGTCCAAGATCTTGGCGCCAAGATCTGCTTCGCCTCTGTTGCTCACTCGAGAAGCAACGGTCAAGCGGAGAGGGCAAATGCTGAAGTACTGCACGGACTCAAGACCAGAACTTTCGACAGGCTGCACAAGTGCGGAAGAAACTGGATTGAGGAGCTGCCGGTGGTTCTTTGGTCGATCAGGACAACGCCAAATCGAGCCACTGGCCAGACACCTTTTGCTCTTGTCTATGGAGCAGAAGCAGTTCTCCCCATGGAACTCGTGTGCGGATCGCCTCGAGTGCTCGCTTATGATGAGCTTGACCAAGAGCAGCTGCGGCAAGATGACGCGCTGCTCCTCGAGGAAGATCGTCTTCAGGCTGCGGTACGAGCTGCTCGCTACCAGCAAGCTTTTGCGCCGCTACCATAGCCGCAGTTAATGCCGGTTTTGAGGAAGGCGACCTTGTTCTTCGGCGCGTTCAATCCGCCAAGAATTCCAACGAGTTGACGCCGAAGTGGGAAGGCCCTTATCGGGTGAAACGAGTCACTAGGCCCGGCGTTGTCCGCCTCGAGACCGAAGATGGCTTTCCGGTGAGCAACTCCTGGAACATAGAGCATCTTCGTAAGTTTTACCCATAAGGGGCGGTTGCCGGAATCTGTTCCGGCAACCACCTTTTGTACAAGCCTTGCCGCTGCTGCATGTAACCCTTTGTACAAAGCCGGGCGCAGATCCCGTGCACAAATAAAGTTCGTGTGCTTCGCACATCTTGTCAAATTTCATGCCTTTTTTCTTTTCTGCATGTATTATCTGACAATTTGTGCAGCACTCCCCCGCGGTAAGCAATAACGAACCTTAAAGATCCATACCATTATTTTCTCTTCTTTCTTTTGATCAAAAAGAAGGTTCCTTCGCCCACAAGTTCACCGGTGGAGGAGGAGAGAATGAAGGTGTGGACCAGGCGTCGTTCAAAAAATATGCAGCCTTGCCGGGACGCAGACGACGGAAAAGCTAAGTTGCCAAAGTTTGAGTACAGTCAGTTTTAAAATTTTAAGTTATATTCCTTGAACGACCGTGCCTTGTATGGAAAACCTGTGCGCGGAGGAATCGGCTCGTGGCTAAGTTGCGCCCTTACTTTGTTTCGAGTCCTCTCAACAATGAAAGTGTGCTGCAACTAATCCCGACAAGGTTTCTTGCCGGAGGCAACACCACCAGCAGGCTGTTGATGTTCCGCACTCAGCGCTCGCGGCAAGTGTATTTGCGCCGGCAAGTTCCCTAAAAGCGTAGGGCGAAAACATGCAAGGGATGGAATCAAGTAAAGGAAGTAACATAGCAGATAGTACCCAGAATAAAGTCGTATTACAATAAATAACATGCCGCGCTCTAATAGATTGTTCCCATGACACAGCTAGCAGCGGCAAGAAGAAGGAAGGGTGGCCTAATCCGCGCGCTCGCCATCGATCCTCCTGACTTCGTTCACCTTGTCCACGATGGGTGCGACGATGGCTTTGAGCTCCTCAAGATCAGCACCCGCCGGCAGCTTCTTGAGGACGCGGGAGAGGTCGAGGCCTGGATTGCGGAAGAGGATCTTCACCAGCACCTTCTCCAAGACCTTGGCGCAGATTGCGCGCGACTCGTCCGCCAGCTTCTTGGGATCCTTTCCCGGAGTTGCTGGAGGGCCGTCACCACGCCCTTGAAGAAAAGAGTAAGCTTGGCGCTGGGCTGGAGGTTCTCGTCGGTGGAGTACCCGAAGCCCGCCAAGTCCAGCTCCGCCAACTCCTCGTCGATGGATGCAGCAATGTTGACGAGGCCCTCCGTCCAGAGCTCCACCGTGGCCTTGAAAGTTTTCTGAGTCTCGGCGGCCCTCGTCAGCAGCTCTTCGTTGCCCTTGACCTCTTACTTCAAGTCATCCTCTCGCCTCTTGGCGGCGTCCAGCGTCTCCGTCAAGGTGGCCAGTTTCAGCTCCAGATCAGCGCTCGAGTCCTTGGCGGCGTTCAGCTCCTTGATCTTGTCGGTGAGCTGAACTTGCAGATCACCATGGGCGTGGGAATCCTTCTCGCGCTCGCGCTGGAGTGCGGCAAGCTCCTCGTTCCTCCCTTTTATGTCCCCCTCCAGCTGCGTCTCCTTCACCTCTAACTCCTTCTTGGCGGCCTCAGCAGCCGCGGCAGTATCCTTCGCCTCCTTGAGTGCCCCACCAAGTGATTGCTCCCGGGCCTCGAGCTCCTCCTCGTGACTGTCCAGACTAGCCTTCTTCTGTATCAGCTCACCTTCCTGCCTGGACATCTCCTCGGCGGCGAGCCTCTGCTGCTCCTTGGCTTCAGCCTTCTCCAGGATGAACGCCTCCTTCGCCTCGTCAAGTTGCGCCCTCTCCTCCGCAATGGATTGGAGGGCCTCCTGGTTGCGGCTCCTGAGCTCCTGCGCGTGTTTCTCTATGTCAACTCCCGCCTGCGCGACAAGCGCTTCCCGGGACTCAAGCTTCGCTTGCCGGGCGCGGTAGAGTGACACCAACTTCCGGAGCAGCTGCTCCTCCTCGGACTCGCCACTGCTGAGCTAGGCGCGTCAACCACTGCCAGCCCAGCAGAGGCGAGTACTTCCCCGTCAAACTCCTCTCCTTCAACCGGCGCCCTTGAGCTCGACGCCCAGGGAAGCTTGATGTATACCTCGGCCTTCAAGTATCGCTTGGTGGCTCCTCGGAGCCCGGCGCTGCATCAGCGGCGGAGGGGCCGGCGGACGGTGCAGCGCCTTGCGCTCCTGCACCCTCCGGGTCGTCAGTACGACCGCTGAACCCCTCGCCAGCTCCTGCGCCAGCAGCCTTGGCGGCTTCCTCGTCGGCGGGTTCATCACTGCCTCTTTCTCGCCAACAAGCGGCATCTTGATATTGCCGCGTGCGCCTTCCTCGCCGGTGGCCTCGGTCTCCATCGGGTCTGCGAGAGGGGGATCTGAGGACAGGGAGAGGAAGGAAAAGCCAAGCAAATATCCGAAAAAAAGAAGAAAGAAGACCAAAAGAAGAACCCAAGGAAAGATTTCCGTCAAGGTAGGTTACCTGTGCTGGGCTCTGTGACCATGGGCTCCTCCACCAAGGGCTCCCTGGTTCCGTCCCTTGCCGGGGACCTTTCCCTTGCCGGGGAGCGCTCCCTTGTCGGAGAATCGCCCCTTGGCGGCGTAGTCAAAGCAGACAGCACCTCCGGGGCAGATTTTGATTGCTCCTGATGGGCCTGCTCTGCTCCTACACGAATGAATCAGCAATCAAGATGTCAGCAAAAGAAGAAGCACCCATGCGCGCCCCACAACAGAAAGTGAACCAAACACTTACGCTGGGGGCTATGTCGGGGGCTGCCGCGAGGAGAAGGAACCGGGTCCGTCAAGGTAGTCTCGGACGTATCCTCTGCCGTCACCGCAGGATCGTCCTCAATGACAACCACTGGGACCTTGGCCCTCTTCGCCGCTCTCTCGGCCAGAGTCCTGAAATGGAACAAAGATTCAGAGGGAAGTAAATCAGATACAAGACAAGCAACAACAAAGATCAAAGAAAGACAAGTACAGTAAGAAGAAAGTCTTACTCCTCCTCCTCCTCTTCATCATCGCCAGAGCTCGGTAGCGGAGAGGTCGGTCCGTACTTCTCGCACGGTGTGGCAGAGGAGTAGGCTCCTTCGACGCGTTTGCCGGAGCTGCGGCAGATCAGCGTGGCGGCCAGAAGACCCAACCTCGATTGCGCAAGACGGCTGAGATGCTCCCGCGGCAACGGTACTTGCCGCGGTGGAGCGCGTCCCACGACGCTGCGGCTGTTGGCCTGCCTGCCGCCCTGATGTATCTCCAACTCGACGGAGGCGCCTTCTTGGTTGGAATTGAGGCTGCGCTGGGGGCTCCGCCTGCGGCAAGCTGCTCGAAGACGGCTGGCCGCTCGCGCCCTCGGTGGGCTCACTAGCTTCGGCATCGGGCTCCCCCTCGCCAACAACCTCTCCGGCAAGGTCCTCCCTGTCGGCAAGGCTTGCCGCCTCGGCCGCCTCTGCCTCCTCCAACGTGAAGCCGAACTCACCGGCGGCGGCTGCTGCCGCCTCTTCGGCCCTGGTGGCGATGTAGCGCATCTCATCCTCGGTGGTGTCGCGGGTGAGGAGCCTCTGTTCGTCAGAGTTGACTGCTACCTCCGTCAAATCATCGAAGAATTGCCGCATGACGTCGTCGGCGGGCTCTATCCAAGTTGCGCTTATCCCGTGCGAGTCGCACTCTGGCATCATTGCGCAGATGCGATCGCGTTGGGAGTTGTTGCACAACGGGATGACACCCTGCGGCAGCCTGAACCACGCTGGATGGTTGGCGTCATGGTTGAACAGCTCCCTCAGCATCCCGTCAAGCTCCAGAACCGTGAAGTTGACGTTGAGGCCTGGACGCAGCCTCATGATATCCGCCGGGCCGCCAAACATCCAGGCGGGCCCCCCCCTCTTCTGCAGAGGGGCGATGCAACGGCGAAGGAAATCCGCACCAACTGCCCCTGCTGTGAGCCCGGCAAACCTGAGCCGGAGGATTCGGGTGGTGGCAATCTTTAGCTTGGCGTCGTTCGGCGACAGAGCGCTCCAGTCGCTGCCGCGAACTACCCGAGTCTGGCGCAGGTTGGTGAATGGCTGCGGATTGGCATCACAAATCCAGCACCACTCCGCCCTCCACTCATCCCACTTGCTGCGGAGCTCGCCCGTCAAGTACACCTCCTTCATGCCGATCCGTGAGGTCCAGGCGATTCCGCCAGCCAGTGGCTCCCCTTTCTCGGCCCGGGGAGTGAAATAATGACGAAAAAGAGCGACATTCGGGAGGATGCCAACAAAGTTCTCGCAGAGGTGTTCGAAAACCGCCATTGTCAGAACGGCGTTGGGGGTGAAATCAAGAAGATGAAACCCGTAGGTATTCGTGATGTCATAGAAAAAATCGGAGAATGGTGGGTAGAGCCCGCAATAGAAGAACACAGGAAAGAAATGGTACCCTTTTGGGCACCGCTTCGATTTGGAAGCCTCAGCGGAAAGCACCGGCGTGCGCGGATGCGCCCGCGTCTGCGTCGACGAAGAGGTAAAATTCCTCCTTGGCGCCGGGGTGAGCTTGGGGAGGAAAAGCACTCGCTCCTTGCGCAGCGCCTCAAGCCGCAACGCCTCGGCCGACTTGGCGCTTGACTTCGAGCTCTTGCCGGTCTTCGGAGCCATGGCGGAAGCGGCGGGGGAGCGCGGAGGTGTTGAGGGCGACGGCGGCGATGGGCGGCGGAGCGCTACTCTCTTTCGGCTTGTGAAGCGGAGGGGAGCGGCGGAGCTTTCGGAGGAAGGAACTGCAAGTGGCAAAGGTGGGGGGAACGGCCCTGTTTCCTCTGCTCATAAACAGGAGATGCGAACGTTACGCATTTCCTGGATTAAAGTATTGCCCACGACCTCTCCCACGACACCGCGATTGACGCGTGCTGTTACGGGGGAGCGCGGTGGATACGGAGTCAGATTTAGTGTGGACCCAGGCCGCGTGTTCTCGTGCCCTGTTTTAGGCCTGGCCCAACAGCGCTCGCACCGTGTATGGCCCAGGCCCGGGGGCTCCTGTCGGTGTACTAAAGTAGGGGTAACTTAGTACCCCGAACTTGGGCACGGACAGTCGCAGCGCCCCGCGGCAAGGCTTGCCGTGCGTCCGCCAAGATCCTCCGCTATTTCCTATTTTACTGCCATTCAAGAACAAAGTGTTACCTGAGAAGACAAGGCACCGGCAGGAGGAGCTTGCCGGGAAGGACAAGACCCCGGCAAGAGAAGCTTGCCAGGAAGGACAAAGACCCCGGCAAGAGGAGCTTGCCGGGAAGGCCAACCAAGGCACTTCAGAAAACTTGCCACGACGCTCCGCGCGTCTCGGCAAGACCCGACGAGCGGCAAGCTCGCGGGTGCGACAAGATAGCGACCGCGGCAAGGCACTGCCGCGACAAAGCCACCACTCAGCGCCCATGCTCCAGCTCACCCGACGACGTGTCGCCATAGGATCGCTCCTGGTGCACGTGGCGGGTAGGCTGTAGCCATGCGGTGCGAGGTGCAAGCGAAAGTCGACAAGGAGGCCATCGTGGCGATCGGTGGCGCCTCTAACGGCCGCTTCTGCCTTTGTTGGGGCGACCGGACAGGCATTAAATGCCATTGTCCCCTGTCGTCAGAGTTTGGTAGGGGGCACTGTTGATAGTGGTTGTACCAACCTGCGTTTTTACCTTTTTACCCCTCTTTCTACGCTGCCACCTGTCGGTGACCCCTTTAGACTATAAAAAGGAGGCCCATGCGCACGTAGAAGGGGTTCGGTTCGGTTCGACTCATTCGAAACCACAACATACCCACGCTCTCCGGAGAGCTCCGAAGCTGGGTAAAATCCCCCCCTGCGTGCTCTCGACCTCGATCTGCTCTTCGTGCGCCCTCCGCTCCCTACCGGACCGAAAAGGGGCCCCCTGCCCCATAGGTGCTCGTTATCCACCACGACACTCACTGAACAAACAGAAGCTGAATAACAAGAGTCTTACATCCATAAATACCGTCTTACACAAATTATGACCATTATGGTCGAGTCTTACATTGATAAAGCCTTAAGGGCTGAACATCAAATGAAACACAAGCAGCAGAAATCTTCATCGACAAGTAGAACCCATGCCATCTCGCCTTTAACCCTACAGCATTCGACTGAAACGCCCTAGTTCGCATGTTCGCTCCAAAGAACTCTTCTTGAACTCCGGTTCTTCCATGCCTGGTCAATTAAATAACCAATGGCAAGCCAATGAGTACTTTGAATGTACTACGCAAGCAACCCATGTTTTGGTTCAAGATACAACAATGCATGATATAGGTAAATTTTTGCGGAAAGCTAGTTTTGTGTGCAATGACATGTTCAACAACTTGTAAGACATGCATCAAGTAACCATGAGGACATGTTTACAGATATCAACATAAATAGAGTGGGCACCAACCCAACTCAATTATGTCAAGTCCTTTGACTTGACCCAAGTAGTTTTATCAACACACACACACACGGTTGAAAACTCTGGACGTAGTTTAAGCAGCACCGCCCAACTATCCTTGACGGTGGACACGGCTATTCGAATAGTTTTACACTCTGCAGAGGTTGCACACTGCACTCCACAAGATCCGGGAACTTGTGTCATCCACGACCGTGCTACCTCAAGTACCGGGGTAAGCACCGTGTCGGTGTCAAACCGCGGATCTCGGTAGGGGGTCCCGAACTGCGCGTCTAGGCGGATGGTAACAGAACGAGGGACACGATGTTTTTACCTGTGTTGGGCCCTCTCGATGGAGGTAAAACCCCACGCCCTGCTTGATTAATATTGATGATATGGGTAGTACAAGAGTGGATCTACCACGAGATCAAGGAGGCTAAACCCTAGAAGCTAGCCTATGGTATGATTGTTGTAATGTATGTTGTCCTCACGGACTAAAGCCCTCCGGTTTATATAGACACCGGAGAGGGCTAGGGTTACACAGAGTCGGATTACAATGGTAGGAGATCTACGTATCCGTCTCGCCAAGCTTGCCTTCCACGCCAAGGAAAGTCCCATCCGGACACGGGACGAGTCTTCAATCTTGTATCTTTGTAGTCTTGGAGTCCGCGGATAATGATAATCCGCTGTCCGGACACCCCTAGTCCAGACTCCTCAAGAGTCCCTTAACCAGGCTTCAATGACGATTAGTCGGGCGCAAGATAATGTTCGGCATTGCAAGGCGGGTTCCTCCCTTGAATAATCCAGAGAAGATCATGAACACCAGGATAGTGTCCGGCTCTGCAAAATAAATTCCACATTCCACCGTAGAGAGAATAAAATGTACACTAGTTCAATCTGCTGATGTATTATGCGGCGTGACATCACACTGCTACCAAGCCACTGTTTGAATCGTTTTTTACTACACCACCCCAGCATGTTTAGCGAAGCGGTTTCCTTGGCACGTCTTGTCGAAGCAGAGATCGTGTTCCCCTTATTCCGGGATTCTCATCAATACATGCGTGGGTAACCCAACTGCCTCCTGCCACGCCTCCTCTATCGAAGGTGAATCCCAAACGGTCACGGAGACGGCTCTTGGTATTTTTTCCTCTTTATAAGAGGGCCAAGGCTTGTCCTTGTTCTTCAATCTCGCATCGAATCTCCTCCCCGCTCCCAGTTCCAACACCCAGAGCTTCAGATTCGAGCGCTTCGGATTCTCAACCATGTCCGGCTCCGACCTCCAGGGCCGGTGGATGCCCTCCTCCGTCACGGAGGAGGACATATTAAAGTTACGCAAGGCCAAGTACCTGGCCTATGAGGTTTCGCACAGGTTGCCCGCCCAAGGGCAGGCCGTGCCTGCCCCCGAGCCCGGTGAGTTCGTTGTCTTCGTATCCCACCTCCGTCGGGGTTTAGGCTTCCCGACGGATCCCTTCGTGAGAGGGCTCATGTTCTACTATGGGCTGGACTTTCACGACTTGGCTCCGGAGTCCATCCTCCACATCTCCGCATTCATTATCGTTTATGGCTTTCCTCCGCGTCACTCCCCACTTCGGCCTGTGGCTGAAGACCTTCAATGTGGAGCCGAAGATGATCGGGGGGCGTCAAGCGGAGTGCAGCGGGGCAGCCATAAGCAAAAAGGCCGATGCCCCATGGCCCGAGGGTTCCTTCCAAGAGGAACTCGGACTGTGGCAACAGGAGTGGTTCTATATCACCGCTCCGAAGGGCAGCAAGCAAAAGCCGCCGCCTTCCTTCCTCCCGGGACCTCCATGCCGACTAATGTCATGGGTCAACCAAGGGCTCAGTTGGGGGCCGTCCGAAGACGTGCCTTTATTGCAGGGCCGGATTCGAGACCTCCAGGCAAGGGAGATCAATCTGATTGTGGTGATGTAGGTTATGCTAATCAGGCATCTTCTGCCCTGCAAACGTTGTCCTCTCCGTCTATGGGAGTCCAACCCGGAGGGACCTTGGATTCTCCAACACTTCATGGGTGCGACACCCGTGGAGATGTACAAGTTGTTCTTCGGACCGCAGGTGGTGTGTCCGGAATTGGCCGAGGACGCAGGCCTAAGCCGCAATCGCCCGGATACTCGGGTAAATAGCTCGAGTCCCGGACGCCTGCTTATCTTCTTTTCTAGAGTTCGCCTCGACCCATTACTCTTCACAGAGTGGGTAGCACATTCGAGGCTGATAAGGTGTCCGCCCTTCCCAAAGACCGCCTTTGGAGCCCGTGGCTGGTCGGGAATGTTGAGGTCGCGCCATGGACGGGAGCGATGGGGAAAGTAGAGGAGCTATTATTTCGCCCAAAGGGGCGCCCAAGAGAGGGAATCACAAACCCCCTCCGTGGGGAGAAGAGGACCCGCCCAAGATCCGGAGGCCAAAGCCCTAAGCGTGGGAAGAGATCTTCACTGGTCCCGGTCCGGAGAGAATCCGGACGCACAATCATTGCCAAAGGACCAGCCCTCCAGCGAGCCGTGAGTATGAAAAGGGGAGTTAATTAGTAAGGAAATACCTTCATTCGTGCTTCTGTGGGTAACCGAAATATTTATATTGCAGTTCGGATCTGCAGCCTTCTCAGATGAGTTCATCTTCGGGGGACCTTCTTCCGGAGATGATGGAGAGCAAAACGCCTCCGTCTGCAGCGCCGTCAGATAAGGCAGGCGAGCCTCAAGTATCGCCACGGAGGGTATCCCGAGTCCGGAGGGGCCGAGAGTTCGCACCCACTAGTATCCGCCGAGAGAATCAAGAATCTGCTTGAGAGGGCGTCCATCTCGTAAGATCACCGCGCTGATGCGTATGGTGATTGGAAGGATTTCGTCTGCCGAAAGCGGATGGCGCAATGCCGCTATGAGTTTGCTGGCGGGGTTTGAGGTACGCGAGAATGACGCATCTCTTTGTCTATTGACAGTCTTGCACATGAAAATGCGCCTTGTATAGATAGTAGCCCCTGAGACTCGGTAGGTTGTAGAAAACAACAGCTTGCCGAGGATCGAAATCGAAAGTAATGAATTCCGCCATTCCTATGCAGGTGGCGGATAGTCCGAGGGCTCCGGACTAGTGGGTTTGCCGAGTTAAATCGGCAACTTGACGTGGCGGATGCGGACATCGCACTTGTCAACCGGCGACTTGACGAGTCGCAAGGTAAATGAGTTCTCCATGATCGTTTTATTAAGGGGTCAAGCCCTCCTCCGATAAATTTTATGTCACTGTTATGACAGACGGTGCTGCTGCCGTGGAGAGCCTTCGGGCCGAACTTGCTCGAGGTAAGGAGCAAGCCCGAAGGAGCGACGCGGCTGCCTCGAGGGCGGCCGAGGTGTTGAAAGCCGAAAGGGCTGCGCACTGCCTAAGCAGGGCAGAGGTGGCCGAATTGGCAATGAAATTGAAAGATGCTGCCGACCGCATTGAGGCTCTTGAAAAGGAGCGCTTATCGGGCGGGAAGACTGAAGAAGGCCACCGCCGGCCAAGGATGCTCGCTTCGCAATGCGGGCCATGAAGGAGGAAGCGCGCCAGGCGAGATATCGTGGCTGGCAAGCCTTTTCGCTCGCGCGCCGTTTATGGATCAAAAGTATGCTCAATTTGAGCGGTTCAGGAGTCCGGAGGATCCGTATATGGACTTAGCGGCAAGTGCGGCTGATGTCGCTGAGCACTTCCGAGCGGAAAAGGATCACAAGACGGAAGAGCTATATTGGTCTCAATTCCATAGTCCGGACCGCCACTTCCGCTGATGAGCCGGTTGGCGAATGGGCCGAGCTAAATAGATTGTCGGACTTGCCATGACCGACATCGTGGCCCATGTCCGCCGAGAGGCCCAAGGCGACGAGCTACTTCGCCATCGCAGCAGTTCCTTGAGCGGTGCCGCATATAAAGGAGATGAAGCGGTCGGCCTCGCATCGAGGGCGCGCGGATGGCTCTTGCCGCGTGAAGGCGCATTGTCCGGAGATGGATGCCACCGCTATTGCCCCAGGTTCGGATGAAAGCGGCTCCCGCCGAGCACTATTTCGGGAAGTTATGCGTGGCGCCAGGTAATAGAGTCGCAGTTTCGAAAAATGTAACGCTCAAATGAACGATTAGCTTGTAAAACGATTATTATGCTATAACCGCTTTTTATACTTGTGCGCCCCAAGTAGTAAAACTTCTCTGGCGGCCGCCACGATACATTTGTAAAACTTGAAAGATTGCAGTCTTGACAGCCCCCACGCAGGTGGTGCGGGTGTTCGCAAAATAGCTGCCACACTTAATCCGACGCCTCGGTCCCTGTTTCAGAGGTGGTAGCGAGCTAACGAGGCAATCCGGACTATAATGCTTTATCACTTTCACTTAGCTAGTGGAGATCGAGGGTGGGGCTACGATATAGCCCTGGTGGCACCGCACTTCTCGAATTGGTAGCAGATGTGCTCGACCGAAACGGTCCTTCGTCAAAGCGGGAATTCTAAACATTCCGTAGTCGATCGAGTGGTTGACCAGTCTCTCGCAGTATCATGACATCGGTTTTGGCTTTTCATCGAGGTGCGCGCCACCGAGGCGGGCACAATCGCAGTAGTTCTCCTGGTGCCGCGTTAGCCGATGATACGGAACGTAAGGCAGCAAAACACAGGAGCCGGGCAAACCCAACATTTGACCAAAGACATGATTCGGAGCTGATGCATATAATGCCTAACTCGAGACGCCGGACACTCCCTAAGGTGTTCGGTCTTTATAATAATGGGCAGAACGATGCCCTAAGCCCCTAGTGTCTAGGTACGGGCATGGTCTTCTGACGCGGCCGATGCCAAAACGTCAGCTCCGCTTTGGCTATAGGAAGAAACCAAGGAGAATAACAACAAGAGACAAGAAAAAGGTTTACGCAGGTCTTAATCTGAAAAGAATCTCACAACGGGTCCCTTACCGCACGTCTGCTACTGTGTCTTCATGCGCCGTTATCCTGGACGGGTATGCACGTTGTTCATCTGTAGAAAGAGAGGAACGTTTAGTTTGAAAACAATTCGTGCGAAAAATATGTGTAAAAGAAGAAATATAAATAATTAAAGCGGGGTTTGTATGAACCCGCGGTTGGTTGTGCGCGCAAGTTCATGGCGGCCTCTCACCACGCATACAATGTGCTTAAAATGCCTGGCCCGATGAGCGTCATCTCTATCCAAGGTGACAAGAAGGATGCCCTCATCTGCGCCGACGAGACCTACCGGGAAGCAACTGCTGCGGCAAGGCGCGAGCCACTTGCCGCTGAAGCTCCCCGAGGGAAGAAGAAGACCAAGTCCGAAAAGGATAGCTCTGGTGCTCACTCCGGCAAGCGCATCTCCCCGGAGCGCTGCGCTGCCGTCGAGGACGCGCCATCAAGCTCCGCCGGCAAGTGCGAGAAGGCGAAGGCAGACCAGCCAAAGACTAAGCCCGGCACGGGCGGCTCCGGCTCTGGTGCGCACTCCGGCAGGCGCATCTCCTCGGAGCGCCGCGCCGCCGTCGAGGACATGCCATCGAGCTCCGCCGACCAGTCCACCGGCCAGTAGGGCAAAGAAGAATGCCAAGCTTCAAACTTTTGGGTTGTACTCCCTGAGAATCCGCACCTTGTATGAAGAACCTGGGCGCGGGGGGGGGGGTCGAATCGTGGTTAGGTTGCGCCGTCGATTCATCTTGAGTCCGCTCGATGGTAAAAGCACGCCGCAACCAGCCCGACGAGTCCTTCCTGCCGGAGGCAGCACCGCCAGCGAGCCGCTGATGCCCTGCACTCAGCAAGCGTGTTTGCGCCGGTGGGTTCCCCAAAAGCGTAGGGACAAGAACATACAAGGGGAAAGGATCGGGGAAGAAGTACGACCTCAGCGAGATGTTAAAAAGCTAAGTCATCCGATTTTTTGTACATAACACCCATTAGTTCCATGTTTCTTTTATGTTATGCCCCTTGCGCGTTCGTCCTTTGTACGCAATGCCTGTACGCAGAAGGAGCCAACTCGTGGTTAAGCTGCGTCCTTGCTTTGTTTCCGAGTCCGCTCAACAACGCAAGTGCACTGCAACTGGCCCGAGAAGGTTTCTTGCCGGAAACAACACCGCCAGCGGGCTGCTGATGTCCCGTACTCAGTAAGTGTGTTAGCGCCGGCAAGTTCCCTAGAAGCGTAGGGTAAAAACGCACAAAGGATATAACAAGTAGAGGGCGTAACATAGCAAGCTTTGCCGTAAGGCGCCCTTCGTATGAGAAACTTGTGCGCGGAGGAACCAACTCACGGCTGAGTTGCGTCCTTGATTTGTTTCCGAGTCCGCTCAACAATTCGAGTGCACTGAATCGGCTCGAGAAGGTTTCTTGCGGAGACAACACCGCCAAAGACGCTGATGTCCGTGACTCAAGAAGTGTGTTAGCGCCGGCAAGTTCCCTAGCAGCGAGAGTATAAACATACGAAGGGCAAGGCACGCATCGCTTTCTTAAGTCGCACAAAATATATATATATATATATATATATATATATATATATATATATATATATAGATATAGATATAGATAGATAAAGAAATTGTTGCAGTACTATCTCAGCTGTTTTCATGGCTGTAATTACAGCGACAAGGAGAAACCAGAAGAGCGCAACGGCCCCGGCAAGCCAACCTCGCTGGGGGCTGCAAGTTCTCGAGACCCTTCGCGATGGGCCAGGGCCGTCGGCGGCCGCGGCGTCGGCAACAAGGATAAAAGAGAGCACACCAGCACCTGGATTTTGGCGGAGCCAGAGTTGCCGGGGGCTGCGAGTGCCAAGATTCCTTCCAGGCAGGGATAATAGCGCCGGAAGGCTGTGGAGTCAGATAATATTTTCATCCCTCGTCATGCATCCTCTTATGGGCTGGGGAAGGCGGGGCCGCATCCTTGAACGAGCGTGTCTTGTAAAATCCATGCGCGGAGGAACGAGTCGTGGCCCGGTTCGCGCCTTTGATTTGTTTCCGAGTCCGCCAACAAACACAAGTGCGCAGAATCGCCCGGCAAGGTTACTTGCCGAAGCGACACCGCCAGCGGGCTGCTGATGTCCCGCACTCAGCAAGTGTGCTCGCTCCGGCAAGTCCCCTAGAAGCGTAGGGTGGGAACATACAAGACACCAAATCAAGTAAAGGGCCTAGTCTGACAAGCGTTCCCCTCTTTTCATTAAAAACATCCTAGTTTAGTACAAGTCCATGGAGGATGAAAAACATGATAGAGAGGATTACAGATTTTAAATACAACTAAGGCCCAAGGGCTTACAAATTGAAAGATAAGATGCCCGTAATCCCTCTCCTGTTTCTCTGTTTAGGAGGTAGGTCAAGGAGGCCCCGGCGAGAGAAGCTCGCCGGGAAGGGCAAAAGGGGCGCCTAGGAGAGCTACGGGCGCCAGAAGACACCAAGAGAACTTCCCGGGGGCCGGCCAGGAGCTTGGCGGAGACGGAGGCGCGGAGGCGAGCTTGAAGCAGGGTGGTGGGACGTCGGCCGACGAGGGCCTCGCCCTCAGACCGATTTGACGGCCTTGCCGCCACCCTCTTCCTTCTCGCAGCCTCCCTACGCTAGCCGCCCAAGGAGACGGCCCTGGGGAGTTCAGAAGGCCGGCGAACCGGATCATGGGGTCGCCGGTGGCGCGCGAGGCAGCGTCCGACGCCTAGTCGGACCCGCCATCCTCGTCGTCGCCGCTGTCGCTCCCCTCCTCGTCACTCGCCGAGGAGGGACCTTCACATCGGAGGAGCTGTCCACACAACATCTCGCCCGGTCCCGAGTCCCCAAGACCTTGACGGCGAGAAGGTCGCCCTCCATTAACTTGAAATGGAGGGTAAACCCCGCCATCAAGCTGTGGATCCGGGCGAATGTCTTCCACCCTCGGTCGAAGTACATCACGCCGGGGGCTGGGGACACGACACTCACTCGAGTGTCGCTGATCTCGCAGCCCCTCATGCGCAACTCCATCACCTCGGGCGGATCCGGTTCCATCGCACTCGCGAACGGGGCCGGCAGCCGGAGGCGGCGACGAGGCGCTCGGCGCAGCTTGATGAAGAACTCCCAGGGATCGTCTCCAGTGTGGACCGCCTCGAGGAAAGGAGCCGCAGGCGGAGACGGGGGAGGCGCATCGCCCCGGCCGCCTCTCCCCCGACCGCCTCGACCACGTCCTCGGCCCCATCCGCGGCCCCGCCCCCTCCCTCTCCCCCTCGTGGCCGGCTCCGCCGCCACAAGTGCAGGATAGGGAGAGGCGCGCTGCCTGGAGGTGACCCTTGCCGCTACCGTAGAAGAACCAGGATTCCCTCCCTCCATGGCAGGTAGGAGGAAGAGTAACGGAAGTTGAAGACGAAGGGAAGAGAGGAGGTGCGAGACTATCGTGCTCCCCTTCCGCCCCTTTTAAAGGACGGGGTGGGGGCTCAGCCGCCCCGCCCAGCCAATCGGAAAGCGAGAGGGGTAGGGCAGCGGGGCCGACCCACCATCTTCGCCCGTGACGGCTCGGCCTCCCACCTTCGCCGCCCACGACCTGCATGCATGAGGGCCGCGTGGCGAAAAAGCGGGGCCGGAGCGACGGGTGAAAAGACCTCGCCCTGCACCACGATCACGGGTGTGGATGCCTTAAAGGGCGCATCCGCCACCCACGTCTCCCACGACGCTGCAATCGACGCGGCCGCTAAGGAGAGCGCTGGTGGGTGCAGAGTTCTCTGTCGCGGACCCAGCCACGTGTGCCTGCAGATCGCCTTGGGCCTGGCCCAACAACGCTTCGGCACTGTGTGGCCAGGCAGTGGGGCTCTGTCGGTGTACTAAAGTAGGGGCTACCTTAGTACCCCGAACTTGTGCACGGCAACAGCAGCACCCCGCGGCGAGACTCGCCTGACGTCCGGCAAGGCTCCCCCTCACTCCTTATCACTGCCATTCAAGAACAAAGTACCAGCCAAGAACACAAAGGCCCGGCAAGAGGAGCTTGCCGAGGGCTAACCATGGCATCACTGAAAAACTTGCTGCGGCGCGCAGCGCTTCCGCAGCAGGTCCAAACGCAAGCTTGCTTGCAACAACAAAAGGACTGCGGCAAGGCACTTGCAGCGGCAAGGCTGCCACCCAACTCCAGCGCACCCAGTGACGCGCCATCACCAGGCCATCCCAAGAGCACGTGGCGAGATACTACGCAACCATGCAGAGCGAGGTGGCAAACGGAGCTGACAGAGGCGCCATCATGGCACCCGGAGGCTCACTTAACGGTCACTCCATCTGACTTGGTTGGGCGACGGACGGGCATTTAATGCCCTTGTCCCCCGCCGTCGATTTAGGTAGGGCAATCACAGTAATCAATTGTACCAACCTGCGTTTTACGCTTCTACCCCTCTTCCCACGCTGCCACCGTGGGTCCCCCTTCGACTATAAAAGGGAGGCCCATGCGCGACGAGAAGGGGTTCGGGTCCATTCGACACCCACAGTTCCATTTTTTTTCGCCCGACGCCGAGCTAGATCAAATAACAACACAGAGAGCAGCAGGGGTGTTATCTCTCGGAGAGCCCCGAAGCCGCGCCGGACCTCGATCGCTTCTCACAAGAGCCTCGCCCCGCTGAACCGAAGGGGCCCCCAAGTGCCCCATAGGTGCTCGGAGGCACCAGCGAGCCCCCGACATTTGAGGTTCAGCCCTTAAGGCTTTAACAATGTAAGACTTGACCATAATGGTCATAATTTGTGTAAGACGGTATGTATGGATGTAAGACTCTTGTTATTCAGCTTCTACGTGTTCAGTGAGCATTGATCTCTGGGATCACTGTACACGTGCATCCGGTGATCTCGACTCATGAGACGGGGTCCCCACAGAGAAGTTGTATCATCCATGCACCGCATGCATCCGCAATATCCATGGCACACGTGTCCTGCGACATATCCGTAACCGAGATAGTCGTGCATTATCGTGATCAGCACGGCTCTCATGTGGAAATACACGCCTTTGATGGTGTACCATGTCTTGGCCTGTGTTTTCCATAATGTGTCTAACTCCTCTTGAAGTAACCCCAAATACATATTAATATTATTTCCCGGTTGTTTCGGCCCTTGAATCAGCATGCTCTTGTGAATATACTTCGACTTCATGCACAACCAGGTGGGGGAGGTTGTACATCCATACAAACACGGGCCATGGGCTATGGTTGGTGTTCTGGTTGCCAAATGGATTCATGCCATCGGTACAAGTGCCGAGCATGATGTTCCTTGCATCACATTTGAAATACCGATAGAAGCCGTTCAATGCTCTCCACTGGCTTCCATCCTTGATGTGTCTCAGCTTCAGATCAACTCCATCGTCAGGCTTCTTCCTCTCCATATGCCAGTGCATGAGCTTTGCTTCCTTGGGATCTATGAAATACCAGTGATCGGTAAGTACCATACAACTTTCTGGGGAGATTTCTTCGCGGCCTTCTTATATCGAGAAGCATTGCACACCGAACAACTGGTTTTTTCCGCGTGCTCCTTCCGATAAATTATGCAATCGTTGACGCATGCATGGTATCTAACGTGCGGCAGATAGAGAGGGCGCACGTTCTTCTTGGCCTCATCCACACTAGTAGGACATAGATTCCCCAAGGGAAGAACATCCTTTAGGTACTTGAGATGCTCATCGAGGCTAGTGTCGGTCCATTTGTTTTTAGCCTCGATGAGCATACAATGGAGTGTTCGAGTCTACCACCAGTTGTTGCAGCTTAGCCCTCATTGCACAGAACATCAACATGCATTTTTTAAAAAACACCTGTTGTGATTGACCCATGCAGGAGTAATCCCATGTGTATGATGAGAGATAAGGTGAGGAGGAGTGGGGCATTGTGGTGACACGTTGTCGAACTGGGCGGCGGCATGGGGATGGACGGCGCCGACAGCGGCCACCATGCCAGATTGTTCCAAAGACTTCCTTTTTAAATTGCTTAGCGATGAGGTCGTGGGAGATAAGGATGAACGAGGCAAGGCCTTATTTGCAAATGTGAAGAGGGGTGCGGGTATCTTTTTGCAAAATTGCGAGAGTTTCCTTCCTATCAGTCAGATATAGATCGGACAGCCTATTTTCAGGATGGCAGGCACACCATCATCGCCAACTCTATTTTTTATCTAGGGACTAGGGACTAGCAATGTGTCCGTGCATTCCAACGGATCCAAAGTAGAATAATTCATGTTTACAAACTTGAAAGAAAAACACTCTAGTTTTGGCGCGTGCACGTGTTTGTGTTTGTGTGTGTTTGTGTGTATGTGTGTGTGTGTGTGAGTGTGAGGTTTCATTCTATATTCCTTGTGGCTGTTTTGAAGAGGTGATGGAGGGATGTGATTTGTTTCAAGATATGAAGGGGTTTTCTGTTAATTGCAGCAGAGAAGTGTGGTCATGTTGCAAAAATACCACAGCTTATCTCACAGCCATTAGATGTGGATTTGATGGTCAGGAATGATAGAAGGTAGACACACCATCATCACTAACTTAGTATTTTAACCTCGATACTAGGGAGTACTAGTAAGGACACCATCTACTCCTTCATGTGCTACTACTGCGCTCCATTCGGCGGGCACAACATCCCCTATAGCCACTCCCTCCTGTGCTCCATTTGGCTGGCGCAACCTCCCCTACAACCACTCCCGTTTCATGGACAACGTGGTCGATGCCTGCAAGGTGCCCTGCGTCTACAATAGTTTCGGCTACGAGAGGTACGTCGACCAGCATTCGCTGGCGGAGCATAGTTACATATGTGCGCACGCGCATTGCTACTACTATGAGTGCACGCCACCATTTGAGGGCTTGCCGGCGAGCCTCCAGCATCACCTCACAGCATCATCCGTCAATCACTACTGGCCCGTGGCGGTGAACATCAAGTATGAGACGTGTTACCCATTCGCTAGAGGACCACGGCCGCCCGCTAGTCGTGGAGGAGGATGACAACATATTCCTCTTGGCCGTGGGCACCGGCAAAGCCCATGCAGGCCGCCACCCCGTCTTCGTAGTGTGCATCAGGGGCAACACCGCTAACGCTGACACGAGGCCGTGTACGGGTGCGTGCTCATTGTTACTGCCCCTCCGAAGTACGAGGGCACCCACGCTGCCTCCATCATGCTGACTGGGACTGTGCCGAGCTACTCTATTCCCGGCAATGTGGACATGGAAGACGCCTGGTGTGGTTTTCACCCCAAGATGATGCAGGGGAATCCAAGGAGGTTTCCTAGTCATATGCATTACCAAGTCCACTGTTCATCATTAGTCTTCGGTCAATGTAATCCGTTGTCTAAGTATGTGGAGACTTCTTATTTATATAGTATAGAACCTTCCGTGCATGATCTTTCTCTATTAGAGTACCATGCTTGAATAGAAGTGTATCCATTTATGGTTTAGTCTAGAATCTTCCATGTATGCTTTTGCTCCATTAGAGTTCTCGCTTGCCATTTATGAGATTAATTGAGAATTTTTACTACAGTAGTGGTGAAAGACTTATGATGAACCATTTCTGATATCTCCTCTGCCCCATCCAAGTCATCCTAATTTACTCCCTCCATCTAGCTGTATAAGAGCATGGTTAATAGTATAGCCAACTGTTGACTATAAGAAAGTGTTATTTCATCTATAGCCAACATGTATAAAAATTAGCTATAAGTATGTGCTACTTTATTAATACATGGCCCACTTTCCACTCTCACATAGTGCCTAGGAGCACGTGATGCAGATGGCTCTTGCATGAGAGCCCGCTTACATTATCTCTCCTATCCTCTCTCCTCCAACTAAGCATTAGAAATATTACTTTACTTCTTACAGCCTACTGACTGTACCTTAATGTACTCGCTCTAAGTCACCTTACGAAAACCAAATAATCCCAAAACACTTAGGCGCGATGCATTAATTCCCACCTCGTTTCTTGTTTCTTGACATATCAACCAATACGAGATGTGGGGCGTCCATGTTCTCAATGACTCAAGACTACCAGACACGACATGCAGTGGTTAGTTCATTGCATGCAATGCTATTAATTAGGAAATAAGCATTAAGTTATCTCGCTTTCCCCTCATTCTTGGTCACGGTGTGCAACTTAAGATGACTTATTCACCTAGACGGAGGGAGTACATTCATGGTGGTCTAGAAAAAATAAACAAAATCAATACTCAAAAACTAATTCTTAAAGATCATTTCTTGCAAAGAACAATAAGTATTATTTCTTCACAACTATTGGATGCAGGTTGAGCAGTTGAATGCTTTTGTTTCAAAAGATACTTTTATTATCTATTTCACCTAGATGTTGTGAGCTCTAGAGAATAAATAATATCCAAAGAAACCTATCGATACTCGTTACACATGAGATGCCCCCCCCCCATACTTTGTCAAAATAAACAACTCCCCGACCAATGCATTACACTGTTCCGTACAACACACAGGCACCTTACTATATATAGTACACCCATAAATTTAACTAACATTATATACAGTACGAGAAATGCTCATGCATGTTACCAAAAATTATATCATAGAAAACCATGTTCAAATTCGAATCCAACGATATAGTTTTTGTTGACATGCACTAACATTTCGCCAGTTAAATCTTCAGTCAAGTTACATGGGAGACTAATAAACCACGACTGAGGTAGTACTAGGGCGGCACTGCACGGGAGTCTCACCCCGCTCATGGCACGGCAGCAAAGCCGTCATATCACAAAACCCCACCACTCCTAGTAATAGGTGGTCTGGTAAAATAAACGGAGAAGCAACCCTCACATTCCAATGTCTTTTTAGCATTCATCTCACTGAATTTACTTTGTCCGGTTCATCTTGCACACTCGATCCCTAGCTACTACTCCTAGTATCCCTAGCTACTACTCCTAGGGCAAGTTCTTTTGGCGGCTTAAAAAATAAGGCGTCTCTTCCCAGCTTTTCCCATAAGACTAGTCATAGTGGAGAGTAACATAAGGCGCCTCACTCAGTCATTCAGGCTTCTAAACTACTACGTCCATCCTGGTTTATTAGTCACCATTGTAATTTGTGCTAAATTTTGACCAAAGATTTAACTTATAAACTATTAGTGCATGTCAACAAAAGTTATATAATTCTTGGTGACATGCATAAACATTTCATTAGTTAAATTTATGGTCAAAATTTGACACAGATTACAATGGGGACCAATAAACTAGGACAGAGGTAGTAGTTATGGGATTACTAATATAGAAGCGTAAAAGTACTGGCCCCTAGTACTCCTAGTAGTAGTACTCAAGTTGGAATTCCAATTGTGTGGCACAACTTGTTTGGCAAAAAATTCGATACAGGGTGCACATAGCGGTTTGGGAATTTGCATGCCTTCCCGACCAGTGAGATACTCCATACAAAGTACGATAGAGAAATAGCCACAGAGAAGGAAGCTAAAAGTAAACAATCAAACGAGCATTTTGGCATTTCTTTTACATTGAATCGTTTCACAAGCTTGACTAGTGCTGTTTTTATACTTTTACAAAAACCGCATCGTAATGTTAAAACGTGCATTTGCACGTACATAAGTAATAGTAGTAGCACAGTCTGCAAGCACATATAGAGAGAGACGTGTAGTGAGATATATAGTTAAGTTTGTGCCATATGTGTTGGATTATGGGTTCCGCAAACCCTTGAGAGGTTCGAACTGTGGGGTGCGTGCGGAAATCTCAACCTACCCAGCCTGCCTACTCGCGATCCTCCTAACCTACGTGCGGAAATCAGTTTATCCTGGTTCGGGCCACCTTGCGGTTTAATACCCTACTCCAGCATTTTGGTGGGTTGCCTTGAAGGGCTGAGGATGAACTACTACAGTGGATGAACTGGCCTCTGGAGGAGAGG
The DNA here is from genome assembly GCA_021437245.1 of Aegilops speltoides. NCBI lineage: Eukaryota > Viridiplantae > Streptophyta > Magnoliopsida > Poales > Poaceae > Aegilops > Aegilops speltoides. The sequence continues at coordinate 198,522,010 of CM038144.1, read as the reverse complement.
TGTTCTTGAGCTCAAGAGAGCTGGTGAGGTGGTCTGATGAGTATGGATCCCCCTCTCTATGGTGGTGGATAAGTCCTATTTATAGTGGCCTTGGTCCTCTTCCCAAATGTTGGTTGGGAAGGGATCCCTCAACGGCCGGATTTGAAAGGGGACAAGTAGTACAACTTATCCTGACAAAAGTGGTCTTCGCCTAAAAAAAGACCCTGGTCGTGACGCTGCGGTGGGCTCGGGGATGACCTCCCTCCTGCCGCCCTGGTGGTCTTGGCCTTGTTGCACCGAAATGGAAACCTTTGACTGATTCCCCGGGACTCCGCACCTGTGGCTTGCCTCCCTTGCACCGACAAGGAAACTGGCACCCGACTGGCTTTGGTCCTCATGGCTCACGTCAGCTGAGCCCCATGAGGTACACTTGCATAGAACTCTCCGCCTCTCAGGAGCCAGCCTGAAGAGGCCGATCCCGTCGGGGGTCTTAGCGTCGTCCGCCTCGCGAGGCTTGGCCCCTCGTGAGGGTCTTGAGCCGTGGATGTCAAAGCTGGGCCGTACCAGGCCGTCGATGGAGCCACGTGGTGGGCCGCAGGCAGGCAAGTCTGGATACCCCCATATCCAGAATGCCGACAGTAGCCCCCGGGCCCAACGCGCACTTGGACTTGGTTTCCAGGCAAAGCCAACGGGCAAGTGGGGAGCATCGCGTGCCCTAACCGACTACGGCATTGATGACGCATGGCGATTGATGGGGACGTGCGCGTCTCCGCTTCCCCATGCCGCCTCGGCAACTGTTTCCGTCTGTCAAAAGGATTTCCATCTGCTGCCGGGCTTTCATTGAATCCTCTTCATCTTGCTCCAGATCCCCTTCTTCCAACACCGGAAGTGCTCACCAGGTCTGCCAATTTTCTCCTCCAATCTTCCTCCCAATGGCTGCTGAGAAGACTTAGGCTTCAACCTCGGCTGCTGGCTCCGCCTAGTACGAGCTGGTGCTGACCACGCCCTCCGTCATCGAGGAGAGCTCAAGACCACGCTCCTCCTGATGGCAAGGAGGAACAATGAGTGGAAGGAGACTGCGCTTTAGGTCGCCGCCGCTATGCCGGAACCCGCGAACAACACCTTCTACCCCTTCTTCCTCCACAATGTCTATTCGGGGTTGGTGCCCCCATTCTCCCGCTTCTTCTACGCCGTTCTCCACCACTATGGCCTCCATGCGCTCCACATACCCCAATTCCATCCTCCTTCTGTCCATCTTCGCCTTCTACTATGAGGCGTTCGTGGGGATGATGCCCTCTGTCGCCATGCTCCACCACTTCTTCTTCCTCCTAATGGGCGGCGACCGAACCGCTAGGTGAGTCGGCTTCATTGCAGCCTAGGGTGGTAACAGGATCTCCCACACCGAGAAGAAGGTGGAGGATGCCCTGAAGAGGTGGGTTCTGATGGAGGCCAAGTTCTCGCCGGACTTGCTGGAGCTGCCGACCGAGTTCCCCTCCTCTGAAAAGGGGTGGCTTTCTGAGAAGATCACCAACCCTTCCTTGAAGCCGTTGGTGAAGAAGATGGAGGAGGATCTGAAGAGCGAGAAGCTGACGGGGGCCATGATCGTCAAGGAGTTCTTGATATAGCGCCTAGCACCGTTCCAACATCGCTCCCGCCGTTTGTGGAAGCGTGGGGGCGCCGACGACAAGATTTGCCTTCGCCAGGACGTCCTTCCAGACGAGGAGCTGAGCAAGGTGTCTCTTTATTTGACTGGGAAAGATCCGAGCGGTCCTCTGGAGGATTGGCTCCCCCTGTACCGCCTAGTCGATAGGGAGGAGGTTACTGCTGCTATGCCGGTCTTTGACGAGTTCGGGCCGGTGCGGATGGGGCCTCCCCCGCTGCCTACCTCCTTGGTGGACCTGTCCTCCGGCGACCAGTCCTCTCAGGCCACCAAAGATGAGGGCGAGGGGGAATCCCCTACCCCGATGTAGAGGGAGCTCCTCCGCGACTTCCCTGACGACGATGATGATGATGCGCCTCCAGTGGTGGAGCTGGCTCGCCCCTCCATGGTCACCACAAGATCCGGTCAAAGCAGCCCAAGCGGTCAGACGTGAAGAAGGGCAGGATTACACTGATCCCCCCAGGCAGCACTCCGCCTTCGCCAGCAGCGTCCTGAGTGGTGCCGACTGTGTGCTCTCCTGCTCCCAAGAATGTTGTTCAGATTGCTCCGGTGAAGCCCCAAATGCTGGGCCTTTAGAGGAATTATGTCTTCTCTGACCAGTGAGTGCCTTCCTTTGGCCTTGTTATTGATTCCTGATGCGATGCTTAGTGTCTTCATCTGTCATTAGGCAGCAGTCGTCGAAGAAGAAGAAGGAGGGCACCATAATTGCCGTGGTCGAGCGTGTTGGGGTGGCCGCCGCAGCCTTGGCGAAGGAGAGCGTTGTGGCCCCTGCAGCTCCAACGGCGATATCGTCTCCCCAGGGTGCGGAAGCACGTCCTCAGGAGGTGCCGATATCTTTAGGGGGGCTGACCCCGCCGGCACCCAACCTTGATGCTACTGCTTAGGTCGCCCAGCCTTCGGAGCCCCCAATCCTTCCTGGTACTGTCGTTTCTCCTGTCCTAGCGCCGAGGTTGTCCTGTCCTACCCGACGTCCAGCTGGGCCATGGCGCCCCTGCCACCTCCAGAGCCCTGGAGGAGGAACGAGCGGCACTGGACCTTCTCCAACGTGTACTTCGGGGCCCGGATCGGCGCGCAGCGCAGGGCCGCCTGGGGGCTAATCTCTGGATGGCTCTAGCCTGACGCGTTTTCCGAGCGGCCTGGGTCTTTGTGCAGGAAGCCCAGAAGGTGTATGGGGTGGCTGTTGTTGAGCGCGACCTGGCGCGAAAAGAGGCCATGGAAGCTGAGAATTGGTGCCGCACGGTGGAGGCTGAACTGAAGGCTCTTTAGAATCAACAGGCCTCCCTGGCCGGCGAGCTCCAAGAGAGTGAGGAGAAGCTGAAGGCCCAGGCGGCTACCACTGCCGATCGAGATGCCGAGCTGAAGAGGGCAGCCCTGGAGCAGGCTATAGAGCGTGACCGCCTAATGAAGTTGAAGGAGGGGGCGGAGGCGGCGCAAACGTCCCTTGCCGAGGCCAAGGAAGCAGCCACCATGGAGCGCAGCACCCTTGCCTCCCTCGAGGCAAGGTTGCACAAAGGTCAGCGGTCACTCTTCAGGGATGATATCTTGAAGAAGGCGACAGTGACGACCCCGAGGGAGAGCCCCGCCGCTCTGCTCCCTAAGGTCGTGGCACTGCTCGAGGACGCTGTCGAAGGATTTGGCTCTTTGGTGGAAGGTGAGGCCCGCTTTCTTTCTTCCTCGGCCCATACATGCGTCTTCAGCCATCTCTATCTCTGGGACGCCAGCTTCGACTTCTCCACCTTCCTCGACCCCATGTACTCCGACTCCCAGGACGCTGCTGCTGCCGCCGTGAAGGGCTTCGTGGACACCCTGCTAAGCAAGTTCCTTGTCGTTGGTCCTCTGGCTGGGGCCGAGGGGACGGGCGATGCGGCTGGCAACGGGGCTTCGCTGGCGGGTGATGGTGGTACCCAGGGCTGAAGAGGTGGCTTGGTGACACTGCTCCTTCCTGTTCGTCCTGTATCATGTAGCATGCCTCGCGGAGGCGTTTAAAACTGTGTGCTTGGAACAATATGTTTTGTAATAACTAGATTATGGTCCTTCGATTTTTCGTTTGCTTTATTGTTTTACGTCGGCAAAGCCCAGCCCTGCGCATACCTCAGCCGTCGTTGGCTTGTTCGGATCGCCAGGACGAGCCCAAGGTGTGAGGGGCTACGTGACCATTTAGGCTCCAGTGACGTGGTGCTCAGGAGTCCTCCTTGACGTACAAACAACTTAGGAAAGAGTGTGAAGGCAAGCCTTGGCATTCTACATCGGCAAGGTCTGGCCCCGCCCATGCCTCAGCCGCCATTGGGTCATCCGGATCACCAGGACGAGACCAAGGGGTGAGGGGCTACGTGGCCAGTTAGGCTCCTGAGACGCGATGCTCAGGAGTCCCCCTTGACGTACGAACGACTTGAAAAGAGCGAAAGTCAGGCCCTGGCGTTCTGCGTTGGCAGGGCCTGGCCCCGCGCATGCCTCAGCTGCCATTGGGTCGTCTCGATCACCAGGACAAGACCAAGGGGTGAGGGGATACGTGGCTAGTTAGGCTCCTGAGATGCGATGCTCAGAAGTACCCCTTGACATACGAACGGCCCATCCTACCTTTCCTCGTTGGGCTCTTGCTCGGGAGAGGTGCGTGAAGACCATCCCTATGGGGCCAGCGCAGAGCATAGCGCTTTCGTTCTTGCATAGTCATAGCCGCTCCTCGGCAGTGTCGACGGCCAGCACGAAGCATGTTGCTTCCACTGGTGCGCGTGTACAACCCCGCCCTGACACGTGGCTTGCACGGCAGGGCTGGAGGAGGTGTGTATGGGCACACGTGAGCCAGTGCGGTACTCACGAGGCCCTACCTCAAGGCGGGTTGCACCTGACCTTGATGGGGAATTTCTTGTATTAGTCCTGCGAGATGCTTAGGCAGCCTGCGCCAGATGAGTCTCCTGAGGCTCTTGCATGAGAAGGCCAGACACTAATGACCCCAGGAGGTGACGTGAACGGGGCCGGCCCGCCAGACAGAGCTCAGCCGATGGGTTTATCGATGCTGCAGGGACAGACACGAGCACAGACGCTGTGCCCAGTCATCTCATGCAAAGGTCCTGAAGAAAAACAAACAACACGCGGTTCCTGTTGCCATGGGGGCACTTGGTCGCGATCCCTCACTCATTCGCCCATGATTAGCTCATGCGAGAACAAGGCACCAAGGGCCATGGGAGGTGACGTACACGGGGACTGGCCCGTGAGCCAGAGCTTAGCCTCTTGGGTTTAGCGACGCTGCAGGGACGGACCCGAGCATAGACGTCGTGCCAGTTCTTAATCATGAGGTGGTCGCGGGAGGGCTCGCATGGGCGCGAGATGTTCTTGGCGACGAAGCGCCGGTCGGGCAGTTGGTAATCTTAAGGCAGCTTGCGAAGGAAGGTAAACTAGCTCTGATTGATGCAAAAGGGATACATGCCGCAGGGACGGAACCATACGGCCTAGGGATGATGCAACTCGAGGGGCGCCCCCAAATTGAACGAACTTGAGAGATGTCACCTAGTAGCGAAAGAGGTGTTGGGGTAGCGAAAGATGCACGCTACCGGAGTCGTTCCTCATGAGCCGCCCCGGCCCCGAGCCGTGGGAGGCCCAGAGGGCCTGGGAGGCTCCTGGGGGTGCTCCTCCATCTCCACCAGGATCACCAGATGTCTAGCCTCGCGAGCCGCCAGGGCATCCCTTGTGCAGCGCTGGAACACCACAGCCGCGCCTGGTAGGACGAAAGGCATGCAGATGTAGCTGTGGGGTGGACCCTCACATCAGCTGACATGAGATGGCCAGAAGAGCTGCCGAGATGCGGCCCTATTGAGCCCTGGGATGTTGATGCAAACGCGGAAGTTCTTACCCTCGCTAGGGCAGTGAGCCGTGCCTCGTGGTAGGCGGCGATCACCTTGCAGAACCCTTGCCTCTTGAATCTCCTCGATTGCCTTGCTGATGAACTCCTAAGCGCCTGGCGCCTCCCGCCTGACGCCTTCTCCGGGGAAGCGTGCTTTGAAGAGCGCCTCCACATGGTGCCCGTGCGCCTCCCTCGTGACCCTGGCTAGGTCCGAGGGCCCCCGAGCCCATCCTGAGTGGGGCGCCGGCGCGCCTTCCTGTGCGATGGGTGAAATCGCCCCGCCCGGGGACGCTAGGCTCAGCTCGACATCCTTGGGCAAGGCCTTCTCGCGAGATACCAGACCCAGCTATAGCTTCTCTGTCTTGGGGGCAACCTCAGGAGGGATGGCACCACCCTCATCTTCAGGGTTCTCGACTGCTGCATCCTGGAAGGCGCGCTCGAGGGAGCACACCAAGTCCTTTTCATGGCATGCGACCGTGATGATGCCGCCGCTTCCTGGCATCTTGAGGACGTTGTAGCCGTGGTGCGTCGCTGTCATGAACTTGGCCAGTGCTGGGTACCCTAGGCTGGCATTGTAGGGCAGGCGGATGTCGGCGACATTGAAGCCGATGAGCTCGGTGTGGTAGTTGTTGCATTCACCGAAGGTGACAGGGTGGCGAACCTGCCCTATAGGGTGTGTGGGACCGTCGGTCACTCCTGAAAATGGCCTGGTTGGCTAAAGCTGGTAGTACGACACTTGGAGTCTGTCCAACATTTGAACAGATAGGACATTGAACCCCCGTCCACCATCGATGAGAGTCTTGGTGACGACCACTTTGCTGATAACGGGAGAGTGTCACACCCTGCATCTTGTAACATTTCATTTTCATTATTAAAGCATGAAATTTTGGACCAACAAAACCTTTTTGCATTATTTGGCTTTTATTTGGAGTTGGTTTTCTCTCTGTGTTTCTTTCAAGTGCTTCTTGAAGTCAACTACTCTACCCTCTATATTTCATCTCCTTACCCCAAGCTCCTGACCAATGACCATGCCATGTGAATAGTGCTATATGGAATTTTCTTACAAAAATAATTTGGCCAGAAAGTATTTTCTAAAAGTAGTTTTCCAAAAACCCCTGAATTGAGGTTTGCACTGCAAGTACTTGATTAAGGGCAGTAAAAATATTTCCAAAAATATATTTGACTCCTATTAGATATAGGATGCCCAGAAACCACAAAAATATAATTCTAAAAATTATTGTTCTATTTTATTTAAAAGCTTTTTCTTAAGGCCAGAAATGGTCTTTAATAGGAAAAAATTACTATACTATTTCAATAATATTTGACAAAATTTAGGGAAACTCATAGGACATATATTGTCCATATATAAGAGTTTCAACACCTGGTCATGTTCAAAATATTGGTCAAATCCCTCTAAAACCCTTCCTGGATATTTCAAGCTTTTGGAATAGTTACAAAGGAAATATTCTCCAAAAATTCCAGGAAAATTCTATCATGTCACATATGACATATTAGATGATCTTGCCAAGTCTCATGACTTGGAGAACAAGATAACACCATCAAAACCCCTCAAAACTATTTCTGTCCATTCTGAAGTTTGATCAACTTTACATTGCCAAGTATGTCCAAATGTTCTCAAACTTGGTGGACATGCTTCATTGGTCTAATGATGCATCTGGACAAAATGGCACAGGTTGGAGAAGAGGAAATCTTGGTCAAAGTGCCTCAAAACCCTCTCTGACAAGAATTAAGTTTGAACTACTTTGCACTACCAACTTTTTCTCCAAGACCCCAACTTTGGTGAGCCTGATCACATGACCAAATAAGGCCACCACACCAAGTGGTGCATCAAGGAGAAATGATCTACTCCATCGATCTACACAAATCCATTTCTGCCCATTTCTAGGGTTTGCAAGAGTTGCATTGGCAACTTTGTCCAAATAAGCTCAAAATGGGTGGAAGGCCCTAAATATATGTGACATTTCACCCCTTGGAGTATCTTGGCCAGTGGGAGTCATTAGCTTACCCAAAACTCCATCAAACACCTTCTGGCAAAATACTAAAAAGCCTATTTTTGCCACTTTCACTAATCCCTTGAGTTCATCTTTTGCCACAACCCTCCTCACTCCCTCTCATCACTTAGACACTTTTCTACCCGAGGAAGCAATGTGGAGGAAGGGGGAAATCACGTTTGTCCTCTCTGGACAACAGTTTCCTCTCTCTCACACAGCCTCTCTCTCTCCCCTCTGCACCCCAGAGCATCCAAGGCTCTTTCCAGGTTTTGCCCCCTTCCACTATAGCTTCCAGACAGAAGAGGACGCGCGCGCGACGCGGAAAAACCGCGGATGCCGGCCAAAGTCGCGCTCTGGAGCGCCTGCCAGAGCGCCGACCGTTGACACCGCGCCTCCCGACCGCCTCGTGCCTCCCTCTCGCGCCAGTCGATGTGTCTCGACGTCTGCGACACGCCGCCGTGCAGTCCCCATTGTCTCTCCCTCTCTCCCCTCCTGCAGCAGCGTGTTCACGCCGCCCGGCTCGGCCAATGGCCGGGCCACACGCCGGGCGCCGTAACCTCCCGCTCTCTCTCCTTCTCCTGGCGCCCTACTCCATCCCCACGAGCACCGTGGACAGCTCAAACCCTCTCCAACAGCCTCCAGAGCCGATCCAGGCGCCAGAGGCCACGCCACGGTGAACCATGGCCGCCTATATAAGGCACCCCGAGCCTCTCTCTTGCTCCCTGTCGCTCCTCCACACACCCAATCAACCTCCGAACCACCCACTTCTCTCAGAGCCGCCCGAGCTCGAGATCGAGCTCGAGCTCCCCGCCTCTGGTCGCCGTCGATCTGTGGTACAGGCCTCCTCCGCCCTTTTCTCTCTCGAATCGACTCCCTCGCCTCCGATGCTTTCCCTCTCTTTCCCCTTGTTTTGCAGCCGGAACGGCCGGAGCCACCGGCGCCCAAGCACCTCCGCCGCGGGACCTCGTCCGCCGTGGCGGCAGCCACTCGGCGACCGTCTCCACCACCACCGAACCGCGACTCGCTCCGAGTCCAACGGTAGCCTCCGCACTCTTCCGTGCCTGTATCGCGCCGCCGGCGAAGCTCGCTGTCGCCTCTGGTCGGAGGTAGACGACGGCCGCCGTGGGGCGGCTGTCGACCTCAGCATACCGCGGGTGGGATCCACCGTCGAGTTTAAAACGCACGCTACAAGACCGATCCGCCATCGGCTGAAGGCGTATTCAGCCTTTACGCCTTCGACGTGGCGGCCGCGTGGGCTGGGTTTCCCCCCTGGGCCTGCTGCTGCTGTGGCCTCTCTGGCCCAGTGGCACAGCGCCGTTTTTATTTTTACTTTTTCAGATAATTCCAAATATTCCACAGGGCAGAATATTAATCCAAATGCATTGATTCCAATTTCTAAATTCCTAGAATATTGTAACCTATTTAATGGTGCAACTTTCACTCAAATCCAACCACCTTTTCTTCTCTGTAAATATTTAAATGTGGTTTTTAGCATTTAAATAAGCCTTTGAAATTCCATAACTCCTATTTTGCTGCTCCAGAACCAAAACCAAAAGTTGTCCCCTTCCTAGCCTTCCTCCTAGTATTTTACAAAAATAAGTTGACATTTTTGTGAGCACTTTGACTTTTCTGTTTTTATTATTGTCTTATTTTCCCGTTGTTTTCTTGCGACGTTAGATCCCGAATTTGACGAGGTAGCTGAGGAAGAAGGAGGAGCAGGGCCTGAAGACTTTGAAGATCAAGCCAACCAAGGCAAGCGGCCCTTTGACCATGACTATGATACCCCTTTATATGCATGTCATTTTAGCTCTTTATTATTGATGCATCGGAATCATGTTGAGATGGTGAACCACGTGGGTTGGTTGCCACGATTACATCCTCGTTGATACTTGCATTGTGCATGGCCCTACCTTCTTATGAGGGTTATGCCGGTGGGGAGTAGATAGGATGCTAATGTAGGTGCCACGCAAATGGGATGGGTTTGTGCATGGTGATGGAGACAAAATATTTTCAAAGTCTTTGAAAACCCCGTCGGGTGCCACTTATGCCCGAGGGAGATGATGCGATGGGTGACCACTTGATGACGAAGTGGTGTGCCAAGCAAAAAGGGTGTGTTGTTTTCAAAACGGATTGGTCGGAGTTGCGACCGTTATTCCAACCTTACATGCGCGACCACTCTACCCTTGTATGGGAAAGGGCATTGTTGAGTACCTAGATCGATACTAGCTTGGAGCCCGCATTACTAGTGACGGGGGAGAGTTGGTGCTCTCTCTTGGGACGGGGTCGTGCCAGGTAGGGCGGCCATGACTGTTTTCACAGGGCACCGGACACACCGTTGGTACCCCGTGCTTGTGGTATGTGATGAATATGGGAGCGAGGCTCCACAACTTTATAATGTGAAATGATTGGCACGGGGGTTACTACCAATCGAGTGGACTCCTTGTTAGTGTCGTCTAGGGAAAGGCGGTGATCGGGTGCTTACCACGGGTACTTGAGGTACCGCGGGTCGTGGATGACACGGAAGTTCCCCGGATCTAGTGGGTAAAGTGTGCAACCTCTGCAGAGTGTAAAACTATTCGAATAGCCGTGTCCACGGTCATGGACAGTTGGGTAACCGCTCTTGGGCTACGTCCACTTGTTTTCAAACCCGGTGTGTGTGAGATGATGATGATGTCTTGGACCAAGTCAGAGGACTTGACACAATTGAGATGGGTTGGTGCCCTCTCTGTTTATGATGAATGGGTCGGTGCCCAATCTATTTATGTTGATATCTGTGACCAGTTCTTATGGTTACTTGAATTCTCTTGATGCATGCTTTATAGGATGTTGAACATGTCCTTGCACTCAAAACTAGCTTTATGCAAAACTTTACCTATGTCATGCACTACTGTACCTTGAACCAAATCATGGGTTGCTTAGTAGTACATTCAAAGTACTCATTGGCTTGCCACTGGTTATTTAATTGACCGGGCATGGGAGAACCGGAGTTCAAGAAGAGTTCTTTGGAGACGATCATGCGAACTAGGGCGTGTCCAATCGAGAATACTGTAGGGTTAAGGCAGATGGCATGGGTTCTACTTATCGACGACGATTTCCGCTGCTATGTTTCATTTGATGTTCAGCCCTTAAGGCTTTATCGATGTAAGACTTGACCATGTTGGTCACTATTTGTGTAAGACGGTATGTATGGATGTAAGACTCTTGTTATTCAGCTTCTGTGTGTTCAGTGAGCATTGATCTCTGGGATCACTGTACACGTGCATTCGGTGATCACGACTTGCGAGTCGGGGTCCCCACAGAGAGCATAGCATGGGGAGTGTGCCGGCAGTGGCCGCACACTTGAGTTGGTATGAGGAGCTGAAATGATGGCGTACATGGACCACCTGAGCGGGCGAGTTGCTTCGGGTTTGGGGAGTGTTGCGTTCACCTCGCGCATGAACTGCTTGAAGATGCAGTGAGAAGCTGGGGCCTGTGAGCTGCCTAGGACGCAGGAAATGGCTCGAGGCTCCTGGAAGCCCCCAGCCGCCTCGTCCTGGTGGTGATCTTCGTTCCTTCTTGGCGGTGGAGGCAGACCGGCATTGCCCCGAGGGTGCTCCTCATGAGGCTGCACCCTCCAAGCGCCCTCGCGAGGTTGGCCCTGCCAACGGTACTCCCGAGGATGGTCGCGCCACTCCCGGCGATGGTCGCGTCCATCCCAGCGGCCTCCACCTTGGCCGCCTCCACGGCCATAGTGTCGATCGTTGCGCTCGGGGCATCGACCAAGGCGTCCGTCGCGGAGGGCCCTGAGCTCCTGGCAGTCATTGTTGTTGTGGCTGTGGACGTTGTGGAAGACGCAGAACGGTCGGTTGCTCTTGGATGTGTCACACCCTGATTTTCATGCCAGTACACTTAAGCTAACAATCATGATAAATGTGGTTTGACAAAAACTTTTGAGTGTTTTGGACTTTGCCTTGATTGGATTTTGTCTGTTGTTTGCAGGTGCTCTAAAAATAAAATAAATCCTCCAACTCTTATACTCCTTCTCCTTGATCCAAAACTTCTGCCCAATGATCATACCATGTGTATAGTACAATATAGAATTTTCTTACAAAAATAATTTGGCCAAAAAGTATTTTCTAAATTTAGTTTTCCAAAAACCCCTGAATTGAGGTTTGCACTGCAAGTACTTAATTAAGGGCAGTAAAATCTTTTCAAAAATCTATTTGACTCCTATTAGATATAGGATACCCATAAACCCCTGAATTTTAAAGGTTATTTTCCTATTTTATCTAAAAGCTTTTTCTTAAGGCCATAAATGGTCTTTAATAGGGAAAAATTATTTTATTATTTTAAAAATATTTGACAAAAATCAGGGAAACTCATTGGACATATATTGTCCATATATAAGAGTTTCAACACATGGTCATGTTCAAAATATTGGTCAAATCCCTCAAAAACCCTTTCTGGATGTTTCAAGCTTTTGAAATATTTACAAAGGAATTATTCCCCAAAAATTCTAATAAATTGTATCATGTCACATATGACATATTAGATGATCTTGCCAAGTCTCATGACTTGGAGAACAATATAACATCATCAAACCCCCTCAAAACCATTTCTGTCCATTTTGAAGTTTGAGCAACTTTACATTGCCAAACATTTCCAAATGTTCTCAAACCTTGTGAACTTGCTCCAATGGTCTATTTATTCATCTAGACCAAGTGGCACAAGTTGGAGAACAAGTTAACTTGATCAAAGTTCCCCAAAACCCTTCCTGTCCAGAACCAAATTTGAACAACTCTACATTGGCAACTTTCTCCTTTTGATCTCAACTTTTGTGGAAATGTTCAGAACCTCAAATGATGACACTAAACCAAGTGGTGCATCAAGGAGAATAGATTTACATGACTAAATCTTGAAAAGTCCATTTCTGTTGATTTCTAGGGTTTACAAAAAGTTGCATTGGCAACTTTGCCCAAATGAACTCAATATTGGTGGAACCTCTTATTTTCTCATGCCATTTTACCCTGTCAAGCCTCATGACAATGGAAGACCATTTGCTTGCCCAAACCTACATCAAACACCTTCTGGGAGAAACTTAAAATGCATGCTTTGGCCATTTACACTAATCTCCATGAGCTTAACTTCTTCCCACAACCTCTCCTAGTCCCCCTCTACCTGTGGTGTGATTCCCTGCCCGAGAGGTAATGATGAAGGGGGGCATGGATCCACTTTCCTTCTCTGGATAGCAGCATTTTCAATCTCTCTCCACCCCTCCTCTCCTTTACTGGCTCCCCAAGGCATCCAATGCCCTTGCCACATTGTTTACTCCCCCCTGCAGCCACTAGACACAAGTGGACGCACGAGTGCGCACGGAAAAGCCGCGGGTGCCAGCCATTTGCGCGCTCTGGAGCACGTCAGCGTGCTCCCGACCGTTGACACGGCGCTCCCGACCACCTCGAGCCTCCCCCTTGCGCCAGTCGAGGTGCCTCGACGTTCGAAACACGCCACCGTGCTGCCCCCCTCCTCTCTCTCTTCCTCCTGCTGCCTCCTCGCACGCGCACTGGCCCCCGAGAACTCCAATGGGCAGCCTCACACGCGCGATGCCTCTGACCCGTCCCCACTCCCTCTCTCTCTTCCTGGCGCCCTACTCCACGCCCACGAGCGCCGGAGACAACCCCGAGCCTCCTCCCGTGGCCATCGCGGCCATTTTCGCGGGTGCCAGTAGGCCGCGTCTACGGTGAGCCGTGGCCTCGCCATATAATGCTGTTCCAGACCCTTCTCGCTGCTCCATTTGCTCCCTCTCCCTCCCGAGCATCCTCTGGACCAAGCCATTCCTCTTCTCGTGTCCTCCTTGCATCTCCATGGCCGGAGCAATGCCGCCGGCCTCCTCCTATATTCGCGCCATTGAGAGCCCCTCCTCCCCACCTCTTTGTTCCAGAGCAGCACCAGCACCACCACAAACTCTCCCCGCGCACCATTTTCTCCTTCCCGTGCTCGCCTTGCCGTGCCCAAACATCGCCCGAAACCCCGTCCGCCGGCGTCAAGACCACTAACATCTCGGTCCTCCCCAGCCTGCGTGAGATCCATGGATGGGCTCGGCTCGACCTCCCGAGTCCGTTGGTATGCCGACCGCTGCCGGGGATGGCCGGAATCGGCGGGAAGGGCGCCAGCACCTTGCTTGGCCGGCCTCCCCTGCTCCTCCTCTGTTTTGAGCGGGAGGTAGGAGGAGGGCCTGCCAGCGGAACCCGCCTGTAAGTGGCTAAGGCCCCGGGCCCCTCGGGTAAGTGGAGACGGCCTCCGCTGAAGACGTCTGCCTGGATCGTAGGCGTACTCCAGGGAGTACGCCATCGACGTCGCCTGGGCACTCCGCGTGGCTGATGCCACTGGGCCGGCCCACGTCTATATCTCGCCTACGTGCATGATAAGGTTAAGCCCTTTTTCCTTTTTCTTTTTCCACTCAACTTCAAAAATCCATAAATAATCCAACAGAGCTCCAAATTTGATGATTCAAATTTCTAGTGACTCTATAAATCATGATCAACCTGTTGGTGCAACATGCACGTTTTTCCAGAGACTTTTTCTTCACAAAAATTTATCAAATCTTGTTTTTCCTATTCCTGTGATGAACTTCAGAAAATCACAGAGAGCTCAAAATTGATCCAAATGCCATGATTCAAATTCCTAGATGCTTCTAAGTTCATAACTTAGTTTATGAACATTTTTCTTAATACTTTATGCACCACATAAAATAATGAGCCATTTTTTCATATTTGTCAACTTTGCAAATTCATAGGAAATTCATTTGAACTCCAAATCCAGTGAAACCAAATCCTAGATGCTTCTAAAATCATCCTTTGTTAAATGGGTATCTTTGCTCATTTTTCCAAAAATATATTTCTGTACACTTCTTGCAAATCCATAAACCCCTTGAGTCCGTCATATTGAAATGTTTAGAAATATCCATTGATCCACTTCCAATGAAATCACTCTGGTCATTCCTCATATGACCAGAGGTATCCTAGAAAAGTCAACTTCATATTTTTAGAGCACTTTTACTTTTGCCTTGTTGTGTTGCTTATTGTGTTTGTTTCCGACGTTAGTTGACGAAGTAGATGGAGTACTTGGAGAAGGACCAGAAGATTTCCAGACTCTGATGAACCAGGCAAGCAGCCCTTTGACCATGTCTATGAAACCCTTTTTATGCATATCATATAGCACCATATTGTTGTTGCAACGGAATCATGATGAGGTAGTAACCACTTTGATGGTTTGCCACCGTACTTCCTTGTTGATACTTGCATTGTGCATGACCCTACCTTCTTATGAGGGTTATGCCGGTGGGAGTAGATAGGATGCTAAAGTAGCGATACGCAAAAAGGGACGGGAATATGCATGGTGAAGGAGACTAAGTATTTTCAAAAGACTTTTCGAAACCCCATCGGGTGCCACTTATGCCCGGGGGAGATGATGAGTTGGGTAGCCACTTGATGACGAAGTGGTTTACCGAGGCAAGTGTGTGTTGTTTTCAAAACGGATTGGTTGAAGTTGCGACCGTTATTCCAACCTTACATGTGCAACCACTCTACCCTTATATGGAAAGGGCATCATTGATTACCTAGACCGATACTAGCTTGGAGCCCGCATTACTAGTGATGGGAGAGTTGTTGGTGCTCTCTCTCGGGACGGGGTCGTGCCAGGTAGGGCGGCCAAGAACATTTTTATGGGGCACCGGACACACCGTTTGTACCCCGTGCTTGTGATGTGAGATGATTATGGAGCGTGGCTCCACGAAAATTTTATGTGATAATGTTGGGCACGGGGGTTACTACCAATCGAGTGGACTCCATGTTAGTGTCGTCTAGGGAAAGGTAGTGATCGGGTGCTTACCCCGGGTACTTGAGGTATCGCGGGTCGTGGATGACACGGAAGTTCCCCGGATCTTGTGGGTAAAGTGTGCAACCTCTGCAGAGTGTAAAACTATTCGAATAGCCGTGTCCACGGTGAAGGACAGTTGGGTAACCACTCTTCGGCTACGTCCACATGTTTACAAACCGAGTGTGTGTGTTAATAGAACTACTTGGGTCAAGTCAAGGGACTTGACATGATTGAGTTGGGTTGGTGCCCACTCTATTTATGTTGATATTTGTAACCTGTCCTCATGGTTACTTGAATTCTCCTGATGCATGTCTTACAGTTGTTGAACATGTCATTGCACTCAAAACTAGCTTTCTGTCAAAATTCACCTATATCATGTATTGTTGCATCTTGGACCAAAACATGGGTTGCTTGCGAGTACATTCAAAGTACTCATTGGCTTGCACTGGTTATTTTATTGGCCAGGCATGAAAGAACAGGATGTGACGAAGAACACTTCGGTGACGAACGTGCAAGCTAGCATGCTTCCCAGTCAGAATGCCTGTACGGTTAAGGTAGATGGCATGGGTCCAAGTTATCGACGAAGATTTCCGCTACGATGATATACTCAAGACTTGACCATAATGGTCCTACTTGTGTAAAACAGTATGTATGGATGTAAGACTCTTGTTATTCAGCTTCTGTGTGTTCAGTGAGCATTGATCTCTGGGATCAATGTACACGTGCATTCGGTGATCACGACTTATGAGTCGGGGTCCCCATAGGATGACTCGGGGTGATCGCAGCCCTGCTTCATCTCTGGCTCTGCCGCAAGCACCATCGACCCTTCGTGCTTCACGTCCTTGGCCTTGGCTTCTTGTCTTCTGGGTCAGCATCGGGGATCTCGAGGAGGGAGAGGCACCCCTTCTTAGCCCTTGCGCACTTGTTCGCCATGTTGAACATCTCTGGGGCTATGCAGAGGTCCTCATGGATGGCGAGTTCCTCCTTCATCTTGACATCACGGACGCCATCAGGGAATGCTGAGATGATGGCCTTGTCCGACACCTTTGGGATCTTAAGGCGAACATTGTTGAAGCGCTGGATGTACTTCTGCAGGGTCTCTCCTGGCAGCTGCTTGATACAATGCAGGTCACCCGCGGACGGTGGACGGTCGCGAGTGCCCTGGAAGTTGGCGATGAAGCAGCCGCGCAACTCCTCTGAGGAAGAGACCGACCTCTCACGCAGATTCAGGAGCCAAGAACATGCACCATCCTTGAGGGCCATCGGGAACCAGTTTGCCATGATCTTCTCATCGTGGCTGGCCACCTCGATGCTCAGCTCGTAGAGCTGCAGGAACTCGGCGGGGTCGGCGGTGCCGTCATTGCATGGGGTTAGGTTAGGCTTGAACTTTCTCGGCCAGACGACGTTGCGGAGCTCCGGGGTGAACGCGCGGCATCCTGCTGTGGCCATTGGAGCCCGTCGAGGAGGTTGAACTTGGTCCTGGTGCACACGCGCCGCCACCTCCTATGGTGGCACACAGGCCTGACGCGGGGGTGCATGAAGTACGCGTGCTTCTCCTTGAGGTTGCTGCACCACCTAGCAGCGTACTTCTACACATGCAGGTGCCTGGCACGATGGATCGCGCCACGGTGCCACACGCCTTGGCTCGATGATGACGCCCTGGGCCAGCGGTGGTGGAGGAGCCCAGTGAGCCACGTCGCCCGTGGGAGGCGGCTGCTGAGGAAGTGAGCGGTCCGGCGCGGCGGAGCCCCCGGCCTCGCTGACGAGCTCAGCAATCCGCTCGAGCCACTCCTCATAGAAGTCATCGATCGAGCAGTAGCGAAGGATCTCCCGCGCCATGAGCAGAGCAGCCTCCGCATACGCCGGGCCGTGACGTGCGTGGGAGGACGAAGCTCCTGGAGTCAGTGGCGGAGTGGTGGTGCACCCGTTGCGACGCACCGAAGGGTGCAGCGAAGAAGCTTGATTGTGGGGACCCCGACTCATAAGTCGAGATCACCGAATGCACGTGTACAGTGATCCCACAGATCAATGCTCACTGAACACACAGAAGCTGAATAACAAGAGTCTTACATCTATAAATACCGTCTTACACAAATTATGACCATTATGGTCCAGTCTTACATTGATAAAGCCTTAAGGGCTGAACATCAAATGAAACACAAGCAGCAGAAATCTTCGTCGATAAGTAGAACCCATGCCATCTGCCTTAACCCTACAGGCATTCTGACTGGGAAACATCCTAGTTCGCATGTTCGTCTCCAAAGAACTCTTCTTCGAACTTCCATGCCTGGTCAATTAAATAACCAGTGGCAAGCCAATGAGTACTTTGAATGTACTCGCAAGCAACCCATGTTTTGGTTCAAGATACAAAAATGCATGATATAGGTAAATTTTTGCGGAAAGCTAGTTTTGTGTGCAATGACATGTTCAACAACTTGTAAGACATGCATCAAGTAACCATGAGGACATGTTTACAGATATCAACATAAATAGAGTGGGCACCAACCCAACTCAATTATGTCAAGTCCTTTGACTTGACCCAAGTAGTTTTATCAACACACACACACATGGTTGAAAACTCTGGATGAAGTTTAAGCAGCACCGCCCAACTGTCCTTGACCGTGGACATGGCTATTCGAATAGTTTTACACTCTGCAGAGGTTGCACACTGTACCCACAAGATCCGGGGAACTTCCGTGTCATCCACGACCCGTGGTACCTCAAGTACCCGGGGTAAGCACCCGATCACTACCTTTCCCTAGACGACACTAACAAGGAGTCCACTCGTTGTTCCGTATCCTCACGATGTACATCATACAAGACTCACTCCAGATCGTAACATCCGAGAGGGGACACAACGGTGTGTCCAGTGCCCTGTAAAGACAGTCATGGCCGCCCTACCTGGCACGACCCCGTCCCGAGAGAGAGCACCAACTCTCCACCGTCACTAGTAATGCAGGCTCCAAGCTAGTATCAACCTAGGTAATCAATAATGCCCTTTCCCATATAAGGGTAGGGTGGTTGCGCATGTAAGGTTGGGACAGTCGACAAATCTTAAATCTAATCTGTTTTCGAAAACAACACACACACTTTCCTCGGTACACCACTTCGTCGTCAAGTGGTTACCCATCTCATCATCTCCCTCGGGCATAAGTGGCACCCGACGGGGTTTTCGAAAAGTCTTTTGAAAATAATTTGCCTCCTTCGCCATGCATATACCCGTCCCTTTTATGTAGCACTACCTTAGCATCCTATCTATTCCCACCGCATAACCCTCATAAGAAGGTAGGGTCATGCACAATGCAGTATCAACGAGGAAGTACGGTGGCAACCATCAAGTGGTTATCACCCCATCATGATTCCGTTGCAACAATGATAAGGTACTATATGACATGCATAAAAAGGTTTCATAGACATGGTCAAAGGGCTACTTGCCTGGCTCAACAAAGTCTCCTGGGTCTTCAAAGTCCTCTGGTCCAACTCCTTCGTCAGCAACGCAGTCTATCATCGCAAAATAATAACGAGAAAGAAATAAGGCAATAATAAAACAAAAAAATCAAAGTGCTCAGAAAAATGTCAAACTATTTTTGATAAATTCTAGGGAGAAATCTAAGAAGGGGAAAATTCCTAGTTTTGGATTTGGAGTTAAGGAACAGTGGAAATAGATTTCCAAAGGAGGATTTAAATGCTCAAATTTGAATTTAAATTTGAACAGTGCAGAAAAGTTTGATCGATATTTATGAAAATTACACCATTAAATAGGTGGGATTTTTAGAAAAATATGGGAGTTGGAATTATTGCATTTGGATGAATATTTTATCCTGTGGAATATTTGGAAAAGTGACAGAAAAAGAAAAGGAAAATGGCACTGTGCCACTGGGCCAGAAAGGCCACAGTGCAGCAGGCCCAGGGGGGATTCAGCCCACGCGAGGCTGCCACGTCGAAGGCGTAAAGGCAAAATACGCCTTCAGCCGTCAGAGCAAAACAAACACAGCGTGCATTTTAAACTGACGGTGGGGCCCACCACAAGATGTGAGGTCGACCGACGGGCCCCACGGCTGTCGTCTTCAACCTCGGGCCAGAGAGGGAGGCGAGCTCACCGGCGTCGCTGTGGTCGACAGTGAGGCGATCCGAGGGCACCGGTGTGCTCAGGGCGGAGTCGCCGTTCGAGTGGAGGTGGATTTGGTCACCGGGATGCAGGGGTTCGCCGGCGACGAGGAAGCCGGCGGCAGAGCTTCGGGAGGAGCTTGCCCTGGTCGATTCCGGCTGCGATAGAGAGGGGAGACAGAGGAGAAATGGTCAGTGGGCTCCTGCGGTTCCAGATCGAGCGAGAGTGGGAGCGGAGAGGGCCCGTACCTCGCGAACTCCGGCGAGCCGAAGCGGCAGAGCTCGAGCTCGATCTCGAGCTCGGGCGGCTCTAGAGAGGAACTGGGGGTGCAGGGGGAGGGTTTGGTGGTGCAGAGAGCGATTGGTGAGGAGAGGAGGGCTCGGGGAGGCCTTTAAATAGTCGAACGGTGAGGTCCCGTAGACCCGTGCGCCGGCGAGCTCACGCTCATCGCTGCAGGGCTTAGGGGAAGAGGGTGTGGTGTCTGGGGTGTTCCTGGACGTCGACTGCGTCGGGAGGGATAGAGAGAGGGAGTGGGGAGAGGTCAGAGATGCGCGCGTGTGAGCCGCACCATTGGCGCGCTCGGGCGGCCTCTGTTTGCTAGCGCGGAGGCGCGGGGAGGAGGAGAGAGGAGGGGGCCGACCGCGTAGCATGCTGCGGACGGCGAGGTGCATCGGCAGGCGCGCGGGAGAGGCCCGAGGTGGCCGGAGCTGCTTGGCAGGGGGCGGCTACAGTCTTGAGGCCGATCAGAGGCAGCTCTCAGAGCGTCTATGGCTTCCCTGGCATTGTTTAAGAGGCAGGGGGCGTGCCCACTCATGTCTGGCAGTGCTAGGGAGGAGTAAACAAGTGGGTAGGGGCATTGGATGCCATGGAGGGCCACTGGAGTGAGGAGGGAGGTGAGGAAGAGAGAGAAAGGGGCTGTCCAGAGAGGGAGAGAGGGATTTTACCCCTCCAATAAGTGAGCTGTGGTCTTTCCATTGTTACTAGAGGTGAAAGGGGGACTAGGAGGAGCTGTGGAAAAAAGTTGAGGCCATGGAGAAGAGTGGAAGTGGTCAAGACAGGGGTTTTAGTAAAATGGCAGAAGGTGTTTGATAAAGGTTTTGCCAAGCAAATGAACTCCAAATGCCATGAGACACCACAGGGTGAAATGACACATATAAGTAGGGCCCTCCACCAATTTGGAGCTTATTTTGGCAAAGTTGCCAATGCAATCTTTGTAAACCCTAGAAATGAGCAGAAATAGACTTGTGTAGATCTGGCCGAGCAAATCACTTCTCCTTGATGCACCACTTCCTTTAGTGGCCTCATTTGGTCAGGTGAACATCCTCACCACAGTTGGGGTCAAGGAGAGAAAGTTGGTAGTACAAAGTTGTTCAAATTTGGTTCTGGACAGGAAGGGTTTTGGGGCACTTTTGTCAAGACAACATTTTGTCCAACTTGTGCCATTTGGTCTAGATGAATGATTAGGCCATTTGAGCATGTTCACAAGGTTTGACAACATTTGGGCATGTTTGGCAATGTAAAGTTGCTCAAACTTCAAAATGGACAGAAATGGTTCTGAGGGGATTTCATGGGGTTATGCTATTCTCCATGACATGATACTTGTCAAGATCATCAAACATGTCATATGTGGCATGATAGAATTTTCTTGGAATTTTTGGATAATATTTCCTTTGTAAATATTTCAAAAGCTTGAAATATCCAGAAAGAGGTTTTTGAGGGATTTGACCCATATTTTGAACATGACCATGTGTTAAAACTCTTATAATATGGACAATATATGTCCTATGAGTTTCCCTAAATTTTGTCAAATATTTTTGAAGCAATAAAATAATTTTTCCTATTAAAGACCATTTCTGACCTTAAGAAAAGATTTTAAATAAAATAGGAAAATAACTTTTAAAATTATATTTTTGTGGTTTATGGGAGTCCTACATCTAATAGGATTCAAATATATTTTTGGAAAGATTTTTCACACCTTAAATTAAGTACTTGCAGTGCAAATCTCAATTCAAGGGTTTTTGGAAAACTAATTTTAGAAAATACTTTTTGGCCAAATTACATTTATAAGAAAATACTATATTGCTATATACACATGGCATGATCATTGGGAAAAGGTTTTGGATCAAGGAGATGAAGTATAGGAGGTGAGGCTATGTTGACTTTTAAGAGCACTTGAAAACACAGAGAGAAAACCAACTCAAATAAAAAGTCAAATAATGCAAAAGTTTTTGTCAAACCACACTTTATCATGATTTATCATCATAAGTGTTGTGCCATGAAAATCGGGGTGTGAGAGACCTACCCCCCTTACAAGAATCTCGTCCCCGAGATTCCCATACTAGGCGCGGAAAGGAATATGGAAACTTGGATTTGGGGTAGTCTTCAAGTCCTCATGTTGCTTCTGCTTCCGTGTAGTGCTGCATTGAGCTTGAAGTACTTCTTTGGGTAGCTTGTATGACGCTCTTCTTGATCCAGGTTGCTAATGGGTAGCTCGCGGTAGGTTAGATTGGGCTAGGGGTCGATGGCTCGATGGTCAATGCCCTCGTAGAGATCGGGCAAGTTGGGAAGTTGGAAACACTCCCTAATTGTGATGCATGGAAAACGTTGTGCACAATGGGTAACTCAGGTGGTAACTCTAGCTGGTAGTCGTCTACTCTTCGTCTTGGAGTGATCTCGGAGGGGGGTTGTTAAATCTTGGAGTGATCTCGAAGGGGGCAGATGAATTTTTGTGTGGGTCTCCTTGTCATGGAAATGCTTGGTTCCCTTGAGAGAAGTGGCTTGCAGATATGCCTGGTCTTCGATGCGGAGGTTTACTCCTTGACGATGGTGGTTGGTGTAGTTCTTCCTCCTGGACATGGCGATCTTCAGATGTTCCCTAACTAGCTGAACGGTTCTTCTTCCGTCTTCGGGTAGGCAAGTATGTCATCAAGGAAAGATGGCAACTAACTTGTCCGAGTACTCCATGAAGACTTTGCCCACGGGGTGCATAGGGTATAGGTCGGGGTATCGGTGGTGGTCATGGTTGCGTATTGGCCAAGGTTTCCTTGTCCTAGAGCCAAAGCCTATGGTTGTGATTCCTACCATATCGTGGCTTGGTGGGGCTTAAGGGTTTCAAGGATTCTAGTGTGCGAGTGAATGTTTATCATCCCATCCTTGAGCACAGTTTTTGAGATGCCAATACTTCTACCTAGTCTTCACCTCATATTACCAAAAGAATGTTCTCGTATAGGTCAACTCCAATCATCACTCATGTTATTCATATCCTCATGGCTCCGAAGAGGAGGTATAACAAAATCATATATGTCTACAATCCCCAAACTCATATGTATGTCTACCCCTAAAAATCCATGGGTAGAACATACAGGCTGCTAAGTTTGAATTAAACATCACAATCCAAGTGCTCAGCCTATTCTTCCAAGGTCTAAGATAAAGCACCTCTATCTAAGGAAACACGTCGTATGCCACTCCAAGATCCTGTTTCCTTCCTATGAATCAACTCCAGCAGCCCATTAACTACCATTAATCACTACACGATCCATTAATTCCACAAATCCAATGTCTATGGTGTTCCATATGATCTCCTAATGTTCCTATAATCCCCATATACTTGAAAGGACTATCTTTGCTATAGTCACCCACGATTCCCATTATCATGGTCAAGTAAACTCCAAGGTCAAGCTTATATAGATACCTAAATAAACTCTGACAATTCATCCAATCTCCTAGTTTATGGTCCACCGAGAAACATGGTATCATGATCAAGATCATCAGTCTAAATCCAATTTACTCCGAACCATGTAAAATTACTCTGCATCCATACTCCACTAGGGTAACCTATTTAATCCAAATCTTATGTCCCGCGAGAGTTTGCACACTTTCCCCCGAGTCATTATCGTAATATCAACTATCTCCTATCAATATCCCCTGGCTAAGACAAATCCAAATACTTCCAAGAATTTCATCTTGCGATCATAATTGTCCTATTAACTCCAATTTACTCAGGGGTAATGAAAGCTATGCTAATCTATACTCATGATCCCACCAAATTCATCTACCAACATCAAAGCCTCATAATCCATGAAATAATCTCATATAATTCCTCAAGGCATTGATATAAACTCATCAAGTCATTTGTCCTCTATTCCTATATCCTCAAATTGGTCTTCCCTATGGAATCGCCAGTTTTGGTGCTATCTTAGGATGATAATGTGCTCGTTCACTATGTCCACTAGTTCCATAATGAACCCAGTGATAAGCAAGGTTACGGAGGCTTAACAGGTTCTCTTGCAATTATGTGGGTTAAGCACATGGTTAAGGATTCGAGATGGGGTATCTTATGAAGTCTTGAAGGGTCTAGGAATGGGTTTCTAATCTTGAGGGGAAACCATAACTCTAAGGGGCTGCACTCGGTCGAGGAGGTTGTAGCAAAAAGTCTTCAGTGCTTGTTGGTCGCCGAGGTGGAATCCTTGGTGCATATTGTCTTGCTTGTCTTCAGTTGAGGAGAGAGAGATGAGAGGGAAGAGTAGCATAGAGGAGGGAAATGCCTAAAGGGGGTTCTATAGTGCAAGTGCGAACAAACAAGTGCCAAAAGACCACACACAATTTCATTAAGATAAGATAGGTGATATAGTTGCATACATGCTGCCTAAGGCAAAAGTGCAACTTATATCAAAACAGATAAGAACAAGCAACACTCAACATGGTTTCATTTGAACCATCATATGGGCTCGACTGCGCATAGGGGGTACACGACTCATCCTACCCTAGGGGTCCTCGGATTCAGTAGTCGTGCTTGCTTCATCACTTTGGGAGAAAGGCGTTCGATCTTCAGCTTCTAGGTTCTCCTGGGTGCCAATGGACATGCGACAGTCGGCTGCTTGTTGGGACACATCCTATTAATATGCCCGAGTTCCCCACACCCGTGACATGTGACGGAGGCAAAAGGGTTGCTATTCAGTCTTGGGTATTGTCGTCGGGGGCCTGACGGTGATCCTCTATGAGGTGGGTATGGAATTCCATTCCTATGCCTTTTGCGTGGGGTTTGGTTGCGAGCTTTCTGAAGTTCCTTGATTTGCTGCTCCTGGTTAAAAATGCGGGCTTCTAGGGCAGTGAGGTGCTGTTCTTGCTCGACCACCTTCTTCTTCTCGAGGCACTGGAGGTGCAGAAGTGAAGGGAGATCTTGGCGAGCCTTGAGAAATGCTTCGGTAAGGTGGCGTAGAAGGTAGTCTCCTGCGTTGACGAAACGGATCTGGTACTCGAGGGTTGGATCCTCGTCTTCTGGAGAAATCATCACTTGAGTCGGAGCTCCAAATCCGCTCTTGCCAGGTAGGTAGCGGGTGGCATGTTCTTCTTTCATTTCTGGAAGGAGATTTCGAAGACGGAGGAGTGCTTCGTATGCCACTTGCTGAATGGCTAGGTCTCTTGTTGGCATAGGTGGTCCAACGAAGAACCACCCCTGGGGTGAGGTCTTGGCAGGCACAAAAACCTTGGCGTAGAACTCCTTCTCGAACACATCATTTTCCAGTTCGTGCAGGGTGTATATGGGCAGCAAGGGATAGTGGCATTGTTGGAGGCAATCTCTTAGGAGGGATGGAAATCCTGTCGTAAGGAGTCTCAAGGGGGCAACGGCCATCTACAAAGGTTGAATGGGAGAGGTCAAATAAGGGAAATATATTTTGGGTCGGGTAAGCTTTAGAAAAGAAGAGAAGTTTAGAGGGTCTCAAGCTAACTAACATCCATGCTAACTAAGGCTTCCTACGGTCAGGATGGCTCTGATACCAGCTCTATGGGGACCCCGACTCATAAGTCGAGATCACCGAATGCACGTGTACAGTGATCCCAGAGATCAATGCTCACTGAACACACAGAAGCTGAATAACAAGAGTCTTACATCCATAAATACCGTCTTACACAAATTATGACCATTATGGTCGAGTCTTACATTGATAAAGCCTTATGGGCTGAACAACAAATGAAACACAAGCAGCGCAAATCTTCGTCGATAAGTAGAACCCATGCCATCTGCCTTAACCCTACAGGCATTCTGACTGGGAAACGTCCTAGGTCGCATGTTCGTCTCCAAAGAACTCTTCTTCGAACTCCGGTTCTTCCATGCCTGGTCAATTAAATAACCAGTGGCAAGCCAATGAGTACTGTGAATGTACTCGCAAGCAACCCATGTTTTGGTTCAAGATACAACAATGCATGATATAGGTAAATTTTTGTGGAAGCTAGTTTTGTGTGCAATGACATGTTCAACAACTTGTAAGACATGCATCAAGTAACCATGAGGACATGTTTACAGATATCAACATAAATAGAGTGGGCACCAACCCAACTCAATTATGTCAAGTCCTTTGACTTGACCCAAGTAGTTTTATCAACACACACACACACACGGTTGAAAACTCTGGACGTAGTTTAAGCAGCACCGCCCAACTGTCCTTGACCGTGGACACGGCTATTCGAATAGTTTTACACTCTGCAGAGGTTGCACACTGTACCCACAAGATCCGGGGAACTTCCATGTCATCCACGACCCGCGGTACCTCAAGTTCCCGGTGTAAGCACCCGATCACTACCTTTCCCTAGACGACACTAACAAGGAGTCCACTCGTTGTTCCGTATCCTCACGATGTACATCATACGAGACTCACTCGAGATCGTAACATCCGAGAGGGGACACAATGGTGTGTCAGGTGCCCTGTAAAGGCAGTCATGGCCGCCCTACCTGGCATGACCCCGTCCCGAGAGAGAGCACCAACTCTCCCCCATCACTAGTAATGCGGGCTCCAAGCTAGTATCAACCTAGGTAATCAATAATGCCCTTTCCCATATAAGGGTAGAGTGGTTGCGCATGTAAGGATGGGACAGTCGACAAATCTTAAATCTAATCCGTTTTCGAAAACAACACACACACTTGCCTCGGTACACCACTTCGTCGTCAAGTGGTTACCCATCTCATCATCTCCCTCGGGCATAAGTGGCACCCGACGGGGTTTTCGAAAAGTCTTTTGAAAATACTTTGCCTCCTTCGCCATGCATATACCCGTCCCTTTTTGCGTAGCACTACCTTAGCATCCTATCTACTCCCACCGGCATAACCCTCATAAGAAGGTAGGTTCATGCACAATGCAAGTATCAACGAGGAAGTACGGTGGCAACCATCGAAGTGGTTATCACCCCATCATGATTCCGTTGCAACAATGATAAGGTACTATATGACATGCATAAAAAGGTTTCATAGACATGGTAAAAGGGCTACTTGCCTGGCTCAACAAAGTCTCCTGGGTCTTCAAAGTCCTCTGGTCCAACTCCTTCATCAGCAACGCAGTCTATCGTCGCAAAATAATAACGAGAAACAAATAAGGCAATAATAAAACAAAAAAATCAAAGTGCTCAGAAAAATGTCAAACTATTTTTGATAAATTCTAGGGAGAAATCTAAGAAGGGGAAAATTCCTAGTTTTGGATTTGGAGTTAAGGAACAATGGAAATAGATTTCCAAAGGAGGATTTAAATACTCAAATTTGAATTTAAATTTGAACAGTGCAGAAAAGTTTGATGGATATTTATGAAAATTACACCATTAAATAGGTGGGATTTTTAGAAAAATATGGGATTTGGAATTATTGCATTTGGATGAATATTTTATCCTGTAGAATATTTGGAAAAGTGACAGAAAAAGAAAAGGAAAATGGCATCTGCCCCTTTGGGGCGAAAGGCAGAGTGCAAAGCAGGCCAGGGGATTCAGCCAGCGAGGCTGCCACGTCGAAGCGTAAAGGCAAAATACACCTTCAGCCGTCAAATAAAGCGGTTCAGCGTGCGTTTTAAACTGACGGTGGGGCCCACCGTCAAGATGTGAGGTCGACCGACGGGCCCCACGGCCATCGTCTTCAACCTCGGGCCAGAGAGGGAGGCGAGCTCACCGGCGTCGCTGTGGTCGACGGCGAGGCGATCCGAGGGCACCGGTGTGCTCAGGGCAGAGTCGCCGTTCGGGTGGAGGTGGATTTGGTCGCCGGGATGCAGGGGTTCACCGGCGACGAGGAAGCCGGCGGCAGAGCTTTGGGAGGAGCTTGCCCCGGTCGATTCTGGCTGTGATAGAGAGGGGAGACAGAGCGGAAATGGTCAGTGTGCTCATGCGGTTCCAAATCGAGCGAGAGTAGGAGCGGAGAGGGCCCGTACCTCGCGAACTCCGGCGAGCCGAACCGGCGGAGCTCGAGCTCGATCTCGAGCTCGGGCGGCTCTGGAGAGGAACTGGGGGTGCAGGGGGAGGGTTTGGTGGTGCAGAGAGCGATTAGTGAGGATAGGAGGGCTCGGGGAGGCCTTTAAATAGGCGAACGGCAAGGTCAGTGAACCCGTCAGGGCGGCGAGCTCACGCTCGCTTCTTTGCAGGCTCGGGGAAGAGGGCGTGGTGTCTGGGGTGTTCCTGGACGTCGACTACGTCGGGAGGGATAGAGAGAGAGAGAGAGAGTGCGGAGAGGTCAGGGACGCGCGCGTGTGAGCCGCACCATTGGCGCGCTCGGGCGGCCTCTGTTTGCTATCGCGGAGGCGCGGGGAGGAGGAGAGAGGAGGGGGCCGACCGCGTAGCGTGCTGCGGACGCCGAGGTGCATCGGCAGGCGCGCGGGGGAGGCCCGAGGTGGCCGGAGCTGCTTGGCAGGGGGCGGCTACAGTGCGGGAGCGCACTGTAGCAAGCTCCAGAGCGCGTCTATGGCTGCCCTGGCATTGTTTAAGATGCAGGGGCGTGCCCACTCGTGTCTGGCAGCGCTAGGGAGGAGTAAACATGTGGGTAGGGGCATTGGATGCCATGGAGGGCCACTGGAGTGGGGAGGGAGGTGAGGAAGAGAGAGAAAGGGGCTGTCCAGAGAGGGAGAGAGGGATTTTACCCCTCCAATAAGCGAGCCGTGGTCTTTCCATTGTTACTAGAGGTGAAAGGGGGACTAGGAGGAGCTGTGGTAAAAAGTTGAGGCCCTGGAGAAGAGTGGAAGTGGTCAAAACAGGGGTTTTAGTAAAATGGCAGAAGGTGTTTGATAAAGGTTTTGGCAAGCAAATGAACTCCAAATGCCATGAGACTCCACAGGGTGAAATGACACATATAATTAGGGCCCTCCACCAATTTGGAGCTTATTTTGGAAAAATTGCCAATGCAATCTTTGTAAACCCTAGAAATGAGCAGAAATAGACTTGCGTAGATCTGGCTGAGCAAATCACTTCTCCTTGATGCACCACTTCCTATAGTGGCCTCATTTGGTCATGTGAACATGCTCACCAAAGTTGGGGTCAAGGAGAGAAAGTTGGTAGTACAAAGTTGTTCAAATTTGGTTCTGACAGGAAGGGTTTTGGGGCACTTTTGTCAAGACAACATTTTCTCCAACTTGTGCTATTTGGTCTAGATGAATGATTAGGCCATTTGAGCATGTTCACAAGGTTTGAGAACATTTGGGCATGTTTGGCAATGTAAAGTTGCTCAAACTTCAAAATGGATGAAATGGTTACGAGGGATTTCATGGGGTTATACTATTCTCCATGACATGATACTTGTCAACATCATCAAACATGTCATATGCGATATGATAGAATTTTCTTGGAATTTTTGGAGAATATTTCCTTTGTAAATATTTCAAAAGCTTGAAATATCCAGAAAGGGGTTTTTGAGGGATTTGACCAATATTTTGAAAATGACCATGTGTTGAAACTCTTATATACGGACAATATATGTCCGATGAGTTTCCCTAAATTTTGTCAAATATTTTTGAAGCAATAAAATAATTTTTTCCTATTAAAGACCATTTCGACCTTAAGAAAAAGATTTTAAATAAAATAGGAAAATAACTTTTAAAATTATATTTTGTGGTTTATGGAGTCCTACATCTAATAGGATTCAAATATATTTTTGGAAAGATTTTTCACACCTCAAATTAAGTACTTGCAGTGCAAATCTCAATTCAAGGGATTTTGGAAAACTAATTTTAGAAAATACTTTTTGGCCAAATTACTTTTATAAGAAAATACTATACTGCTATATACACATGGCATGATCATTGGGAAAAGGTTTTGGATCAAGGAGATGAAGTATAGGAGGTGAGGCTATGTTGACTTTAAGAGCACTTGAAAACACAGAGAGAAAACCAACTCAAATAAAAAGTCAAATAATGCAAAAGTTTTTGTCAAACCACACTTTATCATGATTTATCATCTTAAGTGTTGTGCCATGAAAATCAGGGTGTGACATTGATTCTCGTGGCCGGCAGGGCCCATGGCGTCCGTTGTCCACCCGGACGACTGCACCGCATGAGGATCGTGGGCGATCTGCTCTCGTGGGTGTCCTCTGAAAGCAGCTGATACCCCGATTCGACAGGAGTGTTGCTCCTCCGCCTGCTTGACGAACCCCTCCTTGCACGGTACCCCCTGCTCACCATTGACGGGATTTCCATGGAGGTCCTCCTCGACTCTGGGGAGTGGTCGCCATCTCGTACCTCCCCCATAGTCGGCATCTCCACCGTCCCTTCGCCGTGCTGCGCCGCTCCATCCTCCTCTCGTTCTAGCAACGCCTCCCTGTAAGTGCATCTAGTGCCACCCCTAGTTGGTTTTGGAGTATTGACGACAAAGTTGGTTGAGGGACTAATGCCATTGTGAGAATTGCAGGATAACGCAGGTAGTGTCCCTCATTGATTCGGTTTACCTACTAGAGATGACCCCTAAAATTGTATGAAGACATTGAAGATAATGGTGGTAAGAGAAGATATTCATATTGAAGACTATGACATGAGAAGACATTGTAGTTTCCTTTTCTTCTTTGTTGAGTCATAGGAACCACCGTACTGTTAAGTGGGGTCCAAGTGAACTAAGTCAAAGTGACTGATGTGATGCTCAACTCAAATCCTATGTCTTCGAGCGAAGACAATGAGAGCAAATCTTATCCAGAGCTGGATGAGTCAGCTTTGCTTGTAGCCCAAGTAAAGTTGCTGCGTGTGTTTGAAATCATTGACTGTTGGAACACGTGTCGGTTCCTCAGTGACCCAGGGTCATTTTGGACAACTCAGGTCGGGTTGCCTAGTGGCTATAAATAGCCCACCCCCTACACCATAAATTGGTGGCTGCTCAGAGTTTGTGCACGGCTTTTGTCGTTTGAGAGCAACCAACCTCGAAGCATTTGAGAGAGAAAAATCCTTCAAGGACAAAGCCCAAACACCCAGAGCCAACGAGTGTTAGGCATCACTGAAGTCTTTCTGTCTGTGTGACCTGAAGACTTATTACACTTGAGGACTATGAATCCTCCAGCCGGTTAGGCGTCGCGTTCTGAGCATCCAAGAGTCATTGTGGATTGCCGGTGAATGAAGTCTGTGAAGGTTTGGAAGTCTCCCTTGAAGACTTACCAGAGTGATTGGGCGAGGACTGGGTGTCCTTAGCTCAAGGGGAATAAGGTGAAGACACGTTCTTCTGAGTTAAATCTCAGCCTCCCTAACAGACGTCATAGTTGTCACAAAGAATCGAACTGGTCCAACAAATCCTGTGTCTTCAACAAGCAACTGGTTCTCTCCCTTCCCAACCTTACTTAAGTTTGTCTTCATGAAGTCATTGCCTATCTGTGTATCTGTTTGACTTCATTGCTTGACTACTACTGTTGATTGGCTTCATACTATCTTCCATCTTGATCCTTACTACCTAGCTGCTATTTGTCCTGTACTTTCACATCGTTACCTACTTGACTATGGCTTGCTTAGGGTAGTTTATCTTCCGCTGCATAACAATTAGGTCATTTCTGTTGTTTGTCTTCGAAACTACCAAGTTTTGAATACTTTCATAAAAATCGCCTATTCACCCCCCCCCCTCTAGTTGATAGTAGCACTTTCAATTGGTATCAGAGCAAGGTACTCCATTGTTCTGTGTGATTCGGTTTAACCACCTGGAGTTTCAGCTTTTGTCGACTGCAGGGATAATCAAAATCTCCGCTGCTTGCCCCGTGTTCGATGGAACTGAATATCCCTACTGGAAGAATAAGATGCGTATGCATCTTGAAGCCATTGATGTTGACCTCTGGTATGTCGTCAAGAATGGCGTTCCCAAAACTGGTGAAGGTGTCACCCCCACTGATGTCAAGAAGTTCATTCAACAGGACTCCACTGCAAAGAACATCATCTGTGGTCATCTGACCAAAGGACAGTATGGCCGTGTGAGTGCTCTAGAAACGTTGAAGCTAGTTTGGTACTGGCTATCCAAGGTCAACGAAGGCGTCTCAACCTAGAGAGATCAAAGAATCAGTGTTCTTCGCAACCTCTTCAACCGCTTCAAGAGAAACGACAATGAAAATGTCCAGCTCACGTTTGATCGCCTCCGATATCACAAATGAACTTCAAGCTCTTGGCGAATCGAGATTACCAAGCATGAAATCGTCAAGACACCGCCGAGATCACTTGATAGCTCCTTTGACACTCTTGCCCTCATTATACAAGAACGTCCTGACTTCAAGACACTCGATCCGTCTGATATACTTGAGAGGCTCAACACACATGAGTTCCAGCTATCTGAGAAAAGAGATATCTATGGCCCAAGCTATGGCCGAACTCGTGCTTTGAAGGCAAAAGTTGTTTCCTCATCGAAGAAGAATCATTGCAGTTCAAGATCCACGAAGACATTGGAAGGAACTTGCTATGCTTGTGAAGAAGTTCCAGAAATTCACAAAGAAGAAAGGCTTCAGAAAGTCTTCACGATCCAGCTCAAGGAATGATGAAGCCTCCACCCATGATCACAAGAAGAGAACCTGCCACAAGTGCAAGAAACCCGGTCAATACATATCAGAGTGTCCACAGTGGGACAATGAGAAGAAGAAGAAGAAAAGCAAGGAATATGATTCTGATGACAAGAAGAAGAAGAAATCCGCAAAGTCTTCTAAGTCTTCTTCCAAGCCTTCACCATACAAGAAGAGCTCATCTGGCAAGGCTCGTGCTTTTGTTGGCAAGGAAATGGATTCAGAGGAGGAGTCTGCTTCAGAGGAGGCGGAGGTGGAGTCTAGAGAGGAGTCTGACCCTGGTGTTGCAAGTCTGTCTCTAGCCACAGCCTATGTCGCCAAGTCCATCTTCAACACTGAAGACAATGACTTCCACACCAACGCTGAAGCTAATGACGAAGACGATCCTACTCCCACCTACTGCTTCATGGCACGTGGTGCCAAGGTAAAATCATGCGATGCTTACTTTCAAACTTCAAGTGAAGATGACTCTGATTGTGAATCCAAACCCAGCTACAAAACACTTGCTAAAATTGCAACTGAACAACAAAAGGCTATGGAACATACTCAAAAACTGTTAGACAAAAGCGATGACCTGTTGGACGCTGAAATGACACGTTCACAGTCCTTAGTTGATGACATAAAAAATCTTCATGCTAAGTACCAGGAACTTGAAGGTCGTCATGAATCACTCTCAACTACTTATGAAAGACTCTCCTATGATTATCTTCAAAGGAAACAAGATCTTGAAAAATTGAGAGCGGCTCATGAAGATCTTCAAAAGGTGAATGAGTCACTTCGCGCTCAACAGATCAGTTCCGCTCAGGATGGATTTGAACCACCATGTCTAAAATGCATTGAGCATGATAACGCTACATCTGTTGCTGAATGGTCCACTACTACTACTGTTTCATTGTCTTCACCTACTGATGTGGTTACTAACCCCTCAGCGGAGGATACCACTGCTGTTGCTGATGAAAATGCTATGTTGAAGACATTGCTTGAAACAGGATGTACAAAAGTTTGAAGGGACATCGGACTCTGCAATGTCCTCAAAAGCGATTCTGAACCGAAACCCTAGGAAAGAGGGTGTTGGGTTTGAAAGGAAAATGAATGTTGATGGCTCGTCTTTGGAAGCCCGAGCGGTACCCCAAAACCACATGGGTTCTGCAAAGGAACCTTGAGAGATCCATCCACCTTATCCGGCTTTACTGTGCTAATCCCATTATCATTGATGAATCCTTTGATGCAAACTATAAGCTGTTCAAAAAGCAGAATGGTGAAGTGTTTGCGGTACATTGGTACTAAGCTGCAGGAATGGACCACCTATGAAGAAGATCTGGGTACCTAAGCGACATTGAGAATCTTCCTGTGAATGTCGTCATGACACCACCAAGGAAGAAGACAAACCCTGCACCAATAGCTTCATGTGGCCCAAAGGCTTCATCTGATCTGAGGACTCACATGAGTCACCCTAACGCCAATGTTTTGCAGGAAATCATGCTCGGACTTATGAATATGGCGTGTATCTTGAACCGCTATGTTCATAGGACTAAGAACTTTTTAGCTTATACATATGAGTATCATTCATCTCCTGCAAGGCTATTTGCTAGGGCTTCAAAGCCAAAATTCTCAGATGCTGCACTAAGACTCATTGCTTCTAAGCCACCACTGAAGATGTGGGCGGCAAAGAACTTACTCTCTTTTGCAGAAAAAGGTCTCCAGCCAGCAAACAATGGCATCCGATACTATTGCTGGGGACCTAAAATTCACTCAGGACGCACGATAAAATGTCATTCTATATACTTCACATCTGAATCTCTTATCAGTCATACTATGTCCTAACCTTGATAT
This sequence comes from Aegilops speltoides, assembly GCA_021437245.1. Taxonomy (NCBI): domain Eukaryota; kingdom Viridiplantae; phylum Streptophyta; class Magnoliopsida; order Poales; family Poaceae; genus Aegilops; species Aegilops speltoides. Next base: position 198,487,975 of record CM038144.1, on the reverse strand, counting down.
AAGTTGTGACTGTCCCTATATGTGTCAAATGCTTATGCTTCACAACACTCTTGTGAAGCCTATCCTCCTAACTGCACTGTAGGGTACATCACCAAAAGCTTCAGAATGGATTATGGACAGTGGATGCATGAATCATATGACTGGTGATCGAAGTCTTCTCATGGACTCAACCTTACGTCCATCCGACAAGATTCACATTACATTTGCTGACACTGTCTTTGAAGGGTATCGAAAAGATGATCTATACATGGTAGATTTCTTAGCAGGTCCACAGCTTGCCATATTTCTTCTCACAAAAGCTTCAGAATGCTGGCTCTGGCATCGAAGGCTAGGGCATGCTGGCATGAGGAATTTGCACTCACTTGTCAAGAAGAAGCATGTCATTGGCATCGAGGATGTCAAGTTCAAGAAGGATCATCTGTGTGGTGCCTGTGAAGCTGGAAAGATGACAAGGGCAAAGCACCCCTCGAAGACAATCATGACAACATCTCAACCCTTCGAGCTGTTACACATGGACTTATTTGGACCTACTCACTACTCCACCCTCACAACAACTGCCTGTCTCTATGGCTTCGTCATTGCTGATGACTACTCAAGATACACATGGGTTCATATAATTCTTTAAAAGACTAAAGTGCAAGATGTCTTCAGGCGCTTCGCAAATCGAGCACTGAACAATTATGGTGTGAAGATCAAGCACATCAGAAGTGACAATGGCACCGAATTCAAGAACAATGTACTTGATATGTATCTGGATACAATGGGAATCATTCATGAGTTCTCTGCTCCATACACACCTTAGCAAAATGCCATCATTGAGCGCAAAAACAGAACCCTCATTGAGATGGCTCGAACAATGTTAGATGAGTACAAGACACCAAGAAAGTTCTGGCCTGAAGCTATTGATACAGCATGTCACATCATCAACCGTGTGTACATCCATAAGCTTCTGAACAAAACGTCTTATGAGCTCCTTACTGGCAAGAAGCCAAACGTCAGTTACTTCAGAGTATTTGGAGCTAGATGCTGGATCAAGGATCCCCATCACGAAGGCTTCATGCTTGGCTATGGAAAGGATTCACAATCCTACAGAGTCTTCAACCTTTATCTCTACAAAATCGTTGAAACTGTGGATGTGAAATTTGATGAAACCAATGGCTCACAGAGAGAGATTCTGCCAAGTACACTAGATGAAGCTCCTTCAAACGAGTCTATCAAGCTGATGGGAACTGGTGAAATCATGCCCTCTGAAGCACAGCCTGAAGAGGAACTTATCATCTCTGCACCAAATCAACCTGAAGATAATGTTCAGACCGAAGACAATCCTCCCAATGATGACAATGATCAGCCAGAGCAAAATCTTCGTCATGTTCATCCTCGTGTTGCAAATGAGGTTCAAATAGAGAAGATAATTGATAGCATCAATGCACCTGGTCCGCTCACTCGATCAAGAGCAACACAGCTAGCAAACTTCTATGGGCACTTTTCATTTGTGTCAATATCTGAACCCAAGAAAGTTGCTGAAGCTTTTATGGAACATGAATGGATTCAAGCCATGCAAGAAGAACTTCAACAGTTCAAGATGAATAATGTTTGGGAACTCGTCAAGCGACCTGACCCTCGCAAGCATAACATTATTGGAACAAAGTGGATATATCGAAACAAGGAAGATGAGCATGGTCAAGTCGTCAGAAACAAAGCACGTCTTGTGGCTCAAGGATATACTCAAGTTGAATGAATTGACTTCGATGAAACATTTGCTCCTGTTGCTAGGCTTGAAGCTATTCGCATACTGCTAGCCTATGCTAATCATCACAACATCTTGCTATATCAAATGGATGTAAAGAGTGCATTTCTCAATGGCAAGATTGAAGAATAAGTATATGTCGCACAACCACCTGGCTTTGAAGATCCAAAACATCCTTATATGGTGTACAAGCTAAACAAAGCACTGTATGGCCTCAAACAAGCTCCTCGTGCCTGGTAGATACAATTAAAGACTTCTTGAAGAGCAAAGGCTTCAAACCTGGATCCCTCGAACCCACACTCTTCACGAAGACATATGATGGTGAACTGTTTGTATGCCAAATATATGTGGATGACATAATCTTCGGCTGCACCAACTAGAAGTACAGTGATGAGTTTGGGTACATGATGCAAGAGCAATATCAAATGTCCATGATGGGAGAGCTGAAGTTCTTCCTTGGTCTTCAAATTCGTTAGCAAAGAAATGGCATCTTCATATCTCAAGAAAAATACCTCAAAGATTGTCTGAAGAAGTTTGGAATGGAAGGCGCAAAGGCTACACAGCGCCAATGCCACCAAACACCATCTTGGTCCCGACGACAATGGTAAAGAGTTCGATCAAAAGGTATACCGCTCCATGATTGGTTCTTTGCTTTATTTATGTGCATCTAGGCCAGATATTATGCTTAGTGTTTGCATGTGTGCTCGATTCCAAGCGGCACCAAAGGAATCGCATCACTTAGCTGTGAAGCAAATTCTTCGATATTTGGCTTACACCCCAACACTCGGATTATGGTACCCCAAGGGCTAAAAATTTGATTTGGTTGGATTCTCGGATGCTGATTATGCTGGTGACAAGGTGGATCGCAAGTCTACATCAGGCACATGTCATTTTCTTGGTCGATCACTTGTCAATTGGTCTTCAAAGAAGCAGAACTATGTATCACTCTCAACTGCTGAATCTGAATACATTGTTGCTGGATCCTGTTGTGCTCAGCTTCTATGGATGAAGCAAACTCTCAAGGATTATGGCATCAATCTGAAACAAGTACCTCTCTTCTGCGACAATGAAAGTGCCATCCAAATAGCCAACAATCCAGTCCAACACTCGAAGACAAAGCACATTGAAATTCGTCATCACTTTCTCAGAGACCATGTTATGAAGAAAGATATCGATATCATTCACGTCAACACTGAAGAGCAACTGGCATATATCTTCACCAAGCCCTTGGATGAGAAAAGGTTTTGCAAGTTATGGTGTGAGCTAAATATCTTGGAATCCTCTAATGTCCTGTGATCAGGCACGCATCCTAACACTTATGCATGTTGATGACTTAGATGTGCAACACACAAAGTAATGTATATCTTCAATCAATGAGGATTTACACTCTGAGTGTGAATACATTAACATGGAATATGACTTCGGAGCGCCACGATAATAGTGCGCCATGTCTGGGTCTAATACTTCCTATACGGTGGGTAACGCCACCACCAACCTTCTTTGTTTGAAGTGTTTCACTCATGGCGTTATATTGCAATGACTTCGCATTTGGTTTGTCTTCAGTTTCAATTTGTCTTCATGACTTTCTACACTATGATGATTTGATTGCTTTCTGATATATATATATATACTAGTGTTTTGTCCTCTACTACATTCACTTATAGCTATGTCTTCAAGGTTGGATCTTTTGAACTAAGTGAATGTGATCGGACCCTAACCTCTCTATGCTTCCTATCTCAAACTCTATCTGTCCAAATCATATGCATTCTATTGAAACTGTCGGATGTCTTCTCTGCATCCTAGTCAGAAGAAGGCAAAGAGACAAACATTAAATCTGTTTTAAATGACTTATCTTTATTGTTGAAATCCGGAGAAGCCGGAACAACTCTCCGACATGCCTGGCGGGCGTGGGAACGTGGGACAACTCTGAGTATGTTGCATGCTTGCCACGTGCCCCTCAGATGTGAACCGCCAAGGGCACCAACGTAATTGCGCTGTGTCTCTCACCTACTTATAAATACTTGTCCCCTGTGGTAAAGAAATACTTCTTCCACCTCTCCACCTCCGTCAAAACCCTAGCGCCACCACTAGCTCGCGATGACGCCGGCGACGAAGCGCTTAGCTGCCGCGACTTCTCCGACGCCGTCCTCACGCCGGCCGTGGACATCGTCCTCTCCGCCGTCACCGTAGGTGTCCTCCGTCGCCAAGTTAGGGCACGGTGGGCTGAACTGCTCGGTCTCCTATTCATCCCATCTAGCAGTTCTTCATGCGGTAATTATAACTCTATTTTTACCACCTTTTTGGTCTTCAAGATTCATCCTGTTTACCGAAAGTGGTTTCTGCCTATTCAAGTTAGATCTATTCTGTCTGCATCTCATACTGCCTAGTCGATTCACTTAGATTTCCTGTCTAGTTTGATTCCTCACTTGTACTTATTCACGGATTGGTACAAATCTGGAACCAACTCACCTATATAAGTGAATGTCTTCGCATCATGAGGTTAATGTCTTCAAACTGATTTATCTTCAAAATCATCTGAGAATGCATATGACCTCTTCCCCTTCCCTCGCATCTCTAATGCTGTCACAAGTACATGTCCGTGGGAGAATCCCTTGGTTCTCATAGTGCGCATTCATTTGCGAGAATACTTACGACATCATATCAATTCTCCTGAAGCAGTTCTGCTTGACCGCAAGCGTAAATCTTTGAAGCCTTTGAGCGATTGAAGCCATTCAGCTTGAAGTTCATGGCTGCAGAAAAATCAGCAAGGAAGGGTGGCAGACAGCGCAGAGAAGGTACATCCAAAGATCTGCCTGATGACTTAGCAGAACTCTACAAGACAGATCCCGAAGAGAATTATCGTCAGAGAAAGACGCGAATCCAATGGATTCGGCGCTATTGGGCTGAGGAATGGTTCAAGTACAAGTTTGTGACGAAGGAATATGCAGAGAAGAATGCCATCAAGAGACCTTGGGGTGATATCCTCTATCGAGGCCTTCAACCCAAGAGCCGAGTGAAACCATTGATCAAGGCTTCTATCCTTGCATGGTCCGTGGACCACGTACCGAGAACGCAGATCCCACCTCACTACTCTGGTGTCGTGATGACTCTCTCTTCAAGCGCAACTACCAGTTTGCTGTGGCTTCGGCCAAGAAGAACAAGAAGTCCTTGGGCTTGGACTTCAACCCGGGTCCCTCTGCTCCCCGTGCTGACGGCTCCCGTGATGCTGATCCCAATGTGATCGGCCCCTTCTCCAACCTTGACGGCCTCATCACCTACATCGTGGTTCAAGGCGCCAGAGTTGATCATTTTGAAAATGATGCAGACTCCGATGAAGCCCCTGCTCCTCCTCCAAAGGCGCAGAAGCAAAAGAAGCCAAAGGCTTCAAGATCAAATGCACCTCCAAAGACTTCTCGTGCGAAGCCACTGGCCACTGCACCTCCTTAAGCCAGTGTGCAGTCTGAAGATTAATCCTGTGTCTCCAAGAGAACGGAGAAGAAAAAGCAACTTGTCAGACCATCTGATCAAAGAGCCTTGAATCTTGCCGCAATACTGCGTGAAGAACCCATTGATCTGTTAAGTGATGAAGATCTTGCTGATGATTCCCTTGAGCAGCTGATAAAGAGCAAGGAAGAAGCAGAAATCTTCAACAACTTGCCTCTCTTTGATGTGGCCATCATCCACAATTTCATTGATGAGTGGTTCGACACCCCCAATCTCAGCTTTGAAGCTTTACAACTTCCCATTGGCCTCAGTGTCGCCTTCAATGGCGCCATTGCTTCTGAGCTAGCTCTTGCTCAGTGCATTGTTGACCTCAAGAACAAGATTGATTATGAGAAGGCTCAATTCAAGAAGCATGTGGCCAAGCTAAGTGTTCAAGACGTCAGAAATTTCAAAGTCATGCTACATGAGCTTAAAGAAGCATTTCTGAAGAAGCGTGAAGAAGCTCAGGGCTCTCGAGAGCGCATGAAGAGTTTGGCCGATAAGTGTGTGCTCGCCTACAATGAGGCTGAGAAGCGCAAGTCACTTGGCCGTCCTGGCATTCACCCCAGGATGGCTGCAAGAAGGAAGAAGAAGCTTCCTGCTGAACAGCCTGAACCTTCACGACAAGAAGCCCCTCGCATTATCTTCCCAAGCAGCATAACTGGCTCGAAGCCAAAGGTCACCACAACCGCTTGAATGAAGAAGGCGAGGGCTCTGCCGAGGTGAAGCCGTAAAGAGAAAGAACACTGAAGCCTCTCATGCCGCTCCCTCCAAGAAGAAGCGCAAGACCAAGAAGACTAGTGCTGCTTCCACAGAGCCCTTAGTTGTTGAACCCATTTCAGTGGTTCGTCCAGTGTCAGAACAACAAGAGTGAAGGATGATCATCCATGAGCCTGCTCCCACAGAGGCTCATGAAGCTGAAGATATTCCAGCAGTTGAACCCACCGCTGCTGAAGACATTGGTCATGATGACAATGTAGCTGATGATGAAGTTCTTCATCAGATTGAACATGACGTGGTATCATCGCCTGTTCATACGAACAGTGAACTCATCAGCATTGGTCGTCCTCTGACGCCAATTGCTCAGGATGCATGATGGGCTGATCACCCACAACTCCAAGACTCCCCCAGTACTCCCCAACAACAACAACAAGCTACACCTCCCGTGCAAGAAGAGGATGAAGACTTTGAGGCCTAGCCAACTCCATCTCCTAAGGTGAAGCCATCCCTAGTAAGTGCATCTAGTGCCACCCCTAGTTGGTTTTGGAGTATTGACGACAAATTGGTTGAGGGACTAATGCCTTTGTGAGAATTGCAGGATAACGCAGGTAGTGTCCCTCATTGATTCGGTTTACCTACCAGAGATGACCCCTAAAAATGTATGAAGACATTGAAGACAATGGTGGTAAGAGAAGATATTCATATTGAAGACTATGACATGAAAAGACATTGTAGTTTCCTTTTCTTCTTTGTTGAGTCATAGGAACCACCGTACTGTTAAGTGGGGTCCAAGTGAACTAAGTCATAGTGACTGATGTGATGCTCAACTCAAATCCTATGTCTTGAGCGAAGACAATGAGAGCAAATCTTATCCGAGCTGGATGAGTCGACTTTGCTTGTAGCCCAAGTAAAGTTGTCGCATGTGTTTGAAATCGACCGTTGGAACACGTGTCGGTTCCTCGATGACCAGGGTCATTTTGGACAAATCAGGTCGGGTTGCCTAGTGGCTATAAATAGCCCACCCCCTACACCATAAATTGGTGGCTGCTCAGAGTTTGTGCACGACTTTTGTTGTTTGAGAGCAACCCACCTCGAAGCATTTGAGAGAGAAAAATCCTTGCGAGGACAAAGCTCAAACACCCAAAGCCAACGAGTGTTAGGCATCATGAAGTCTTTACATGCGTGTGACTGAAGACTTATCACACTTGAGGACTGTGAGTCCTCCGGCCGGTTAAGCGTCGGGTTCGAGCATCCAAGAGTCATTGTGGATTGCTGTGAGCGAAGTTTGTGAAGGTTTGGAAGTCTCCTTGAAGACTTACGAGTGATTGGGCGAGGACTGGGTGTCCTTAGCTCAAGGGGAATAAGGTGAAGACACGGTCTTGAGTTAAATCTCAGCCTCCCTAACCCGGGCGTGCATTTGTCACAAAGAATGGGAACTGGTCCAACAAATCCTATGTCTTCAACAAGCAACTGGTTCTATCCCTTCCCAACCTTACTTAAGTTTGTCTTCATGAAGTCATTGCCTATCTGTGTATCTGTTTGACTTCATTGCTTGACTACTACTATTGATTGGCTTCATACTATCTTCCATCTTGATCCTTACAACCTAGCTGCTATTCGTCATGTACTTTCACATCGTTACATACTTGACTACGGCTTGCTTAGGGTAGTTTATCTTCCACTGCATAACAATTAGGTCACTTCTGTTGTTTGTGTTCGAAACTACCAAGTTTTGAAGACTTTCATAAAAATCGCCTATTCACCCCCCTCTAGTCGATAGTATCACTTTCACTCCCGCTGGCACTATTGACGCAACGCCGGCTTGCAGTTTGTTTGCAAATCGGCTTGTGTTTTTATTGCGAGGTCCTGGCCATGCCATTACAGTGCGGCTAGATCCCTCACGCAGTGCGCCGTGCACCCTCGTGCAGTTCATCCACGGGCATCGGACGAATTTTTTAGCTTATGTTGTTCTGCAATTCGGTACCAGGTGTCGTGTGCAGCTCGTTTACTTTTCAGGCTCTCGGCTGTAATTCACTGTTTGAGGACGAGGCAAACCTGATTTTCTTTTCATAAATCCGAATGCAGTTTGTATGTATTGTGAAGTCCTCTTCTTGTTTGTGAGAGGTTCGGTCAACTGTACAATGTTGTTCCTTTTGTAGCAATTTGATGCAGTTTCTTTTGTTTTGCAAATTACCAGGGACGAGAAATTGTAACCTCATGCACTTTCACACTATTCACTGTGAAAAATATTCAAAAACAATGATGAAGTTCACTTGGACCCGTGGAGCAAATTAAGAAACAAAAAAAAAGTTAACACTACAAAAAAAACCTTGCTCTAGAAGTTCACTCGGGGTCAAGACAGCTCAATTCGTTTAGGAAAAAAAGAATGGTGATTCACTCCTTAGATTGTTTGCAGTGCACTCCTATGGTTCCTTTGTAAGAAAATTCCCTTTGTAAAAACAATAAAAAATCAACACAGAAGAAGTTCGTTTCTTTTTATGAAGTCCACTAGTTTCTGCCCTGCGATTCACTTTCACCAACCAAAAAAATATTGTTCTCTAGTCTGGGCCACGCGGTTCACTAACTTTGACCATGAGGTTCACAAATAAGCGTAGAAAAGTTTGAAAAGAGAGAAAACTTATGGAGTTCACTTGCCTGTCCGATGCAGTGCGGTCGGCTGTATGATTCTGTTCATCCTTAAGTGCAAAAAATTGTTACGGAAGCAAAAAAAAAAGTAATGCGGTTCACTTCTTGATAGTGTTGTGCTTCATTTACACCCGATGTGAAGTACACTCTACTTTCTCGTCCTTGAAAAAAATACGTTTGAATAAAAGAAACCAAGCAGTTCTCTTACCCGTCAGATGCAGTGCGGTTTTTCGTCTGATGTAGTGTGATTTTCAGTTGGATGAAGTACCCATGTCAATTTGGGTGTCGCGAAAAACCGTGTCCGCATTTCGGTAAATTCAAAATTCCTCTTAAACCGTAAAGAATTAGAGAGAGTGTTCTACATGAAAAAGTTGTGCCTCGTCAATATCTTTCCAACGGCGTATAGTTTGAATCATTCCGACCAGCGGTTTGTAAAGTTTCGCGAAAAACGTCCGCTGTCACTGATCTTCAGTCGCACAATTTTAAAAAATTAACTAAAAACCGTAAGGAATCTCAAAAACATTTCAACATATGAAAGTTGCGCCTCATCAGTAGATTTTCAATGGTGTATCATACGCCTCATTTCGACAAACGGTTAGTAAACTGGAGCGAAAACAGTACAAATTTTTTTTTTTGAAAAACAGAATTCCGCGATTTAGTAAATTTGAAACTGCTCTTAAACCGTAACGAATTAGAGAAAATGGTATATATGAAAAAGATGCACCTCGATGATATCTTTCCAACGGTGTATCAGTTGCTTCGTTCCAACAAGCAGTTTAGAAGAAAACGCGAAAAAACGCTTGCTGCCACTCGACATGGGCCGCACTATTTTCAAAACTGCTCTTAAACCATATGGAATCTCGAAAAGTATTCAACATGTCGAAGTTGCGCCTAATCCATAGCTTCTCAACGATATATTACACGTATCATTCCGATAAACGGTTAAAAAACTAGAGCAAAAACAGTACCAAAAAAACAATGCGTGCAATTTTTTCTGACGAGAAATTCAATCGTGTGAGTACTGCAGCACACTTGGTTTAAAGAATGACGTGCAGTTGTGTTGAGCGTGCAGTGTGGAAGTGTTATCAGAATAGTTATTCTGCTAATAATAGCATAATAGACGGTCTATATGTATATCCGCGGTAGCCAAAAGTAGCGAAGAGAGTAGAGATAGCAGGGACGTTGGGAAAGGATCGCACGCGCGCGGGAAAAAGCGGCAGGGCGCGTGCTAGTTATGGCGCGCGGCGTCCGGCGCGCTTTATAAAATCCAACGCCCTCCCACCGCTCTGTGCCTCGCCACCGCTCTCTCCTCGCTCTTTCTCGTCTCGCCGCCGCCGCGCCATCATGCCGCCGGGAAACTTTGGGCTACCGCGGCGTCTGCACGCGCCCCTCCGGCGGCTTCTCCAACGAGATCCGGTTCAACGAGATGCACCTTGGCCTCGGCACTTTTGACATCTCCCACAAAGCTACACGCGTGTACGACGCGGTGGCGTGACGCCTCCAGCGGCCTTGTAGGGACATGAACTTCCCCACTGTGCCGACACGGGAGCGGGTGCATGATCTCATGCCTCCCCCGCGGTTTATCACCAATGAGGTCGTCGCGATGACCGGAGGCGGGAGCACCGTCTCGACATCACCGAGTAGGTTGAGGAAGCCATGGAGTTGAGGCGCCAACGCTTCCTTCTAGACATCATCAACGAGCACGACTTCTGCTCATAGAAGAGGGCGGAGAGGGAGAAGAGGAGGGCAGAGCGAGCCACCTATCGCGAGGGCAGGCGTACGCGGAAGGCGGACGCTCAATTCAACATCAAGCTAGGAGCAGCGTCACCCTAGGACTCCAACAACAATCGGTATCTTGATGCCTACATTAAGACGTTGGAGGAGGACATCACCGAGGTGGAGTCGGACGACGAGGAGTAGTTGAACTATCTATATTTTATTTACGTATGCTATATATATGCTGAGAACTATCTATGTACCTATCTATGCCAGTATCGAGTCGGAGTCGAATGTGTATAGAGTCAGAGTAGAAAGGAGAGAAAACTATAGTGCGTCTCCTAGAGCGGCGTGCGCATGCATTTTTTTGCAGTGGCCGTTGGAGCCAGCACTGCGCGTCCTGCAAAAACTGGCTATTCCGGCGCTATAAACATTTTTTAATGCGCCGTGCGTTGCGCTTCTGTTGGAGATGCCCTAACATGGCAGATGAGTCCATTAATGTTGCCCACAAGATTCGTGAGTATTACTATATTTTTCTTGCCATGTTGAGATTTTAAAATGATGAGTGCGCACATGCAGATGAGCAATGAAGACCAAACACGGGATATTAGGGACATCTTCAAGGAACGTGGCAAGTTAAACAGGAGCTGCACTGAACCTATAAAACAAGCTTTGGTAAGTAACACCCTTTCAATTACTTCCGTTTAGCCTCGTGTTCTTTGATGTGTATATGTTGTAGTTCTATTTCTCTTAGCCTCATGTTCTTCGATGTGTAATAAGAAGAGTCTTAATCGTCCTAATGCTTTCATTTTTAGCTTGATGTAGGAAGTGGGTGTTCACACCTTTGAGTCTGTTTTTATATTTCTCCTTTTGAATTCACTTCTCCGAGCCCTGTTTATCTGGCTTCTACAAAATGGATCTGGGTTGCTCTGAGTATTGATCTAAAAAAGAAGTAACTTAATGTTGGATGCAGTTCCCGCGAGGACGGAAGTATGGTCAACCTCGAGATCATGTTTCCAAAATGAAGCTGGATTACACACAAGGTGTCCGTTACCTAATGATGCTGGATTTGACACAAGGTGCAAATTCCCAGATGATGCTAGATTACACACAAGCCAGGTGGACTCGTCAACTATTCGTGTCCTCGTGGCTCTAGTAAAGGCTGAAAGAAAGCATGCCACAACCCTTGAGAATGTAGCTGAATTCCTGAAGAAGCAAAAAGAGCAATCAGATGCACTCTTCACCCAAGCCAAAGAAGAGATGGAAGAAGTCAGAAAGAAGCTAGCAGAGGCAGAGCAGGCTAGGCGTCTCCTGCTATCTAAAACTATTGTCAATACAAAATATCCTTCATAATAGCTAGGTTCAAATGTTTATCCACTCAGCATGCCTGTTGTGATGTCCGTGCATCTACTGATGTGGCACAAAATAATTTTTTTAGGGTCATGTAATAACAGTAATTACTTTCCAAGCAATAACGGACGAAGCATTGGGAATGGTATAGTTCACATGCAAGCCAAACATACCAAGTTCAGCGTCCACATCAAACTCGTGTTCATAGATATCTGCACATTCATAGATAATGTCCACAACCATGATTCACTTCAAAGCCAAAAAAATGTGAGGAGCGTTATAAATAAAGAGAACTCTCTAGTTCCGACTACCAGTGCAAGCACAACAAGTCAAGACCATACATAGCTAATTATATTTAGGACATTTTTTGACTAAACGCTAATAACTTCTAGAGGGAGGTTTAATATTTCTAATGCTGGCCATGGCTGGGGTCCACGATGTTTTGAGCCAAACCGGGCAACAGACAGGGTACCTGCCGGTGACGTGGTGCTCGTAGCATCCGTGGGTTTCAAGCGGCGGAGGCCCCCGTGGTCTACTATTCCTCGGTGTCGGCGGTGGCCGCAGACATGGTGGCCAGCTCCGCTCGCATGCCATGGTTCCGCCAACGTTTGCGCCGGATGGCGTGGACAACCACGATGCACTGGACGTCATGATCCCCCATGTGCAGGCATGTAGTAACTGGCCACTCCTCTACAAGCAGGATTGGAGGGTCGAGTTGATGCCCCAGGGGCCAGCTTGGAGCGGCGGCTTGCTCCTTCGCTTGCCCGCTTACAGCCTTGCCCATGGTACTGACGGCCTAGGGCGGGGAGGGAGGTGGGGCAGCGAGTTGCCTGGCTCGTTCGGGGCACCCAGACGGCTTTTATGCCAGAGAACTCGTCTTTCTACTCACTGGATGCTATGGAGAGTGTGGAGAAAATGGTGCAAGGAGGATATGGGGAGCGGCGGTGTGGTGTAGTTCTTTCCAGGCGTCTGGCCTCGTTTAAATAGCGGGCGGACGAGAGGAGCCAACAGGCTTTGTGTTCTCAAATGCCGGCTGGCTCGCAGAAGGACATTTTCTCGGCACACACGCGGATTCAATGGAGGCAGGCGAGGCGGTCTGAAGCCGGTCGCATACGGCGAGGAGGCGTGTTCAGCCTCGCTTGTAGTGAGTGGGGCCCGCCAGGGCGCGCAGTTTCATGCCTGCACTATGAGAGGGTGTGTTTGTGTCAAAGCAATCACTCCCTCAATTCCTTTTTTGTTTGAGTATAAGAAAATCTCATTTTCCATTCACATTTTACAAGTAAAATTCATGGACAAACTTTGACACAAAATACAGTGGGGACTAGTATACCAGGACGGAGGTAGTAGGTATGAATTCCATTTTCGCCCCATACCAATCGTTCTTAAAAATAGTACTTATAACGCGCCATTGAAAATCGGAACTCTTACCCCGCTAATAATGATATTTTAAACAAGGCTACTCGATCAGTGGCGATTGGCGAGCCACCGCCTCCAAGTCGTTCACATGTGGTCCCGAACATCAACTCCTATGGATCAAATTATCATGAAAGCTGACTATTCCTACAAAGGTGCGCTCCACCACGTACCCGGTACCCGCGCATCCAGCAATCATGCACCTAGGGTTTTAGAGTTTATTTGTTTACGGTGCCTTTACGTAACTCTCATGTGTGTGAGACAGTGAGAGACCAATTCGGTGTGTGCGCCTCTTCTCTTCGTATATGTACTCCACCCATTGTCTGTTGTCAAAAAAATTATATAGTAGTAATAACTAGCAATGTGCCAATGCGTTTCCACACGTTCAATGTAGATTAATACATATTTACCGATTTGATAGAAAAGAGTCTAGTTTTGAAATATGTAGATCACTAAAAACTAGCAATGTGTCTGTGCATTGCAATGGATCCAAAGTAGAATAATGCATGTTTACAAACTTGAAAGTTAAACACACTAGCTTTGGCACGCGCGCGCGTGTGTGTGAGAGGTTTCATTCTATATTTCTCGTGGTTGGTTTGAAGAGGTTAGGGAGGGATATGATTGGTTTCAAGAAATGAAGGGGTTTTCTATTAATTGTAGCAGAGAAGTGGGGTCTGATAACCCACAAGTGTAGGGGATAATTGTAGCCTCTTTCGATAAGTAAGAATGTCAAACCCAACGAGGAGCTAAAGGCAGAACAAATATTCTCTCAAGTCCTATCTGCCACTGATATGACTCTCCGCATGCTTAGTGTTCGCTTTACCTAGAACAAGTATAAAAGAAGAAGTACTTTGTATGTGTTTATGGATAGACTTGCAAGATAATAAAGAACACGTAAATATAAAATAGGGGCTGTTTAGATAAAGAAGCAATAAAGTAAACATAGAGAGTGTGGAAAAGTGGTGGTAGGAGTTGTGAAATTGTCCCTAAGCAATTGACTACGTTACTAGACTCATAATCACTATTGCAATTCTATTTGGGGGAGAGGCATAAGCTAACATACTTTCTCTTCTTGGATCATATGCACTTGTGATTGGAACTCTAGCAAGCATCTACAACTACTAAAGATCATTAAGGTAAAACCCAACCATAGAATTAAAGTATCAAGTCCCCTTTATCCCATATGCAAACAACCTAGTTACTCGGGTCTGTGCTTCTGTCACTCACATCACCCACCATAAGAAAATCATAAACATATTGCAAACCCTACAGCGGGAATCCCTCACGCTTGCGCAACATGGAGGGCACAATAGGACAGCACCAATAGTAAAACATGCAATTCAAACCAATCATAGCAATTCATCAATCACCAATAGGACAACGAAAATCTACTCAGATATCATAGGATGGCAACACATCATTGGATAATAATATGAAGCATAAAGCACCATGTTCAAGTAGAGGGTACAGCGGGTTGCGGGAGAGTGGACCACTGAATATAGATGTGGGAAGGTTATGATGGCGGAGGTGTTGGTGAAGATCACGGTGATGATGATGGCCCCTGGCAGCGCTCCGGTGCCACCGGAAGCAAGGGGGAGAGAGCCCCCCTTCTTCGTCTTATTCCGGTGTTGGCATCCTGGAGATTATTTTTCTCCTGCCTCACCCATGTAAGCACATTCTTGCCGGCCTTTAACCGGTGCATGAGCTGTTGCTTGTCCAGATCTATCCCGTCGCCATCTGCAATATTATTGTCAGACTTATACACATGCCGCACTTCACAAATTACTTATCTTTTGAAGCATATATTACCAGAGGGGGTCTCTTTGGCTTCCCCCGCTGCGGCTAGTGCGGCCTTAAGTTGGGCTTTGCACTCCTCCAGCTCCTGGGACAGTTGGGTATTCTTTTCTGTAAGATCCTGCACAATAAATTATCCTTAAATCAGTTATTCTAACTGTTTCAAGTCTCGGGGGCTACTCGCATATATAACTGTCAAATTTTCTCACCCGTATGTCTTTTATATACTGCTCCGTGGCTCTGGCTAGACCATTTTGAGCGGCACAAAGGTGCGCATCTCCCGAATTAAAGGCATCCAATGCCTCTGGGGAGAAACACGCGTCACGAAGAACTGTCCGGCGGCACCTGTGATTCATGGCACTCTCCACCTCGGAATTGGTGGCAGATAGCCTGTCGGCATCCTCTGTCGGAGGAACATCCGACGCACGCCCCGTGTTCCCCTCCGCTCCTGGACCTGGCTTTGGAGCTAGGCGAGCGGAGGCTTGATTGGCAACCTCTCCGGATACAGTCCGGCGAGCGCTCTTCTTCCTGAAAAGGCACGAGCGTTAGTATGCCACCCGGGAATAAAGCCAGGGAGTAAGGTGATGCGTCATACCACTGCACCCGAGTTTCGATCCGGACCGCACTTCTTTTTATCCTGCTAGGCCGTGCTGCCCCTTGTTGGCCAGCCGCCGCGGGCTCGGCCTTCCGCCTCAAGGGCGCCTCCTGCGAAACACCATTGGTATACGGTGATCAAAAACACGCACTGATGGGTCATTTTCAAAGTATTGGGACTTCGGTCTCAGTTACCTGCAAAGCGGGAAGTATTCCGGGGTAATCGGTCGTAATGGCGACCAAGGCATTATCGATGCTCAGTTGGTGAAAGACCCCGTCGATCAGCTCCACTGAAATGTCCGGATCCTCTTGGGAGGCCGGATCGAGGAACCGTTCTGGATCCTCGGGTTGTGGAGGCGGGCTATTTATATCCTTTACGGCCCAGCGCAGTTCCTGCGCCGAAATCGCAAAACGAGGTACTTGAATATGGGAGTATGGATCGGATAGGCAAAAATAAATGTCCGCTTACCCAGCTTGGAGGATTGTTCATAGAAAATCCGCCCTGCGGATTGACGCAGAGAAATTCCTTGTATAATGCGGACAAGGTCTTCATCAGATCGGCGACCGATCCCGGCCCCTTGCGGCCGCAGTGGGTGGCATCATCCTCCCCGTTGAAATCCCACATGGGGTGGCCTCTATACTAGAGCGAATGCACCCCCCGCATAATGCATGTGGCCATGACCCCGATCATGGTCAGTCCGGAATGAGCTAACAGCCTAATTCGGCTCATCAGGTAAATGACGTCCCTGTCATTTTCCTTCTGAGGGCGCCGTGGACGCCAGCTTAGGCGTTTCTTCAAAGGAGCGTTATTGAACTCAGGGAGGCCGACCCGAACTGGGTCCGGCAGGGGAACATCTTCTATATAAAACCATTCTGAAGGCCAGTCTTCGGACGCCTTCTTCGGGGTTCCGGATAGATATCCGGTCCTGGTGATGCGCCATAGTTCGGCTCCGCCCACTTGATATATTGACCCCTCTTGAGAACGGGGCACAAGGCAGAATAGCTTCTTCCACAGTGCAAAATGAGGCTCGATGCCCAAAAATAGCTCGCAAAGGGCCACGAAGCCCGCAATATGCAAAATGGAGGCAGGCGTAAGGTTGTGCAACTGGAGGCCATAGTACTCCAGGAGCCCCTGGAGAAACGGATGAATTGGAAATCCGAGCCCTCTTATCAAATAAGAGACAAGGCATACCCGCTCTCCTTTGGAGGGACTGGGGACGCTCTCCGCTTGCTTTTAGCCCTTATAGGTGGCGACTCCGGCTCGAACCGGGACCATGAAGGCTGGGGGAAGAAATCCCTTGGTTTGGAGCGCCACTAGCTGAGGGCTGGGAGGGGAGCCGCGTCGACTGTCCATGACGGAATTGATTTCTGTCAGATGCGCTCTGATGAATGCTCGCGAAGGGAGGATGGTGTGATTTGGATCTAGATCCTCGTCTCTTTTATAGGCAGCTTATTTGTGCAGCTAGGGGGATAAATGTAAAAATACCCTGGCTTTTCGCATTCGTTCAACACGTGGAAGATGGCCATTATTGGGCATGGAAGCCGAGGAGTGCAATATTTACCAGAAGCCGGACGCTATTCAACAAGTGCAGAGGATTTGGAGAAGAAACCGCCTTGCAATGCCGAAGACAATCTACGTGCCGGATTCATCGCCATTGAAGCCTAGTTTGGGGGCTACTGAGGGAGTCCCGGACTAGGGGGTGTCCGGATAGCCGAACTATCATCTTCGGCCGGACTCCTGGACTATGAAGGTACAAGGTTGAAGACTTCGTCCCGTGTCCGGATGGGACTTTCCTTTGCGTGGAAGGCAAGCTTGGTGATACGGATATGTAGATCTCCTACCATTGTAACCGACTCTGTGTAACCCTAACCCTCTTCGGTGCCTATATAAACCGGAGGGTTTTAGTCCGTAGAAACAACAACAATCATGCCATAGGCTAGCTTCTAGGGTTTACCCTCTCTGATCTCGTGGTAGATCTACTCTTGTACTACCCATATCATCCATATCAATCAAGCAGGGGTAGGGTTTTACCTCCATCGAGAGGGCCCAAACCTAGGTAAAAACATCGTGTCCCTTGTCTCCTGTTACCATCCGCCTAGACGCACAGTTCGGGACCCCCTACCCGAGATCCGCCGGTTTTGACACCGACAGTGCCCACGATGGTGCAGGGCGCGCCTGCCCCCTAGGGCGCCCCCCTGCCTCGTGGCCCCCTCGGGCACCATCTCGTGTTGATTCTTCCTCCCATAAATCACAAATATTCCAAAATAATTCTCCATCCGTTTTTATCCCGTTTGGACTCCGTTTGATATGGGGTTTCTTCGAGACGTAAAACATGCAACAAACAGGAACTCGCACTTTTTTTTGACTGTACACAGTAGGGCAAAACCCCACTGCAATTTTTTTATTATTAAGATAGAAAGAAAAACAATGGTCCAACAGTACTGAGGCTTGAGGTAAGCCCTAGAAAGAAAGGAAACCAAGAACAAAACTTAAAAGAGAAAAAATTACAAATTACAAATTACAGAACAAGATGGTCAAGCCAATCACAGAAAGCCCTAGCATAACTCTTTTTGATCCTGAATCTGAGCAAGTTAATCTCTTCCAGGAAAATTGCTTTCCACCTCTGAACTGAAGTTTGAATTGCTTGAAAGATGAGATTATTTCTTGAAATCCAGATTGCCCAAGAAGCTAGGATGATGATTTCCATGAAGAATGGTACATGTAATTGTTGCCTGAGGTCATCAAAAGCTTCAAGCACAGAAACATTAGCTTGTCTTGTAGTACATAAAAGATCCCAGCACTGGGAGGCAAAAGGACAGGTCCAAAAGAGATGCTGCAATGTTTCCTCCTGAGGACAGTTATGGACTGCACAGTTGTAACTTTCCAAATGAAATGTTTTCCTGCGCAGAAGGTTCCTTGTATTAAGCCTATCATGAAGTAATCTCCAGAAGAACACCTCGTGTTTGGGCTGACAA
Source organism: Aegilops speltoides (assembly GCA_021437245.1). Classification (NCBI taxonomy): domain Eukaryota; kingdom Viridiplantae; phylum Streptophyta; class Magnoliopsida; order Poales; family Poaceae; genus Aegilops; species Aegilops speltoides. The sequence continues at coordinate 198,469,536 of CM038144.1, read as the reverse complement.
GAACTATTCCAAATCCAGTTAAACTGCTGGGGCACTATTTTAACTCCCGTCATTACTTTATAAACCTGAGCAACCAAGAATTGGTCATCGACCCAAATGTAGCTACAGGTGTCAGTGCAATCCAGGGTGGCAGAGGTTCTTAAAGCAATACAAATATCTTCCATATTTTCAAATTCCTGGAAGGCTTGCACAGTGAGTGGAAGGTGGAATAAATCTTCCAGGAATTCAGTATGAATAATGGTGTGCACAGTACTGTTGTTGTTCTTCACAAAGGAGAAGAGGTGTGGGAACAAGTCTTGTAAACAAGCTGAGTGCCATAGATCAGACCAAAATAAAGCACTTTTACCATCCCCTATGTGACATCTGGCCAATGATTTAAAGTTGTCAATGAGCTTGAGGTTTGCCTTCCACCAAAAGGATCCAACCCAAGAGTTGCCAGGCAACACACCATTACTATAGTAGGTTTCCCAAATCAAATTGACCCATGGGATGTTGTGCCTATTATAAAACTTGTGCAAGTTCTTGAGAAGAAGGGCTTTGTTCTGAACAAAAATATCCTTGACCCCCAAGCCTCCTTGATCTTTAGGTCTACAAACAGTGCTCCAAGCAACCATAGCAGGCCTGTGGTCCTCTAGATCAGGACCTCTCCATAAGCAATGCCTCAAGTACTTGATAGCTTGGGTTTTAATAGTCATAGGGACATCAAGGCATCCCATAAGGTAGATCAAAAGAGAGTTTAAGACAGATTTCACTAGTAATAGTCTGCCAGCCAGTGTCATGAAGGAAGATAAACCCACAAGCTTCTTCTGCAGTCGTGTGACAAGTGGAAAGCATTGCTCCACAGTTGGTTTATGAAGACCCAAGGGTGCTCCCAAGTACTGAATGGGAAATGATTCTCTTTTGCAGTGGAAGGTATTTGTCAAAATTTCCACCTTGTCTTCTGAAACATTAATTGGGATGAGGCTTGACTTGTTATAGTTCACTTTTAGACCAGTAGCATCTGCAAACGTATGGAGGAGTGCTTTTAGGCAATGGAGCTGCTTTGCATCAGCTTGTAGGAGAACCAGAGTGTCATCAGCATACTGGATAATAGGAAAATCAGGGCATGATTCCACTTGCAGAGGTGATGTGAGTAAACTCAAGTGCATGGCTTTATTGAGAATTGACTGGAGCAAATCAGCAGCCAACACAAATAAGAGAGGGGATAGAGGGTCTCCTTGCCTTACCCCTCTAAGACAGTAAAACTTTTTGCCTGGTACACCATTAAGCAACATGGCAGATGATGCAGAAGTAAACAACATTTTAATCCAGTTTATCCATTTGTCTCCAAACCCTTTGGCTTTTAAAATATCCAAAATTGCCTGGTGCTCAATGGTGTCAAAAGCCTTCTCAAAATCTAGTTTGAGCACAATAACTTCTTCTCTGGATTTATGGCATTGATGAAGATATTCAAATGCCCAGCCCAAGCAGTCATGGATGGATCTTTCCTTTAAGAATCCATATTGATTGATATGCACCAGTTTGAGAATCACTTTCTGCAACCTATTGGCCAACAATTTGGTGACAAGTTTAAGACAGCAATTAAGTAGAGAGATTGGCCTGAAGTCATTTGCTGTCAGAGGAGTGCTTCCTTTAGGGATCAGGGTGATGTAGGAGGTGTTTAAGCTCTCAATTGAGATTTGCCCAGCATGAAAATCCTGAATAAATCTAAACACATCCACTTTAATAATGTCCCAATAGTTTTTAAAAAAATCATTGTTGAAGCCATCAGGGCCTGGTGATTTGTCAAGTGGGAGATCCTTGACAACATCATTGATTTCTTCCTCAGTGAAAGGCAGCTCCAAGTTGTCAAAAATGGCTTGGTCCTGCCTGGGGCCAAATAAGGATTCCAAATCAAAGTGCATTGATGTTTTGTGAGATGTTCCCATTCTTTTCTTATAAGATTCCCATAGTATTGCAGCTTTCCCAGCATGATCTGAGATTTCCACTTGGTCATCATTTTGAAGAACAGCAATATGATTGTGCCTGTGATTGATGGATGCTTTAGTATGGAAAAATTTTGTGTTTTCATCTCCAAATTTGACCCATTTAATTTTACCCCTTTGCTTCCAGTAAATCTTTTGATTCCTCAGAAGAAGTAGCAGCTGATCTTTGAGAATGGCCCTGCAGTTCCATTCATGAATTTCCAATTCTCTAAATTCCTCAAAGAAATCCCATAGAAAGATGAGCTCATTGAGTTTAGCAATTTGAGCTCTCAAACAAGATAAAGACTTGGCCCACAACTTTAAAGCTCTCCTCAGGTTTTTAAATTTAGCATTCAAACTTTTAACTGCATCAAGATTTCCCACTGGGATGCTCCAAGCAGCAGCAACCACCTCCTTAAAGTCTGAGTGTTGTAACCAATAGTTTTCAAATCTAAAGACTCTTGCTTTTGGGATTGCAGTACCAATTTTAATAACACAAGGCAAGTGATCAGAAATAGGTTTTGCAAGAGGGAACACAATAGTGTTAGGGAAAGAGGTCATCCAAGAGGCAGAAGTGAAAAACCAATCCAGTTTGACCAATAGAGGGTCCTGTTGCATGTTACTCCAACTGAACTTTCTTCCCTGCAAAGGCAACTCAATTAAGCCTTGATTGCTCATTGCCTCATTAAACAAAAGCATGTCATTCACATCTCCACCAGGTCTGTTTCTGTCTGAAGGTGCCCTCATAAGATTAAAATCCCCCATAAGAATCCAGTCTACATCTGCAGGCATATGAATGTTCAAAAACCAATTAATGAACTCCACTTTATCCTGTGGGTCACATGGACCATAAATGTTAGTTAGGATCCATGACTGATTGGACTGCAAACTGGTGAACTGAACAGAGAGAGAGAATCTGTTCTGAGCAATAACTTCTCTAGTAAACTGTGTACCATTCCAAGCAACAAGCAATCCCCCAGATGCACCAACAGATGGGAGGAAAGCAAATTTATTAATTCTGTTAGGACAGAAGTTTTTAATGTAAGCTGTATCAAAAGATTCTCTTTTAGTTTCTTGAAGGCACAAAATGTTACAATCACTCTCATCAATTTTTTGCCTTAGAGCCAACCATTTGTCTTCAGAATTCATCCCTCTAATATTCCAATTCATGATACTCCAGTTTCTGTTTGTGTTATTCATTAAAACAATAGCAGTTTTTGCACCAGAAATCAAGTACCAACACTTGATCAGCCAAGAGGAAGCACAAAAAGCACAGAACCAGGAAGCAGAACACACCACAATTGTAGCACAACAACCACAAACCACACAGCTCATATGTCTTAATAGTAGAGTACACCATCAGATCAACAAGTTCCATATAGAACCAAACTTCCCTCAATACATCAGAAATTAAGAAAGCCCAGTAAGAGCAACAGGTCCAAAAGCACTGCTCCTAACAACCCTAAACCAGCAGATGAGCACTATCATCAGGAAGTGTTGGATGGATTGTCCTCTCCTTTGGTCAGGGATACCTTGACCAGGTCTTCATCTAGCCTTCTCCTGGGCTTTTTAGCCAGCTTGTCCTCCAGTTCCCTCTCAGCAACCTTACAGAAAGAAGCAGTAAGGTTTTTAACAACTGACTTTTGAATGATTGGAGGAGCAGCATTGCAAGGCAAACAGTTATTATTTGAGCAGGAATTCCTTCTGAAACCAGCATTATCCTTTTTGATTCTATCACTTCTTCTTACCTCAGTTTCAACTAGGGGAGTCTTCCCATTCCTTCTCTTCCTCAAATTATCAGAGCCAAAAGGATGCAGTAGGTCCTGGGATTCCACATCCTGCATATTGGGGGCCTGTCCAATATTTTCCTTGCCCTGATCATAATTAACTTGCTCATCAGTGTTAATTGCCTGACAAATAGGTGCATGAGTAGCAGGACACTTATGAGGAATGTAAAATAGAAAAGCATGATCCATGTTTTCCACTGCAGAGACAAGTTCCCACATTCCAGATTTTAACATCTTGATAGTCCAATCAAACTTATCAGGGGACAGGAGAAGGTGGACAATAAAGTTAAACCAACTTACAGGAATGTTGGCAGTGAAAGAACTCTTATTTTCCACATGCTCCTCCTGAAAGTGCTTTTTCCACAACAAAAGGCCTTCTTCAGAAACAGCAAGAGCATTATTAGCAGATTCAGCCATAAATAGTATAAAAAGTTGCCAAAAGTATATAAAAGTTAAATAATATTGGCATGGAACAATCAAAAATTATAGATACGACGGAGACGTATCAGCATCCCCAAGCTTATTTCTTGCTCGTCCTCGAGTAGGTAAATGATAAAAAAGATAATTTTTGATGTGGAATGCTACCTAGCATAATCTTGATCATACGTAATCATGGCATGAATATTAAGACACGAGTGATTCAAAGCAATATTCTATCATTTGACATAAAAACAATAATACTTAGGGCATCCCAACAAACAATCATGTCTTTCAAAATATCAATGCTTCAGAACGTTGTCCCTACAAAATCATATAGTCTTGTATGCTCCCTTTTCTTAACATAAGGTACCCCTCATGCCTATCCCGGTGTCATCCAAGCAATTGTTTCATACTTTAGTATTCTCAAACTTTTTCAACTCTCACGCAATACATGAGCGTGGGCCATGGATATAGCACTATAGATGGAATAGAATATGATGGTGGGGGTTATGTGGAGAAGACAAAAAGGGAGAAAGTCTCACATCGACGCGGCTAATCAACGGGCTATGGAGATGCCCATCAATAGATGTCAATGCGAGGAGTAGGGATTGCCATGCAACAGATGCACTAGAGCTATAAGTGTATGAAAGCTGAAACTGAAAACTAAGTGGGTGTGCATCCAACTTGCTTGCTCATGAAGACCTAGGGCATTTGAGGAAGCCCATCGTTGGAATATACAAGCCAAGTCCTATAATGAAAATTCCCACTAGTATATGAAAGTGATAACATAGGAGACTCTCTATATGAAGAACATGGTGCTACTCTGAAGCACAAGTGTGGTAAAAGGATAGTAACATTGCCCCTTTTCTTTTTTTTCTTTTTTTTGGGCGGGCTTCTTTGGCCCCCCTTTTTTTATTTAGGCTTGTTTAACCTCTCTTTATTTTATTTTTTTAATTTTTTATGGGGCAATGCTCTATAATGATGATCATCACACTTTATTTACTTACAACTCAATATTACAACTCGATACTAGAACAAAGATATGATTCTATATGAATGCCTCCGGCGGTGTACCGGGATGTGCGATGATCTAGCATTGCAGTGACATCAAACGGACAAGCCATGAAAACATCATGCTAGCTATCTTACGATCATGCAAAGCAATATGACAATGAATGCTCAAGTCATGTATATGATGATGATGGAAGTTGTATGGTGGCTGTTTTGAGGAACATATAAGGAGGCTTATGTGTGATAGAGTGTATCATATCACGGGGATTGGATGCACCGGCGAAGTTTGCACCAACTCTCGAGGTGAGAAAGGGCAATGCACGGTACCCAAGAGGCTAGCAATGATGGAAGGGTGAGAGTGTGTATAATCCATGGACTCAACATTAGTCATAAAGAACTCACATACTTATTGCAAAAATTAATTAGCCCTCGATACAAAGTACTACATGCATGCTCCTAGGGGGGAGGTTGGTAGGAGTTAACAATCACGCGCCCCCAACCTTCACACAAAGATAAACAATCAAAATACAATGCACGCCAATTTGGTTACATAGTTAGTAGACCATACATGCATGCTTCGGGAATCACCAACCTTCACACCGACATCCTTACTAAACACAACCATCTACTAGTACCTCCCACATATTATCATCTATATATCACAAAACTATTGCAAGGAATCAAACATATCATATTTAGTGATCCACAAGTTTTATGTAGGATTTTATGACTAACCATGTGAATGACCAATTCCTTTCATCTCTCTAAATAGATATAAGTGAAGCAAGAGAGTTTAATTCTTTCTATAAAAGATATGCCCACGCTCTAACAAATATAAGTGAAGCAAAATAGCATTCTACAAATGGCGGTTTTCTATGTGAAGAGAAACAGGCAATCCAAACTTCAAATGATATAAGTGAAGCACATGAAGCATTCTATAAAGCCATACTCAAAAGATTTAAGTGAAGTGCAATGAACATTCTATAAATCAACCAAGGACTATCTCATACCAGCATGGTGCATAAAAGAAAAGTGAAAACTAAATGCAAAAGACGCTCCAAGACTTGCACATATCGCATGAACTAAACGAATACGAAAACATACCGATACTTGTTGAAGAAAGAGGGGATGCCTTCCGGGGCATCCCCAAGCTTAGACGCTTGAGTATCCTTTAATATTTACTTGGGGTGCCTTGGGAATCCCCAAGCTTGAGCTCTTGCCTCTCTTCCTTTCCCTAATATCGAGACCTCCTCGGTTAGACACTTCATCCACACAAAACATCAACAGAAAACTCGGTAAGATCCGTTAGTATAATAAAGCAAATCACCACTCTCAGTACTGTTGAAAACCAATTCATATTTTTTTTGCATTGTGTCTACTGTAATATAACTTTTCCATGGCTTAATCCACTAATATAAATTGATAGATTCATCAAAACAAGCAAACTATGCATCAAAAACGGAATTTGTCAAAAACAGAACAGTCTGTAGCAATCTGAACATTCACCATACTTATGGTACCCCAACAAATTAGGAAAAATAAAACATTTGTACATGAATACCGTACAAAATGAATCAGAACCAATTGACGATCCTATTAAAAATGTAAAATCGCGCACTACAGCCAAAGTTTCTGTCCTACACCGCACAAACCAACAAGCATTGTAAACATCCTAAAGGCAAACCTTGGCACATTATTTTTATAATACAATGGAATTGTACAAGGGGATAATTATTTTTGTTGAAAATTTTCTGTTATTAAGATGCACAAAGTTTCCGTGAGCATGAACAAAGTTCAAGGAGCTCTCCCACTTCCACAATGCTTGTCTCTCTCACTTTCACTTTCTTTTTTGAAAAGTTTTGGGTTCCCCTATTTATTTTTATTGTTTTTAAACTATATAAAAGCACTCAACAGAAATAAATGACTCTCTAAAACTTCCGGGTTGTCTCCCTGGTAGCGCTTTCTTTAAAGCCATTAAGCTAGGCATAAAGTGCTCAAGTAGTGAATCCACCCGGATCCCAAGGTATATCAAAGCCAATTTGAATTAACAATGATTTGTAATTTAGTAGTGAGCACAAAGTAACATATATCATGCAACAACGAAGTATAACTCTCTTCCTATGCATCGGCATGTCATAAAAGAACAATTCATGCACACATACTAAAGGCCAATGCATGATATAAACAGTTTCTTGCAATTTTATCATATTGGAAACATAGGGAGGTGGAGATGTAGTTCCTCTCTCATAATAATTGCAAGTAGGAGCAGCAAGCACATGCATATTATATCTATCAAAATCATCATGTGCAATGGAAAAAGGCAACCCATCAATATAATCCTTAATAGGCACAAACTTCTCCGATATAGTGTACTTTGGACAATTCAAAGAGATAATAGGACTATCATGCGTGGGTGTAATAGCAACAATTTCATGTTTAACATAAGGAACTATAGCAAGTTCATCTCCATAAGCATAATTCATATTCGCATCTTGGCCACAAGCAAAGCAAGCATCATCAAAAAGGGATATTTCAAGAGAATCAACAGGATCATAACAATCATCATAGCAATCATCCTTCAGTAAGCACGAAGGAGAATTAAAAAATGTATGAGTTGAAGAGTTACTCTCATTAGAAGGTGGGCACGGGTAGCTAATCCGCTCTTCCTCCTTTTGTTCTTCGCTCTCCTCATCATCTTTTTCATCCAATGAGCTCACAGTTTCATCAATTTCTTCTTCCATAGACTCCTGCAAAATAATATTCTCTTCTTGGACAACGGAGAAGTCCTCAATATATAGTTTAACATAGGCATTAGAAGCATAATTATCATAAAAATATTCAAGTATGGTAAAATTTTCAGATTTGTAGAGAGTAGCATCATACTTTTCAACCAAAGAAGCAATTTCATAAGCACCCTTAAAAGCAACAAATTCTTCAATTTTTTGAACATCATAGTAATTATAAACTCCCTTAACATATGAAGATACAATTCCATTATCAATAAACTCACATTGGTAGGGAAGGTGTATCTTAGGGTTTTTAGAACAACAAGTAACATCATATATTTCACATAAAGTCCAAGCATAGCACTGCAAACGATGAATTTGATCCAGTAAAAGTTTCCCTTTTTCAGATATACGGTGTCACACATAATAAGCATGCTCATCTGAAGATTTGCCCTCAACTAAGCTAGCTGGGCTTTCAGCACGAGCACATATGGATCAAAGATGATCCAAGTAAAAAGCTTCAGGAGTGTGATAGATTTTGAGTGGTTCTTCAACCATTGGTTCAGTAGGTACAACTATTTTTTTCGGTATTTTGCGTTTCCTAACCATAACTAAAGATAGAAAACAACTAAGAACAGCAAATAAAAATTTCTTAGTGATAAAGCAAACAAGCACACACGAGAATATGCACCCCACGCTATGACTCCCTGGCAACGGCGCCAGAAAAAGGTCTTGATAACCCACAAGTGTAGGGGATAATTGTAGCCTCTTTCGTTAAGTAAGAGTGTCGAACCCAACGAGAAGCTAAAGGCAGAACAAATATTCTCTCAAGTCCTATCTGCCACTGATACGACTCTACGCACGCTTAGTGTTCGCTTTACCTAGAACAAGTATGAAACTAGAAGTATTTTGTAGGTGCTGTTGGATAGATTTGCAAGATAATAAATAACACGTAAATATAAACTAGGGGCTGTTTAGATAAAGAAGCAATAAAGTAAATATAGCGAGTGTGGAAAAGTTGTGGTAGGAGTTGTGAAATTGTCCCTAGGCAATCGACTATGTTACTAGATCGATAATCACATTTGCAATTCTACTTGAGGGAGAGGCATAAGCTAACATAATTTCTCTTCTTGGATCATATGCACTTATGATTGGAACTCAAGCAGGCATCCTCAACTACAAAAGATCATTAAGGTAAAACCCAACCATAGCATTAAAGTATCAAGTCCCCTTTATCCCATACGCAAACAACCTACTTACTCGGGCTTGTTCTTCTGTCACTCACGCCACCCACCATAAGCAAATCATAAACATATTGCAAACCCTACAGCGGGAATCCCTCACGCTTGCGCGACACGGAGGGCACAATAGGACAGCACCAATAATAAAACATGCAATTCAAACCAATCATAGCAATTCATCAATCACCGATAGGTCAACGAAAATCTAAACAGACATCATAGGATGGCAACACATCATTGGATAATAATATGAAGCACAAATCACCATGTTCAAGTAGAGGGTACAGCGGGTTGCGGGAGAGTGGACCGCTGAATATAGATGGGGGAAGGTGATGGAGATGTTGGTGAAGATGGAGGAGGTGTTGGTGAAGATCACGGTGATGATGATGGCCCCCGGCAGCGCTCCGTCGCCACCGGAAGCAAGGGGGAGAGAGCCCCCCTTCTTCTTCTTCTTCTTCTTCTTCCTTGACCTTCTCCCTAGATGGGAGACGGGTTTCCCCTCTGGTCCTTGGCTTCCATGGCATGGGTGGGGCGACAGCCCCTCCGAGATTGGATCTATCCCTCTGTCCCTCTCTGTTTATGCATTCCCAGATTTTGCCCTTTCACCGTTTCTTTTATATCCGGTTATCCGTAACTCTGATTGGGTTGAATCTTTCGCCTAGATTTTTCTCATCAAATTAGCTTTCTTGCGGAAAAAGAAGAGCATCAACCACCTTACGGGGTGCCCACGAGGGTCCAGAGCGCGCCTGTCCCCCTGGGCCGCACCCCCTGCCTCGTGGCCCCCTAGGGCACCATCTCGCGTTGATTCTTCCTCCCAAAAATCACAAATATTCCAAAATAATTCTCCATCCGTTTTTATCCCGTTTGGACTCCGTTTATATGGGGTTTCCGCGAAACATAAAACATGCAACAAACAGGAACTGGCACTGGGCACTGGATCAATATGTTAGTCCCAAAAATAGTATAGAAAGTTGCCAAAAGTATATAAAAGTTAAATAATATTGACATGGAACAATCAAAAATTATAGATACAACGGAAACGTATGAGCTTGTTGCAAAAATACCACAACTTATCTCATAGCCGTTAGATGCGGATCTGATGGTTAGGAATGATAGAAGGCAGACACACCATCATCACGAACTCAGTCTTTTATAGAAGTAGAGATATTTATGTTTCACTCAAAATATATTCCTTTGGTGGTTTTGATGAGATAAGGGAGGAATATGGTTGGTTTCAAGATTCGATAAGTGGTATATTGTTGGAAATAGCCCATGTGTGTATGTGTGTGGTGTGCATGTGAGAGAGAGGGAGAGAGGAGGAGGATGGAGTGCGCATGTGATAAATACACAAAGAGTGTGTGTGCGAGAGGTATCACCATAAAATGAGGCGATAGTGTGTGTGCACGATCTAGAGGGTGTGTCTCAAGAAGGGACGAAAAATCTACATAGATACAAGGCGCGAGAGAGATACATACAAGATAGTGGAAGCAAGAGTGTGCGGATGTATAAACCTATCTGTAGGCTAGTTGATCAATGTTTGTGAGAGAAATACAAGTCGGGGGTGCGAAAGTGAGATTTTTGTGTGTGTGTGTGAGAGAGAGATGGTAGTTGGGAGGGGAAGTGGAAGCAAGAGTTGTGTGTGTGTGTGTGTGTGTGTGTGTGTGAGAGAGAGAGAGAGAGAGGGAGAGAAAGGGGGGGAGTTTGTCTGATTGGTAAACAAATGAATAATGTTAGTTTTATAACTGAGATGAAGATGGAAAGGAGATTGCAACAAACGTTGTGTGTGTGGGAGAGAGTAATTTTAGTGGTAGGAGTCATATCTAGAAAGATATAGGATGCGTGAGAGAACCCTAGAGAGAAATACAAAGTGAAAGACGAGTGAGTGAGTGTGTGTGTGTGTGGCGGTAAAAAATAAAGCTTAGGTACCTAGTGATACCAAAGAATGGTAGAGACGTGAGAGATAATGAAAACCGTGTAATGTATAATGATAGGGAGAGTGTGACACTTCTCAAGGGAGACGTCAAGAGACCATGTTTGCGAAAATAGGGGAAACAAGAAGTGAGCATGCGGGTGAGCTAAGTGCGATAGCTACATGAAGGAGCACGCGAGAGAGATGGGCGTGAAAGGAGATTCAAATATTTAGTTGCGTGTATAGAAAATGTCAACATAAAAGGGATTCAAATATTTGAATTCGAGATGATGAGACATGTAGTTCATACTCGACCCAAAATTTATCTATCAAACATGCATACTCAAATGAATTCATGCGCATCTATGTTATTTAATATCTAGATATTACTGATCCATACATTTTAGTAGAACATATTTTTTTAATTTTGAATTAAACCTTATGCTTTTGGGATCATTGTGTTTGTAAATAATATTATATATAAGAGAAGAATCATTTCTTGTGCTTTTGAATGTATATATAAAAATGATGTATATAGAATTTTATTCCAGTCGAAAATGGATCCTGCCCGAAAAAAATTAGAATACAAACTGGATTGGAATTGAGTTGGCACGGTAAACGTGCAAGCTATTTCTCAAAAAAATGAACGAACCGGCCAAACTCGCAGTAACCGCCAAAAAAAATATGGGTGATGGAAATTACTGCCTATCCCTGACATGAGACACACGTCGGCTCGATTTTAATAGGTCTTTATAGGGGTAGGTTAGTAATTTCACTCAAGACATAACAGCCTCTCACCTCGATTCATACATGGTGGGTGCCAAAACATAGTGTCTGCTCGGCCGAAATTGCCTCTATCCCAGATTCGTACATGGTGCGCCAAAACAAACTCTCCTCAATCGAAATCTCCGTCGACAAATATTTGGTGTATGTGAGATTACCGTCCTATCCCCAACTGACTAATATTGCTGTGATGTAGGAAATTTTAAACGGAGGCTAAGTTTGTAAATTTCCTCGCATTTGAGACAAGCGGGCCCTGAAGACATGGTTACCCCCTTCCTCTCTCCCTCCATTTCCCCATTCGTATTCCGTGGGCACAAAACACTTTCTCCACCCAAGCCTCCTCCGTCCGCTACCCCATCCACCTCCGTCCTCCTCCACCATGCCGGAGCTGATACCCTGATGCTGTCATCCATTACAAGAGATTGACCATTCTCGTCAACAGCTTTGGACCGGGATCCTTGCATCCCATCCTCTCGCTTCATCCTCTTCATCGCCGACCTTGCGGCGCCGCTCTACGACCGTCTCGTCCACCGCATCGAGATATTTTCCCCGACGCCACCGTCTACCCTCCTAGATCTGCTTCCACGCTGCCGATAGCCATCACTACCGTAGCACTGTCAAATTCTCTGCAGATGCATACATGACGTCACACTAGAGGCGGTACTGTTTCGTATTTGCTCAACTTATTTATCGCAGCAAGAAAATAGATCACCACTGCTTTACTGTGATTTCTTGTCCACCAATTAGGATCTTACTTGTTAGTTGAAAGCAAACATTGGTTGCGAAGTTGCATTTGTCCGGTTTGCACCTTCAGATCCGCCATGGCACGCTCAACACTATACTCGCAATGCTTATGTTTTTCCCCTTTTATATTACAAAAAAACTCAACGGGGATGGGGACGGGGGAGGGGGTGGGGTGGCAGAGGAACACAGGTGGTTGGGGCGGTTCAGGGGAGTGCGGGGGGGCTCAGACGATGGTTTGGCAAAGTGCCCGTGCGGTGTTATGTAGGGGAAGAATAAAAAACGAGGAAGAAGAAGGGGTAGGAGACATAGGATCTTCATCCAACCGCCTAAAATGGTCGACTGACCCAAATGACAAAAGTCACGCGACTTGCATGCGGACATTCCTTTATATTTATTACCGTCATCATAGCTACTTACCACTGCTCCTCAATCCATCAAGCTAAACAATGTGCCACTCATAATTCGAAACTTGTTGCTCAAATATGAATCTGAGATGATGCTGATATTACTAAAACAGATAACGTTTAATTGGTCAGCTAATGTTCCTACTTTACTTTCGAAAAGCACATGCACCACATATAGAGAGACAACAGGGAGTTGCATTCTTAATGCGCTCTGGTTCATCATGTGTGGGCATTGTGCAACGAACATTTTATTATCCAAAATCTTCTTGCCCTTCTTTAGCATGTTCCTCTTCTGTTCTTTAATAAGTACTCTCTTTGTTGATAATTACAAGTCTTTGTATAGATTCCAACATGGACTACATATGGAGCAAAATGAGTGAATCTACACTCTAAAATGTATATGTATACATCTGTATGTGATCTATAGTGGAAATCTGTACAAAGACTTATATTTTGGAATGCATGGAGTATGATAGTAGTACAGTATGTTCCTTGTACTGAAGAGGAGGAGGGACATTTTAAGTGTAGAGGTGTATTCGGTCGGTTGTGATGGACACTTTCAACTCTTCGGGCCTCTTTGATTCATAGGATTTTGTAAACATAGGAATAGGAATTGTAGTGGCCAGCCCACTTGAATCCCATAAGATTAGGATGGAAATGCGGGGAGTTGTGTCTCCTTTGAGAGTTACACTGATATTAACAGTACCGCACCTTCAGTTGAAGAGAGCTAGTATTCGAAGCCTTTCTAGCCGTACCGGCAATAGTAGCCCATATTTTCCAGCATGTTCCAGTTTCCTGATTTTACTTGTGATGCTTACGGTTTTCCCGTTATATCTACACTATGATCTGTGTGGCTGCTTTCTGTCACACTAGCCGCAGCCCAATCTTAAAGCTAAACAACACACAAATCCGAAGTCCAAAGGTTACTTCTTTAAATACGAATTGTGATATGATACTGATATTAGTTAACAAACACGCATTAAATTGGTCAGCTAATGCTCCCACTTGATTTGCCAAATGCATGTGGCCACATATAGAGAGACAGCCTGGAATTGCATTTTCTTGGGTGTTGTGGTTCATCATGACTGGGCAACCAAAACTGTATGCGAAGAAGCGGAACCTCAAGAATATGCTTCTTCTTCTGTTGTTTAACATGTTCCTCTTTTGTTATTATGTATTTAGTACGTACAGTATGTTCCTTGTCCGGAAGGGGAGCAGGGACATCTGCAGTCAACAGCTAATAGAGTTGGCATGTATGTGATCGATAGGCTTTCAATTAGTAGCCGCAATACAACACCGCATTTTTCAGCTAGTTCCACTTTCCCGATTTATATATTCTGGTTATGATGTACCCCTTTTATGTACACTATGATCTGCCTATTTGCTATGTGGTCTAGTTATCATGGTTTGGCAATAAACTCTCTATACAGTATATTATGAACCTATCATCTGGCAACTATCCTTACTTTTGGAGCCTATTTTTTGTGTACTTGTGCCAGATTATATTAATGCATGCATCATATTACAGCACACATGGGTTCTCTCATCAGAATCCAGTGATATCACACAAGGGTTTATAGGGAGCCCCTATATTAGAATATCCTCTGCATTACAAAGATAATTTCACTACTATTGATGTTTTCATGCTTCTCAGATATTGTACGTAATCACAATGAATATTAGAATGCGTGCATCCAAATATTATTGTGGAACACTGTATGACTAAAAAATTTGGCACCAAGGCATTGAGTTCCATTCTGGATGCAATTAAACTCATACGCTCCCCACCTGCAAATTCTTGTTCAAGATATGATACTAATGGCTATTCTGACCTGCAGGAGTCGAACATAGATGGCCTATCTTGTTCACCCATCAAGGTGCCTGTTCTAATTTAGCAAGGTTTTTTTGATTGCGCATATCTTGCATAAGGTGTCTTGCATTTCTTCTACTTTGTTGCACCGCCATCTGCTTAGTTTACTCATCATATATGTCAGGATGCCATGCCCATCCATTATCAATACATATTCCATCTGTTATCATACCATGTTTTTTCACTGAAATGATGTTCTTGTGCATCAGACGTCAAAATGGGAGAGGGTGATTGTCGAACCTGATGGAGCACCAGCAAAGTCCTTGAAAACATGGTGGTGCTAGAGAAAACAGATATCACCGCACTTATAATGGCTCTACAACCAATGACACAAAACATAGGACTGACTCCAGCAGATTGTACCCATACTTCACTGGCCACACCACTAGCCCCAGCACACAGGACCTGCACTCCAGCAAAAGGTATGCTGATATCAGTTGCCATAGCCCCAGCCGTACCACAAAAAAATCCCACTCCAGCAAAAAGCACAACAAGTCCGCCAGGCAAACAACTGCAGGGATGACCAATTCCTGCAGAATGGAATGCCATTCCAGTTATTCCTAGTTTAAACGACAATGTTGTCAATGTTGTCAGGGACTACGTGCATATAATCCCATCATGGGAAGATTATAGTGAAGACAAACACCATTTTCACATCTTTCTGTCCCACTTATGTGTAAGTGCTATTATTCATGGTGATTATTTTCCTGTTTTCTGCTGATTGAACACATCAATGATTTACATTAAATTGTTGTAAGTAGGTGAGGGTCAATCTGGATAGTCATGACAAGCAAAGCTTGCTTGCGCCTTTCAAGGCAGCATTGCAGTAGTATCAGTGTTACCTGAGGAAATCACACTTTGATGGCAAGTCTATAAATGAATTTCCGGTGAAGTCTCCTGTGCTAAATTTAGAAGACATTGAATTGAAAAACCTTGGTATGCACTGGTATCATTCCCAGGATGAGGTACTGTCTATGATATCACATGACAATTTGAACTTCTACTTTTCCGCATGTGCCTTACGGATCTCTTTTGCAGGAAATCTGCATGTAGAAGAATTCCAGTTTGAAAAGGACGACGGGATATCACAAATATGTTGCCCACTGCTTTGCTCTTGTTTGTACCTATTGTCATGTATCACTGTACTTGCATTCATACCTGGTTCATTATGTGACAGCAGTATGCATGATAGCTTGCTTATCAAATTGTTCGCTCCAAATTATCATATTTGTATTAATGGTTACATTAATGTAGAATATACCCAATGCCAATGAAAAGGTTTAGCTCTGCATTGTTCT
The DNA here is from genome assembly GCA_021437245.1 of Aegilops speltoides. NCBI lineage: Eukaryota > Viridiplantae > Streptophyta > Magnoliopsida > Poales > Poaceae > Aegilops > Aegilops speltoides. Next base: position 198,453,379 of record CM038144.1, on the reverse strand, counting down.
TGTAAGTACATGTTGTACTTTATCAGTGTACTTATATTGACAGCTAGTTGTTCATGTACCATCACTCTGCAGCTTATTTTTCTTTTCCCTCCATTTTCTACACATCAGATCTATATTTACTCTTACCATAAGGATCGATAACACTGATGGTATTGAAGAAGTTTAGCTTTGCATTGCTCTTGGCTGTACCTTTTGCCTATCGTTGTACTTACATTCATAGCTACTTGGTTATGCAACATCACTCTTCATCTTATCATAAATATTCTCCATTCTTATTATATTATCACATCTATATTTACTCTTAACAAAATGTAGAATAAAGGCAATGCTTATGAAGAAGATTATGTGGTAAACTTCTTGAATTCCCCCCCCCCATTAGCATGGACAAGGGCTTTATAGAGCCGGTCTTCACCACTAATGCAAGTTTGTCCTTCTCAAGGCTTCAAACTTTGTTGTGTATATTTGGTTAGGCATGACTGCAACAGTTGTTTTATTTATGGTTTTTGCATCAAATTGCATGTTTAAAGTTTATTATGAAGTTCATAAACAAAAATTTGTCCTTCTCAATTTTTGTTTTTAGTTGTACAACCAAGTTCCTTCTTCATACCATGTAAATTAAACTATAGAGAGCAAGTGTTCTTCTTTTGCACTGCATGTATGCTTCTGTTCTTGATCCGTAATCAAGTGGTGTGGTGAAACTACCCACTACAGCACAATGTCATATTCTGCAATGTCTTAACTATGAACAATGTCATATCATTCTACTATTATTTAAACTGTCTCTTTATTTGGCAATCTGAAATGGGATAAACTAACAGCACACTAACCGTTGATAGTTATGAGTTCTTGATCTGTAGTCCAGTGGTGTCGTGAAGCTGCCAACTCCTTCACAATGTCATTTTCTGCCATGTCTTAACCTGAACAATACCATATTGTGTTAATGCTATTTTAGACTGTGTCACTTTATTCGCTAATAAGAAATGTGATGAATTGTCAACAGTAATACTTATATGTGCAAAACCTATCATCTGTGTGCTGGTTTCTCTTTTAGAGTGAGGAGGATATAAGTGTCAAACAAGCGCAGTCCCATCAACTTGCTCTGCTGCTTGCACTACAGCTCCCAAGCAGGGCTAACCTTTCTTAAACTCTATTGAAGTGTTGTCAGTTTTGTATATTATTTTGCTGGCATGTTTATTTGCACTGGTGGTGATCTTTGATGCCCAGTGTATGTAATCTGATGTCTGGTTGTGCTTTATTATTATAATGGCAAACTTTGATGCCTAGTGGACGTAATATGCCGTAATTTCTTTATTATATAGTCTAGGTTTTTTCTTATTCACGATGCTGCAGCTATTTTACTGTATATATATCCTGCCTTCGCTCCATGAAAAGTAAACCGGCCAAACCGTAAAATTACGGTACATAATCGGACCGTCATGCAAATCACTATGTATGGGTCGCATCATGGGCCTAGACATCTTGGTCCGTTAACAGGCCTAAATGTAAACTGTCCCACTAGTAGTTTCGGCCCTTTAATAGGCCAAGTAAACCGCCGGTCCATTTTCTCAAGAAAATTCAATGGGCTTTTAGTAGACTGAAAAGTAGGTTGGGCCTGAAACGTGCCGAACTTCTCATGGGCCGACAGTAGGCCGAAATAGACCCGGGCCAATGATTGTGCCAATCACATCACAGGCCATTAATAGGCCCAAATTGTCTCGGTCCTTGTTTGGCCCAATCATATTATTGGTTGTGAGTAGGCTAGATGCAAAGCAGGCCATAGTTAGGCTCAACTATATGACGGGCTTTTAACAGGCCGGAATAAATATAGGGCCAAAATTTTAAACGGGCCTTTAACAAGCCGAAATTAATATCAGTTCGTACTACTAAATGGGCCTTTAGCAAACAGAAATCCTAACCAGGCCTCAAGTGGGCCCAAAAGCACAATGCCTAGTTGACGGGCCAAATCTGACATGGGCCATATTTTAGCCCAAAGGATCTTAAAGGGCCGGATCTGATATGGGCCTTAATATGGCCCAGGACGTGGTAGGCTATTAACGGGCCGGATCTCATATGGGCCATTATTAGGCTTACAACATGGCAGGCTTTTAATGGATCAGATCAATTATGGACCGGCATTTCGCCCAAAACATGGCAGCATGTTAACGGGCCGGCCTACAAGTGTCTTCAAAATCTTGTGGGCCTTTAGCTGGTCCGGCCCATTATGGCCTTCAAAATCTTGTGGGCCTTTAGTTGGGCCGTCCCAATTAATCTTTATGGGCCACTTCTGGGCCGGTCCATGTGTCAACATATCATAGGTGCATCTCGCCCATTGGATGAGTGACATCTGTGCCAACACGGAGCTGACACATGGTTCCATCGGCCAATGAGAATTTTACACGTGGAAAAATCACCATTCGTCGTGGCTGTTAGCAGGTTAACGGATCCAAAAAGGACCTGATTGCTTAACGGCGACCCGTTACCGTGGATGCCACGTGTCGGTTATCCTTGACGAAAGCACTTCCATGATGCGACAGTTATCGTCATGGAAGTGGACACTTCCATGATGATAATTTTGGTATTGTCATGGAACACTTCTATGATAACAGAGATATGACTATCTTGATTCTGTCACAAAATCGTCATGGATGTACATGCACGACAAATAACGTGACCTACTGTGACAAACACGTATCATCATGGAAGTGTATTTTTTTGTAGTGCATAACACAGATAATCTTACTAAATCACAATTACTCACTAGCATAACTCAAATAATATCATCTCCATATCGCAAAACCATTGCAAGGAATCAAACTTATTATATCCAATGATGTACATCAAAGTTTTTATTATATCTTTGTAGGGTATCCATCATATTAGGACCAATTTCATAGATTTTGCAAATTGTCATTACTATTATTAGCTCTCAAAATAATATAAGTGAAGCATGAGAGTGTTCGACAAACTACTCAAAAAAGATATAAGTGAAGATCAAATGAGTAGTTAAGTAAATAGGTAGCTATGTGAGAACTCTCTCTCGTTTTTAAAAAAATTAAATCTATGGATTTTATTCAAAAACCAAGGAAAATAAAATAAAATGACATTCCAAGAATAGCCCAACTCATGTGAAGAAGCAAAAACTTAGGGTCAATCGATACTTACCGATAATTGTTGATAAAGAAAGATGGGATGCCTGTTGGGGCATCCCCAAGCTTAGATGCTTGAGACTTCTTGAAAAAATTAGTTTGGGATTTCGTGGTCATCCCCAAGCTTGAGCTCTCGTGTCTCCTTAATGCTTTTCATATCACGGTTTCCCTAAATCTCAAGAACTTCATCTACACAAAACTCAACAAGAACTAGTGAGATAAGTTAGTATAAATAAATGCAAAACCTTATCATTCTCTTACTGTAGCAAATTGCTAAAATAATTATTTAATGTTCTATACTAAATACCTTGACATATTTAATACTCTTGTCTTCATATAGAATCATTAAACGAGAAACATATGCAAACATAATTGCAATCTGTCAAAACAGGACAATGTGTCAAGGATGCAAGAAGATGCACAATTCTTTAACTCCAAAAATTATGAAAATTCATCACGCTGTAGAATTTTTTTTGTAGCTTACTGTGTAAAAATTTCACGATTGTATCATGTTCTGACTTTTCTGAAGAATTCAGACAAAGATAGAAAACTTTCTGTTTTCAAGCAGCAACATATAGACTTGCAAAATAAGCATGGTAAAGGCTATACTTGACACTTTTATTGAAGTAAAAGATACGAAATATTATTATAAATAACAGCAAAGCAAATATCAACAAAATCAATGGCACTCCAAGAAAAACTCATATAATGTGACGAATAAAAATATAGCTCCAAGTGAGGTTACCGATTATGTTGAAGATGAAAGAGGGGATGCCTTCCGGGGCATCCCCAAGCTTAGTTTCTTGTGTATTCCTTTAATATTACCTTGGGGTTCCTTGGGCATCTTCAAGCTTAGGTTCTTGCCACTCCTTATTCTCCTCATATCGATATCTCACCCAAAACATGAAAACTTCAATCACAAAAAACTTAACGGAACTTCGTGAGATAGGTTAGTATCATAAAACGAGTCATTCACTTGGGTACTGTCCAAGAAAAGATTCATAATTATTCTCACACAATGCCTATTGTACCCTATTATTTCTAAAATTTATATTGACCAATATAAGCCATAAAAACTAGAAAACAAGCAAACTATGCATTGAAAAAAGAACCCATAACAACGGTTCAATCTGTAATGATGTGAGCAATGACCATACTTTTGAAAATTCAACAAATTTTAAAAATTAGGAACACGTATAAAATTTGTATAAAATCATGTGTAAAGAAATCAGAATTTTATCATGTTCCAGTGAATTTAGAAAATTCTATTACTTGGTGCAAATGTTTCTGTTTTTCCACAAAATCAAGTCAACTATCATCCACACTATCCCAAATGCTTCAATTGGCACTTTGTTGAAACAGAAGATATAAAACCTGATTACTACAGTAGCTTAATCACGTGAACACACAAAAACGATGGTATAAGTGTTGGGTTGTCTCCCAACAAGCGCTTTCTTTAATGCCTTTTTAGCTAGGCATGATGATTTCAATGATGCTCACATAAAATATAAGGATTGAAACATAATGGGAGCATCATGAAGCATATGAGTGGGGACATTTAAGCCTAACCCACTTCCTATGCTTAGGGATTTTTTGATCAGACAATTTGTGGGAGCAAGGATCAACTAATATAGGAAGGCAAACAAAGCCAAACTTCAATATTTTCAACACATAGAGAGGAAACGCGATATTATTGAAATACCTACAAGCATATGTTCCTCTCTTCATTATGAGTGAATTCAACCATATAAGCTATGACATAAAGCATTATTTTCGTGATACATAAGCATTTAAATTTTATTACACTCCACATAAGCCAATTTATTTTCATGAATAATGGTGGGAGCAAACTCAACAAAATAACTAGACTGACATAATCAAATTGAACATTAAAATCATGATGACAAGTTTCATGGTTATCATTATTCTTTATAGCATACATGTCATCACAATAATCATCATATATAGCAACTTTTTATCATAGTTAATTGAAACATCTTCCAAAATAGTGGATTCATCATTAAATAAAGTCATGACCTCACCAAATTGAATTTTATCAATATTATAATAAGATTCAACACCCTCTAAAATAGTGGGATCATTACCTAGAGTTGACACTTTTACAAACCCACTTTCATCAATATAATCATCATAAATAGGAGGCATGATATCATCATAAGAAATACTCCCTCCGTAAACTAATATAAGAGCCTTTAGATTACTACTTTAGTGATATGAACACTCTTATATTAATTGACAGAGGGAGTATTAGCATCACCTAGCTTATGGTTTTGCATATCATTAGCATCATGGATATTCAAAGAATTCATACTAACAACACTGCTATCATGCTCACCATACAAAGTTTTTTTGCCAAACATTTTCTTGAATTATTCTTCTATCAATTGAGCACAATTTTCCTTTCCGTCATTTTCAAAAGACATGATAAAGACGAATAATATGAGGCAACCACAATTCCATTTTTTGTAGTTTTCTTTTATAAACCGAACTAGTGATAAAACAAGAAACTAAAAGATTCAATTGCAAGATCTAAAGATATACCTTCAAGTGCTCACCTCCCCGGCAACGGCGCCAGAAAAGAGCTTGAGGTCTACTATGCAACTTTATTCTTGTAGACTCGTGTTGGGCCTCCAAGCGCAGAGTTTTGTAGAATAGTAGCAAATTTAACTCAAGTGGATGACCTAAGGTTTATCAATCCATGGGAGGCATGGGATGAAGATGGTCTCTCTCAAACAACCTTGCAATCAAATACAAGAAACCTCTTGTGTCCCCAACACACCAAATACAATGGTAAATTGTATAGGTGCACTAGTTCGGCGAAGAGATGGTGATACAAGTGTAGTATGTATAGTAGATATAGATTTTTGTAATATGAAAATATCAAAACAGCAAAGTAGCAAGAGATAAAATGGAGCACAAATGGTATTGCAATCCTTGGAAACAAGGCCTAGGTTTCATACTTTCACTAGTGCAGTCTCTCCACAGTGCTAACATAATTGAATCATATAGCAATCCCTCAAAGTGCGACAAATAATTTCTCCAAAGTTCTTATCTAGCGGAGAACATAAGATGAAATTTCTTGTAGGGTATGAAACCACCTCTAAGTAATCCTTTCTAATCAATCTTTTGAGATATTCCTATAAGTATCACAAAGAACACTAGAGTTCGTACTAAAATAAGAACATATGATACACATCAAGTAACTCTAATGTCACCTAGTGTAACATCCCAAATTTTCAATTTGGAATGTTATACATAGATCATCATTGCATATCATATTTTGTTGCATTACTGGCTTGATCCTAGAAATTCTACGCAACTCAAGGACCCACGGAGAGAGAGTTGGGGATTTCGTTATTTTCTTATTTGAGTATTTCTCAAATTTTGAAAATAGGATCATTGATTTTATTTATTTTACCTTCAATTATTTCTACTACCAAAAATTCAGAGAGGGAATAAAATGACTTTCCCAAAACAACCAAATAATGAAGATTTAATAAAAAAATCAAATAAGATTTATTTTGGAGTTTTTCGCTTTTTATTTGAATTTAGGAAAAAATGCACGTTTTTCAAAATTGCATTTAGGCCCCAAATAAATGTTCATCTAGTCCGGCTTGATTTTAGAAGCTGGGGAAAATTTATTTCGGGATTTCTGGAGTCCGTTTAGTATTTCTTTTTATTTTTCTTCTGCGTGGAATTATTTAAAAAAAACGCGCACCGACCTACGGGCCGTGCCCGAGCGGGACTCCGTTGGAGTTGATGGACTCTCTTATCTTCCAAGCCTTCCGCTGTTATCGTTTTAGATGGCCTTAAGCCATATTTATTTCAATAAGTTCTCTTTTGAGACATTTGATGTAATAAGTGTGTGATTGCTACTCTGTTATAAATCCTCCAAGTACTGTGTGGTGTTAGCATTACTGATCCAGGGATGACACTGAGCACAGAGATCAGGCTGTTTGTGGTCTGGTCGCTACACCTAGATACTCTAATGTCACCACAATTATCCGTGAGTTGATTATTCGATATACATCAAACAACTTCAGATTCATAATAGTCAAACCAGCACAAAGAACTTCAAAGAGTGCCCCAAGATTTCTACTGGAGAAAGTAGGACCAAGACGTGCATCAACCCCTATGCATAGATTACCCCAATGTTACCTCGGGAATCCACGAGTTGAGTGCCAAAACATACATCAAGTGAACCGATATAATACCCCATTGTCACCATGGGTATTCATATGCAAGACATACATCAAGGTTCTCAATTCCATAAAAGTATCCAATCCGATAATAGTGAAACCTCCAAGGGAAAAACTCAATTCATCACAACAAGTTAGAGAGGGGAAATACCATATGATCCAACTATATTAACAAGGCTCGCAATACATCAAGATCGTGCCAAAATCAAGAACACAAGAGAGGGAGAGGGAGAGACCAAACACATAGCTATTATTACATACCCCTAGCCTCGAGGGTGAACTACTCCCTCCACATCATGGTGTCTGCCGAGATGATGAAGATGGCCTCCAGTGATCATTCCCCTTCTAGTAGGGTGCCGAAACAGGGTTGTGGATGGTATTTCAAAGGTACAGAGGCGTGCTGCAGTGGAATCAAACTTACATGGTTATTTATGGTGGTTTCCCTATTTATAGGATTTTTGGCATAGATTTCACGTGAAGATGGGCCACAGGGTGCCCACTATTAGCCCATCGCCAAGGTCCCTGGCATGCCCTGGTGGGTTGTGGCCACCTCCTTCAACTTTTGGTCCTCCCACGAAGCTTCTACTGCCTCTTTCGTTCCAAAAAAATTCATCAAAAAGTTTTGCTACATTTGGAGAACTTTTATTTCTGCACAAAAAACAACACCACGGTAGTTCTATTGAAAACAGCGTCAGTCCGGGTTAGTTCCATTCAAATTATACCAAAACCATATAAAATTGTTGTAAACATGGCATGAATACTTCATAAGTTATAGATAAGTTGGAGTTGTATCACTTATTATGAGTAAACATGTTTGTGATGATAATTAGAGATTACAGTTGCTCATGCCATGCTTAAATAGCTAGGGGTGGATAATGATTTATCTTGAGTGATAACATGCATTAAAATGGTTGGATGTAGTATGATAGTATGGTATCTTCCTCTGAACAATTCAAGTGGCTTTACTTGGCACATGTTCATGCATGTAGGTTATTCAAAACCAACATAGCCTCCACGATATTTATGTTCATGGTGCTTATATCCTACTCATGCTCGCACTTGATGTTACTTATTCTCAATGCATGATGATGACCATTTTCACTCTCTAGTTGGTTGCTTCTCAACCTATTTGCTAGCCTTTACCTCTACTAAGCGGGAATACTGCATGTGCATCCAAATCCTTAATCTCAAAGTTGTTCCAGATGAGTCCACTATATCTACCTATATGTGGTATTACTCTGCCGTTCCAGGTAAAATTGCATGTGCCACCTCTAATCATTCAAATAAGCATCTGTTTTATGTGCATGTACTCCTCATGGAGTGACACGGGGCGGTCAGTATCTTCCATGCTAAGCGGGTTATTCCGATGATAAGTTTTTATTCACTTGTCATTACACGAGAGGGGCTGGTATTCGGGAGGCCCAGTCCCAAGATCAAAATAAAAGATAATAAAAAAATTCCCCCCAAAAGTTGTTCGTATGGAGGGCACCCGAGGATTCGGCTTGTATGGGGGGGAGTAAACTTTACATTTCAGCTTGAGAACCGCCACTAATGTGTTTAGCATGGAAGATATTGAAAACTCTCGGTCGTGACATTGACAGGAAAGGCAAACCTCTCAATATTATATTCATATCTATTTTAAGCTTCGAGCTCTGGCACCTCTGCAAATCCTTGTTTCCCTCTGCAAAGTTCCTATCAATTTACTTTTATGTTACTTTTACTTTTATTGCTGAGTCATAACCTTCTCATTTAAGCACAGTTGGAGAGCATTATCGTCATTGTTATGTATTGAGTATAGTTAATGTTTAATGTGACTTGACTAGATCTCTCATACCATGAATTACAATATTTAGTCTCTACTTGAACATCAGAGGTGCTTTGCATTTATGTTTTGTGGTCTTAGAAAGGGCTGGTGAGATACCATGTTAACATATTATATCATGATTGTTTTGACCGAAATGTGAAACCTTGCTAGTTGGTTATGTCATTGGTATGAGTAAATGTGAGACCTAAATGTTATCATGCACATGGTTAGTTCATAATCTTCACTGAAAACTTGAATGTTAGTTAAGCATGTTTACAAGAACAAGAACAAAAAGAGTTTGTAGAAGTTTTTCTTTATCACTTAAAGTTTGTCAACTGAATTGCTTGGGGGAGTTGATACGTCCCAAATGTATTTACTTTTCCAAAGACTTTTACTCCTGTTTTGGACTCTAATTTGCTTGATTTGAATGAAACTAACTCAGACTGACGTTGTTTTTAGTAGAATTGCCATGATATTGTTTTTGTGCAGAAATAAAATTTCTCAGATTGGGCTGAAAATTTAAGGAGAATATTTTCAAAATATATAAAAAATGCTTGCGAAGAGAACCACCAGAGGGGGGCCACCAGGGCGCCACGAGCCAAGGGGCGCACCTGGCAGGTTTGTGGGCCCTTGGCAGCTCTGGGAACCCTAACTATAACTCCATAAGTGCCTATTCATCAAGAAAAAAACCATAGATAAGGAATCATCATGTTTTAAGATGCAGAGCCACTGCCACCACCTGTTCTTCATCTAGAGGGCTAATCTAGAGCCCGTTCGGGTCTCCGGAGAGGGGGATTCGACATCGTCGTCATCATCAATCATTCTCCATCACGAATTTCATGATGCTCACCACTCTGTGAGTAATTCCTTCGTAGGCTTGCTGGACGGTGATGGGTTGGATGAGATTTATCATGTAATCAAGTCAGCTTTGTTAGGGCTTGATCCCTAGTATCCACTATGTTCTCAGATTGATGTTCTTATGACTTTCCTATGCTTAATGCTTGTCACTAGGGACTGAGTGTCTGGATTTCAGATCTGAACCCTTTATGTTTTCATGAATATATTTGTGTTCTCGATCCGATCTTGCAAGTTGTATGCACCTATTATGTGTTATTATGTGCATACCCCAAGGTGAAAATAATTAGGGTTCTTTCCGGTGATTACCGTAGTTTGAGGAGTTCATGTATTCACTATGTGCTAATGCTTTGTTCCGGTTCTCTGTTAAAAGGAGGTTAATATCCGTTCGATTTCCTTATGGACCCCACTGCCACGTGAGTGTAGGACAAAATATGTCATGCAAGTTCTGATTATAAGCATGTATAACTATATACGGAATACATGCCTACATTACATTGATGAATTGGGGCTAGTTCTCTATCGCTCTAGGTTATGAATATTACATGATGAATGTCATCCAACATAATTATCCATCACTAATCCAATGCCTATGACTTTTGCATACCGATCTTTGCTAAGTTACTTTCGTTGTCGCTGTTATTATTGCTATTTACCACTGCTATCAAACTAGCATACTACTATGCTCCTGTCGGTGTTCTGGGAAAGGGAGTCCCCAGACTTGCCTGCCTGCGGCCTACAGCGTGGCTCAACCAGTGGCCCAGTACGGCCCGTCTTCATCAACCAACACTAAAGACCCTCGCGAGGGTCCAAGCCTCATGGGGCGGACGATGCAAGGCCTCCTCAGGAGTGGCCTCACCAGGCAGGCTCGCGAGAAGGCGGAGAAATCAAGGCAAGGGGTACCTCGCGAGGTTCCCGTGATGCAAGCCATGACGATCAAGACCAGGCGGGTGCTAGGCGGGTGCCAGCCCGCGCAGTGTCCTTGTTTTCTGTTTGGTCCAAAGGGGGAAAGCACGGGCCCGGAGTACCAAGGCATCAGGCAAATGTTTCCATATCGGTGCAACAAGACCAAGACCAGCAGGATGGCAGGACGGAGGTCACCGTGGAGCCCAAGACAGCGTCACCACCAGTGCCTTTGGTAGGCAAAAACCACCTTTAGTCAGGATAGCTTGTAGTTGTTGTGCCCTTTCAAAATGGCCGTCGTTGGATCCCTTCCCGCTCAATATTTGGGAATAGGACCAGGGCCTCTATAAATAGAGCTAGCCACCACAGTAGAAGGAAGGAGTTAAGTTCATCTACACACCACACCATCCCAAGAACACCTCCCCTTGTGAGGCTGTTCTTCCCATGTACTGTTCATCATCGGCCCAAAAGGCAATCCATCACAACACACATGAGTAGGGTATTACACCACAACGGTGGCCCGAACCTGTATAAATCTTGTGTCTCTTGTGTTGTTCGATCCAGCTTAGGGATCGTGGCGAGGTTGAGGGCGTGATTCGGTAGGAGGAGATCTTCATGCGCACCCTAGTGTTCAAACCTTAAGGGTTTTGCCGGAACTCGATATCCGACATTTGGGGCACAAGATAGGGGTGCGCCGGAATCTTCCTTCCGTTGATCTGTGTCCCATCACTTCGTCACATCCATGTCGGATGCCCGCCGAGCCCATGCCGAGCGCCGGGCTGCTCTCGCTGCTCGCGTCGCCCAGACGGCTCCTGTCGGCGGGCCTCCTCATCGTTCACCGTCGCCTGCCGCCAACGCCGCCACCGGCCCAGCAGGGAACGAGTAGCAAGCATCTTTGCTACACCCCTCGGTGCGGCGGGAAGGCCGCACCGCCACTCCATCGCTGACCCCAGCTGGTTCGTCGTCTCACGCTCGTCGTGCCCCCACGGACGTGCAGGCCGAGTTGTTCCTGGCACATGAGCTCCTGCACTACCGCCCCGTCGACGATCTCTACGAAGAATGGCTCGCTTGCATCACCGAGCACGTCAGCACTGCAGGGGGCTCTCTTGCGTCGTCCCTCTCGCTACCTTGCCCTCCTCCAGGCATGGGCGATGCAGCTCAGGGAGCGCCTCTGCCACCTCTCCCCCAAGACGGTGCCCTGCTCCAAGGTGTGCGGCCCTTGGACGTGACCCACCGCATCCAGCGCCCGCGTGACAAGAAAGAAGCTACTAAGAAATCCCTCGGCCTCAAGAAGGCGCCCCCATGCTCCCTGCACCAGCACGACAAGACCGTGTCCCAGCGCAACAAGACCGTGTGCTGCCCATGGTAGTAGCGCGCGAGTACGATCAAGAGCAAGCTCCGCATCAGCAAAGGGCTCCGGTGACCACAGCAGGTTGTCGCGCCTTCATCGCCTAGTTGTGTAGCGTCGCCTGGCCGGGAAAGTTCAAGCCGGACCTGCCTCCTCGCTACGACGGCACCGCCGACCCCATGGAGTTCTTGCAGCTCTACGAGCTAGGCATCGAGGCGGCCAACGGAGACGAGAAGGTCATGGCGAACTGGTTTCCCATGGAGCTCAAGGACGGTGCCCGCACCTGGCTACTGAACCTGCCTCCCGGCTTGATATCCTCCTGGGACGAGATGCGCAGCTGCTTCACCGCCAACTTCCAGGGCACTCGCTATAGCCCTCCGGCCATGGGTGACCTGCGCCACATCAAGCAACAGCCCGGGGAGACCCTGCAAAAATACATCCAACACTTCAACAGCGCCCGCCTAAAGAACCCCAAGGTGACGGACTAGGCGATCATCTCGGCATTCTCTAATGGCGTCCTTGATGTCAAGATGAAGGAGGAGCTCGCCATCCACGAGGAGTTGTGCACATCTCTGGAGCTGTTCAATCTGGCGACCAAGTGCGCAAGAGCTGAGGATGGATGCCTCTCCCTCCTCGAGCTTCCAGCTGCTGACCCAGAAGAAAAGAAGGCTAAGGACAAGGACGTGAAGCACAAAGGAGCAGCCGTGCTTGCCGCAGAACCAGACACGAAGCGCGACAGGGACCAGCCGGAGTCGTCCAAGGGGAGCTGACCGTTCTGCGCCTACCACAACCTCCACACCCACAACACCAACGAATGGGAGGAGCTCAGGGCCATTCGAGAAGGACGCTTCGGTCAATGCCCCGAGCGCAACGACTGGGGATACGGCCGAGGAGGAGGACGTGGCGGAGGACGATGGGACGACCGTGGCCCTCGCTAGGAGTGGCGTGACTAACCTCGCGAGGATCGTTGGCAGGACCAACCTCGCGAGGACGCCTGGAGGGATCAGCCTCACGAGGACTCCCCGTAGGGCAGCCCAGGCCTTCCTCCTCTGCCGCCGCCGCCAAGAAGGAATGACGACCATCACCATGACAAGGGGGCTGGGGGCTTCCAGGAACCACGTGCTATCACTTGCATATTGGGCGGAGCTCAGGCCCCAGCCTATCAGTGCATCTTCAAGCAGTTTGCTCGCGAGGTGAACACAGTCCTTCCCAATCTCGAGGCCACGCGCCTGCTCAGGTGGTCCAAGTGCGCCATCACCTTCAGCTCAGCAGATCAACTCAAGTGCGCGGCTAATACTGGAGTCCTCCCGATGCTCTTTTCCCCAGTCATCAACGATGTGCAAGTCACCAGGACCCTCTTCGATGGCGGTGCAGGGCTTAACGTCTTGTCCGTTGAGATGTTCGACAACCTTCAAGTTCCATATGATCAGCTCCAGCCTACCAAGCCTTTCTCAGGAGTCACCGACGGTTCCACCACACCGATAGGGCAAGTCCGCCTCCCTGTCACCTTTGGCAAGCGCGACAACTACCGCACCGAGCTCATCGACTTCGACATCACCCACATCCACCTGCCGTACAATGCCATCCTTGGGTATCCAACCATGGCCAAGTTCATGGCGGTGACCCACCATGGCTACAACGTCCTCAAGATGCCAGAAAGCGGTGGGATCATCACGGTCCCCTGCGAAGAGAGAGATGCGGTGTGCTCCCTCGAGCGGGCCTTCCAAGCTGCATCAATCGAGGACCCAGACAGCAAGGGCGAGAACCCTTCTGAGGCAGTCCCCAAAAATAAGAAGACACCGCTCAGCTCAAAGCCTTGGGAGGTTGGCATCTCAGGAGGTGCCGCGTCAGGATCAGCACCTGTCGGATTTCGGGTTCCGGCAGACCCTTGAGGTTCGAACACTGGGGTGCGCGTGGAGATTCTACCCTCTACCGCCCTGTTCCTCGCCGAATCGCTAGGACCTAAACTACCAAACTGAACAGCACAAGAGACACAAGATATATACTGGTTCAGGCCACCATTGTGGTGTAATACCCTACTCCAGTGTGTGGTGTGGTGGATTGCCTCTTGGGCTGATGATGAACAATACAAAGGGAGAACAGCCTCGCGAGGGTCTGTTCTTGGCTGGTGCGATGAACTGCTAGGAGGGGTTCAATCGCTCTATCTACTGGTTTCTTGATAAGGATCCAGATGCCTCTACCCTGGGGGTGGCTAGTCCTATTTATAGGCAAAGGCCCTGGGCCTCTTCCCAAATATTGAGCGGGAAGGGCGCCAACAATTGGCCATTTTGAAGGGGAATAGCGGGTACACTTATCCTGACTAAAGTTGGTCCTCGCCTGTCAAAGGCTCTGGTGATAACGCCGGCTTGGGCTCCACAATGACTTCCTTCCGGCCGTTGGGCTGGTCTTGGTCTTGTTGCACCGAAACGGACGCCTTTGCTTGATGCTCTCGCCTGCGCTTGCTCCCTTTGCACCAAAGAGGAAAGGAGGACACTGCGCAGGCTGGCGCCCGTATGGCGCCCTTGGTCGTCATGGCTTGCGTCATGTGCACCTTGCGAGGTACCCTGCTTGAACTCTCCGCCTCCTTCTAAGCCAGCCTGACGAGGCCGTGCTTGAGGAAGCTCCCTGTCGTCCGCCCCGCGAGGCTTGGCCCCTCGCGAGGGTCTTGAGCTTGCGTTGACGAAGATGGGCTGTGCTGGGCCTCCTTTGAGCCACGCCCAGAGACCGCAGCGAGCAAGTCTGGGACCCCTTCCTAGAACGCCGACAGAGCCCCGGGCCCACGGCGCGCCCGAACTTGGCTGAGCAGAGAGGAGAAAGGGCAAGTGCGAAGCGTCGCGGGCCCTAACAGCCTGCGGCCTTGGGCGCCGCGTGGCGGTTGATTGGACGTGGGCGGCACTGCTTCCCCACAACACCTCGGTAAGCGCTTGGATTCGACAAGTCCCTGCATGCAAAGAGGGTCATGATTACCGGTGATCGTGGAGGCCGGCGGTTGGCCTTCGCCGGCTATAAGTACGGGACGGCGCGCGCCCGTCCAGTCTATCCTCCTGCTTCTCCTCCTTGCTCCGTCTTGCTGCAATGGCTCCAATCCGCCGGTTCTCCACGGAAGAGAACGGAAAGGCTCCCCAAGAGGATCCTGATCCGCTTCCCCCGAAGAAGCGGCTTGCCCTCTGGTGTCAGGGCGAGGGCGCTCGCCAGGAGGCATCAAGACCTTGGTGTGAGCGGCCGCCACCAGGGTTCCCTCTTCCCTTCTACGCGCACATTGGCGGCTCTGAAGGAGCCGACGCCGAACGCCACCAGCGGCGCCACTGACGGCGCCGGCGGGTCATGAAGGTGTGCGTCTCCCCCCTGAAGTCCACGCCAAGGGCTCCTGCTGAGAGTTCGTGCTTCACGCCGCCACGCCACCTAAGTCTTGGATACGTCTCCCTGCTTTCTTCGCCTTCGTCGTCCGGCAGGGGGAACCCCCGGGGCTCTGGCTGCAGCATGCCGGCTGCGGCACCCTCACGACCGGGGCAGAGGTCGCGGTCGTTGCCCCGGGCGAGGTCTTCATGACTCGAGGCTGGGGCGAGGTCGCCCGGGTGTGCAGGACGAGGGGCGCCCTCACGGTCCATATGGAGTATGACGGTGCTTCGGTGATGTCCTTCAAGGTCTTCGATGCGGAGGGTTGTCGGCTAGAGTGCTGCCCCGGGAGAGGCGGTCAGGACTCTGCTGCGGCAAGGCAGAGGCCGGCCGTCCGCTCCCTTGGCCGCTCCTCAGGCGACGGAGACGACGGAGGATCCAGTGAGTCCGCCGAGCTCTTCGTGATGCCGGAGACGAGCGATGACAGCTACGAGCCCTCGAGCCTGCGCCGTTCCCGAAGCAGGGTGGGCCCGTCAGGTCGCCGCCGCCCCTGATCTAGATGGGGTTGGCGCCGGACTGGGCAGCCCACTGTTGATGATGGCATCTGCCGCGATGCCCCCTGTAGTTAGGACTCCTTAGGGTTCGCGCCTTTTGTTCCTGCGAGGGGCCAAGAATATACCCCACGGGGGCTTGTAAGATGTTTGCAGCTCCGTATGTCTATATGATCCTTATTATGAAGAAGTGCGAGACGCTCATTCCGTTTTAGCTTAGTCTCCTCCTTTCAGTCCTCACGAGGGCTTGATGCTCTGCGCCGACAGGTCCCATTCCCAAGGCGGCTTCAGCCGTCGCTGGTATGCCAGGTCGCAATGCCGTGGTCAAGGCCAGGAGGTGAGCAGCCCGAGGTCCGGTAAGAGCCCCTGAGTCGCGATGCTCAGGAGGTCCCCCTTAGCGCTCAAGCAGCCATCATTCGGTGAGAAAGGAGAGCGACGTTGCTAACACGGGATTGCATTGGGTGCGGGGATGGCGCCGCAGTGACTAGCGTGTCCGGAGGGTGACTTATCTCAAGGGTCAGGAAACGCTTCATGGTGCGGCGCTACGTCTGTGCCTTGGCCCGCGAGGGATTGTTTGGCGAGGTCCTTGCGTGCTTCTCCCCTCTCACCTTCGCTCCCCTTTCTGCTCTACGTCCTCGGGTCCCGGCTCTCGGGCTGGTCTCAGCCATCGCTGGCATGCCAGGTCGCGGTGCCATGGACAAGACCAGAGGGTGAGGGCCGTAGAGCCGGTAGGAGCCCTGAGTCGCGATGCTCAGGTACCCCCCTCCCTTTAACATGCGAGCGGGTTGCGCGGACAAGAGCGAAGAAGGCACCGTGAGGGCTTCGCCTGGCGGTGCTGCTTGGAGGGACCCTGCAGGCTCATCACAAAGGGAACGAGAGTTTGCCGCGACGATCGACAGTTAGCCGTCAGTTGCTCTGGAGGAGCGTGAAAGGCCTCGTGAGGTGTATTGGGGCGCCCGTGAGCCAGCGCGGGGCTCACGGGGCCCTACCTTAAGGCGGGTTGCGCCTGGCTCTGGGCCTTATCTTCGAGTGTGTTGCTGCAAATTTGGCCAGATGTCTATGCCTATGCCTAACCGTCTCGCAGGAACACACAGCTGTCCAAGACTCAAGACCAGGCACAACCCGCCTTGAGGTAGGGCCTCGTGAGTCCTGCGCTGGCTCACGAGTGCCCAGATACACCTCGTCTAGCCCTGCTATGCAAGCCACGTGTCAGGGCAGGGCTGTACACGCCCCGGGGGCTCCTCCTGGAGGACCCCCCCTCCCACGCACCAGTGGAAGCACCATGCTCCGCACTGGCTGACGACACTGTCGAGGAGCGGCTATGCCTGTACACATACGGAAGCGCTATGCTCCATGCTGGTGATAAACAACTGAGGGCGGCCCCACGGTCGTATCAACCTCAGGGAGCCCAGAGCTCAGTGTCCGGCCTCATCGCAACACCTCCCCTCGGGAGCGTCGCGTGAGTGGGCTAGGCATGGGGTGCTGCACCCGGGTCACGCCCGAGCGTACCCCACCCAGCCAGGCCGTCCAGACCTGGTCATCGCGCGCCCCTCCCCGAGCGGAGCCAAGGTATGAAGATCGTTTGAATGTCAAGGGGGACTCCTGAGCATCGCGACTCAGGAGCCTAACTGGTCATGTAGCCCCTCACTCCTTTGTTCCATCCCGGGGATTCGGTCGGGGCTAACGGCGGTTGAGGTATGCGCGCGGCTGGGCTCTGCCGATGTAGAATGCTAGATCTACTCATGTGTTCCCTCCCTATTTGCTGTTTGCACGTCAAGGGGGACTCTTGAGCATCGCGACTCAGGAGCCTACCTTGCCACGTAGCCCTTAGTCCTTGGACCCGTCCTGGTGATCCGGTTGGGGCCAACGGCGGTTGAGGTATGCGCGGGGCCGGGCTCTGCCGATGTAGAACATAAAGCAAATAGGAAGGAAACCACAAAATCTCAAAGCAAATCCCAGAGAAAATATTACAAACCATAATTGTCTTCACAATACCAAACGCAAGTTTAAACGCCTCCATGAGGCATGGTGCATGTTGCAGGAATTAAGCAGGAAATAAGTCGTCGCCCTTGGACATCGCCGTCGCCCGCCAGAGACTCAACCCCCGTGTATCAGCAGCACTGCCTGCCGTGGGCGCAGGAGCGAAGGTGCGGAACTTCCCCAACAAGGCTTCCACCTGGATCTTCACAGCTTCAGCAGCAGCGGCGAAGCGCTCGCTGTCCACGGGCTCCAGCAGCTCATCGAGATTGGCGTCAGGGTCGCGAAGGTGGAGGTGGACGAAGACACACGTCAGTGCCGCGGAAGAAAGGACGCGAACTTCTACCTCTGCCCTGGGGCCGACGCCATGCACAACTTCCTCAAGCGCCTCGACCAAGAAGGGAAGCAACTGGGCGGGGCCATCCTCGGCGCTAGTCAGCGGCTTCTCCAAGCCCTTCTCATAGAGTGTCTTCAGCGCCGCGCGAGACCTCTCCTCGAGGAGTGCAAAGGCCACGCGGTCCTCGGCGAGGACCTTCAGCTTGGCGTCCAGCTCGGCCCTCTCCGCCCTCAACTTCTGCTCCAGCGTCTCCAGCCGGCCGCGTTCAGTGTTCTGCAGCTCCGCCAACCGCGTCAGCTCGGTGTCGCGATCCATGACGGCGTCCTCCCGACCTTTCATCTTTTCCTCCTCCGCCTTGCGGCCACGAGCTTCTTCGGCGTTCTTATCGCGCAGATCCTTCAGCTCGGCCTCCAACACCTTGTAGCGGTCCTGGGCGACCGCGGCATCCTTCAGCGCCGCCTCGCGATCAGCTGCGGCCCGGGTGGCGGCCTGCTTCTCCTCCTCAGAAGCTGCCGCGGGCCGCCTCAGCGCCGCTCGGACAGATATATAAGAATGATGCCAGCCGGAGACCAGCTCTAGGCTCCCGGATACCAGATGGGAGTCGGTGCCCTGGAGGTCTTCTTGCAGCTAGACCACCCCCGAGCGGGCACGCTCAAAGACATCAAAGGAGACAGAAGAACCCGGAACCTGCGGTGCAGGAAGAGGAGGCAGCATCGTAGCCATGGCTCGGGAGACTCAGGGCTCCTGAGCCAGCCGGAAAGGATATGGCCCAGCATGCTCTTCCGTTCTTTGAAAGAAGTGCTGCTACCTGATGGAGGATGTACCAAACCATCAATGGATGGCAAGGAGTAACCGTTTGGGAAGAATTTAAGTTGACTCTGCTAAAGTCTCGGCTTGTGTCCCAGAAGTTGAAGCCTTATGGAAAGGATAGAAGAAACCTTGTGCAAACAAGCTTTGTAGAGAAATATGACACAACCATAAAGAAAACAAGGACGAATACCCTCATAAGCGGAGGATTTCCAAAGGAGTTAGCCGAGGATCTCAGGGAACCTCGGTTGGAGATTGTTCCCAAAGGTTTTGTTGCAGCAATGGAAGTTCAGTTTACCTTGTTGGGAAAGATCCGTGAAGCTCAGAAGGATGACAAAGAGATTTCTGAGTTAAAAGAGAGGATGAGCAAAGGAAAGGCCAAAGGTTTTCGTAAGGATGAGCACAACACCTTATGGTTCGAGGACCGTGTATATGTGCTCAATAATGCAAAGATCAGGAAGTAAATACTTCAAGAGGCTTATGACTCACCATACTCGATTCGCCCTGGAAACACCAAGATGTATTTGGATTTGAAGGAGTGTTTCTGGTGAACTGGTATGAAGAAGGATATTGCGGAGTATGTAGGTGATGTATGCCAGAGAGAGTAAAAGCAGAGCATCAGAAGCCGGCAGATTACTACAGCCTATGCCTATAACCGAATGAAAGTGGGATAAGCTTGGCATGGATTTCATTACCAGATTTCCCAGAACCCGAACGGGACATGATTCTAACTGGTTAGTAGTTGATTCGCTTGACCACACTTTATCCTAGTGAAAACCACCTATACAAGTGCGAAGTTAGCCAAGATATTTTTGACCAGGATCGTATGTCTGCATGGAGTTCCGAGTACCATCATATCAGATAGAGGAACGCAATTTACCTCAAAGTTTTGGAATCAGCTGCGCCACACTTTGGGTACTAGGCTAGAGTTTAGTACAGCCTTTCATCCGCAGACAGATGGATAGACCGAGAAAGTCAATCAGATTCTGGAGGACATGTTGAGAGCGTGTGCACTAGATTATGGATCTAGTAGGGATGATAATCTACCTTACGCTGAGTTCTCATACAACAATTGTTACCAAGCCAGTTTGAAGATGGCCCCTTTTGAAGCGTTGTATGGGAGAAGGAGCCCGACACCGTTGATATGGGATGAAGCTGTTTGGATCAAATGTGATCAAGGATTCAGAAGAGGATGTTAAGTTGCTTCGGGATAGACTGAAGGTAGCTTAGTCCTGGCAGAAGAGTTATGCAGACTCAAAAATGCAAGGAGGAAGTCTATGAAATTGGAGATAGAACATGTCTTCGTGTGTCCCCTCTGCGAGGAGTTAAACGTTTGGAGTTAAGGGAAAGTTAGCCCCGAGATTTGTAGGACCATACCAAGTTTTGGAGCGTATGGGAGAAGTGGCCAACAAGTTGGAGTCACCCGAAGGATTGTCAGGAGTTTACGATGTGTTTCACATTTCCCAGTTGAAGAAGTGCCATGCAGAGATGGCCAATATTCCCTGAGAGGAGATTTGACCCTGGAAAGGACAATGATATTTCACGGAGTGGATTTCGGACTAAACAAGTATGAGTTTTATCTCGATATATTGGATGCCCCAAGAGTATGAAGGAATGAAGTACTATTTGGATATAAAGGAGGTATGATGTTGGAAATATGGATCAACGGAAATTCCATGATGAGTCTGAGTAATCACGTCTTAGTTTGGTGCCAATAGAAGGAAGAAAGACATTACAATTGGATGGATTTTGAGTATGCTAGGAAGATGGAAGTTGAATGTTGGAATAATAATCAGTTGCCTAGAGGATGATTTCAAGGTTTACAAGTGATGAGATGGGCCATAACCCACAGGCCCCAGGACCTGCCAAGAAGCAAGCACATTCTTTCTGAAGGAAAAAAACCATGGAAGAAGTTACGACCTTGCCCACAGACGATTTTATAGGAGTAACGCAAAAACCTGAGAGTTGTGAGGACCGATAGATGTTTGTTTGGCTTGCAGAATCAATGGATTTATCCGAACTTGGTTCGTCGACAAGAGAAATTCTGCAATGCTTGTGAGGATGACCGAGTGTTAGAATGTGAGATATGCTAAACTGTATACAAGGTAATGATTTGGGTGCGGGATGGATTGATCACCATACCGGCTTACTCTTATTATTCGCCTTGCTATGTGGGATGGTAAATCTGAGTGACTTACCTCTTGTAGAGAAACGACGATATTAAACCTTGTTTGAACCTTAGAATGGTATAGGTATTTTCCCTTGTACAAGGTCGCTGTTGCCAAACGTAGGTCATACGGTGAGGTTCAACCCACACCCATTTCCTGTAGGAGATACCATAAATTGTTGACCACCATTAGATATCGATAGCTAATTAGTATTGGCGCCAGACCCGTCAGCTAAGAAGACCCAGTCTTGGAATAACCGTACGAAGATGAAAGGACAGAAGAATTGCGGTAAAGGTTATGCCACCACCAGAAGAGCCCCGAAAAGGAATTATCCAGAAGATCTGAGAAGACCGGCCCCGTCAAGAATAAGGATGGAGTATATGAGTTTTGATGGAACCTTAACAATGCTTCTAAGGGTGGTAGCACCCCAAACCCCGGAGATGATCGATGGATTCTGAAGACCCCCTACCCTAACCTATTTCTTTCTAGCCTCTCCGAATCTCGAGGACGAGATTCATTTTAAGGGTGGTAGGTTTGTAACATCCCAAAATTCTAAATTTGGAATGTTATGTTAAATAGATAGTTTTGATTGATTGTTTGATTGATTGACTGAAAGTGAGTGAATTCGAAACTTTTGAAAGTTAAATGAGAGGGAATAAAAGGACTTTCCCAAAATTTCATTTTTGCTTTTATGATCTTCGTGAATTCAAACTCTTTTCATCACAAAACCCTGGAGAGAAGATGACATGACTTCTTCCATTTATTTAAATGACAAGGGGTGTTGAAAATATTTGAATTTCATCTGGAAAATATTTCCAACCTAGGAACTTTATGCAACTCAATGATTTTCACGAGCGAAGATAAAATGACTTCTTCAAAACATATGAAATATGAGTTGGGAGTTTCAAATAATTAAATTCAAAGTTCTTTTGAATTTATTTTCCCATTTGGAGTTATTTGGGTTTTATTCAAATTATTTTTCTCCAAAAATAAAATATATGGAAAATAGGGTAACATGATCAGAAAAATGGAGAGAAATAAATTTGAATTCTTTTTGGTATTTTTAAAATGATTTTCGTTGGAGTTTATTAGAGCAGCAGCAGTGTTTGATTTATCTGAATTAGTGTAAATTTTATTTCATGCTACAAAAATGTTCAAGTCGTAGAAAATCTTTTTCTGAAAATTTTGATATATTATATGCCTATAGTATTGTTTTATTTATTTTGGTTTATTTTATTTTCTAAAAATTTGTTTAAAAAAACTTCTTCCGTCCCACCTCCAGCCAAGCCAAGGCCCAGCACCTCGCCGCCTCACCCGTCGTCCCCGACCGTGTCTTCTCCCGAGTCCGCCGCCGCCACAACATCGCCGCCGCCGCGTTTTGCCCCTCGCCCACGCCTCCCGAGGCCCCTGGCCTTTAAAAGCCGAGGTCGGCACCCCTTCCCCTCTCTTTGCTCGCGTCGCCGCCCCTCCCGCATCTCGCCGCCACCCGCGCAAACCCTCGCCGGAGTTGCGAGCTCCGACGACATCTGACGCCGCCACCGCACACCGTTCCGGCTCCGCAGCCGAGCGCCGACACCGCCATCGTCTTCCCCTCGTCGCGCCGCACCTCCCCAACTACTCCGCCGTCGCCGCCGACGCCCGGAGCCGTCGCCCCGTTCATCGCCGGAGTCCGTAGCCTAAGACCGCCGAACCGCCAAGGACCGGTATAAAAACCGAACCCTAGATCGGTTTTCTACAGAAAACCTAGATCTGATTTTTTTATGTTTAGTTATGTAGTGAGCGTTCACTAGTTAGGCTTCTGGAGCGAACGGTTTTTGTCGGTTTTGTCTCTGTAGCGAATGATTCGTTCGATAGGATTTTTCTTTTTCTTTTAATTTCGTCCAGGGACCCATCCGTGAAATTTTTATTTACAGATTAGCCCCTGGACTTCAAACCCTCACAACTTTTTGCTCATTTATCCAAATCCAACGAAACCAATGCCCACTTCTTTGTTACGATCCACTCTATCCATTAATCCAACTCAAACATGTTTTTGAAAGTTTAAAATTTGAATTAGATCAGATTTGAATTTGAACTTCGTTTGATCGTAACTTGAGTTTTATAACTCCGTTTGAGTTGATTCTTTTTGCAAATCGAAGCTCTTGAACTAAACTTTCTGATAAGGCCAAATTCACATAATTTTGGTACTGTTAGAAATTGTTTTATGCTGCAAGAGTTATTTGTTTGGTTTTGATGTTTTCCGAGTTGTTCTCTTCGTTCTTTCCGATCTTTTGAGTGATTGCTTATGTGTGGTTACTATTGCTTGCTCACGATAGATTGACCGGAGTGTGACGAATAGAACTATCAGGAGTTGAGTGCGAATCATCTTCATCAACATTGTAGGCAAGTTCACAGTTTGATCATATCCCTTATTACCCAGTTTTTATGCATTAGATCAATCCTCAAACCATTGCATGATTAGGATCTAATTAAATTGTGGGTTTTGGGAAGTAGATTGAGGTAGCACCTATTACCTGTTTTATTTTCAAACCCTTGGGAGTTACTTCTACGTTTGCTTATTATGCCATGATATGCTAGTAGACGTGGATTGGGTGAGTGTATCCATGACAGATGTGAGATTGTTAAATTAATGGTTTATTTAAGGTGGCAACTTGAACACACAACTGGGTGGATTGAGGCACCTGGTTTCCATTAGGACTTGCCTGTATTTCTTCGGATCGCCACCCAGGATCAAAGGGATCATGAGATTATTCAAACTAGAAACTTACGTGTGCAGCCACAAGCCATTATGGGCTCTGGCATAGTTGATTAAGTCGTGCGAACTCTTACGGGTAGACTAGCAGATGTAGGGGAAAGTAGGTGTACCGGTCTACCCACATGTAAGGTGCTAGTGCTTCCGAAAGACTATGTCTCGGTCATCCGTTTCTCAAACATCATGTAGTGCGAGAAATCCAACGGAGGCGATCGAGTCTTGTGGGGAAAAGTGCGCAAACCTCTGCAGAGTGTACAAACTAATCATGATTAGCCGTGTCCCCGGTTATGGACATCCTGAGTATCTAGTACTTGATTTTTCCTGTGAATCTCATCATGTTACTATAATCAATATTGTTGGGTTTTAATGAGTACTTTTAATTGGGATTGAGAATGCTGTCAACCATTCTCAGTGTTTAACAACCACCATGATAGTTAAATAAATTTATTCCTTTGTAGTAGGGAAAAATTGGCTTTTCGCAAAAACATTATAACTATAGAGCCTCCACCAGCCATATATGCATGTAGTGATAGACTTTATTCATCATTGCTCTATGGTGTGAATTTGCCAGTACATTCAATGTACTGACCCTCTGTGGCTGCAACGTCTCATGTTGCAGGATCTTACGACGAGTAAGTGATACGTTAGGGTTACGATTTCCTATACTCAACTTTGTCGTTGGTGTTGATGGGAATCCACAACCTTGTTGCTTCCGCTATTTTGGATTGAGGTAATAGTATTTGCGTTATTTTATACATGTGATATACCTCTGTTATAATTCCTCGAGTACTGTGTCTGTCAGCATACCGATCCAGGGATGACACTTATGCACAGAGACTTGACCGTCTGAGGTCGGGTCGCTACACCTACCCTTAAGCTTAAATAGTCTTGATCTCGCGAGTTTTGAGATTGCTGAGTCCTCGTGACTCACCAAATACTATCTCAACAGTTGCAGGTGTTGATGATACCAGTGCAGGTGATGCAACCGAGCTCAAATGGGAGCTCAACGAAGATCTTGGTCGCTGCTATGTTTTGTTTCATGTTGATCAGTAGTGGAGCCTAGTTGGGACGATCGGGGATCTAACAGTTGGGTTATCTTCTTTTCTTTTGGCTTCGTCCATTGTCGGGCTATGTGTGTGCTCTGAATGATGTATGAATTATATGTTCGTTGTGTGAAGTTGCAATTGTAATCCAACTCTTTCTCCTATTCTTGTTCATTACATTGGATTGTGTGAAGATGACCCTTCTTGCGACAAAACCACCATGCGGTTATGCCTCTAAGTCGTGCTTCGACACGTGGGAGATATAGTCGCATCATGGGTGTTACAAAAATTGTCTTGGGTGCGAACTCGCAACAACAACAAGAAATGGAGTAGCTAATCCTGGTGCTGGCCCTCCAATCTCTTGACTCCGCCGAGGCAGCTGATGATGGGCTCAATGCGCTTCTCGAGCGCCTGGAGGTCCGCATCCTCCGGCAAGTTCTCAAGCACGTTGGCAAAGTCTATGCTGGGGTTCGAGTCCGCCACCTTGGTGAGCACCTTGATCAAAGAGCCCCGGCAAGCCTTCCGGGCCTCCTCGGCCAGATAAGTTGCCCTATTGGAGCGGAGCAGCTTCAGGGCATCGAGGACGCCCTCGAAGAATAGGGTCAGCCTGGCACAGTCGGTCACGTTCACTTCATGGGAGAACCTAAAGTTTGGCATGCCCATGGCGGACAGCTGCATGGTGAGCCTCTCCGCAACATCCACAAGGCAGCTGGACTAGAGCTTCGTGTCGGCCACAAGCTCGTTGTGGGTGGCGGCGGCGTTCATAAATACTTCATAAATTATAGATATGTTGGAGACGTATCATGTATGTACTTGATGAAGTAGAAAGTGAGGTAGACTTGGGAACCCACTTAACCAAGGCCTTTGGAGCTTCTTCAAATGCATCAATGCACTCTTGAAGCTTGTCATTGCCTTTTAGCTTGTGGTCTTGTGGTGGAAGATCATCTTGAGCTTGTGTCCCCTTGAAGGAAGTAGGATCATACTTCTCATGTTAAGGAACAAACTTTGTCTTGGGGTATTGATCTTCTTCCCACTCAACTCCATTGGCATTGAACTTTCATTCAAAACCAACACCTTGATTCTTCCGGTGCCTTCCTTGCTTGCGTACAATTTCCTCAAATTGCTTACTTCCGGCAAGGCTCTTGTAAACACCTTTCTCTATAATTCCCTTCAATAAGCTATTTTCTTGCTCAAGTGTAACTTGGCTAAGAGAATCATTAGTGGAATCAAGAGAACTACTAGAAGCAACAGTATTGGATTTAGCATGGTTATTGTTACTACTAGAAGGAGAATCTTTCTTACTCTTGTTGCTAGATTTTACTTGTGGCATGTAAGTATACAAGACTAAATGCTTGGCAATGTAAGAAGAACTTTTCTTCCGAAGATCATCATTGATAACTTTTAAGAACCCATGCTCTTGCTCCAGGTAGAGCTTCTCGAAGCGTAGCTTATCATGAGTTTTTAGAAGTTCTCGATGATCTTCTAAAGTAGTTTCATGAGCTAACTTAAGAGTGTTTAGTTCTTTAGTTAGACGCTCAATCTCCTTCTTATCATTGTCATTCGTTTCATCTTGATTAGCATGATTAATAACAGTTTCATCATAGTTTTCATCACTAGCATTGTCAACAAGTAACTCATTATCACCTAGAAAATCATCTTCATCACTATTGAAATCAATATACTCTGGGTGTGATACCTTGGGGCCTTTAGGCATGAAGCATCTTCCAATTCCTTCATTCGGTGAGTCAAATATGTCATAGAAGTTGGTTGACACAAGTGCAAGACCGGCAACACCTTCATCTTGAGTATATTCGGAGTCGGAGTTATAACTTCTCTTGGAGTGGTGGTCGGCGTCAGAATCGGATACCCATTCGCTAACATGAGCTTGATGTCTTCGTTTTGTGTAGCTCCTTGATGACGTGTCCTTCCTTTCTGAATCCTTGCTTCTGTGAGAGGTTCTTCGTTCATAACGATCGTCTCTACTCCTTCTCTCTCTTGGAGGTGATTCTTCTCTCCTACTTCTTCTTTTGGGTGAATCTTCTTTTCTTTTGTATGGGGCCGTATACTCATCAGAAGTGTCCGGGTCTTCCACAATTGTAGCAATTACATTCACCACTAAAATATCTTTTCTCATGGTACGATCCTGACATGGAGATTCTCTCTTTCCTTCTACTCTTGTAAAATTTGTTGAAGTTCTTCATCATTAAGCTCAATTCCTCATTGAAGACTTGTTTTTCACTTGATGTGGCAGGAGCATCACATGAGGCTTCATAAGCACCACTAGACTTGTTGTGAAGCTCTTCTTTATCGTTCAGTGACATCTCATGAGCAACAATTCTACCAATGACTTCTGTTGGCTTGAGATCTTTGTAATTGGGCATCATTTGGATCAATGTGCACACGGTATCATATTTTCCATCCAAGGCTCTTAGGATCTTCTTGATGATGAATCTGTCAGTCATCTCTTCACTTCCTAAGCCGGCAATCTCATTTGTGATGATAGCAAGCCTAGAGTACATTTCAGCAACACCTTCACCATCCTTCATTTTGAACTTGTCAAGTTGACTTTGAACCACATCCAACTTGGATTCCTTGATGGACTCGGTACCTTCGTGCATATCAATCAAAGTATCCCAAATTTCCTTTGCATTCTCAAGACGGCTGGTTTTGTTGAATTCTTCGGGGCACAATCCATTAAAGAAGATATCGCAAGCTTGAGCGTTGTATTGCAGCATTTTCAACTCTTCGCAGTTGCTTCATGATTTGGTTCTCTCCCATCGAAGAATTCACCTTGCAAACCCATACACACAATAGCCCAAATGGCGGGGTTATGTCCAAGAATATGCATTTTCATCTTACGCTTCCAACTAGCAAAATTAGTACCATCAAAGTAAGGACCTCTACGGTGGAATTTCCCTTGCTAGACGCCATACTCTCCTAGGTTGTGAAACCAAGGCTATGATCACCAAAGCTATGGAAATCAAGGCAAATGGATACCAAAGCTCTGATACCACTTGTAGGATCGAAAGTATGTCTATAGGGGGTGATTAGACTACTTGACCAAATAAAAATCTAGCCTTTTCCCAATTTTAAGTCTTGGTAGATTTTAGCAACTTAAGACGAGTTGAGCAATCAACGTACACATGCAATTCTAAGAGTATAGCAATGGAATGTAAATCATTGTGTATGAAGGTAAAGGGGAGGAGTTTGGAGGGAGCAAACACAATGTAGACATGGAGATTTTTGGCGTGGTTCCGATAGGTGGTGGTATCGTACATCCACGTTGATGGAGACTTCAACCCACGAAGGGTAAAGGTTGCGCGAGTCCACGGAGGGCTCCACCCATGAAGGGTCCACGAAGAAGCAACCTTGTCTATCCCACCATGGCCATCGCTCACGAAGGACTTGTCTCGCTTGGGTAGATCTTCACGAAGTAGGCGATCTCCTTGCCCTTACAAACTCCTTGGTTCAACTCCACAATCTTGACGGGGGCTCCCAAGTGACATCTAACAAATCTAGGAGACACCACTCTCTAAAAGGTAATACATGGTGTGTTGATGTTGAACTCCTTGCTCTTGTGCTTCAAATGATAGTCTCCCCAAGACTCAACTCTCTCACACAGATTTGGATATGGTGGAAAGATGGTTTGAGTGGAAAGCAACCTGGGGAAGGCTAGAGATCAAGATTATTGTGGTCGGATTGGAATGTCTTGGTCTCAACACATGAGTAGGTGGTTCTCTCTCAGAAAATGAGTAGTGAAAGTATAGGAACGTTCTGATGGCTCTCTCTCAAATGGAGAAGGGGTGGAGGGGTATATATAGCCTCCACAGAAAATCTAACCGTTACACACATCGGTGGGACCAAATAATGAAACTCGGTGAGACCGACCTGGTTCAAAATGTGAACATTAGGCTTTTCGGTGGGACCGACAATATCAACTCGGTGAGACCGATACGCTAGGGTTAGGGCAAAACCTCATCTTGATGAGACCGACCACATGCACTCGATGAGACCGATTTCAGTAATAAGAACACAGAGACTTGGTCATGCAAACTCGCTGGGACCGATTGCTCATTTCGGTGAGACCGAAACATTACGAAAAGGAAATAGAGAGTTTGCACTACAAACTCGGTGGGACAGATCGCTCATCTCGGTTAGGCAGAAACATTACGAAGGGAAATAGAGAGTTTGCAATCCCATCTCGGTGAGACCGAGATCCCTATCGGTGAGACCGAACTGATTAGGGTTTCTCACTGGTACGAGTCGGTGCTATACAAATGGTTTTAAACCCCTTACCGCAACGACATTCGGAACCGTTGCCTAGTGAGTGTGGGCGATTAGGGGGTCCTTCGCACACGACCCGAAAACCGTCGGGGATATGCCCTCCTGGCACACACGCTCGGCAAAATGAGGTCGTTTGTGACCGATGAGCGAGCAAATACAGTTATACGTACAATAGTGCTCAAAAAATATAATTATACAGGCAAAATCATTTTCGGTCGTAAGTTCATCCCACACAGTCAGTCCCCGCGAAACGTTTCCGTTCGTACATACATCCCACACAGTCGCTGCAAGGAAAACATTTCCGTTCGTAGGTACATCACTAATATGTCTCCAACGTATCTATAGTTTATGAAGTATTCATGATGTTATATTATCCATCTTAGATGTTTTATATGCATTTATATGCTATTTTATATGATTTTTGGGACTAACCTATTAACCTAGAGCCCAGTGCCAGTTTCTGTTTTTTCCTTGTTTTTGAGTTTTACAGAAAAGGAATACCAAGCGGAGTCCAATTGACGTGCCAATTTTTGATGATTTTTTATGGACCAGAAGAAGCTCACGGAGCATCGGAGATGGACCAGAAGAGTCCCGACCGTCCACGAGGGTGGAGGGCGTGCCCTACCCCCTGGGCGCACCCCCCTATCTCGTGGACGACTCGGAGACCCCCCTGACGTGAAACCGACGCCAAAAATTCCTATAAATACAGAAACCCCCGGAAAGAAACCTAGATCGGAAGTTCCGCCACCGCAAGCCTCTATAGCCACGAGAAATCAATCTAGGCCCTCTCTGGCACCCTGCCGGAGGGGGCCATCATCACCGGAGGCCATCGGGAAGGATCTCAGAGGGGCCATCATCGCCATGAAGGCCAAGGACCAGAGGGGTAACCTCTCCCCATCCAAGGGGGAGGCCATGGAGGAGGAAGCACAAGGGGGAGAACTTCTCCTCCTCTCTCGGTGGCGCCGGAGTGCCATCGGGAGGGGAATCATCGCCGCGGTTGAAAGCACATTTGCTCCCCGGGTGGTTTTGGTAATTAATGACAACATACTTTGTGGTTGGACTAATGCTTTTATCAAGTATGTTTCAGGAAATTCAATCACATTGGCATGGCAAAAGGACTAAAGAGGTGGACCCCTCAAAATGCTAAGACAAGCATTGGCAAAAGCTCAAGACTCCATTTTTGGTTTAGTGATCCAAGATCACATTGAGTCCATAGGAAAAGACAATACTATTAAAAGGGGATGAGGTTATGATGATGATCTGGTTGCTCAAGTGCTTAGTGATACATCTCCTAAACTATCAAGAACTTTCACCGCCATATACACTCATAAGTAGTCTCGGTCCCACCGATATTCCAAACCACCACACCGAGATGAACCACCTCAGCCATAAGCCAAACCCTAGCAAACTCGGATTTTCCGATTCAACTCGGTCTCACCGAAACATGAGTTGCCAAGCTTCAGAACCTTCATCATCAAATCGGTGTCACCGAGATGATGAAGTCGGTCCCACCAAACTGGCATGCTCTTGTCATTGCACGAATCGGACTAACCGAGATTGTATTTTCGTCCCACGAAAATCCCAACGCTCACATTATTTGAACTATCGGTCTCACCGAGTTGTCCACTTCGGTCCCACCGAGATTGCTCAAATGTGTAACGGTTGGATTTTGTGTGGAGGCTATTTATACCCTCCACCCCTCTTCTTTCATGGAGAGAGCCATCGAAAGAACTACCACTCCTACCTTACATTTCGAGAAGAGAACTACCTACCCTTGTGTTGAGATCAAGTTGCTCCACTCCCACCATATGAAGCTTGATCTCTAGCCTTCCCAAGTTGCTTTCCACTCAATCCTTTCTTCCACCACAGCCAAATCAGTGAGGAGAGTTGAGTGTTGGGGAGATTATCATTTGAAGCACAAGAGCAAGGAGTTCATCATCATCTACAACATCTATTACCTTTTGGAGGGTGGTGCCTCCTAGATTGGTTAGGTGTCGCTTGGGAGCCTCCGTCATCGAGATGTGGAGTTGAACCAAGAAGTTTGTAAGGCAAGGAGATCGCCTACTTCGTGAAGATCTACCCGAGTAAGGCTAGCCCTCCGTGGGCGAGGCCATGATGGAATAGACAAGGTTGCTTCTTCGTGGACCCTTCGTGGGTGGAGCCTCCGTGGACTCGCGCTGGCCGTTACCCTCCGTGGGTTGAAGTCTCCATCAACGTGGAAGTACGATAGCACCACCTATCGGAACCACGAGAAAAATCATTGCGTCTCCAAATTGCGTTTGATCTTCTCCACTTCTATTTACTACTTGTGCAATTTACTTTCCGCTGCCCATACTCTAGAATTGCATGTGTAGTGTGCTACTTGACTTGTGTGTTATGCAAAATCTGTCAAAATCTGTCCTTGATAAAAGACAGAATTTTTATCTTGTCGAGTAGTCTAATCACCCCCCCTCTAGACACTCTCACCTTCTTCGATCCCACAATTGGTATCAGAGCTTTGGTCTCCATTGATTTGGTTTACACACCATTGGAGGAAGATGGACGTGTCTACGTTTGGGAGTGTTAGCCATAGAGTGCCTATTCTTAATGGAGTATCCTATAACTCGTGGAGGATTGAAATGCTTATTATCTTTAAGACATACAATTTGCGCAAATATGTTGAGACCCCCTATGTGCCTCCGTTTGACCCCTTGCACCCTACCATGGATGAAGAGCTTGATTTGCTTCGTAACCTTAGGACTGTAAATCTTATCATTAGAGGGTTACCCGATAACTTGCTTAAGCTCGTTACAAACTTTGAGTGCGCCTATGCTATGTGGAAGTTCTTGGAAGAACTTTATCCGGACTACTCTTTGAGAGGTCTTGATGAAATTCTATACAAGACTATTGAATTTGATATGATGCGCCTAATGATCCCAACTTTGATAAATGCTTCTTTGAGCTTCGTGATCTTATGAAAAGAAGGAGATCCCGGTCTTATCAATGTTCTAATTAGAAATGCCCTTGTATTGCATTCCGATGATTATTGTCACATTGACAAAACTAATGCAAGTAGTTATCAAATTGACCTAGGTGTTGATGATGAACAATCTATGGGTCAATATGATGATGAGCATGAGCATGATGATGATTACTCCGATTCGGACACCGAGCTAGACAAGATCATGAAGAGTCTCAATCTTATGGCAAATCTGAGAGACTACATGTCCGGCGGAAAAGAGTGGATTCTTGATAGTGGATGCACCGACCACATGACCGGAGACAAAGACATGTTTCGAGAGCTTGCAAAGAACGATGGTCCACGCAAGTATGTGACTTTTGGAGACAACTCCAAGGGTAAGGTACTTGGCCTTGGTAAGGTGGCCATATCTCATGATAGCTCTATTCAAAATGTCATGCTTGTAGAATCTCTTGGATACAATTTACTTTCCGTGTCTAGATTAGCTGACTTTGGATTCAATGTGCTATTCACCGAAGCAGATTTCCAAGTCTTTCGTCGTGACAATCATAACATGGCATTTACCGGTATCCGTAGAGGTGATCTATATATTGTTGATTTCACTAAGAAAGCCCAACCTAGTGCTTGCTTCATTGCTAAATCCTCTAAAGGTTGGTTATGGCATAGAAGGCTTGGACATGTTGGTATGCGTAATTTAGACAAGCTAATCAAAGGTGATCATATTCTTGGTGTTAAAGATGTTTTCTTTGACAAAGATAGACTTTGTAATGCTTGTCAAGCAGGAAAACAAGTAGGTGGAAGTCATCCCGTGAAGAACATCATGACCACAAGGAGACCGCTTGAGCTTCTTCATATGGATCTCTTTGGTCCCAATGCTTACAAAAGCCTTGGTGGTAACTCCTTTGGTCTAGTTATAGTTGATGATTATTCCAGATTTACGTGGGTATTTTTCCTTGATGACAAATCGCAGGTTCAGAGAATCTTCAAAACCTTTGCCAAAAAGGCCCAAAATCAATTTGAGGTGAAGATCAAGAAAGTTCGGAGTGAAAATGGAACGGAGTTCAAGAACGCCAATGTAGACTCTTTTCTCGATGAGGAAGGATTCTACATGAGTTCTCGCCACGCATACACTCCTTAACAAAATGGAGTTGTTGAGAGGAAGAACCGAGCGCTCATAGAGATGGCGAGAACGATGCTTGATGAATACAAGACACCAAGCATTTTTGGGGGAAGCGGTCGAGACAGCTTGTCATGCTATCAACAGGCTTTATCTTCATAAGCTCCTCGGCAAGACATCATACGAGCTCCTCACCGTAACAAACCCCAAGTGGGATACTTTCGTGTCTTTGGTTGAAATGCTATATCCTTGATAAGCATCGTCGGTCTAAGTTTGCTCCTAAAACTCATGAAGGCTTTTTCTTGGTTATGGATCAAACTCCCACACCTACCGTGTCTACAATAATTTCACCGAAAGGTTGAAGAGACGGTAGACGTGAAGTTTGATGAATCTAATGGCTCGCAAGTAGAGCAAATGCCTATTGATGTAGGAGACAAGGACCCATCAGAAGCTATCCAAGATTTATCTATTGGAAAGATCCGTCCCATGGAAGTGAAGGAGAGTACCTCATCTACATATGTGGAGCCCCCTACCTCACGGCGAGATGAACCTCAAGGCAACATGGAGGCCTCCACAAGTGGAACTCATGAAGATGAGGAAGTGCAACAAGAAGATCCACCACAACCTCCTTCTCCACCGCCTCAAGACAACACCAACAACAATGAAGAAGAAGAAGAGGAAGGAGAAGATGATGAGGAAGCTCAGCCACAACCTCAACAAAAGCTATCCCGAGTCCGAGCAAGAGTCAAGAAAAATCATCCCGTGGAACAAATGATGAACGACATCAACTCCGGGAGAATTACTCGCTCTAAAACTCGCTTAGCTAACTTTTGTGAGCATTACTCATTTATCTCTAGTATTGAACCTATGAAGGTAGAAGAAGCACTTGAAGACCCGGATTGGGTGAACGCTATGCACGAAGAACTTCACAACTTCGAGAGGAACAAGGTATGGACTTTGGTAGAGAAGCCCAAGGATGATCAAAACGTCATTGGAACCAAATGGGTGTTTCGGAACAAGCAAGATGAAGATGGACAAGTCATCCGCAACAAGGCTCGTCTCGTAGCTCAATGTTACACACAAGTCGAAGGTATGGACTATGGTGAGACCTATGCCCCCGTTGCTAGACTTGAGTCCATTCGCATTCTTCTTGCTTATGCCAATGACCATGATATTACTCTCTATCAAATGGATATCAAAAGTGCTTTCCTAAATGGTGAAATTGAGGAGGAAGTATTTGTGAAACAACCTCCGGATTTGTGAATCCCAAAAGCCTAATCATGTTTACAAGTTGCACAAAGCTCTTTATGGTCTTAAACAAGCTCCTAGAGCTTGGTACAAATCTTGACTAGCTTTCTTCTTGAAAAAGGCTTTGAGATTGGAAAGATAGACCCAACGCTGTTCACGAAAAGGGTTAATGGTGAACTATTTGTGTGCCAAATATATGTTGATGATATTATCTTTGGTTCAACTAACCCTCATTTTAGCAAGAAGTTTGGAAAGCTCATGTCGGAGAAGTATGAGATGTCCATGATGAGTGAACTCAAATTCTTCCTTGGGTTGCAAATCAAGCAATCTAAGGAGGGTACCTTTGTCTCACAAACAAAGTACACCAAGGATCTCTTCAAGAAGTTCAACATGCAAGAAAGCAAAGGTATGAGAACCCCATGCCTACAAGTGGACATAATGACTTGACAAAAGATGGAGAACCTGTTGATCAAAAGGTTTACCGATCTATGATTGGTTCTCTACTATATCTTTGTGCTTCTCGTCCTGACATAATGTTGAGTGTATGCATGTGTGCTCGATATCAAGCAGCCCTAAAGAATGTCATCTTAAAGCTGTTAAAAGGATTGTGAGATATTTGATACACGCACCAAACTTTGGCATTTGGTATCCTAAGAGGGCCTCTTTCGACCTTGTTGGCTATTCCGACTCGGACTATGCCGGTGACATGGGTTGATAGAAAGTCAACTTCGGCACGTGTCAATTCCTTGGTCGATCCCTTGTATCTTGGTCCTCCAAGAAACAAAATTCGTATCATTATCCACCGCCAAGCGAGAATATATTGCTGCTGGTTCGTGTTGTGCTCAATTGCTATGGATGACACAAACGCTTAAGGATTATGGGATACATGTGAAACATGTTCCCTTGCTTTGTAACAATGAGAGTGCGATTAAAATTGGACACAATCCCGTGCAACACTCTCGAACGAAACATATTGAAGTTCGTCACCATTTCATTCGTGATCACATTGCCAAGGGTAACATCAATCTTAAGCATGTTCGTACTGACAAACAACTCGCTGATATCTTTACAAAACCTCTTGATGAGAAGGTGTTTTGTCGCTTAAGGAGTGAGTTGAACATCATTGATGCTTCAAACTTGGAGTGGAAACTCCATTGATGCATGCAAGGCATGAGCCCACTTGACTAATCCTTGATATTTCTCTTATGATGATGATCATATGTCTTGGACACATTTGCCTCCTTGTATTGCATCTAACTCCTTGCAGGTACTTGGATGATCTACATTCCATAAGATTACCACACACTCAAATCATGAGTAATGTTGTCATTGACCAAGTATCTAGCCCTTTGGGATGTTGAGTTCAAGGAACAAAATTCCACATATCCTTTTTGACATCTTATACATCTAGTATTTCACTCTTGTCATCTTGGATATCCTTGAGTATTTCCTTGCTTGCCTAACCCATGTAGGAAGATGAACTACACAAGTGGAAATGGCGCTCCAACTTCACATTCAATGAGCACCTACATCAAGTTTACCTACATGAACAAAGCAACAACAAGCCCAAGGTATGTTCTTCACATCTTTAAGGAGCTTTGCTCAAAGTCATGAGTACAAGCAGCTTCATAAGATGTGATCACATCGAATGCTTAATCGAAAAATGGCAACCCCATTTTGAGCTTAAATGATGAGTATGACCTATGATCAAATGTCCTCATTCGACTCCTAAGTCAATATACTCAAACATAGGTGACCTTGTCGCCGACCTTTATCTAGATGAAGTACATATGTTTTGGAGTCTTTCTATTTTCTCTTCTGTTCTCTCATTGAGTTTTCATTAAAAAAAACTTCATCTAGGAATCTTTTCATTTCTATTCTTACATCTTTGTGAATATCCTTCTGGCTCGATCAATTCCTCGAAAATCATTCACAAATTCATTGCAAATCCTTTGAAACATTCCTGCATAAAGTGAGCTGAATTATTTCTGTATTTCCTTGAATTAAACTCAAGGCCACCGATTTAAATATTTTGGTCTAACCGAAAAGGATCTACCCTAAGTCCCGACTTTCGGACCCACCGATCCATCTTAATTCGTGTCACCGATTTATTTCTTCCAGGATATCATCTTCGCAGCTCCACTCAATGATTCTCTATGCATGTTCTTTTTTTGCCTGTTGTGATTCTTAAGGATCCCACTTCTTTCTTTCCATCTTCCCTAACCTTCCTAGTTTGCTGTCCTTTTCGCACTTGATGTCAAAGGGGAGAAGACTTAGGGGAGAAGAGAAGATTTAGGGGAGAAGAAGAGCAATCTTACCTTAAGGGGAGAGAATCACATCAAATCTTTGCCGTGTTTTTCCTTATAAGAGAATTTCTTGCCGTGTTTCACATTGGACATTACAATTGGCGTCATTCTCATTTGGCATCATTCTTCTTGATCCGAGAAAACTCAAAGGAGAGGAATCTTCACAATTGATATCTTATGGAAAGCAAAATCTCTCGAGTTCATTGAAAATCTTTTAGTTTGGAGACATGTTTGTTGATTCAAGCTTGTGCTCAATATGAGACACTCTTTATACATGTCATCCTGGCTTGGTACTCTTGATGTTCTTGCAGTTGGTTGAAGAAATACTCTTGTGTTATCTAACCTTGTTTTCCCAAGTTTATCTCTTGGTACAATGCCAAGGAACCTCAAGGTAAGTATATGCACTTTGCGAATGTGCATGATGGTGACTTGCTTGTGGATACTTGTTTGCAAGAAATCACCATGCACATATGCATTATCACTCACTTCTTTTCATCTGCTCGATGCATATAGCCAAGCTGCATGTAGCACATCTTGCCTTTCTCTCTTGTGTGCTTGTGGTAGTCCAAAACCATAATTTATGAAAATCTTGCACACTTGTAGGGGAGCCTGTGTACTATATGTTTGTCAAAGCTTTGTGATAATTCTGTCTTTCTTTCAATAAGCTTTGATGTCTTGTTTAGTGTGTTGCCATCAATTACCAAAAGGGGAGATTGAAAGCACATTTGCTCCCGGGTGGTTTTGGTAATTAATGACAACATACTTTGTGGTTGGACTAATGCTTTTATCAAGTATGTTTCAGAAATTCAATCACATTGGCATGGCAAAAGGACTAAAGAGGTGGACCCTCAAAATGCTAAGACAAGCATTGGCAAAAGCTCAAGACTCCATTTTTGGTTTAGTGATCCAAGATCACATTGAGTCCATAGGAAAAGCCAATACTATTAAAAGGGATGAGGTTATGATGATGATCCGTTGCTCAAGTGCTTAGTGATACATCTCCTAAACTATCAAGAACTTTCACCGCCATATACACTCATAAGTAGTCTCGGTCCCACCGATATTCCAAACCCACCACACCAAGATGAACCACCTCACCATAAGCCAAACCCTAGCAAACTCGGATTTTCCGATTCGAACTCGGTCTCACGAAACATGAGTTACCAAGCTTCAGAACCTTCATCATCAAATCGGTGTCACCGCTGATGATGAAGTCGGTCCCACCAAACTGGCATGCTCTTGTCATTGCACGAATCGGACTAACCGAGATTGTATTTTCGGTCCCACCAAAAATCCCAACATTCACATTATTTGAACTATCGGTCTCACCGAGTTGTCCACTTCGGTCCCACCGAGATTGCTCAAATGTGTGTAACGGTTGGATTTTGTGTGGAGGCTATTTATACCCCTCCACCCCTCTTCATTCGTGGAGAGATCCATCGAAAGAACTACCACTCCTACCTTACATTTACGAGAAGAGAACTACCTACCCTTGTGTTGAGATCAAGTTGCTCCACTCCCACCATATGAAGCTTGATCTCTAGCCTTCCCAAGTTGCTTTCCACTCAATCCTTTCTTCCACCACAGCCAAATCAAGTGAGGAGAGTTGAGTGTTGGGGAGATTATCATTTGAAGCACAAGAGCAAGGAGTTCATCATCATCTACAACATCTATTACCTTTTGGAGGGTGGTGCCTCCTAGATTGGTTAGGTGTCGCTTGGGAGCCTCCGTCATCGAGATGTGGAGTTGAACCAAGAAGTTTGTAAGGGCAAGGAGATCGCCTACTCGTGAAGATCTACCCCGAGTAAGGCTAGCCCTCGGTGGGCGTAGGCCATGATGGAATAGACAAGGTTGCTTCTTCGTCGACCCTTCGTGGGTGGAGCCCTCCGTGGACTCGCGCAGCCGTTACCCTCCGTGGGTTGAAGTCTCCATCAACGTGGAAGTACGATAGCACCACCTATCGGAACCACGAGAAAAATCATTGCGTCTCCAAATTGCGTTTGATCTTCTCCACTTCTCTTTACTACTTGTGCAATTTACTTTCCGCTGCCCATACTCTAGAATTGCATGTGTAGTGTGCTACTTGACTTGTGTGTTATGCAAAATCTGTCAAAATCTGTCCTTGATAAAAGACAGAATGTTTATCTTGTCGAGTAGTCTAATCACCCCCCCTCTAGACACTCTCACCTTCTTCGATCCCATAGCGGTGATCGTCTTCATCAACATCACCATCCTCATCTCTTTTACACGGTCCATGCTCCCGCACCCCGCTGTAATCCCTAATTGAACATGGTGCTTTATGCCGCATATTATGATCCTATGATGTTTTGAGTAGATAACCTTTGTCTTTGGTTGATTGATGATCTAGATTGGTATGAGTTGAATGATTTATTTTGGTGCTGCCCTATTGTGCCCTCCGTGTCGCCCAAGCATGAGGGATTCCCGCTTTAGGCTATTGCAATATGTCCATGGTTTACTTATTGTCTGCATTTCTTGAGTGACAGATGCATAAACACGGATAAGTGGGTCATGGCGTATGAGAATAAAGGGGACTTGATATGTTAATGTTATGTTTGGGTTTTACCTTAATGATCTTTAGTAGTTGTGGATGCTTGCTAGAGTTCCAATCATAAGTGCATATGATCCAAGAAGAGAAAGTATGTTAGCTTATGCCTCTCCCTCATATGAAATTGCAATGACGACCACCGGTCTCGTTAACAATTGCCTAGGACAATTCCGCACACCAATCCATCATTATTCCACACTCGCTATTTATAATATTTAGTAATATATTCTAAATTTATGATAACATCACCTACTTTTATATATTAGCTCTTCGATATCATACAAAGTTATCCTCTTCATACCCACAACGTAGTTTTATTTCTCGTTTCTAGTTGGAAGCAAACGTTCGGTGTACGTAGAGTCGTATCAGTGGCAGATAGGACTTGAGAGAATATTGATCTTGCCTTTAGCTCCTTGTGGGTTCGACACTCCATGCTTATCACTTCCACCTTTGGAAATTGCTATGATGATTCCCTGCACTTGGGGATTATCAAGCTCTTTTCTGGCGCCGTTGCCGGGGAGCAATAGCGTGGGGTTGATATTCTCGTGTGTGCTTGTTTGCTTTCTTCATTAAGTAGTTTTTGTTTTCCCTTTTTGATTTGCTTAGTTGTGGGTGAAACATACAAAAAAATCAAAAAAATGAAAATACAAAAAGATGCACTTTCCTCATATGCGTAAAAAGTTTTTCAAGAAGAGAAGTGATTGGAAAGTTATGCATTGTAGAAGTGAGGGTCGACCTTGAGCACTTGTGTTCATGCTCATGGAAACAATGTAGAATTTTTCATGGAAGTTTCTCTATAAATAATTATCCCCTTGTATATATCCTTTCTATTATAAAAAGAATGTGCCAAGCTTTGGTTGGATGATTAGATTGCTTGTTTACTATGTGCAGTACAAAAACAGAAACTTTGGCTGTAGCGCATGAATTTACATTTTTATTGGAAAGTGAAATGAGTATGAAACTTTTTTCACATTACTTCTGTACAAATTGTTTCAATTTTCATGTTTTATTTAGAATTTTTGGAGTTACAGAAGTTTACTAAATATCCAGATTATTACAGACTGTCCTATTTTTGACAGATTCTGTTTTCTATGTGTTGTTCGCTTATTTTGATGAATCCATGGGTACTATCAGGGGGTATGAACCATGGTGAAGTTGGAATACAGTAGATAAAGTGCTAAAATTAAATTGAAATGAGTTTGCAACAGTACCTAAAGGTAGTGATTTGCTTTATTATACTAACGGATCTCACAAAGTTTTTGTTAAGTTTTGTGTGGATGAAGTGTTCAAAGAACGAGGAGT
Organism: Aegilops speltoides; assembly: GCA_021437245.1. NCBI lineage: Eukaryota > Viridiplantae > Streptophyta > Magnoliopsida > Poales > Poaceae > Aegilops > Aegilops speltoides. Next base: position 198,412,350 of record CM038144.1, on the reverse strand, counting down.
TACCGATGTGAGAAGAATAAAGAGAGGCAAGAGTTCAAGCTTGGGGATGCCCAAGGCACCTCAAGTAAAATACTTCAAGGATACTCAAGCATCTAAGCTTCGGGATGCCCCGGTTGGCATCCCATCTTTGTTCTTCAACAATTATCGGTATACCTCGGTTTTTGTTTTGTTCACATGATTTGTGTCCCTTGTGTTTTTCTTTTTCTTTAGGAACCATGCTAGTATGAGATAGCCCCTCACTGATTTATAGAATGCTTCATGTGCTTCACTTATATCTTTTGAGTATGGTTTTACAGAATGCTTCGTGTGCTTCACTTATATATTTTGAGCTTGGATATTGGTTAGTATATATTAATTGGAGAATGCTCCATGATCTTCACTTATATCTTTTGGATTATGAATAATACTATCATCTAAAGTGGGTTTGGAAGAGTGTCAACTTTAGGAATTAGTGATCCCACTATTTTGGAGGGTGTTGAATCTTAGTGGGATATTTATGAAAGTGGATTTGGAAGAGTGTCAACTTTAGTTAGTAATGATTCCACTATTTCGGAAGAGGTTCCAATTGATTATGAGAACAAAGTTGCTATCTATGATGATTAATGTGATGACATGTATGCTATAAATAATAATGTTAACCATGAAACTTGTCATCATGATTTTAATTTTCAATTTGATTATGCCTCACATGACGGTTATTTTGTTGAGTTTGCTCCCACTATTCCTAATGAGAAGAATTTTTGCTTATGTGGAGAGTAGTAAAATTTCTATGCTTGTAGATCATGAAAAGAATGCTTTGTCTTATGGTTGTATTGTTAAACTCATTCATGATTCTACTGAAAATTATTATGAGGGAGGAATATATGCTTGTAGGAGTTGCAATAATATCAAGTTTCCTCTCTATGTGCTTAAAGTTTCGAAGTTATACTTGTTTTTCCTTGCTATGCTAGTTGATTCTTGTTACCTTAAATTGTGTTCTCACAAAATCCCTAGGCATAGGAAGTGGGTTAGTTTTAAATTTGCTAGTAATATTCTTCATGATGCTCTCTTTATGTTTCAATTCTTATCTTTTATGTGAGCATCATTGAAATCATCATGCCTAGCTAAAAGGCATTAAAGAAAAGCGCTTGTTGGGAGACAACCCAATATTTACTTTTACTGTTTTTATGTGTCCACATGATTAAGCTACTGTACTAATCATGTTTTATAGCTTTTGTTTCAATAAAGTGCCAAGTAAAACCTTTGGGAAGACTTGGGTGAAAGTTAATCTGATCTTGCTATAAAAACAGAAACTTTGCGCTCACGAGATTAGCTGTCATATTTTACAGAAGAGAGATTTTGAGTTGATTATTTTTGAAGAAGATTAATAGAAAAATTCCTCACATCCACCAATTTATTTCAGAATTTTTCGAGTAGCATAAGTATGGTTGTTATTCAGATCATTACAACCTGTTCTGTTTCTGGCAGATTCTGTTTTTAATGCATAGTCTGCTTGTTTTCTAGTTTCTATGGCTTATATTGCTCAATATAAATTGTAGAAATGATATGGTACAGTAGTCATTGTGTGAGAACAATTATGAATCTTGTATTTGACAGTACCAAAGTGAATGATTTACTCTTTATCATACTAACCCATCTCACGAAGTTCCGTTAAGTTTTCTGTGATTGAAATTTTCAAGTTTTGAGTGAGATATCGATATGAGGAGAATAAGGAGTGGAAAGGCTCTAAGCTTGGGTATTCCCAAGGCACCCCATGGTAATATTCAAGGAAGACGCAAGCGCTTAAGCTTGGGGATGCCCTGGAAGGCATCCCCTCTTTCGTCTTCAAAACCATCGGTATACCTTACCCGGAGCTATATTTTTATTCGTCACATGATATGTGTTTTGCTTGGAGCGTATTTTCATTTTACTTATTGTTTGAATAAAATCATTGGATCTTAAATCTTGAATGAAAAACAATCCTCCCATGTCTAGTTAATTATTTGACTAGTCAGGGTTCTTCACTTATATGTTTCTGGAGTAGTTTGTCATTACTCACGTGCTTCACGTATATCCTATGAGTAAATGGTTGAATGAATTGAATATCATAAATCTTCTGAATTTATATACGTTTCATATGCTTATAACATGGAGACTAATGACTTCACACAAAATAAGTATAGGTAGTAAACTTATTGAAAGTTAGCAAACGGAGAATTGGTCACTTGAACAATTCATGAAAGAATATTAAAGGAAAAGAGATTTCACATATAGATATACTATCTTGGACATCTTTTGTAATTGTGAGCACTCATTAAAATATGACATGCTAAAAACTTGATGTTGTACAAGGAAGATAACTTAATGGGTTATGTTTTCCTATATCCGAAAAGTTATATTGTCTTGGATCATCCAACATGATGAGCTTGCCTTTCCCGCTCATGCTAGCCAAATTCTTTGCACCAAGTAGAAATACTACTTGTGCTTCCAACATCCCTTAAACTAGTTTTGCCATGAGAGTCCACCATACCTACCTATGGATTGAGTAAGATCCTTCAAGTAAGTTGTCGTCGATGCATGCAATAAAAATTGCTCTCTAAATATGTATGATCTATTAGTGCGAAGAAAATAAGCTTTATACGAACTTGTGATAGGGAAGAAATAAAAGTGACGGACTGCATAATAAAGGTCTTTATCACAAGCGGCAATATAAAGTGACATTCTTTTGCATTAAGATTTTGTGCATCCAACCATAAAATCGCATGACAACCTATGCTTCCTTCTGTGAAGGGCCTATCTTTTACTTTTATCTTCTACCCTTATACAAGAGTCATGGTGATCATCACCTTTCCTTTTTACACTTTTTTTTCCTTTGGCAAGCACTTTCTGTTGGAGCGATCCGGATATATATATCCACTTGGATGTAGGTTCTCATAAAGTATTATTGTTCACATTACCCTTGAGTGTTAGCAATTGTGAAACTATAAGCCCCTATCTTTCTCTGTGTCCGATTAAAATTTTGAACCCATAAATATCACGTGAGTGTTAGCAATTGTGAAAGATTAAATGATAGTTGAGTATGTGGAGTTTGCTAAACCAAAGCTCTTATATAGACCCTTCCCAAAAATAAGATGAATTGCAATTGTTTCATGACTAAGAGCATGGTTTGTTAGTTTTCAAGAAAGTTTATGATCTATACTTTAACATGTGAATAGCTTGATCATGAGAAGTTTTATGAGTTGAGCTACTGTTATGATATATAATGATGCTAGAAAAGGTGATTGAATTTATCATTGATCAACCTTGTGCACCTTCTAGCATTCACACTTCATAAATTATTTCTTTTATCATTTACCTACTCGAGGACGAGCAGGAATTAAGCTTCGGGATGCTTGATACGTCTCCAACGTATCTATAATTTATGAAGTATTCATGCTATTATATTATCCATCTGAGATGTTTTATATGCATTTATATGCTATTTTATATACTAACCTATTAACCTCGATCCCAGTGCCAGTTTATGTTTTTTCCTTGTTTTCGAGTTTTACAGAAAAGGAATACCAAATGGAGTCCAATTGACGTGCTAATTTTTCATGATTTTTTATGGACCAGAAGAAGCCCACGGAGCATGGGAGATGGACCAGAAGAATCTCGAGCCGCCCACGAGGGTGGAGGGCCTGACCTACCCCCCTGGGCGCACCCCCTATCTCATGGACGACTCGGAGACGCCCCCCCAGACGTGAAACCGACACCAAAAATTCCTATACAAAAACCCCCAGAAAGAAACCTAGATCGGAAGTTCCGCCGCCGCAAGCCTCTGTAGCCATGAGAAATCAATCTAGGCCCTCTCTGGCACCCTGCCGGAGGGGGCCATCATCACCGGAGGCCATGGGGAAGGATCTCAGAGGGGCCATCATCTCCATGAAGGCCAAGGACCAGAGGGGGAACCTCTCCCCATCCAGGGGGGCATGAAGGAGGAAGCACAAGGGGGAGAACTTCTCCTCTCTCTCGGTGGCGCCGGAGTGCCATCGGGAGGGGAATCATCACCGCGGTGATCGTCTTCATCAACATCACCATCATCATCACCATCCTCATCTCTTTTACGCAGTCCACTCTCCCACACCCTGCTGTAATCCCTACTTGAACATGGTGATTTATGCCACATATTATGATTCAATGATATGTTGCCATCTTATGACATTTTGAGTAGATATCCTTTGTCTTTGGGTTGATTGATGATCTAGATCGGTATGAGTTGTATGATTTATTTTGGTGCTGCCCTATTGTGCCCTCCATGTCGTGCAAGCGAGAGGGATTCCTGTCGTAGGGTGTTGCAATATGTCCATGGTTTACTTATTGTCTGTGTTGCTTGAGTGACAGAAGAATAAACACGGATAAGTGGGTCACGGCATATGGGAATAAAGGGGACTAGATATGTTAATGCTATGGTTGGGTTTTACCTTAATGATCTTTAGTAGTTGCGGATGCTTGCTAGAATTCCAATCATAAGTGCATATGATCCAAGAAGAGAAAGTATGTTAGCTTATGCCTCTCCCTCATATGAAAATGCAATGACGACCACCGGTCTTGTTAACAATTGCCTAGGACAATTCCGCACACCGACCCATCATTATTCCACACTCGCTATTTATAATATTTAGTAATATATTCTAAATTTATGATAACAGCACCTACTTTTATATTTTAGCTCTTCGATATCATACAAAGTTATCCTCTTCATACCCACAACGTAGTTTTATTTCTTATTTCTAGTTGGAAGCAAACGTTCGGTGTACGTAGAGTTGTATCAGTGGCAGATAGGACTTGAGAGAATATTGATCTTGCCTTTAGCTCCTTGTGGGTTCGACACTCCATGCTTATCACTTCCACCTTTGGAAATTGCTACGATGATTCCCTACACTTGGGGATTATCAATCAAACACAATTTTCCCCGTTAAATCATTTGTGATGGCCTTCCCATCGCACAAAATATTAATAATTTTATCGTTTGCATTATTGAATGCATCACACACGGTGCGTAGAAGAAACTATGTGTGTTGCCTTAGGTCATCTCCCACGGTATTTTCTCAATAACCGTTTGCAATAGCAAAAACCAATTAGCAGGCTAATTCCCCTATTATTAATAATTCATTTATTAATCTAATTGAAATTCATATTAAACACATAATATATTTGATTCCCATATTAAGGAAGCAGGATTTCATAATTGAAATACATCAGAGTACAACATGATATAGCTTCAGCACTCAACTACCCCATTACACAACTGCACCAGCACCAAGTTTCACGTGCAACATCTAGAACCTTTCAAAATTAGCATCATAGATGGTACATAGACAGATGCATCTCATCGGGAAAACTACTGAAGCGGAAGGAAAATATTGAGCATTTATTGATGTTGAAGGTCTTTGCAACTTTAGGCCAGTGTCTGTGGACGATTGACCGTCCATCCTTCGTCCTCTTCAGGAACACTTCAATATTGAACTGTGGGTGTTGTATGAAAACCTTCCTCGCCTCATGTGCATACATGTGGTTTGAGAGGTAATCATCAGTGAACTGTTTTAGAAAGGCCTGAAAACAAGGTTGTGCATAAATATCTTCTCTATATTGGAAATGGGGCAAAGGAATAAAAAAGACAAGGTATAATAGTATACAATAACAAAATGCATCCACAACAATTGAACATCGCATTGCAGAATTGAACCAAGCAGTTAACTAAACACCACAACAAATGAACCAACCGTTAACTGAGCACCACATTGGACAAATATAACAGACTCCTAATAGAAGATCAGATAGTTAACCAAACCAAGCATGCTTAACAACTTGGAAATATAGCAATTGTGTTTGTTTCTCATTTGTTTAGTATAGCCAAAATTGATTTATCTCACATGGTATACAATAACAGAATGCAGCCACAACAATTGAACATCGCATTGCAGAATTGAACCAAGCAGTTAACTAAAAACCACAAAAAATTAATCAACCGTTAACTAAGCACCACATTGCACAAATAACATACTCTTAATAGAAGATTGGACAGTTAACCAAACCAAGCATGCTTAACAACTTGGAAATATAGCAATTGTATTTGTTTCTCATGTATTTAGTACAGCCAAATTCGATTTATTTCTCACATGGTATACAATAACAGAATGCACACACAACAATTGAAAATCGCATTGCAGAATTGAACCAAATAGTTAACTAAACACCACAACAAATGAACCAAACATTAACTGAGCACCACATTGCATAATATAACCTACTCCTAATAGAAGATTAGACAGTTAACCAAACCAAACATGCTTGACAACTTGGAAAATTTCACCCTAAAGAATTGAACATCACATTTGAAGAATTGAACAAAACAGTTAACTAAACACCACATTGCACGACATATAGAACATATACACTAGAGTAGAAGATTGCATGGTAAAAGTAGATAGCACAATTCACTAAAAATTGTTAAGGAAAGGCAGTAGCTAGCAAACTGAACATGGGTCCTTATAGTGAGCTAATAAGACAAGGTACTCATTGTCGGAGATATCGATGATGATTGGCTCCTTGTACATGGAAGAGGGAGAGGCCTCCGCATCGTGGGTGCCCTCGTCATAGTGGTGAGTTACCTGAGCCGCTCCGGGCACCAACCTGCTGGCTCTCGAGATGAGGTAAGCACGTGCACGCTGAGAAAACACCTTGTAGTCTTCATCGAAGGCACCAATGGTGGCCTCGAGAAAACGCCACAAACTATCGTTTAAAGTAGCCAACCGCATTGTGGCGTCAGTGCACGAGGCGTCGACGGTGGCCTCGACAGCGAGGTGCTCCTCCAAGATCTGGGGGTCGGCATGAATGGCAGCCATCGCGACCTCATCCGTGCGTGCGGCCGTGATTTGCTTCTCCGCTGCCAAATGCTCCTTGAGATCCTGGCTATACTGTGTGCGCCATGGCTTAGGATGGTGCTTATTTGGTGGAGGGGTCGGCGACTTGGGTGGAAGGTGTCACACTCGTGTCGGCGGTCGGGGCATGTGGGATGTGGAAGGAGGAGGAGGACGGGGTTCGGGTGTGGATTACCTGCCTGGATAGGCAAGGCCGAGCGGCGTGAAGGAGGGTCGCTGGCGAGGAGGTGGCGCTACAAGCAAGGAGTGAAGGTTTCAACTTGGAAAGGAAGGCGGAAACAGGGGAAATGTGGCTTTTGGTAAGGGGGAGGGGGCGGGGAGGTAGATATTTCCGCGGAAGCCGAAAATTTGGAATCGCTTCAGTGAAAAATCTGGCGCGCAAAGTTTCATCAGACAGGGTCCCTTATTCAGAGCGGGCTATGGATTGTAGCCAACGAACCTTCTCGTGTAAGCCATAGGCGTACTATACACCGACGGTGCTCCAGGATATTTTATAGCATCTCACATGGTTGGTGATAATAAACTGTGTGGGATCTATTTGATTTTTCATCTTGATTTGAATTACATAATGGGGTCACAGCTGCAAAGGATGGTGTTTGAATTGCTAGAACTTCTATCTGGAGTGAACATGCATCTATAGGTGTGTTGTCAAAAAATTGGAATTATTTAGGGTTCGTTTGGACATTTTTATACGGTAACTTGGTTTTCTAGGAATTTCAGGTGCACAATTCAAAATTAAACCACATGCACATGCTCCGGTGCGCCAAAATGGGTTGTAAAAAGATATATATGTCCATGGATTGGTGCTTACATCCCATTCAAGAAATGGGGACGAATTTAAAACACCACGGCACTGTGGCTCTCTGGCAAATGTTGAGGTGCTTGCTTTTGTAATTCTAGTAAATACAAAACTCATCTGAAATTCATGAACCTTGGCACGCTATCATGGAACGACATCAAGATGCTGGGGTAAAAAAATGTTGTCCCATTTGGGCCAGGTTATGGTATAGGCTCCTCGCAAACCAGAGCTCCTCTCACAACAAGTGTGATGGTTTCGGTAGGGAACATTTCACCTTTCTGGACGAAATGATATCCGTTGCATCTTCTTGATTTAATTTTTTTCCTAGTGTCAACATAGAACAACAGGGGTGTTGTGTCAATTTTTGGGATTTTTCGGGGTTCGCTTGGACACTTTTATACAGTAACTGAGTTTTCTATGCATTCATGTGCATAATTCAAATTTGAACTACATGCACATGCTCTAATGCATATAAATTAGTTGAAAATTCTAATATGTGTCCTTGGTTGCATGCTTAATTAGGTCCCATGCAAGAAATGAGAATGAATGTCAAACACCCTACCACCGTCACTCGGCCACAAACATTGAGATATATACCTGGTTTTTAAATTCTAGTAAATCCAAAGCTCGTCTGAAATACATGAAACTTGGCATGCTGTCATGGAGCAGCATCAACATGCCATGGTAAATTTTTTGTCCCATTTGGGGTAGGTTTGGGGATATGCTTCTCACAAACCATAGCTTCTCACAACAAGCCCGATGGTTTCGATAGGGAACGTTTCACCTTTCTGGACGAAATGAGATGCATTGCCTCTTCTCGATTTAAATTTTTTTTCCTAGTGTCAGCATAGAACAACAGGGGTGTTGTGTCAATTTTTGGGATTTTTGGGGGTTCACTTAGACATTTTTATACATTAACTGAGTTTTCTATGCATTCATGTGCATAATTCAAATTTGAACTACTCATACACACATATGCTCTAATGCATATAAATTGGTTGAAAATTCAAATCTGTGTCCTTGGTTGCATGCTTAATTAGGTCACATGCAAGAAATGAGAATGAATGTCGTCAAACACCCTGCCACTGTCACTCGGCCGCAAACATTGAGATATCTGGTTTTTAAATTCTAATATAAATCCAATGCTCGTCTGAAATTCATGAAACTTGGCATGCATGCTATCATGGAGCGGCATCAACATGCCGTGGAAGTTTTTGTCCCATTTGGGGCAGGTTCGGGGATATGCTTCTCACAAACTAGAGCTTCTCACAACAAGCCCGATGGTTTCGGTAGGGAACATTTCACCCTTCTGGACAAAACGAGATGCATTGCCTCTTCTCGATTTCAATTTTTTTTCCTAGTGTCAACATAGAACAACAGGGGTGTTGTGTCAATTTTTGGGATTTTTGGGGGTTCGCTTGGACATTTTTATACATTAACTGAGTTTTCTATGCATTCATGTGCATAATTCAAATTTGAACCATACATGCACACATATGCTCTAACGCATATAAATTGGTTGAAAATTCAAATCTGTGTCCTTGGTTGCATGCTTAATTAGGTCCCATGCAAGAAATGAGAACGAATGTCGTCAAACACCCTACCACCGTCACTCGGCCGCAAACATCGAGATACCTAGTTTTAAAATTCTAGTATAAATCCAAAGCTCGTCTGAAATTCATGAAACTTGGCATGCATGCTATCATGGAGCGGCATCAACATGCCATGGTAAAAAATTTGTCCCATTTGGGGCAGGTTTGAGGATATGCTTCTCACAAACCAGAGCTTCTCACAACAAGCCTGATGGTTTCGGTAGGGAACTCCCACCTTTGGGGACAAAACGATATCCATTCCCTCTTAGTTTTGAAAAAATTTCACATGTCAACATAGAACAACAAGAGTGTTATGTCAATTTTTGGGATTTTTCGGGGTTCGTTTGGACATTTTTATGCATTAATTGAGTCCTTCAATGCATTTATGTGTATAATTCAAAATTTAACCATTCACGTGACACCACATGTCTTGGTTTTAATTGCTATATGTTTTAATGGCTCTTGATTGCAAACATTTTAGAAAGAACACCCGTATGCAAAGTGAGGGCAGGATTTGTGCATCTCTTCAACGCAAACGGTTGTTTTGGATGACCCGTGTGCAACCACTTTACAAACAATTTGGTAAGATTTGCATCTGTCATATTGGGTATGTTTCCATTTCTCAAACTGGAAAGATTGACATTTGTTGATCTTGTAACACTTCGATTTGTCAAAATATGAAGCTAAAGAACACTAGCAGTATCCAATTTTTGCAACTAAAATTCAGTAATTAAGCATAGATGGAGGCGAGGAGGCGTGTTCAGCTGGGCGTGCAGCGGGTTGCGCAGTTCCCGATACGGCATTAATGCAGACAAGGGAGAGGGTAGCGGTTCCCAAAATGTCGAATGGCCAATGATGCATCCTCCTTCAATTAGCATCATGAATGCATGAGGGAAGTAATGGGAGAAGGACCGGGAAAAGAGGCAGCATGATGTGAATGCATCGCAGTTTGCACTCATATAAAGGCGCCCCTCCGTTCCAATGCATCTACCACATCGCACGCACCTAAGCATTTGCCTAAGCACCTACACTAAGCGCAAAAGTGCTCACTCCAGACCCATGGCGGCGATGCGCGTGAGCGGCCAGTGGCTGTGCCAGATGGTCGACGACGCTGTCCTGCGGCATGGCACCAAGGATCGTCTCACAGACGGTGTTCGCGACCGGCTGGTGGATGGCCGCCGTCGATGCCAGCTACGACTATCAGTTGGACCAGATGATCGTTTCCACCACCAACAAGTTCGCCATCGTCAAGAAGCTCGCGGACGACATCGCCGTACTCCTCCAGCCCGTGCGCGGGCTCCTCATTGCCTGCCACCCTAATCGGCCTCCATGGTCGGAACCTCTTTCAAGCATTGGTGGTCTTACGACTGCCCGCCAATGCCACAAAGAATGTCCACCTAGAGGTCGCGCTCGCCGCGAGGCGCCTCGCCCTGCAAAAATTCGTCAACCTACACATACACGTGTACAAGCAAATCGTGTACATGGGTATCTACAAGGCCAGTGAGGATGCTACAATGTTGGCCTTCTTCAACCGGCTGGAAGCCTTGGATGCCTTTGCTGAGAAGCACCTTGACCTCGCCACAAAAGCCGCCGATCCTTAGCCGCCGGTCGGTGGCCCAGCGCACTGAGTTGAGGAGGAGGAGGTCGTACGTTGATGGATGCATATTTCTTCTTGCCTCCTTAATTCTGATTGTGCTATTGCATTCTCGTTCCAGTAAATACAAACATGTGTGAGGCATCGAGGCGACCGTGGAGCGCTCTGCTCGCGTCCCTCCGCATGCGCTCTGCCAGTGGTTGGGCCTGTGCACGATCACGTCGGGGGGGGGGCATATGCATGCGGTTGCGCCGCGTGCGTTGCCACGCAATGCAGTTACGTGCGGCATGATGGAGTTACGCGCTGCGAATTAGAACTACCATCAGGTGCTGTCCGGCCTCCCCTTTAATTTCCGCGACCATTATAGCCTTAGTCTCTTCAACCTTTAGATCGTGCCCCACAACACAACAAGCACACCCACGACGACACATAGAGAGGGGATGTCTAGCGGCGCTCCAATGGAGTTCGGCGAGCATAAAGTGGAGACCCACACGAGGGAGACGGATCTCTCGGTGGTGTACACCATCGACCCGGCCGTGGTGGATGACTACATCAACACCGTTGAGAAGTTGCTTGCTGAAGACAAGTACAAGGTGGTCGGCATCGACCTCCAGTACACCGATAGTAGTCCCGACATAGATCAGAAGGTTGCCGTTGCCAAGTTGTGCGTGCGCCATCATGTCCTCATCTACCACTATTTCATGGCCAGAGAGCCTTGCGGCCGTTTCAACAGGTTTGTCAACAGCACCGACTACAAGTTCGCCATGGTGGAAACCACCGACGATGTAAAAGTGCTCAGTGTTACGGGCTTGGCCTGTGAGAACCTTGTCGAAATCCGTGACCACTACAGGGTCTGGGGCAGCACGAAGAAGGACTCCCTGGTCGAACTCGCCTCAGTCATCGTCGACCCCTACTACGAAAAGATGAAGCAGGATGCCCAGAGAACAAGTGACATATCCTGTCACAGGGCCTGAATGCGGCGACTGGATGAACCTCACCTCAGGTTCGTGGCCAAGCGCATGTACACATGCTTCGAGATGCACAGGCGGATCGTTGACATGAGGAAGTGCCTCGTTACCCAAATCGACAAGCCCGGATCGAGCCACAAGCAGAGCAAGCGTCACAAGAAGTAAATGATGATCAGATGATCATTTATGCTAGTTAATCATGCATGTAATATATAGTTTACTTTATTGATGTGTGGAAGTGCCATGTGTGTAGTAGCCACCTATGAAATTATGCATGTAATTGTTTACTTTGGTGTGTGCAAATGCCATGGTTATAGTAGCCACCTATGTAATTGGATGTTTAATTTGATTAATCATGCATGTAATATACATGTTGTTGTTCGTATGCAATCCCATCGCACAACACACACGTCTTATTAGCAGCAATCGTCTGTGTTGTTATCGGTCTTCGCACACATTTCTGATTACAGACCTGTTTGCCGCGTATCACACACATCTTGTTATATTGAACTGCTTATGTTCTCTTGTTTCAACACAAACAGTTCATCTGCGTGAACCGCATGCCGTATATAGCACACACCTTGATTTGGCTGACCGTTTCTTTTGTGTTGCCTAATCACAAACAGTTCATCCTAGTGAACCGTATGCTGTTTTTCGCACACACACCTTCATCTGGCTGCCCGTTTCTTTTGTTACTCCTCATTGCAAACGGTTAATTGCACTGAACTGTATGCCCTACATCACACACGAAACTAAAATCTGAACCGTGTTTGATGCATCCGTCATCACAAATGTTTTGCACCTTTTTTGACGGGTTTTTTGCACCACCGTTTGCAATTAATGCATCGCACACAGTTTCGTCAAAGGGTCTCTGATCGTAGTGTCGCGTTAGCAGCATCCTGCAGTTGTGTCTGGTTATGGCTATGTCAAGTGAACTCGGTGGCGCCGGATAGATCAAATTGGTGGGGCCGAGTTTGACTTTAGGTTTAGGACATATGTGGAAATGAAAAAGTGGTTGAGGGCTTTTGGAGCATATCACTAAGCACTTTGAGCAAGCAAGCCATTAAGTAACACCTCGTCCCCTTTTAGTAGTATTGGCTTTTCCTATGGACTCAATGTGATCTTGGATCACTAAAATGAAAATGTGGAGTCTTGAGCTTTTGCCAATATGTGTCCTTGGCATTTTGAGGGGTACACATCTCTAGTCCATGCCATACCAATCATTGAACTTTCTAAAACATTAATCTTTAAAGAATATTAGTTCAATGAGCTATACGTTGTTGTGAATTACCAAAACCACCCGACGATTAGTTGCATTTTAGTAGTTGTTCCATATTATATTAATCTACTTACCATATTATAGCATACATGGGCTCTCTCATCAGAATCCAGTGATAGCACGCAAGGGTTTACAGGGAGCCCCTATTATATTACAATATCCTCTGCATTACAAAGATAATCTCACTACTATTTATTTTTTCATGATTTTCAGATATTGTACGTAATCACAATGAATATAAGAATGCGCACATCAGAAGAATATTGCGGAATAGTTCAATAGGTAGCAAACTTGGCATCAAGGGATTGAGTTCCATTGTGGATGCAATGAAACCCACATGCTCCCGACCTATAGATTTGTATTTAGAATATGATCCTAATGACTATTCTGAGCTCAAGGCGTCAAAGGCAGATGTTCTATGATGTTCACCCAATAAGGTGTTTGTTCTAATTTGGCAAGGTTTTATTGGTTGCACGTATCTTGCATAAGGTGTCTTGCATTTCTTTTGCTTCGTTGCACCGCCATCTGCTTAGTTTACTCATGATATATGTGAAGATGCCATGCCCATCCATTATCAATACCTATTCCATTTGTCGTCATACCATGTTTTTCTATTCAAATGTTGTTCTTGTGTTTTAGACATCCAAAAGGAAGAGGGTGATTGCAGAACTTGGAGGAGTACAAGAAAAGTCCTTGAGCAAGGTGGTGCTATCAGAGAAATCAGATAGCACCCAACTTATATTGGCGATAGAACCAGCGGCGCAAAACCTGGGATATCGCAACTATGCTGGTTGTTGCTTTGCTCTTGTGAGTACCTGTTGTCCTATCGATGTACTTACATTCATACTTGGTGGATTATGTGACATCATTCTGCATTTTAGCTTTCTTATCCACTGTTCGCTCCAAATTATCAGATCTATATTCATTCTTACATTGATGTAGAATAAACCCAATGCTTATGAAGAAATTTGTTCTGCATTGTTCTTGTAAGTATCTGCTGTCCTTCATCACTGTACTTATATTGTCAACTAGTTCTTCATGTACACTTTGCAGCTTATTTTCCTTTGCCCTCCATTTTCTACACATTAGATCAACATTTACTCTTGCCAAAATATTGAATAAAACCAATGTTACTGAAGAAGTTTAGCTCTGCATTGCTCTTGTCGGTGCCTTTTGCTTGTATACCGTATTGACATTTGTACTCTGCATCTTAGGTTAAATAATTGCCATTTGTTCCTATATTTTCACATCTATATTTACTCTTAACAAAATGTAGAATAAAGGCAATGCTCTTGAAGAAGAGTGTGCGGTAAGCTTCTTGAATTGCCCCCCCCATCAATATGGACAAAGGCTTTATAGAGCCGGTCTTCACTACTAATGTAAATTTGTCCTCCTCGAGACTTAAAACTTTGTTGTGTATATTTGGATAGCTATGAGTGAAAATGATGTTTATTTTTGTCGTCTGCATCAAATTGCTTGTTCAAAGTTTATAACGAAGAAGAACATAAACATAAGTTTGTCCTTCTCAATTTTAGTATTTAGTTGTACAACCTAGTTCCTTATTCATACCATGTAAATTAAACTAAACATAGCAAGTTATCTTCTTTAGCACTACGTGTACGCTTGTGTTCTTGATCTGTAATCCAGTGATGTGGTGAAACTACCAACTCCAGCACAATGTCATATCCTGCTATGTCTCAACTATGAACAATGCCATATTATAGTAATGTTATTTAAATCATGTCTCTTTATTTACCAATCTGAAATGGTATAAATTGACAATACACTCACATTCATGCTTATACGTTGTTTAGCACTACATGTATGCTTGTGTTCTTGATCTATATCCAGTGGTATGGTGAAGCTAGTTGCTCCTACACAATGCCATTTCCTGTCGTCTTAACTATGAACAATGCCTATTATGTTAATGCTATTTTAAACCGTGTCTCTTTATTTCTATCAAAGAAATGAGATGAATTGACAACGTTGATGCTTATACATGCAAAACTTCTTATCTACCTACTTGTTTCTCATTCAGGGTGACAACACTGATGCTAGGAAGAACTGCCACAATGATAGTGAGACGAACCCGTTGTTTGTCCCTCTAACATCTATTCCAGAAAAGAAGGCAAGACATCTTGAGGGTAGCAATACAACCCCAAAGTCATGTCTTGATGTAGTGTCGAACTTACTCAGTGACACAAGCTCGATGAAGTCGCCGCCTGAATCTGTTCGACCTCTTCAGTCTGAAATTCTAGCAGAAAGACATGCTTCCGCTCAAATCCGACTGGAACTCCAATCTCTATGCAAGATTAACCATAAGTACATGATGTCTATTGATGCTATGCAGCTTGAGTTGGTGGATATAAGCGTCAAACAAGTGCAGTCTCATCAGGTTGCTAAACTGCTTGCGCTGCAGCTCCTGGGCCGAGCTAACCTTTCTTGAACTGTGTTGAAGTGATGTCGGTTATGTCTATTATTTTGTCAGCCTGTTTACTTCCACTGGTGGCGACCTGCCCAGTTTATGAAATGTGCTGTCTGGTTGCCCTTTATTATCATTGGCGGTGAACTTTGATGCCCAGGGGATGTAATATGCTGTAATTTCTTTGTTGTATAGTCTAGGTTTATTCTTCATCATGATGCTGTAATTTATTTGTTGCTTATGTTGTCATCGCTCTGTGAAAAGGTCGTAATGTTTGATCGGAGCGCAATGAACCAATAGGTTAGGTTTATAAAAAAATAATTTCGTTACTAAAATTGGCAGGTCGCCAATCGCTAGTACGGGTCGAGCCGTGGGCCTACAATCTTCTTGGGCCATTAGCTAGGTCTAGACTTAATTTGGCCCACTATTAGTTTCGGGCCTTTAAAAGTCCGAGTAAACCGCTTGCCTTAATTGGGCCAGAAAATTAAATAGGCTTTTAACAGGTTCAGATCTAGATTGAGCCTTAATTGTGGCGAACAAATCACGGGCCGACAGCAGGCTGTAATATACATCGGCCCATTATTGGCCCATTTGTATGATGGGCTATTAACAGGCTGAAGTGTTTTGGGGCCTTGGCTGACCCAATTACATGACGGGTTGGAAGTACGCCAGATGTATAATGGGCCAAAATTAGGCCCAACACTCTCAAGGGCCTTTAATGGGCCGATTGGCAGTTTGGGCTAGAATGTATCCACTGTAAGTGCATCTACTGCCCCTTAGTGATTTTGGTGTATTGAAGACTTATAGGTTAAGTAACTGATGCGTTTGTGAGTGTACACAGGTCTATAAGTCTATGAGGAGTTTGATATTTACAGAGAAAGTCGACCCCTAAAAATGAAGTTCTTCAACTGAAGGCTTTGATATTCTGAAGACTTTCTGAATACTTTGAAAGTGAAGAAATTGGTGTGACCTTGAAGACTTGATATTCATTCGAGGAATATGAAGCGTGAAGACTTTTGTTTTTATAGTTTCATTTTCTCTTTCTTGAGTCATAGGAAACACCGTACTGTTAAAGGGGGTCGAGGAAATACTAACGAAAAATTTCCATGTGATGCTCAACTCAAAATCCTACACCTACCAATCCCTTCGAGTGAAGCCATTGGAAATCTCATACGATTCAGTCAAATTAAATCGATGTGAGACGCAGTTCTTCTATTCATCGAGGACTTTGCTCTGGATCGAGAGTTAGGAATTCGCCGGTCTTGAATTACCTACGTAGTGAGAACATGATATACGAGGAATTTGAGAGTCAAATTTCCGACCGTTCTTTGTCTTCTTGGCGTCGGCTGTCCCAAAATATCTTATCCACCTAACGGTCATATCATTGAAGGGCATTTATGTCTTATCATGTCGGGCTGCTCCTAGGCTATAAATAGCGCCCCTACAACCACTAGCTGGTTGGCTGCTCCGAGAGAACTTGACACTTGTCATTTGAGAGCAACCCATCCTCCGAGGGACTTTGGCGAAAATCATCAAGTGAGGAAAATCCCAAAACCAAACCCCCACAAACCCAAAGTGATTGAGCATCATGAAGAAATTGATCTGTGTGGATCCGGCGCTTATTACCTTTGAAGACTGTGCTTCTTCCAGACGGTTAGGCGTCAAGGTCTAGAACATCAAGAGGAATTGTGGATCGCCGAGTGACCAAGTCTGTGAAGGTTTGGAAGTCACTGAAGACTTACCACGAGTGATTGGGCCGAGGCTGCGTGGTCTTAGTTCAAGGAGAATACGGTGAGGACTGGGTGTCTTGAGTTGCGGCTCGAGGCTGGGTGTCGGGGATGTGTGTCCTCGAGTTTAAATACTCGGCCGCTCCAACCAGACGCATAACCGAGGCAGTGAGTTGGAACTGGTTTACCAAATCATTGTCTTCACCAACCGACGGTTCTATTTCCTCAACTCATTCATTTCCTCATTCTTGTGTTGAATGTTGTTCATATCGTGCTTGAAGACTTTGGTGAAGACTTTCACAAATTCCTCAGTTCAATTTCTTGATCCGTTTGTCTTCATCTTGTTATCCGTGTTTACGCTTCCGTACTCTGTGCTAGTCTTCATTTCATCATGTTGACTATGTTTGTATCTGTTATGTTTACTTCGAGTACTTATTCGGCGCAAGTAGTTCTTAGCTAAGGAATTTCCTCACCAAACAAATTCCTCGATGAAGAATTCATCAAAATCGCCTATTCACCCCCCCTCTAGTCGATATAACGACTTTCAATTGGTATCGAGCAAGGTACTCCTTGTTACGTGTGATTTTAGTTTAACCGCTTTGGAGTTTTAGTTATGTCGACCGCAGGTATGATCAAGGTCTCATTTGGGTGTCCTACCTTTGATGGAACGGACTACCCCTATTGGAAGAACCAGATGCGAATGCATCTTGAGGCAATTGACAATGATCTCTAGTATGTTGTGGGAAATGGTGTCCCCTCTGTCACTGAAACACTGACCGCTACCAATGTGAAGAGATTCAAACAACTTGATTCTCAAGCGAAGAATATCATATGTGGTCATCTGAGCAAAGGACAGTATGGAAGAGTGAGTGCTTTGGAAAGTGCTAAGCTTATCTGGGATAGGCTGTCCAAAGTAAATGAAGGAGTTTCAACTCAGCGTGACTCTCGAGTCGATGTTCTTTGGAATCTCTTCAACCGCTTCAAAAGACTCGACAATGAGAATGTCCAACAAACCTTTGATCGCCTCACTGACATCTCAAATGAGCTTCAAGCCCTCGGTGCCACTGACATCACTGATCATGAAGTTGTGAAGAAACTGCTGAGATCGCTTGATTCCTCATTTGATACTCTGGGACTGATGATACAAGAACGTGCTGACTACAAGTCGCTTGATCCTGCTGATATCCTCGAAAGGCTAAACACTCACGAGTTCCAGCTTGCTGAAAAGAGAGATCTCTATGGCTCAAACTATGGCAAACCACGTGCCCTGAAGGCTAAGGTTATGTCTGACTCTGAATGTGAGGATTCTGGTAGTAGCCTTGGTGATCCTGAAGAACTAAGTCAGGATCTAGCTCTGCTGGTGAAGAAATTCCAGAAGTTCGCAAGACATGGTCGCTTTGGAAAACCCTCAAGAGGAAATGATTCCTCATTCAGTGACTACAAGAGAAGACTTTGCCACAAATGCAAGAAGCATGGTCACTATATTCAAGATTGTCCTCAGTGGGAAAAGGAAATGAAGAAGAAGAAATACAAGGATTACAGTTCTGATGATATGAAGAAGAAGAAGAAATCATCAAAATCTTCGTCATCAAAACCCTCAAAGTCTTCATCTCACAAGAAGGGCAGCTCCAAGAAAGCTCTGAAGCTGAATCTGAGGAAAATGATGAAGAGGAGGAGTCTGAAGAATCTGAGTCTGGTGTGGCGAGTCTAGCCGTTACTCTTGCCACAAGCAAGTCCATCTTCAACACTGAAGAAACTGACTCCACCGACAAGCCTGATGAAGATAATGATGGCTACACTCCCACCTATTGCTTCATGGAAAAAGGAGCTAAGGTACTCAAATACAACTCCTCTGACTCTGATGTCAGTGGCACCAAGGGCTTGAAGCTCATCTGAGATGTCAGTGAGGCGATCAAAGGTTTGTTGGACATTTTCGTTGTCGAGTCTTTTGAAGCGGTTGAAGAGATTCCGAAGAACATCAACTTGAGAGTCACGCTGAGTTGAAACTCCTTCATTTACTTTGGACAGCCTATCCCAGATGAGCTTAGCAGTTTCCAAAGTACTCACTCTCCCATACTGTCCTTTGCTCAGATGGCCACAGATGATATTCTTCGCTTGAGAGTCGAGTTGTTTGAATCTCTTCACATCGGTAGCGGTCAGTGTTTCAGTGACAGCGGGGACACCATTTTCCACAACATACCAGAGATCATTATCAATTGCCTCAAGATGCATTCGCATCTTGTTCTTCCAGTAGGGGTAGTCCGTTCCATCAAAGGTAGGACACCCAGCCGAGACCTTGATCATACCTGTGGTCGACATAACTAGAACTCCAGGTGGTTAAACCAAATCACACATAACAAGGGAGTACCTTGCTCTGATACCAATTGAAAGTGCGTTATATCGACTAGAGGGGGGTGAATAGGCGATTTTTATGAAATTCTTCACTGAGGAATTTGCCGGTGAGGAAATTCCTTAGCGAAGAACTATTTGCAGCGGAATATGTACTCAGAGGTAAACAAAGCAGGATACACACATAGTCAGCATGATGAAATGAAGACTAAGAACAGAGTACGGGAAGCGTAAACACAGGATAACAAGATGAAGACAAACAGACTGAAGAAATTGAACTGAGGAATTTGTGAAAGTCTTTAGTCAAAGTCTTCAAGCACATATATGAACAACATGCAACACAAAATGAGGAATTGGATGAGTTGAGGAAATAGAACCAGTCAGTTGGTGAAGACAATGATTTGGTAAACAGTTCCAACTGCTGTCTCAGTTGTACGTCTGGTTGGAGCGGCTGAGTATTTTAACTCGAGGACACACAGTCCCAGACACCCATCTCGAGCGCAACTCAGACACCGATCCTCACCGTATTCTCCTTGAACTAAGACCACGCAGGCCTCGTCCAATCACTCGTGGTAAGTCTTCAGGTGACTTCCAAACCTTCACAAACTTGGTCACTCGGCGATCCACAATTCCTCTTGGATGCTCTAGACCTTGATTCCTAACCGTCTGGAAGAAGCACAGTCTTCAAAGGTAACAAGCATCGGATCCACGCAGGATCAATTTCTTCAGTGATGCTCAATCACTTGGGGTTTGTGGGTTTGGTTTTGGGTTTTCCTCACTTGATGATTTTCGCTCAAAGTCCTCAGAGGATGGGTTGCTCTCAAATGACAAGTGTCCAGTTCTCTCGGAGCAGCCAACCAACTAGTGGTTGTAGGGGGAGGCTATTTATAGTCTAGGGAGCAGCCCGACATGATAAGACATAAATGCCCTTCAATGATATGACCGTTAGGTGGATAAAATATTTTGGTCCGCCGGCGCGCAGCACAGCAACGGTCGGAAATTTGACTCTCAAAGTCCTCAGGGCTATCATGTTCCTCATTTGTGTAGGCAATTCAGATTTGGCGAATTCCTAACTCCTAGTCGAAAGAAAGTCCTCGGTGAATGTAAGAACTGCGTCTCTGTCACTCTGAATTTGGTGAGGCTGTATGAGATTTCAATGGCTTCACTCGAAGGATTGGTAGGTGTAGGATTTTGAGTTGAGCATCACATGGAAATTTTTCCTTAGTATTTCCTCGACCCTCTTTAACAGTACGGTGTTTCCTATGCCTTAAAAAAAGAGAAAATGAAACTACGAAAACAAAAGTCTTCACGCTTCATATTCCTCGAATGATATCAAGTCTTCATGGTCACACCAATTTCTTCACTTTCAAAGTCTTCAGAAAGTCTTCAGAATATCAAAGTCTTCAGTTGAAGAACTTCATTTTTAGGGGTTGACTTTCTCTGAAAATATCAAACTCCTCATAGACTTATAGACCTGTGTACACTCACAAACGCATCAGTTACTTAACCTATAAGTCTTCAATACACCAAAATCACTAAGGGGCACTAGATGCACTTACAATCTCCCCCTTTTTGGTGATTGATGACAACATAGGTTAAGTTTTCAACGGGGATAAACATATGAAGTGTAAATACTGATATTGAGGAATTTGATTGCAAGATATAGAAGAACTCCCCCTGGATGTGTGCATAATGAGGAATTTGCTTTTGAGGCAATGCACATTTGAAGAATTTAATCATGGAGATCTCCCCCTATATCTTGTAATTCAAACACGCATTTGATATGTAATATGAAAAATTTGAAATGCATGATGAAATATGGTGCCTGATGAGATTCAGCATGCGTGCAATGATATTAACAAGGAATAAGCATGCAGAATAACACATCAAAAGTATCAGAGCACAGTGCAAAGTCAGCACAATGCACCGTTCAAAAGTGTCAGGGCACCATCGGACTTAAGATTACAACTCGATCCAATAAAAGTTTCGGAAGAACGAGAGTTGTAACTTAAAAACGCATATAGTATAAACCCGCTTGAGGACTAACTCAGATTTCTCCCCTTTGTCATCAAATGACCAAAAGGATCGGCGAGGACTAACGCCTGAAGATATTCAAGTTGATGGAGGGCGCCCGGCGTTGTCGGGTTGTTTGTTGAAGTAGGGCCTACCGCGTTGTCGTCCAAATCTTCATATTCATCGGTTTCACGCGATGAAGAATAAGAGCTAGCCACCGGATCGGGAACTTTGACTCTCTTGAATTTCTTGGAGGTGGTGCGAGACCGGTCAAAGCTTCACGAAGACCCATAGTCTTCAATTCTTCGCTGAATATACATGATTAAGAACAGCCAGTGCGGTTGAGGGTTTCATGAAGGTAGTCTTGATTTTCTTCTTTGCATTATGCGTTGAGGTCATGTTGTGAAGAATTGCAGCAAATTGGTGCTTCACCCATTTCGATTCGTTCAACCCTCGATGAAGACTAAGGAGTAACTCACGATCGGTCATCACCACAGGTGCGATTGCTTGAGGCTGTTGCTTGGTTGAGGTATTTATGGCGGTGTCATGCGTTGCGAGAATCGTCATTGGTAGAGTAAGATGCAGCCTTGCGAAATTGACCATCAATGGGCGAGTGCCTTCATCAATTACAGCTGCTGCCTTGCCCTTATCATCGATGATGATGGCGGTCGCTTGAGGACTTCAATGGGCGGCAAGTAGCTGCCATGATTGAGTGTCGACCTTGTAGTTCAGTTGAAGATCTTGCCCTTATGAATCTCATGATCCAAGGCGATATGGCTTCAGCTCAAAAGGTGACATTGCAACATTGGCCAGGGTCCTCATGAAGAAATCATGGAAGTTGACAGGAACGCCATGAATGATATTGAAAAGCATGTTCTTCATGATGCCTACGACATCTTCTTCATTTGAGTCGTGGCCTTTTATGGGACTCATTGTCTTCGTCAAGATTCTATAAACAGTCCGAGGCACATACAGCAAATCCTTGACGAGGAATTTGGTTCGAGGGGCTTGACCTGGCTTCAGTGGCTTCATAAGCACTTGCATAAAGTGATCAGACAATTCGCGGTCATTGTAGATGCAACGTGCAGATTCATGGGGAGGATCAAGAGGAAGGACACGAAGCAATTCAGTTGCTGGTGCCTTGTAGTGAGTATTCTCTGTCATCCAATCCAGAACCCATGAATTGATGTCTTCAGCATCTCTGGTGATGTGTAGGGTGGCATAGAACTGAAGAATGAGTTTTTCATTCCAGTCACAAATGTCAGTGCAGAAATTTAGTAACCCTGCATCGTGAAGAACACGTAGTACTGGCTCGAAGCACGGTAGTGATTCCATATCCACATGAGGAATATGCTCATGGTGAAGATCTTGTCCTTGTCAAATAGCGAGGAATAGAAGTTTGCTTGTGTTGGAGTCGAGCGTCTTTTCCTCATTCGAGCGAGTCATATGGATTATATGCGATGAAGAACACGTGCTCGTAAAAGAAGTCTTCAGCCTTGAGTTTTTGCTTGCTTGAGAGCGGATTCTTTGGCTTGGGCAGAGGAATATCGTGATTTGCGGCACAACCTCGTGAATCGCGATCTCGGGTTCTTGGTGAGAATTTCTGGTTCCTCTCCTTGTGCAGTTTGAGGATCGCGATGGGTTCTTGGCGCTAGTGGCTGGAATTTCTTCATTGACGAGATGAAGTGGGATGAGTTTCTTGAGCCCATTTGAGCAGTTGTAGGCGGGGACGGAGGAACTTGTTGAAGCGGAGTGAAGAGAGGAGTATTGGGATGCTGACTTTCCCAAAAGTCATCGTTCATCACTAGTGTAGTGCACCCAATATCCACGTCTTCGTCTTCTTTTTCAATTTCCTCAACACCTGCCTCTTCAGCTGTGAACTGAGGCATGGGTGAGGAAACAATTGGGGTTGAAGGGAAAGCTTCCACTTCAATTTCTTCATCAAGCTGTTCTGAGGTAGCAACAGATTGATTTTCTTCATCAGATCCGCTTGGGATCTTGTAATCTTCTCCATAAGGAACAATCTCCTTGGACGACATGGAGGAAATGGGAATGGCATCAAAAGGATTTTCAATCGAGCTGGTCATTGGCTTCATTTTCTTCGCAGCCGAAGAATTTGACGCAGCTGATGCCTTCCTCTTCTTCACTGCAGCTCGTTCTGCAGCATTTGTCTTCTTCACTTCATAGGCAGAAGGAAGAATTGGAGTTGGTGTTGGTGCAGGAGGAGCTGAGGATTGTGGTACAATTTCTTCAGGCGCAACTCATGCGATTGCCTGTTCCTTGATTCTTGAGCGCACCACTAGTGGATGCCACAGGAATTTCTTCAAGAATGGAATGGAGTCATCAGCCACGGAACTTGTGTTCTCATCGGCATGTTGAAAGTCATCAGCGATCTTGGCATGTTCTTCAGCGGTGAGCGAGTCTTCACTGAGGATTTTCTTGTTGCGATGGAGCTGCAGCAGTTGACATTTTCTTCGTAAGATTGATTGAATCTCACCTTGGCTCCTTGCCAATCAGCATTGTAAGCTTGAAATCCTTCTTTGAGGGCTTGGATTTCAGATTGAGCTTTGAGAAGTTCTTCAGAGTCAAGTTGACTAAGTTCTTCCTCGAAGCTTCTCCTTCGGCTTTTGCTTTCTTCAATTCACGAGCCTTTTCAAATTTCCATTTCTCTTCAGCGATGAAATGGTTAAGCATATGACTTTGACCAGGAGTCAGTGGCAGATCCGGTATAGGAGTGTTTGGATCCTGATGTCATAGGTCAATGAAGTCAAGGATCTTCTTGGATCCAAAAGCGAGCACACTTGTTCTTTTGGCTCTAGCGGCCTTGGTCGATCTGTCTCGATGATTTCTTCAAGTTCTTCATCGAAGCTTCATCATCGAAGGCACATTGAATGCAACCTGTTTCTTCTTTGGACTTGGCGAGGACGCGTCCAGCTATTGCCTTTGTCTTTAGCGAGTGGGGCTGTTGAGGACATTGGTGCGGTGAGGAACTTCTTTGAGACACGAAGCAATTGAGAAACCACGAGTCCTTTGACAAGTAGCGGATGCACAGTGTTGAGGACTTGGAGGAGCTGCTTGAGGATTTTGAATGAGCAGCAGCAGATCGAGGAATTTGCCGTGAGGGCGCGGTGAGAACTAGGCCGTGAGGGCGCCTGACAGTGAAGCACTTGGCTTTGCAGCAGGCTTCTTAGGCATTGATTTCCTCGGCTTGACCGAGGCTCAGCAGCAGCAGCAGCAGAATCCTCATTGAATTTCCTCCTTGCCTCCTTGGCTGTCTTGCCAATTTGGCTTGGCGCTGGACCATTCTTCAGAAAGTCTTCACCACTCTTGATGCTAGTGGGATCGTGACTTGGCAGTGCAGTGGAGCTCTTGGGCATGGAGGGTTTAAGCGAATCTCCTCATGTACTTGGGAGTGACATATCGGTATTCCCTCCATTCTCGTGCCCATCTTCTTTCTATCCTCTGTATCGCACTTTGCGCTGATTTTTAGTCTCCTTGCCAAACTTGGATTCATCGGTGTCAGATAGTCTTTGTATATTTCCTCGGGAATCTCAAAGGCGTCATGACTTCGGTTTCTTTCCTCCCTTACGTGGTCTCTTGCCTTCGCCATTTTCTTGGTGAGGAATTTGAACAATAGAGCACTCTGAAGAAGTATGCAGTTTTTCTTCAAGGAACGCTGCAAATGAGTTAAGTTGATGAGAACCTAGTGATTCAGCGGCGGACATGAGTACCGTGAGCAGAGTGTAGGTGCGAGGAATTTGGAGAGGTCATATGCATTCTCGTAAGATTTTTCAAAAGAACAAGTTTTGAGGAATTTGACCAGTTGAGCCTTGAGGAATTTCACTAAGCGTTTGTCTTAGGTTCGAGTTGTCTGATTGAAAATCCGCACAATTGAGGAATCTTGAAGAAATGAATGCTTAGAGATAAATCAAGAGCATATAGTGTGTGAGGTGTTCATATGTGAAGATTTGAAGAGCAAAACACCTTTGAAGATTTTCGAAAGTTTTGAGAATCAGCGAGTAATAAAAGTGACTTTTAATTACCCGAATGAAGAACACGACGAACGAGAGTGAAGCGTAGTGAAGTTAAATCACGTTAGATCTCCACGCCCTAACTTGGCAGAGCGAGAGGCAGCTCGGCGGCGGAGTGAATATTTCGCGATCGGGCGCGAGTCTGACGGCGATGAGGTCGTCGGCGATGAAGCTTTTCCTCACCGGCGGCGATGGAGTAGCGGCGGCGCTAGGGTTTGAGGAGAGCTCGGCGAGAGACAGCGATCGGCGGAGTAAATGAAGTGAGGAGGGTATAGGGGTATTTATAGCCACGGTGAAAAACTGTTCGCCCGAAGATTTTGGGACGAACGTGCCCTCCCTTTCTCCTTCCGCGACATGTGTCACCCACGTACTGTGCAGATGAGATCGTGTAAGATCGTGGGTGATTAAACTAATACATCGTGGGATGCGGAGCGGTTTGAGCGGTAAAACCGAAAACTTGGATAAGATTTGTTTAAAAGTTTCATTCGCAATTTCTTCATTTGTCAAGGACCGGTGAAGACTTTGAGCAGTTTCAATCGAACGCACATGAAGAATTTGTGAATAGATTGGATTGAGTATAGCATAGAGGGGGAAGGGTCCGATCACATTCACTTAGCAGAAATAGCAACTTGAAGAAATAGCAATAAGTGAATGTTGTAGAGGACATAAACTCATATATATATATATATATATATATATATATATATATATATATATATATATATATATATATATATATATATATAGCAAATGAAGAGAAACGACGGAAACATTGAAGATTTTGCAAAGTTGAAGAATTTGAAAAACTAAGGAATTTCAAAAATGAAGAAAAACTCAAATTGAAGATTTTCAACTTTTGTGGTGGCGTAGCCCACCGTATAAGAATGATGATTTCAGACACCGCGTACAATTGTCGTAGGGTTCTGAGAATCAAATTCTTCATTAATTTCTTCACACTTAGAATGTTATTCTTCATTGATTGAGGAAAAACGTTTCTTCATGTGTTGCACATCTAAGTCATCAATTATGCATAAGGGTTAGGATGTGTGTCCTTTTCAAAGAACATTCGAAGATTCTAAGATATTTAGCTCACACGCAACTTGCTAAATCTCTTCTCATCCAAGGGCTTAGTGAAGATATCAGCTAGTTGTTCTTGATCTTCACATGCTCGATGGAGATATCGCCCTTGACACATGATCACGAAGAAAATGATGGCGAATCTGGATGTGCTTAGTCTTGAGTCTGAAGCTGGGTTGTGAGCAATCTTGATGGCACTCTCATTGTCGCAAAGGAGAGGCACATTCTTCACGTTAGCGCCATAGTCCTTGAGGTTTGCTTCATCCAAAGCAGTTGAGCACTGCATGAGCCGGCAGCAATGTATTCAGCTTCCAAGATGAGACAATGATACGATTCTGTTTCTTGAGGACCAACGGACCAAAGATCGTCAGGAAATGACAAGTGCGGATGTTGACTTGCGGTCCACACGATCACCAAACATAGTCGAGTCGAGAATATCAATGAGATCAAAAGCAGAGCCCTTGGGGTACCATAATCCTAGTGTTGGTGTGTGAGCTAGATATCGAAGAATATGCTTCACAGCCTTATGGTGTGATTCCTTCGATGCAGCTTGAAATCGGGCACACATGCAAACACTAAGCATTATATCTGGCCTAGATGCACATAAGTAGAATAAAGAACCAATCATGAAGTGGTATACCTTGTGATCGAAGTCAATACCATTTTCATCAGTGCATAGATGGCCATTTGTGGGCATAGGAATTTTGACGCCTTTGCAATCTTGCATGCCGAATTTCCTCTGTACATCTTTGAGGTATTTCTCTGAGATATGAATATGCCATTGCTGCTTTGCGAATTTGAAGACCTAAGAAGAATTTCAACTCTCCCATCATAGACATTTGATATTCTTCATTCATCATATAGGCAAATTCATCACTATATCGTTGGTTAGTACAGCCAAAGATAATATCATCAACATATATTTGGCACACAAATAGTTCACCATCATATGATTTCGTAAATAGAGTAGGGTCGAGTGAACCGGGTGTGAAACCATTCTTCACGAAGAATTCCTTCAGTGTGTCATACCACGCCCGAGGGGCTTGCTTGAGGCCATAGAGGGCCTTATTGAGTCTGAAGACTTTGTCGAGATTCTTGGGATCTTCAAAACACAGGGGTTGAGCAACATATACTTCTTCCTCAAGCTTACCATTGAGGAATGCACTTTTCACATCCATTTGATATAAGATGATATCATGATGGTTAGCATAGGCAAGTAAAATGCGAATAGCCTCAAGTCTAGCAACATGTGCAAAAGTTTCATCGAAATCAATTCCTTCAACTGTGTGTAGCCTTGAGCTACTAGTCGTGTTTTATTCCTCACAACAAGGCCATTTTCATCTTGCTTGTTGCGGTAGATCCACTTTGTGCCAATGATATTATGCTTGCGAGGATGCAGGCGATTGACCAATTCCGGACATTGTTCAACTCGAACTGATGTAATTCTTCTTGCATAGCCTGAATCCACTCCGGCTCCAGAAATGCTTCATCTACCTTAGTGGGCTCTGAGATAGAGACAAAAGCATAGTGCCCACAAAAGTTAGATAAGTGTGAGGCTTTTGAGAGGGTGAGAGGACCTGGTGCGCTGATGTCATCGATGATCTTCTCCACTTGCACTTCTTTTGCAACGCGTGGATGAGTTGGTTGTCGCTGAGGATTTTGATCAGCATTTTCTTGACACCATTTTCCTCATCATGTTCTTGGTGCATCATTTCGGCGTTCTTCACGAACAGAATGAATTCTTCACAGATTCTTGATGGGAATGACATCCTCGGTTGCCTTGAGCTTGATAGCATCCTCGGTGCTGGTTCATCTAACACGAAGGTAGGTGCTCTCTTTGCGAGCCATTAGTTTCATCGAACCGCACATCTCTGATGTCAACAATCTTGTGAAGAACAATGTTGAAGACTCTATAGGTGTCGAGTCCTTTCCGTAACCAAGCATAAAACCTTCATGTGCTTTCGGTGCAAATTTAGAATTGTGGTGAGGATCTCTAATCCAACATTTAGCACGAAGACTTTGAAATAACTCACATTGGGTTTCTTGTCGTTGAGGAGTTCATAGGCGTCTTCTTGAAGAATTTGTGAAGATATACTCTGTTGATGATGTGGCAGCGGTATCAATTGCATCAATCCAAAGCAATGAGGCGTTTTGTATTCATCAAGCATAGTGCGAGCCATCTCAACAAGAGTTACGTTCTTGCGCTCCACGACGCCATTCTGCCGAGGAGTATAGAGAGCGAGATAATTCATGAGTAATACCAAGTTCATCAAGATAGGCATCAAGACCAGAATTCTTGAACTCGGTTCCATTGTCACTTCGATATGCTTGATCTTCACACCAAAGTTGGTTGAAGCCCTCGAGGAAAATCATTTGAAGACTTCACGCACTTCATGTTTGTAAGTAACAATGTGTACCCATGTGTATCGAGAATAATCATCAACAATGACAAAACCATATAGAGATGCATCATTAGTATTTGCTGAATAATGGTTAGGTCGAAGAGGTCCATGTGAAGCAATTGAATGGACGGGTAGTGGTCATGATAGTCTTATTTGGATGCTTGGCCTTGGTCATTTTTTTCGGCTTCACATGCTCGCATAAGTGATCCTTGAGGAATTTGACATTCTCAATGCCAATGACATGCTTCTTTTCGCATAGCGTGTTCAAATTCCTCATGCTGCATGACCAAGTCGTCGATGCCATAGCCAGCGTTCGAAGCTTTTGCAAGTAGACATACGGCTGGTTGTGGTCTGTAGAGAAATCAACAATATCTGAGTCTCCTCTCCTAAAGCCTTGAAGACTTTGGAATTGTCGACTTCCATAATCACAACACAGCGATATTTGCCAAGACAACAACCATATCAAGATCACAAAGCATTGAGGATGACATGAGATTGTATCCTAAGGACTCAACAAGCATGACTTTGTCCATGTGCTTATCCTTAGAGATAGCAACCTTACCAAGACCCAATACGACTTTTTCCTTTGTCGGCAAATATGATATGCTTCAGAGGTGGCGGTGATAAAGGAGCATCCATCAATAGATTCTTGTCACCGGTCATGTGATTTGTACATCCACTATCGAGGACCCATTCAGTGGTTTTGGGTTGATCATCCTGCGAGATGAATTAGTGTAACTTACAATCTCATATGCTTCATCGGTGAAGAATATGATATCAAGTTCATCGGATGAATTTCATCAAGCGAGAAGCAGATATAGCAATATGAGGGCGTGTGAAATGAAAGTTCATTTCATCATGATTCGCTCGTCCTTTCGAGCATATTGTCGGGTCCCAAACAAATTCTTGAGACGTTAGAACACGCCGGAGACTGACCTGCAGAAAGGATTAGTTCTTTTCTTCACCACCCACATCGGAGGGGTGGCAAAGAATTCATCATCCTGCGAGCACCATGTGAGAAAGGTGGCAAAGATGCCAAACCATTTCGCTTAGCATGAGAGAGGTTAGGGTATGCATATGAATAAGCAGAGTAATTCTTCGAGGACTTATGAACATAATGGTTTGAAGAATAATGCACATATTCATAGCCCTTAGCTTTACCCTGCGAGACAAATTTGTTAGCACGATGATAATCATATGAGGACTTTGATCCAGTTGAGGAATTTGATCCTCGTGAAGAATTTGGTTCATTTGAGGATTTAGATCCATATGAAGAATTTGTTCCATATGAAGAATTTGATCTGGGGTTCCTGTTCTTCACAGGTGGTGTCATGAGGACATTCACCTGAAGACTTTCAACACAGCTTTTGGGAACCCAGATTTTCTTCATAGGGAACCGTTCTGCGATTAGTGCCAACATATCTAGCAAATACTTCACCATTCGATTTTTGAACAGTTTATAGTTGGAGTCAAATGACTCATCGGAAGAATGAGGAGATTCACATGTAAAGCCGGATAAGTTAGATGGATCAATCTGGAGGTCCCTTTGCAGCAACCCATGAGGTTTTGGGATCTTGCTCGGGCTTCCAATATGTTCCATCGGCATTGAGTTTCCTCTCAAAGGCAATACCCTCTTTCCTAGGGTTTCTGTTGAGGATCGCTTTTGAGCACATCACAAAGTGTCGATGCCCTTTGAGGCTTTTGTACATACTGTCATGTACAATTCCTTCAACCTGCATTGTCGGTGATACTAGCAATGTCCTCGGATGAGAATTAGTGATAGCAGAGGCACATGAAGAATTTGTAACAGTTGAAGTATTTGAACATTCAGGTGAAGAATTTGCAGATTCACGTTCAATGCACTTTAAGCATGAAGGAACAAATTCTTCCTGAGAAGTGCTGATTTGTTGAGCTAGTAATGAATCGCGCTCCTTCTGAAGATCTTCATAACATACTCTTAGCTTTTCAAGATCTGCCTTTCTTTGAATAGCTTCAAGAGAAAGCTTCTCATTGTCTTGCTTTTATTGAAGAAATTCATAAGAAAGTTTCTCATGATCAGCCAAGAGAGAGTTATGATGACCTTGAAGGTTATCATACTTAGACTGAAGTCTCTGAAGATTTTCAGTCAGGGCTTTAGTGCGATCCATTTCTTCACCCAACATATCATCACTTTTATCTAGCATGTTTTGAACCCTTTCAAGAGCCTGTTGTTGTTTCTCAGCAATTTTAGCAAGTTTAGAGTAGCTGGGCTTTAGATCCTCATCTGAATCATTTTCACTAGAGTCAGAGGAGTTGTATTTGAGTACCTTAGCTCCTTTTGCCATGAAGCAATAGGTGGGAGCGTAGCCATCATTATCTTCATATGCTTGTCGGTGGAGTCGGTTTCTTGATGTTGAAGATGGACTTCTTGATGAAAGCGATAGCAACGCCAAACTCGCCACACGGACTTCAGATTCTTGAGACTCCTCCTCTTCATCATTTTCCTTAGATTCAACTTGAGTCCATTTCCTTGCCAATGAATGCCAGAGCTTTCTTGGAGCTACCCTTCTTGTGAGATGAAGACTTTGATGGTTTTGAAGGCGAAGATTTTGATGATTTCTTCTTCTTCTTCATATCATCGAAGCTGTAGTCCTTGTATTTTTCTTCTTCATTTCCTTTTCCCATCGAGGACAATCTTGAATATAGTGACCGGGCTTCTTGCATTTGTGGCAAAGTCTTCTCTTGTAGTCCTTTGGATGAAGAATCATTTCCTCTTGAGGATTTTCCAAACGACCACGTCTTGTGAACTTCTAGAATTTCTTCACAAGGAGAGCTAGATCTGGCTCAGTTCTTGAGAATCACCAAGGCTACTACCGAATCCTCACATTGAGTCGAGACACAACCTTAGCCTTGAGGCACGTGGTTTGCCATAGTTTGAGCCATAGAGATCTCTCTTTTCAGCAGAAGTGGAACTCATGGGTGTTAAGCCTTTCGAGGATATCGGCAGGATCAAGCAACTTGTAGTCGAAGACGTTCTTGTATCATCGGTCCCGAGTATCAAATGAGGAATCAAGCGATCTCGGCGGTTTCTTCACAACTTCATGATCAGTGATGCCAGTGGCACCGAGGGCTTGAAGCTCATTTGAGATGTCAGTGAGGCGATCAAAGGTTTGTTGGACATTTTCGTTGTCGAGTCTTTTGAAGCGGTTGAAGAGATTCCGAAGAACATCAACTCGAGAGTCACGCTGAGTTGAAACTCCTTCATTTACTTTGGACAGCCTATCCCAGATGAGCTTAGCAATTTCCAAAGCACTCACTCTCCCATACTGTCCTTTGCTCAGATGGCCACAGATGATATTCTTCGCTTGAGAGTCGAGTTGTTTGAATCTCTTCACATCGGTAGCGGTCAGTGTTTCAGTGACAGCGGGGACACCATTTTCCAGAACATACCAGAGATCATTATCAATTGCCTCAAGATGCATTCGCATCTTGTTCTTCCAGTAGGGGTAGTCTGTTCCATCAAAGGTAGGACACCCAGCCGAGACCTTGATCATACTGCGGTCGACATAACTAGAACTCCGGTGGTTAAACCAAAATCACACGTAACAAGGAGTACCTTGCTCGATACCAATTGAAAGTGTGTTATATCGACTAGAGGGGGTGAATAGGCGATTTTATGAAATTCTTCAGCGAGGAATTTGCGGTGAGAAATTCCTTAGCGAAGAACTATTTCTGCGGAATATGTACTCGAGAGGTAAACAAAGCAGGATACACACATAGTCGGCATGATGAAATCAAGACTAAGAACAGAGTGCGGAAGCGTAAACACAGGATAACAAGATGAAGACAAAGCGGTGAAGAAATTGAAGCGAGGAATTTGTGAAAGTCTTGATCAAAGTCTTCAAGCACAGATATGAACAACATGCAACACGAGAATGAGGAATTGGATGAGTTGAGGAAATAGAACCGGTCGGTTGGTGAAGACAATGATTTGGTAAACCAGTTCAACTGCTTTGTCTCGGTTATGCGTCTGGTTGGAGCGGTGAGTATTTAAACTCGAGGACACACAGTCCGGACACCCGATCTCGAGCCGCAACTCGGGACACCAGTCCTCACCGTATTCTCCTTGAACTAAGACCACGCAGGCCTCGTCCAATCACTCGTGGTAAGTCTTGGTGACTTCAAACCTTCACAGACTTGGTCACTCGGCGATCCACAATTCCTCTTGGATGCTCTAGACCTTGACGCCTAACCGTCTGGAAGAAGCACAGTCTTCAAAGGTAACAAGCGTCGGATCCATGCAGGATCAATTTCTTCAATGATGCTCAATCACTTGGGGTTTGTGGGTTTGGTTTTGGGTTTTCCTCACTTGATGATTTTCGCTCAAAGTCCTCAGAGGATGGGTTGCTCTCAAATGACAAGTGTCCAGTTCTCTCGGAGCAGCCAACCAACTAGTGGTTGTAGGGGGCGGCTATTTATAGCCTAGGGAGCAGCCCGACATGATAAGACATAAATGCCCTTCAATGATATGACCGTTAGGTGGATAAAATATTTTGGTCCATGTGTAAGACAAAGAAAGGTCGGAAATTTGACTCTCAAAGTCCTCGGGGCTATCATGTTCCTCCTTTGTGTAGGCAATTCGCCTTTGGCGAATTCCTAACTCCTCGATCGAGCAAAGTCCTCGGTGAATGGAAGAAGCTGCGTCTCATCCATGATGAATTTGATGAAGCTGTATGAGATTTCAATGGCTTCACTCGAAGGGATTGGTAGGTGTAGAGATTTTGAGTTGAGCATCACATGGAAATTTTTCCTTAGTATTTCCTCGACCCCTTTAACGATGCGGTGTTTCCTATGACTCAAAAAAAAGAGAAAATGAAACTACGAAAACAAAAGTCTTCACGCTTCATATTCCTCGAATGAATATCAAGTCTTCATGGTCACACCAATTTCTTCACTTTCAAAGTCTTCAGAATATCAAAGTCTTGGTTGAAGAACTTCATTTTAGGGTCGACTTTCTCTGAAAATATCAAACTCCTCATAGACTTATAGACTGTGTACACTCACAAACGCATCAGTTACTTAACCTATAAGTCTTCAATACACCAAAATCACTAAGGGGCACTAGATGCACTTACATATGATAACCTTCAAGGTCATCATAACTCTCTCTTGTCTGATCATGAGAAACTTTCTTATGAATTTCTTCAAGAAAAGCAAGATCATGAGAAGCTTTCTCTTGAAGCTATTCAAAGAAAGGAAGATCTTGAAAAGCTAAGAGTGTGTTATGAAGATCTTCAGAAGGAGCGCGATTCATTACTAGCTCAACAAATCAGCGCTTCTCATGAAGAATTTGTTCCTCCATGCTTAAAGTGCATTGAACGAGAATCTGCTAATTCTTCACCTGAATGTTCAAATGCTTCAAATGTTACAAATTCTTCATCTGCCACTGCTATCACTAATTCCTCATCTGAGGACTTTGCTAGTATCACTGACAATGTAGGGCTGAAGGAATTGTACATGACAGGCATGTACAAAAGCCTCAAAGGGCATCGAGACACTTTGTGATGTGCTCAAAAGCAGATCCTCAACGAAACCCTAGGAAAGAGGGTATTGCCTTTGAGAGGAAACTCAATGCCGATGGAACATATTGGAAAACGAGCGGTATCCCAAAACCTCATGGGTTCTTTGCAAAGGGACCTCGATTGATCCATCTAACTTATCTGGCTTTACATGTGAATCTCCTCATTCTTCGATGAGTCATTTGACTCAACTATAAACTGTTCAAAAATCGAGAATGGTGAAGTATTTGCAAGATATGTTGGCACTAAGCTGCAGAGCAGTTCCCCATGAAGAAAATCTGGGTTCCCAAAAGCTGTGTTGAAAGTCTTCAGGTGAATGTCCTCGTGACACCACCTGTGAAGAACAGGAACCCCAGATCAAATTCTTCATATGGACCAAACTCTTCATATGGATCCAAGTCCTCATACGGACCAAATTCTTCACGAGGATCAAATTCCTCAACTGGATCAAAGACCTCATATGATTATCATCGTGCTAAAAACTCTGTCTCGCAGGGTAGAGCTAAGGGCTATGAATATGTGCATTATTCTTTAAACCATTATGTTCACAAGTCCTCGAAGAATTACTCTGCCTATTCATATGCATACCCTAACCCCTCTTATGCTAAGCGAAATGGTTTGGCATCTTTGCCACCTTTCTCACATGGTGCTCGCAGGATGATGAACTCTTTGCCACCCCTCCAGATGTGGGTGGTGAAGAAAAAGAACTAATCTCTTCTGCAGGTCAGGTCTCGGGCGTGCTCTAACGTCTGAAGATTTTCTTTGGGGACGACAAAATTGCACGAAGGACGCTTGAGCGAATCATGATGAAATGAACTTTCATTTCACACGGCCTCCTCTTGCTATATCATTTTATTGCTTGATGAAATTCATCGATGAACTTGATATCATATTCTTCCTTGATGAAGCATATGAGATTGTAAGCTACACTAATTCATCTGCGGGATGATCAACCCAAAACCCTTGAATGGGTCCTCGATAGTGGATGTACAAATCACATATTGGTGACAAGAATCTATTGATGGATGCTCCTTATCACCGTCACCTCTGAAGCATATCATCTTTCTTGACAAAGGCAAAAGTCGGTATTGGGTCTTGGTAAGGTTGCTATCTCTAAGGATAAGCACATGGACAAAGTCATGCTTGTTGAGTACTTAGGATACAATCTCATGTCGATCTCAATGCTTTGTGATCTTGATATGGTTGTTGTCTTGGCAAATATCATTGTGTTGTGATTATGGAAGCGACAATTCCAAAGTCTTGAAGGCTTTAGGAGAGGAGATCTGTATATTGTTGATTTCTCTACAAGACCACAACCAGCCGTGTGTCTACTTGCAAAAGCTTCAGAAGGCTGGCTATGGCATCGATGACTTGGTCATGCAGGCATGAGGAATTTGAACACGCTTGCGAAGAAGAAGCATGTCATTGGCATTGAGAATGTCAAATTCCTCAAGGATCACTTATGCGGAGCGTGTGAAGCCGGAAAAATGACCAAGGCCAAGCATCCAGCGAAGACTATCATGACCACTACCGTCCATTGAATTACTTCACATGGACCTCTTGGACCTAATCATTATTCAGCGGTCACTAATGATGCATCTTTATATGGTTTTGTCATTGTTGATGATTATTCTCGATATACATGGGTACACATTGTTGCTTACAAACATGAAGTGCGAGGAAGTCTTCAAGCGATTTTCCTCGAGGCTTCAACCAACTTTGGTGTGAAGATCAAGCATATTAAGTGACAATGGAACTAAGTTCAAGAATTCTGGTCTTGATGCCTATCTTGATGAACTTGGTATTACTCATGAATTATCTGCTCCCTATACTCCTCGTGAGAATGGCGTTGTGGGCGCAAGAACAGAACTCTTGTTGAGATGGCTCGCACTATGCTTGATGACTACAAAAGCGCCTCGGCGTTTACGGATTGATGCAATTGATCTTGCTGCCACATCATCAGCAGAGTATATCTTCACAAATTCTTCAAGAAGGCGCCTATGAACTCCTCAACGACAAGAAACCCAATGTGAGTTATTTCAAAGTCTTGATTGCTAAATGTTGGATTAAAGATCCTCACCACAACTCTAAATTTGCACCAAAAGCACATGAAGGTGTTATGCTTGGTTACGGAAAGGACTCGCACACCTCTGAGTCTTCAACATTGTTCTTCACAAGATTGTTGACCTTGTAGATGTGCGGTTCGATGAAACTAATGGCTGCAAAGAGAGCACCTACCTACTGTGTTAGATGAACCAGCACCGAGGATGCTATCAAGCTCAAAGGCAGCGAGGATGTCATTCCTCTTGAAGAATCTCTTTGAAGAATTCATTCCTGTTCATGAAGAGCGTCGGTGATGCACTGAAGAACATGATGAGGAAAATGGTTTGAAGAAAACACCGATCAAAATCCTCGGCGACAACCAACTCATCCAGCGTTGCAAAAGAAGTACAAGTGGAGAAGATCATCGATGACATTAGCGCACGAGGTCCTCTCACATGCTCAAAAGCCTCACACTTATCTAACTTTTGTGGGCACTATGCTTTTGTCTCTATCTCAGAGCCCACTAAGGTAGATGAAGCATTTCGAGCGGAGTGGTTTCGGGCTATGCAAGAAGAATTACATCGATTCGAGTGAACAATGTCAGGAATTGGTCAATCGCCCGGATCCTCGCAAGCATAATATCATTGGCACAAAGTGGATCTACCGCAACAAGCAAGATGAAAATGGCCTTGTGGTGAGGAATAAGGCATGACTAGTAGCTCAAGGCTACACACAGTTGAAGGAATTGATTTCGATGAAACTTTTGCACTGTTGCTAGACTTGAGGCTATTCGCATTTTACTTGCCTATGCTAACCATCATGATATCATCTTATATCAAATGGATGTGAAAAGTGCATTCCTCAATGGTAAGCTTGAGGAAGAAGTATATGTTGCTCAACCCCCAGGTTTTGAAGATCCCAAGAATCCTGACAAAGTCTTCAGACTCAATAAGGCCCTCTATGGCCTCAAGCAAGCCCCTCGGGCGTGGTATGATACATTGAAGGAATTCTTCGTGAAGAATGGCTTCACACCCAGTTCACTCGACCCTACTCTTTTTACTAAATCATATGATGGTGAACTATTTGTGTGCCAAATATATGTTGATGATATTATCTTTGGCTGTACTAACCAACGATATAGTGATGAATTTGCCTATATGATGAGTGAAGAATATCAAATGTCTATGATGGGAGAATTGAAATTCTTCTTAGGTCTTCAAATTAAATCGGCTGACACAATGGCATATTCATATCTCGGAGAAATACCTCAAAGATGTCTTGAGGAAATTAGGCATGCAAGATTGCAAAGGCGTCAAAATTCCTATGCCCACAAATGGCCATCTATGCCTTGATGAAAATGGTATTGACTTGATCACAAGGTATACCGCTCCATGATTGGTTCTTTATTGTACTTATGTGCATCTAGGCGGATATAATGCTTAGTGTTTGCATGTGTGCCCGATTTCAAGCTGCAGAAGGAATCACACCATAAGGCTGTGAAGCATATTCTTGATATCTAGCTCACACACCAACACTAGGATTATGGTACCCCAAGGGCTCTGCTTTTGATCTCATTGGATATTACGACTCGACTATCTTTGGTGATCGTGTGGACCGCAAGTCAACATCGGCACTTGTCATTTCCTCGGACGATCTTTGGTGCATTGGTCCTCGAAGAAAGCGAGCTGCGTATCACTTTGTCTCTGCTGAAGCTGAATACATTCTTCTTTGGCTCATCTTTGTGCTCAAGCTGCTTTGGATGAAGCAAACCCTCAAGGACTATGGCGTCAGCGTGAAGAATGTGCCTCTCCTCTCGACAATGAGAGTGCCATCAAGATTGCTCACAACCAGTTCAGCACTCGAAGACTAAGCACATCAGATTCGTCATCATTTTCTTCGTGATCATGTGTTGAAGGCGATATCTCCATCGAGCATGTGAAGATGAAGAACAGCTAGCTGATATCTTCACTAAGCCCTTGGATGAGAAGAAATTTAGCAAGTTGTGGTGTGAGCTAAATATCTTAGAATCTTGAATGTTCTTTGAAAAGGACACACATCCTAACCCTTATGCGAGAATTGATGACTTAGATGTGCAACACATGAAGAAAGCGTTTTCTTCAATCAATGAAGAATAACACTCTAAGTGTGAAGAAATTAATGAAGAATTTGATTCTCGAGAACCCTCGACAATTATGCGCGGTGTATGAAATCATCATTCTTATCTGTGGGCTACGCCACCACAAAAGTTGAAAATCTTCAATTTGAGTTTTTCCTCATTTTGAAATTCCTCGATTTTTCAAATTCTTCAACTTTGCAAAATCTTCAATGTTTCGTCGTTTTTCTTCATTGGCTATATATATATATATATATATATATATATATATATATATATATATATATATATATATATATATATATATATATGTGAGTTTATGTCCTCTCTGACATTCACTTATTGCTAATTCTTCAAGTTGCGATTTACGCTAAGTGAATGTGATCGGACCCTTCCCCTCTATGCTATACTCAACCCAATCTATTCACAAATTCTTCATGTGCGTTCGATTGAAACTCGTTCAAAGTCTTCTTTGTGTCCTTGACATGGTGAAGAAATTGCAAACGAAATTTTAAGCAAATCTTATCCAGATTTTGGTTTTACCGCTCAAACCGTTCCGCTTCCCACGATACATTAGTTTATTCACCCACGATCTTACGATCTCATCGCACGATGCGTGGGTGACACATGTCGCGTGAAGAAGAAAGGGCAGGGCATGTTAGTCCCAAAATCTTGGCGAACAGTTTTTACCGTGGCTATAAATACCCTCTCCTTCCTTACTTCATTTACTCCGCTCGGTCACTGTCTCTCGCTCGAGCTCTCCTCAAACCCTAGCGCCGCCGCTACTCCATCGCCGTCGGTGAGGAAGAGCTTCACTGCCTCGACCTCATTGCCGTCGTACTCGCGCCGGCTGCGGAAATCTTCACTCCGTCGCCGCTGTAGCTGTCTCCCTCTGCCAAGTTAGGGCGTGGGAGATCTAACGTGACGAACTTCACCATGGTTCATCTCTGTTCGTCGTGTTCTTCAGTTCGGGTAATTAAAATTCATTTTTATTACTCACTTTGATTCTCAAATCTTTCTAAAAATCTTCAAAGGTGTTTTTGGTTCTTCAAATCTTCACATATGAACACCTCACACACTATATGCTCTTGATTTATCTCTCTAAGCATTCATTTCTTCAAGATTCCTCAATTGTGCGGATTTTCAATCTGTACAACTCTGGAACCTAAGACGAAACGCTTAGTGAAATTCCTCAAGGCTCAACTGGTCAAATTCCTCAAAACTTGTCTTTTTCGAAAAATCTTCTGAGAACGCATATGACCTCTCCAAATTCCTCGCACCTACACTCTGTTCACGGTACTCATGTCATTCTGCTGAATCACTAGGTTCTCATCAACTTAACTCATTTGCAGCGTTCCTCGAAGAAAAACTGCATACTTCTTCAGAGTGCTCTATAGTTCAAATTCCTCATCTGAAGAAAATGGCAGAAGGCAAGAGACCGCAGAAGGGAGGAAAGAAACTGGAGGTCATGACTGCCTTTGAGATCCCTGAAGAAATATACAAAGACTATTGCACACCTAATGAAGCCAAATTTGGCAAGGAGACCAAAAATCAGCGCAAAGTGCGCATTCAGAGGATAGAACGAAGATGGGCACGAGAATGGAGGGAATATCGCTATGTTACTCCCAAGTACATGAAGAAATTAGCCTTAAACCCTCCATGCCCAAGAGCTCCTTTGGCTTTTGGCCAAGTTCTTGATCCCACCAGCATCAAGCGTGGTGAAGACTTTCTGAAGAATGGTCCAGCGCCAAGCCAAATTGGCAAGACAGGCCAAGGAGGCGGTGAGGAAATTCAATGAGGATTCTGCTGCTGTTGTTGCTGCCATTGAGACCTCGGTCAAGCCGAGAAATCAATGCCAAGAAGCCTGCTCGCAAGCCAAGTGCTTCACCATCAGCGCCCTCACGGCCCAGTTCTCGGCCGCGCCCTCACGGCAAATTCCTCGACACTGCTTTGCTCCCTCAAAATCTTGCAGCTCCTCCAAGTCCTCAACTCCTGTGCATCTTGCTACATGTCAAAGGACTCGGGGTTTCTCGATTGCTTACGGTGTCTCGGCAAGTTCCTCATTGCACCAATGTCCTCATCGAGGCCCCACTCTGCTGAAGACAAAAGCAAGCTGCTGGGCCGCGGTCCTCGGCCAAGTCCTAGAAAGAAACAGGTTGCCTTCAACGTGCCCTCGATGATGAAGCTTCGATGAAGAACTTCGCAGAAATCATCGAGACAGGTCGACAAAGGCCGCTAGAGCCAAAGGAACAACTGTGCCTCTACTTTTGGATCCGAAGAAGATCCTTGACTTCATCGACCTATGGCATCAAGATCCAAACACTCCCATGCACGATCGCCTCGACTCTGGTCAAAGTCATATCTTTGAACCATTTCATCGCTGAAGAGAAATGGAAATTTGAAAAGGCTCGTGAGATTAAAGAGCACAAGCCAGAAAGGAGAAGCTTCTGAGGAAGAACATCGTCAACCTGACTCCTGAAGAACTTCTCAAAGCTCAATCTGAAAGCCAAGCCCTCAGCAAGGATTTCGATGCTTACAATGCTGATTGGCAAGGAGCCAAGGTGAGATTAAATCAATTTGTGAAGAAAATGACAATTGTTGCAGCCCCATCGCAACAAGAAAATCCTCAGTGAAGACTCTGCTCAGCCTCTTTGAAGAACATGCCAAGATCGCCGATGACTTTCACTGGCGATGAGAATACAAGTTCGAGGCTGATGACTCCATTCCGGCCGTGAAGAAATTCCTGGGGCATCCACTAGTGGTGCACTGAAGAAATCGAAGATATCAGGCAATTGCACGATTCGCTGAAGAAATGAACCACAGTCCTCGGCCCTCCTGCGCCAACACCAACTCCAATTCTTCCTTACGCTTATGAAGTGAAGAAGACAAAGGCT
Source organism: Aegilops speltoides (assembly GCA_021437245.1). Classification (NCBI taxonomy): domain Eukaryota; kingdom Viridiplantae; phylum Streptophyta; class Magnoliopsida; order Poales; family Poaceae; genus Aegilops; species Aegilops speltoides. The sequence continues at coordinate 198,370,587 of CM038144.1, read as the reverse complement.
GCAGAGCGAGCTGCGATGAAGAAGAGGAAGGCATCTGCTGCGTCAAATTCTTGATTGCGAAGAAAATGAAGCCAATGACCAGCTCGCTTGAAAATCCTATTGATGCCGTTCCCATTTCCTCCATGTCGTCTAAGGAAATTGTTCCTTATGGAGAAGACTACAAGATCACAAGCGGATCTGATGAAGAAAATCAATCTGTTGCTACCTCAGAACAGCTTGATGAAGAAATTGAAGTGGAAACATTCCCTTCATCACCAGTTGTTTCCTCACCCATGCCTCAATTCACAGCTGAAGAGGCTGGTGTTGAGGAAATTGAAAAAGAAGATGAAGACGTGGATATTGGATGCACTACACCAGTGATGAACGATGACTTTTGGGAAAGTCAGCATCCCAATACTCCTCTCTTCACTCCGATTCAACAAATTCCTCAGTCCCCGGCTACAACTGTTCAATTAGGCTCTGAAGAAACTCATCCCACATAAATGCATGCATGAAGAAATTCCAGCCGCTAGTTTGAAGAACTGCTGCTTGATCCCCAAGCTGCACAAGAAGAGGAACCAGAAATTCCTCAGCCTGAAGCACCTGAGATCGCGATTCCTGAGGTTGTGCTGCAAATCACTGATATTCCTCTGCCCAAACCGAAGAATCCGTTCTCAAGCAAGCAAAAATTCAAGGCTGAAGACTTCTTTTCTAAGCATGTGTTCTTCACTGCTTACAATCCATATGACTCTGCTCGCATAAGGAAAAGATGTTTCTGGACTACTACTCAAGCCAACTACTATTCCTCAGTGCTCTTTGACAAGGACAAGATCTTTGACCATGAGCATATTCCTCATGTGGATATGGAATCTCTGCCGTGCTTGAGCGATGATTCGAGTTATTCATGATGCGGGACTCCTAAATTTCTGCTGCGATATACGTGATTGGAATGAAGAACTCATTCTTGATTCTATGCCACTTTGCATATCACTGGCGATGCTGAAGATGTCAATTCATGGGTGCTGGATTGGATGACGGAAAACACTCACTACAAGGCACCAGCAACTAAATTGCTTCGTGTCCTTCCTCTTGATCCTCCCCATGAAAGTGCACGTTGCATCTACAATGACCGTGGTGGACCGATCATTTTATGCAAGTGCTCATGAAGCCTTTGAAGCGAGGCAGGCCCTCGAACCAAATTCCTCGTCAAGGAACTCTGTATGTGCCTCGGTATGTCATCGAATCTGGCGAAGACAATGAGTCCCATCAAAGGCCACGACTCAAATGAAGAAGATGTCGTTGGCATCATGAAGAACATGCTTTTCAACATCATTCATGGCGTTCCCGTCAACTTTCATGATTTCTTCATGAGGACTCTGGCTAATGTTGCAATGTCACCTTTTGAGCTGAAGCCCTATGCGCCTTGGATTATGAGATTCATAAGGGCAAGATCTTCACTGAATTACAAGGCTGACACTCTGAACCATGGCAGCTACTTGCCGCCCATTGAAGTCCTCAAGCGACCAGTTTCATCATCTGATGATAAGGGCAAGGCAGCAGCTGTGATTGATGAAGGCACTCGTCCATTGGATGGTCAATTCCGTCTAGCTACATCTTACTCCACCAATGACGATTCTGCAACACATGACACTGCCGCAAATACCTCAGCCAAGCACAAGCCTCAAGCAACGGCACCGGGGTGATGACTGACCGTGAGTTACTCCTCGGTCTTCATCGGAAGGTTGAGCATAATCGAAATGGGTGAAGCGTCAATTTGCTGCAATTCTTCACAACATGACCTCAACTCATAATGCGGTGAAGAAAAATCAGTACTACCTTCATGAAACCCTCAACCGCTTTGGGCTGTTCTCAATCATGTATATTCAGCGGAAGAATTGAAGACTATGGGTCTCGGGAAGCATTTGGTGGTGCACCACCTCGAAGAAATTCAAGAGAGTCAAAGTTCACGATCGGTGGCAGCTCTTATTCTTCATCGCGTGAAACCGATGAACATGAAGATTTGGGCGACACTGCGGCAGGCCCTACTTCAACAACCAACCCGACAACGCTGGCGCTCCTCCATCGACTTGAAAATCTTGAGGCGTTAGTCCTCGGCCGATCCTTTTGGTCATTTGATGACAAAGGGGAGAAATCTGAGTTAGTCTTCAAGCGGGTTTATATTATGGGCGTTTTATTAAGTTACAACTCTCGTTCTTCGAAACTTTTATTGGATCGAGTTGTAATCTTAAATCCGATGGTGCCTTGATACTTTTGGTCGTGCTCGATGCTTTTGATGCACCGAGCTCTGAAACTTTGATGTGCTATTCGCATGCTTATTCCTTGTCAATATTATTGCACACATGTGAATCTCATCGGGCACCATATTTCATCATGCATTTCAAATTCTTCATATTATATATCAAATCGTGTATGAATTACAAGATATAGGGGAGATCTCCATGATTCAATTCTTCAAATGTGCATTGCCTCAAAAGCAATTTCCTCACTATGCACATATTAGGGGAGTTCTTCTATATCTTGCAATCAAATTCCTCAATATCAGTATTTACACTTCATATGTTTATCCCGTTGAAAACTTAACCTATGTTGTCATCAATCACCAAAAGGGGAGATTGTAAGTGCATCTAGTGCCCTTAGTGATTTTGGTGTATTGAAGACTTATAGGTTAAATGCTGATCGTTTGTGAGTGTACACAGGTCTATAAGTCTATGAGGAGTTTGATATTTCTGAGAGAAAGTCGACCCTAAAATGAAGTTCTTCAATTGAAGACTTTGATATTCGAAGACTTTCGAAGACTTTGAAAGTGAAGAAATTGGTGTGACCTTGAAGACTTGATATTCATTCGAGGAATATGAAGCGTGAAGACTTTTGTTTTGATAGTTTCATTTTCTCTTTCTTGAGTCATAGGAAACACCGTCTTTGTTAAAGGGGTCGAGGAAATACTAAGGAAAAATTTCCATGTGATGCTCAACTCAAAATCCTACACCTACCAATCCCTTGAGTGAAGCCATTGGAAATCTCATACTGATTCAGTCAAATTCTTCGATGTGAGAGACGCAGATTCTTACATTCCGAGGACTTTGCTCGATCGAGGAGTTAGGAATTCGCCGGTCTGAATTACCTACTGTGATGAGAACATGATATACGAGGAATTTGAGAGTCAAATTTCCGACCGTTCTTTGTCTTCTTGGCGGCTGTCCCAAAATATCTTATCCACCTAACGGTCATATCATTGAAGGGCATTTATGTCTTATCATGTCGGGCTGCTCCTAGGCTATAAATAGCCGCCCCTACAACCACTAGCTGGTTGGCTGCTCCGAGAGAACTTGACACTTGTCATTTGAGAGCAACCCATCCTCCAGGGACTTTGGCGAAAATCATCAAGTGAGGAAAATCCCAATACCAAACCCCACAAACCCAAAGTGATTGAGCATCATGAAGAAATTGATCTGCGTGGATCCGGCGCTTATTACCTTTGAAGACTGTGCTTCTTCTAGATGGTTAGGCATCAAGGTCTAGAGCATCCAAGAGGAATTGTGGATCGCCGAGTGACCAAGTCTGTGAAGGTTTGGAAGTCACTGAAGACTTACCACGAGTGATTGGGCCGAGGCCTCGTGGTCTTAGTTCAAGGAGAATACGGTGAGGATGGGTGTCTGAGTTGCGGCTCGAGAGGCGGGTGTCCGGGCTGTGTGTCCTCGAGTTTAAATACTCGGCCGCTCCAACAGACGCATAACCGAGGCAGCAGTTGGAACTGGTTTACCAAATCATTGTCTTCACCAACCGGTGGTTCTATTTCCTCAACTCATTCATTTCCTCATTCTTGTGTTGAATGTTGTTCATATCGTGCTTGAAGACTTTGGTGAAGACTTTCACAAATTCCTCGTTCAATTTCTTGATCTGTTTGTCTTCATCTTGTTATCTGTGTTTACGCTTCCGTACTCTGTGCTAGTCTTCATGTCATCATGTTGACTATGTTTGTATCTGTTATGTTTACTTCGAGTACTTATTCGGCGCAAGTAGTTCTTAGCTAAGGAATTTCCTCACCAGCAAATTCCTTAGTGAAGAATTCATAAAAATCGCCTATTCACCCCCCTCTAGTCGATATAACGCACTTTCATCCACGAAGACTACGGGCCATTAAGAGGCCGAAAGTAACTACGAACCAGAATTAGGCTCAGGTGCAACTCAGGCCTTTAAATGGTCGAAAGTGAAACCGAGTCGAAAGAGGCCCATATGTAGATAGGGCCGTTGATAGGTCAAAACTAATATCGGGCCGAACTGTTAAATGGGCCATTAAGAGGCCGAAGAGCAAATCAGGCCCCCAATGGGCCCGATGGCACAGTAGCTGTTAAAGGGTCGTATCTGTTATGGGTCGTAATTTGGCCCAAGATATGAAAGTCAGTTAACGGGCCGGATCAGGTATGGACCGTAATTTGGCCCAAACTATTGCAGGCTGTTAACGGGCTGGATCTGATATGGGTCGTAAACTGGCCCAGAATATTGCAGTCCTTTAATAGCCTGTGTCTGATGTGGTCCATAATTTGGTCCGAAAAATGTTAGGTCGTTAATGGGCCAGCCCATTAGATCTGATGAAATCTTGTGGTCCTGTTCCTGGGTTGGCTTTTAACCCTATATGGGCCTCTATTGGGCCTTCCCACGTGTCAATGTTTGATTGGTGATTCTTGTCCAATGGACGGTTGACATTTATCCCAACGCTGAGCTGACACGTGGATCGTTGGCAAATGAGAATTTTATACATGGAAAATAGCCATTGGTCCGGGCTGTTAACAGGATATCGGATCCAAACCGGAACCTGATAGCCTAATGGCGACCCGTTACGGTGGATGCCACATGTCGGTTACCCTTGACGAAAGCACTTCCATGACGCGCCATTTATCATCATGGAAGTGGACACTTCCGTGATGATAATTTTGGTAATGTCATGGAACACTTCTATGACAGGACAGGTATGACTATCTTGATTATGTCATAAAATCGTCATGGATGTACATGCATGACAGAAAACGTGACCTACTGTGACAGACATGTATCATCACGTAAGTGTATTTTTTTGTAGTGATCGTAGGCGGTTCCCAAACATAAAATAAAGTTTATTCCTTTTTCCACCATACTTTCACACTCTGCGGCTAGCCGTTTCCACGGGTACCGTCCATACCAACATTTCCAAGGAATTTATTATTTGACAACATAAAGTAAATTGCTTTGTCATTTTGAGACTGGGCATCCCTATTACCGTCGTACTCTCATGCAATGATAAGTGAATAAACACTCATCTTGAGAATAACACATGTAGCATGGAAAATATTGGCCACCCACTGCCGCTTCATGAGCGGTACAAGCACACAAAAGGGAATTTCATTTTGAAAGTTTAGAGATGCCACATGCAAATTTACTTACAATGGCACGTAATTACCGCATATAGGTAGGTATGTTGGACTCATATGGCAAAACTGGGTTTAAGGATTTTGGTGCACAAGTAGTATCTCTACTTAGTACAAATGAAGGCTAGCAAATAGATTGAGAAGCAACCAACCAAGATACGAAAATTCACACAAGCGAGCATTAAGCATAACTAACACCGAATAATGCACCACAACTAGGATGTAATTTCATTGCATAACTATTGACTTTCGTGCTTGCATAGGGAATAACAAACCTTAACACCAATATTCTTACTAAAGCATAATTACTCACCAACATGACTCACATATTACTATCATCATATCTCATAACTATTACAACGAAACAAGTTTATTTTGTCCATACGGAAGTTTTTATTATATGATGATGATGTCTCCCCGGCAACGGCGCCAGAAATTCCTTTTGATGTCGCTTGAAACTGCGTTGGTATTTCCCCAAAGAGGAAGGGATGATGCAGTACAGCTACGGTAGGTATTTCCCTCAGTTGTGAAACCAAGGTATCAATCCAATAGGAGAACCAAGCAACACTATGTAAATGGTACCTGCACACAAAGAACAAATACTTGCAACCCGACGCATAAGAGGGGTTGTCAATCCCTCCATGGTAAAAAGATAGATAAATGTGTGGTAGATTGGATAAATAGATCTCGATAAAACCCGAAATAAAATAAGTAAGAAAAAAGTGCAGCAAGGTATTTTTGGGTTTTTGAAATAATATATTTGAAAATAAAGTGGCAAATAATAGATTGGAAAGCAAATATGATAAAGAATAGACCCAGGGGCTATAGATTTCACTAGTGGCTTCTCTCAAGAAATAGCACATGGTGGGTAAACAAATTACTATTTGGCAATTGATAGAAGATCGAATATTTATGACGATATTCAAGGCAATGATCAATATATAGGCATCATGTCCAAGATTAGTAGACCGAAACAATTCTGCATCTACTAATAGTATTCAAAACATCGATCGCTATCCAGCATGCATCTAGTGTATTAAGTTCAAGGAGAAACGGAGTAATGCAATAAGAACGATGACACAATGCAAACGAGATATATTCATGTAGGAATAGCCCCCATCTTGTTATCCTTAATAGCAACATACATGTGTGCCTCGTTGCCCCTTCTATCACTGGGAAAGGACACCGCAAGATCAAACCCATCACAGAGCACCTCTTCCCATGGCAAGAAAAATCGATCTAGTTGGCCTAACTAAGCCAAAGATTCGAAGAATAAATATGAGGCTATAAATAATCATGCATATAAGAGATCAAAGAAGACTCAAATAATATTCATTGATAAAAATCTGATCATAAACTCAAACTTCATCGGATCCTAACAAACACACCGCAAAAAGTTGTTGCATCAAATAGATCTCCAAGAGACCATTGTATTGAGAATCAAAAGAGAGAGACGAAGTCATCTATGTACTGCCTACGGACCCGTAGGTCTATGGTGGACTACTCACGCATCATTGGAGAGGCACCTATGAGGATGACGAACCCCTCTGTGATGGTGTTAGATTGGATCTCGTGGTTCTGGAACTTGCGGCGGCTGGAATTGTGTTTCATCGACTCCCCTGGGGTTTCTGGAATATTTGGAAATTTATAGGACGAATAGGCGGTGGAGGAGACCCCCCATGGGCCCACAACCCCTCTAGGCGCGCCTGAGCTCCTCGGCACGCCTTGGTGGGTTGTGGTCCCCATGGGCCTCCCTCCACGTTCTTCTTGGTCCCCAAGGTGTCTTCTAGTCCAAAAAAATCCTGCGTTTGGACTTCGTTTGGTACTGATATTCTGCAAAGTAAAAAATAAGCAAAAATAACAACTCGCATTGGGCACTATGTCAATAGGTTAGTCCCAAAAAATGATATAAAGTTGCTATAAAATGATTGTAAAACATCCAAGAATGATAATATAACAGCATGGAACAATAAACAATTATAGATACGTTGGAGATGTATCAGGGATCAAGCAGGACCGACGCCGTGGTTTGGTTTGGGAGGCTAGAGGAAGAAGACAAGAGATAGAAGAAACATGACAAATGTTGGAAGTCAATCCAACGGCTGGTAGGCAAAACCGTTTGTTGACTAAGTTGACAGCACCTTGGATAGGCCTTTTCCTCGTGGGTCCCAAATTCAGAATCCAAATCTGTCACGGACATGCAATCTTTCTTATGAATAATTACAGCCCATTTGGTGTGCTTGAGGGAGTCCTGGATTCGGGGGGTCCTCAGGTGTCCGGCCTAGGAGTATGGGCCGGGTTGCATGGGCCGTATAGGATCAAGCTGAAGATTATCTACCATATCCAGATGGGACTTCTCAATACGTGGACAGCAAGAATAGAGTCCGGAAGTTTCCTTCTCTGATAAACCGACCTTGTACAAACCCTAGACCCCTTCGGTGTGTATATAAACTGGAGGGGTTAGTCTGCCGAGTTTATCGTCTTCACCATCATTGGAATCCTCGTAGGCTAGACATCTAGGGTTAGCTATTACGATCTCGAGGTAGATCAACTCTTGTAATCTTCATACTCGTCGAATATAATCAAGCAGGAGTAGGGTTTTACCTCCCTTAAGAGGGCCCGAACCTGGGTAAACACTGTGTCCCCTGGCATCCTGTTACCATTGATCGTTAGACGCACAGCTTGGGCCCCCCTACCCGAGATCTGCCGATTTTAACACCGACATTGGTGCTTTCATTGAGAGCTCTGTCGTACTGTCTGCAAAAAGCGATCTGTGGCTCGACTAGTCATCAACAATAATATCACCTTCGGAGGGTGCCTAGTTTCGGGGCAGACCATCCGATTCGGTGGTTTCACCATGAGGGCCCACGCGGCCTTCGAGCCTGCAACTCCCCCCATGACTGCGGGACACCGTCCTCGTATTGGCCCCAAGTACTCTAAAAAATTGGATCCGGTCGATGTTTCATCTCTAAACAAACTACTAGACCACATCGCCGCCCTGGGGGTCTCAACAGACTATTATCGGATCAGGCTCAAGCCGGACTAGAGGGAAATTAATCACCGGCCGATCACCCACTTCATGGCGGTCGTCGAGGAACCGGCCACAGACACTTCCCTCCCCATATTGAAAACCAAGTATGTTCGGGTCCCCGAATCCCCTGAGCCGGATACTCCTCCTTAGGACGGGACTTTACGCCCTCTGGACTCTGTTTCAAGTGTAGGATTGTCGGAGCCTTTGCGCTCAACTGGACCCGAACCGAGCACTTCAGAAGCCATCCTGGCTCCAAACACAGACGTGGGATGGGATCAAAATTTAATCCACCCACCCACCACAATCTATATTCTCCAAGCAACTCAGGTCCTCCAGATATATACGACCTGATGTATGTGCGGCAAAAGCCCCAGGAAATGATCCACCACTTTTGGACCAGATTCCTGCTTGTTAAAAACAGGATCAAGGACTGCTTGGACGACGAAGTAGTTTCGGTTTTCCACCGTAATTGCACCGACGAAGGAATATTGAATGCCCTCGACCGTCGCCACATATAGAGTTTCACGGAATTATCACACGTAGTACAAAAGTACTGTGTGATGGAAAGCACATGCAGGGCCAAGAAAACTCAACTAGAGCCCGCTGCCTCGATGCAGTGTGCGGCCCGGGCTAAAAGACTACATCCCGGCGGGTCACCCAACCACCAGTCTATGGGCAGGAAGAACAAACCCTTCGCGGGACACAGGTTCGTTCTTGATGAGCTGCTGGAAAAGCCCTGCCCAATTCATGCCACTCCGCACACAGCCCCAACTCATAGCCTCCGGGCATGCTGGGTACTTCGACAATTAGCAAAAAATGGAGTGGCCATCCTCACCACAATTCCAGAAGGATACTCACTGCAGAAGGACAACTTTAACGTCCTAATAGCCTCTGAGACTTTTTCTTCTAACAATCGGCGCAAACAGGCACTCCGCGACCTCGCCGAAGTCCATCACGTTACTGCACTGAGCCCATGGAACGACATGGCGATAACCTTTACGGCCGAAGACTAACCAAAGGCTCAGCCAGTCCGAGCACCCGCTGCCTTAGTGCTAAACCCCATCGTTGATGGTTTTCGTCTTACTAAAGTGCTCATGGACGGTTGTAGTGGACTTAAGCTCATCTATGAGGACACGCTCTACAAAATACAGATGGATAGATAACGCATCGAGCAAAGCAACACCACCTTTCGAGGTATTATCCCCAGTCGAGATGCACACTACTCGGAAAAATTAAACTGGATGTGGTGTTTGGCACGCCTGAGAACTATAGACCCGAAGAGTTGCTCTTCCATGTGGTCCCCTTCAATAGTGGGTATCACGCCATCCTCGGCCGGGACGCTTTCTCACGCTTTCAAGCTATAACCCACTACGGGTATATGAAACTCAAAATGGTCGGCCCTAATGGAATTATCACAATCTCGAGCGACTCAGACAAAGCCCTTCGTGCTGAAAACAAAACCACATCCTTGGCCCTCGAGGCACTATCCGAAGCCCTAGCGGCGGAGGAATTAACCACCCACGGTCCACAGTGGATAGGACGATGTGATTCTCGATAAGAGATCCAAATCCACCTCTTTCAAGCCAGCTGAGGAAATAGTGAAATTCCAAGTGCACCCGGCGGACCCAATAAAACAGCATCTATCATAGCACAGCTGGATCCGGCATGGGCGCCGCCCTACGCACATTCCTATGAGAGAATTGGGATATCTTTGCCTGGCACCCTTCAGACATGCCCGACATCCCATGAAGACTGGCCGAACACAGTCTTAATATAATCAAGGGATTCAACCCCGTGAAGCAGACACTACGGCGATTCTCCGAACCTAAGCGTCAGGCCATGGGAGAAGAGCTAGCCAAACTATTAGAGGCTAGGTTTATTAGGTTAATTAAACATCCGGATTGGCTAGCCAACTTCGTTATGGTACCAAAGAAGGATAAATCCTGGCGCCTATGCGTCGATTTCAAGGACCTCAACAAGGCTTGCCCTAAGGACCCTTTCCCATCGCCTCGCATTGACCAAATTATTGATGCAACTACAGGGCACGACTCTTTGTGTTTCCTCGACGCTTAGTCCGGATACCACCAGATTAAGATGAAGGAATCAGACTAGATGGCAACCGCATTCATCACCCCTTATGGTCCCTTCTACTTCAACACTATGCCCTTCGGGCTCAAAAACGTTGGGACTACTTACCAACATATGATCCAAACTTGCTTGGAAAAACAAATCGACAAAGCAGTCAAAGCATACATGGACAACGTGGTCATTAAGACAAAAGGCATCGAGACACTGGTAGATGATCTCCGCCTCACCTTCAACAACCTCCGGACATACGACATACGACTTAATCCAGAAAATTGTGTCTTCAGAGTACTAGTCGGAAAATTGCTGGGCTTCATTATTTCCCATAGAGGAATTGAGGCAAACCCAGCCAAGATCCGAGCTCTGTCACATTGGCCATCCCAACAGACCTAAAGCAGGTCCAGAAGCTAGCTGGGTGTGTCGCGGCCTTAAGCCAATTTATCTCCAAATTAGGAGAAAAAGCATTACCACTCTACAAGATACTGCGCCGCACTGAGAACTTCAAATGGACGGATGCAGCCACAGCAGGATTGTAAGAAATCAAGGCCCTTCTCGCAAGCAACCCAATCTTGGTAGCACCAGGTATTGGAGAGCCTATGTTATTATATATTTCGGTAACTAACCAAGTAGTAAGCGCTGTCCTCGTCGTCGAACGACGGGTGGAGGGACATAAATTCCCCACCCAAAAACTAGTCTACTATGTATCGGAGGTCCTTACACCTTGCAAATCCCGATACCCCCACTATCAGAAGATAGCCTATACAGTCTTCATGGCATCCCGCAAACTTCGACACTACTTTCAAGAGTGTTTGGTCACAGTGGCATCTGAAGTACCACTCAATGACATTATCAATAATAGGGACACCACTGGCCGCATAGCCAAATTGGCCATCGAGCTATTACCATTCCAAATCACATAGAAGCCACGCCGGGCTATTAAATCCCAGGTATTGGCCGACTTTGTCGCTGAATGGACAGAAGTCGAACTCCCTAAAGAGTACAACTCATACTACAATTGGACTATGTAATTTGATGGCTCTAAAATGCTGGCCGGACTAGGGGCTGGTGTAATCCTCACATCCCCCACTAGGGACACAGTCCGCTATGTACTGCAAATTATGTTTACGGACTCTAACAATGCAGCCTAATACGAGGCGATACTACACGGTCTTCGCATGGATGTCTCCATGGGAATAGAACGCTTGGAGGTGCGCGGCGATTTGAACCTCGCAATTTCTCTGGTCAATGGAGAGTTCAATGCAAAGGACCCCAAAATGGTGGCATATCGAAATGCCATATTAAAAATATCAGCTTGGTTCAAAGGACTTGAGTTCCATCATGTCGCTCAAGAAAGTAATCAGGCAGCCGACATCCTCGCTCGTATGGGCGCTAAGCGTGACCCCGTGCCACCCAACACCTTTGTGGAAAGGCTCTTTAAGCCATCTGTGGTGTGGCAGGGTGAGAGAAGTGAAGGCAATATGGACCTAATCACACCCCTAGCCACCGAACACAATGCAGACACTGTCGGGGGTCCGGATATCAAGATAGCACCCTCCGCTCATGAAATCATGGCAGTTATTACTCCCTGGACCAAGCCATTCCTGGCCTACCTTAATAGGCAAGAGCTCCCCGACGATCAAAACGAGGATCGATGCATAGTTCGGCACTTTAAAGCCTTTAAAGTACATGAAGGCGAATTGTACAAAAGGAGTACTACCGGAGTCCTTCAAATGTGTATCTCCGAAGAGGAGGGAAGGCAACTCTTGGCAGAAATACATGCCGGTCTTGGCGGTCATCATGCCACAGACCACGCCCTGGTAAGTAAGGCGTCCCGGCAGCTTTTTCTGGCCTACGCCTCGAGCTGACGCTCAAGCCCTTGTCCAACATTGCCTAGGCTGTCAGCTTTTTGCCAATCAAAGCCACATGCCTCCCACCGCATTAAGAACAATCCCGATTACTTGGCCCTTTGCGATCTTGGGGCTTGACATGGTTGGACCCCTTAAAGGGGGAAGCCACAAAAAGAAATACTTGCTGGTCATGGTTGATAAATTCACTAAATGGATAGAGGCCAAACCAGTAAAAACAGCTGAGGCCAGACCAATAATTGACTTTATATCCCACATAGTCCACCGTTACGGTGTCCAACACAGTATCATCACAGATAATGGCTCTAACTTCACAGCTGATGAGGTGAAAACTTGGTGCGCTAAGTTGGGCATTAAAGTCGACTATGCATCCGTATACCACCCTCAAACAAACTGCTAAGTCAAATGGGCCAATGGTCTGATCATGAGTGGTATTAAGCCCAGATTAGTGCACTCTTTACGAGAATCGGACAAGCACTGGGTTGAGGAACTCGATTCCGTACTCTGGGGACTCCGGACCACGCCCAATCAAATGACTGGATACACACCTTTCTTTATGGTTTACGGCGCAGAGGCCGTATTGCCCTGCGATATTATTCATGACTCACCTAGAGTGCGCATGTCCGAAGAGAAAGAAGCCGAACTAGATCGGCAGGATGACCTAGATGGACTTAAAGAGGAGCACGATGTTGCCAAGGCCCGTTCTGCATTGTATCAACAATAGGCCACGCGTTACCAAAGTAGAGAAGTGCCGGCTAAAACATACAATGTCGGAGAACTTGTTCTATGGCTCCCGGAGAAGAAAAAGGATAAGCTCAAACCTAAATGGGAGGGGCCCTTCATAATAGATGAAGTCCTTACTAGAGGAGCCTATCGCCTTCGTAATGTAGAGGATAATCACCTTGAGCCGAATCCATGGAACGCCGCCCGGCTCCGAAGATTTTACGCATAGTTCGGCCTCCTTAGGTTTCATTTTCACCTAGGTTTTTTCTATTTTCTCTCCCCTTTTAATTTTTTCCCTTTACTTCTTAATTGTATGTCTGGATCGACCGCATTGTTGGGAGTACACATCTTTAGATGTATACACCCCACCATACATGGGGGCTTCTTTTAAAGAAGCATTTTGTTGAAAAGCTTACAAGCTTCTTTTGCCCGTACTGTTTGTTGTTTCTGCCATTTTATCCACCTCTATGACTTAAGTTTTTGCCAAGCTGGGTTGCCTCACTCCTATGCTTATACCCTACGTTCTCGATTGTTTTGCTAGGGTGTAAAGGGAGCACCTCTGTGATTGTTACAAGCGGGTTATCTTGACTTGTACCTCAGACGGGTGAAGCCGAAAGCTAGCGTTCTTAAGGGAATAATTCATCGGCACATATACAACAGACTGTTCTAGAAAAAACTATGAAATTGGCCGCCTTTACTTCAGACACAAGCCTAGCCCAAGGAAAGGAACCCCTAACAGAACTATTTTTCTTGGAAGATGTTTCTTACGTTAAACAGTAATATAACATAACTCCCCAAACACATTTTGTCTGTTCGAGCAATATGACCGGATTGCCTGGTTTCCGACAATACTAAACGTTTCCTAGTTAAACATAGTATACGGAAACACTCCAACTTCTTGGTTCGGAGGTAGAAGCCGAAGGTATGCAATGACAAAGTTTTCATTAAATTCGGCGGCAGATAAGTTCGGTCATAAAGTACATTGATACATCAAATCGAATGCCTACTCTCTTTCTACGCCATCTAGTAGACTATGTAATTTACAATCTTGTTGTGAAAATTTCGCCGCTATCATTACTTGGTTGTATACCAAGCTTACGGGAATTGCCTTCCCGTCAGGTCCTTGCGGTCTCACTCTGGCCATATGGTTCGGATCAAGATCGGTATAGCGTGTCTTCACCATGGCCCATGCCTCTCAAGCGCCTTCACGGCATGCAGACGTCTTCCACAACTCGAAGCGATGCCGGGCACCCTTGAATAGATCTGCCAACCCCTCCATACTTTCTGGAGGGACGTCGGAAGGCCATAAGGCTTTGGTCATATTCTTCATAGCCTTCTGAGCATGCTCGTGCAGCTTTGCCAGCTCCTTTAGAACGTTGCTTTGCAAGCCGGACACTTCCTCTTCAGGACGGCCGGTCAACATACATATATCAACCGATCCATCACATTCCGCATTATATGATTATATCAATAATCGGGATGGTTCACAAGTCATACCAAATATGCCGCCCTTCAGCTTCTGGTTTTCCTGTTGTGCCTCCAAGAGTTGAGCCTTTAAGCTCTTTATCTCTTCGGCCTGCTTCTTCACTTCTTCTTCTAGTTTTTTATCTTCGCCAAAATACATTGGGGCACTCTTCATTTCTTCAAGCTCGGAGACAGTGGCATTTAGCTGTGTCCGGCTTGTCTCGTGCTCCTGGGATAATGCACAGTTCTTCTCCTTGAGAACCTACGGTCATCAAATGATCCTCAAACCGGCTTTGTCCACCCGCTTTAAGTCTCGGGGGCTACTACTATCTATCTACTAAGTTTATATAAATTTGTACCTGCATATCTTTTGAGAACATGCGAGCAACCCTTGTGAGTCCGTCCCAGGCGGCTCGGATAAATGCACCTACAGTGCTTAGGGCGGTAAACTCCGGCTTAGTTAAGGCTGGGGCGCGCAAGGCTTCTTTCAAGTGGCGATGATTCATCGCACTCTCAACTTTGGAGTTAGTAACGGATATCTCATCTGGCTCTCCGTGAGGCGAATGAGTCTGTGCCGCATCAGCATGCGCCCCCGTCCTGGTTGATGTCTCCGGCGCCGTATTAGCCGCGGCTCCGCTGGCTGGGATCTTGTTTACGATTCGATGTATACCCTCCTGCGATGATAGAAGGAGGATGCAAATGACAATTCGGCTTCATGCCTGAATATGAAATAGGAGGAATATACCTTTTCGGTGATGGAGCAGGTTCAGTGTTGCTTCCGAGTTCCTTCTGTTTTGCACGACCCTTCCGCGAAGGTGCTGACCTTCTCTTGGTTGCCCGTCCCTGGGTACGGCTCGCTGAGCACCGATCCTGCGAAATATGGTCCAATGCGGAGGATAAAAAATGAGCAGAAGTATCTCTCTTCCTTAAGAATACAATTTCTGAATGCTTACCTTCACTAAAGGATAAAGGTCGGGGTAATCCGCCGCAATAGCTACTTCCGAACCGTCAAGGCTTGCCTGATAGTAGGCTCCATCTACAAACTCTACAAATATGTCCGGATCCTCATAGAATCCGGGGTCCACATTGCAACCGTGATCCTCCGGCTGGGGGGCGGGGTAGTTAATGTTCTCGATGATTTGCCTCCATGACAATTTAAAAGGCAACCAGGGTATTCAGTTAATGCATCTGAATGAGTAAAAAAGTACTTAACGGTTAGAAAACTTACCCATTCGATGGGATTGTACATGGAGAAGCCCTCTCGACAATTTAAACCAAGGAAGTCTTCTTCTTCTCCTTTATAAAGGTCGGTCAGCATGGCAACCAATGCGGCTTGGCTGTTCGGACCCTCTCGCCTATAGCGGGATGCGTCGTCCTCCCTGTTGTAGTTCCATAAGGGAGTCACCCTGGATTGAAGTGGTTGGATGCATCACTTTGTCGCAATGGCCATAACTTCAATGATGGAGAGTCCGGAATGGGTCAGTAGCATGACCTTGTTTACCAATCTCATTATCTCCGCGTTGTCTTCCTGACTAGGGGACTTGGGACGCCAGTTATATAGCTTCATCAAGGGGGCGCTGGAGAAATCTGGCAGTCCGTGCTGAACAGGCTCCGAAAGAGGAACATCCTCGATAGAGAACCATTCCGAAGACCATTCGGCAGATCCCCTCTTCAGAGTCCCGACTAGATAGCCAGATCCGGCTATGTGCCATACTTTGGCGCCGCCCACTTCAAAAATAGACCCACCACCCTGATGGCAGGGGACGAGGCAGAAGAACTTTTTTCATAGTTCAAAGTGAGCCTCGTAACCCAAAAATAATTTGTAAAGGGCAACGAAACCAAAGATATGTAAAATAGAACCTGGTGTGAGGTTGCGCAGATGGATCCCGTAGTGATCCAGTAGGCCCCTGAGGAAGGGGTGGATTGGGAATCCCATGCCCCTCCAGAGGAATGAGATGAAGCACACCCTCTCCCCTTGGCTAGGATTGGGGAAATTCTCCGCCAATGCATCAACTGTCGGAGTACAGGTTCCGCAAACCCTTGAGAGGTTCGAACTTTGGGGTGCATGCGGAGATCTCAACCTGCCCAGCCTGCTGATAACCCACAAGTGTAGGGGATCGCAACAGCTTTCGAGGGTAAAGTATTCAACCCAAATTTATTGATTCGACACAAGGGGAGCCAAAGAATATTATTGAGTATTAGCAGTTGAGTTGTCAATTCAACCACACCTGGATAACTTAGTATCTGCAGCTAAGTATTTAGTAGCAAAGTAGTATGATAATAAAGGTAACGGTAGCAAAAGTAATATTTTTGGGTTTTTGTAGTGATTGTAACAATAGCAACGAAAAAGTAAATAAGCGAAACACAAGATGTGAAAAGCTCGGAGGCAATGGATCAATGATGGATAATTATGTCAGATGGGATTCCTCATATAATAGCTATAACATAGAGTGACATAGAACTAGCTCCAATTCATCAATGTAATGTAGGCATATATTCCGAAATAGTCATACGTGCTTATGGAAAAGAACTTGCATGACATCTTTTGTCCTACCCTCCCGTGGCAGCGGGGTCCTAGCGGAAACTAAGGGATATTAAGGCCTCCTTTTAATAGAGAACCGGAACAAAGCATTAGCACATAGTGAATACATGAACTCCTCAAACTACGGTCATCACCGAGAAGTATCCCGATTATTGTCACTTAGGGGTTGTCGGATCATAACACATAATAGGTGACTATAGACTTGCAAGATAGGATCAAGAACACACATATATTCAGGAAAACATAATAGGTTCAGATCTGAAATCATGGCACTCGGGCCCTAGTGACAAGAATTAAGCATAGCAAAGTCATAGCAACATCAATCTCAGAACACAGTGGATGCTAGGGATCAAACCCTAACAAAACTAACTTGATTACATGGTAAATCTCATCCAACCCATCACTGTCCAGCAAGCCTACGATGGAATTACTCACGCACGGCAGTGAGCATCATGAAATTGGTGATGGAGGATGGTTGATGATGACGACGGTGTGAATCCCCTCTCCGAGCCCCGAGCGGACTCCAGATCAGCCCTCCCGAGAGAGATTAGGGCTTGGCGGCGGCTCCGTATCGTACACGCGATGAAACTTTCTCTCTGATTTTTTCTCCGCGAGACAGAATGTATGGAGTTGGAGTTGAGGTTGGCGGAGCCTCAGGAAGCCCACGAGATAGGGGGCGTGCCCAGGGGGTGGGCACGCCCCCCACCCTCGTGGACAGGGTGTGGGCCCCCTGGTCTTGATTCTTTCTCAAGTATTTTTATATTTTCCAAAATGTGCCTCCGTGGATTTTCAGGACATTCCGAGAACTTTTGTTTTCTACACATAAAACAACATCATGGCAGTTCTGCTGAAAACAACGTCAGTCCGGGTTAGTTTCATTCAAATCATGCAAGTTAGAGTCCAAAACAAGGGCAAAAGTGTTTGGAAAAGTAGATACGTTGGAGACGTATCACCTGCCTACTCGCGATCCTCCTAAGCCTAGCGCGACGAGCTCGAAGAGACAAAGAGACACAGCAGTTTATCCTGGTTTAGGCCACCTTGCGTTGTAATACCCTACTCCAGTGTTTTGGTGAATTGCCTCGGAGGGCTCAGGATGAACTAGTATAGTTGATGAACTGGCCTCAGGAGGTGAGGTGTTCTTGGGCTTGATAGAGCTGAGGGGATGTGAACCAGATCTGATCCCCCTCTATGGTGGTGGCTAAGTCCTATTTATAGTGGCCTTGGTCCTCTTCCCAAATGCTGGCGGGAAGGGATCCCACAATGGCCGAATTTGAAAGGTGACAAGTAGTACAGCTTATCCTGACAAAAATAGTCTTCACCTACGAAAAGCCTCTGGTCGTGACGCTGCGGTGGGCTCGGCGATGACCTCCGCCCTGCCGTCCTCGCGGTCTTGGTCTTGTTGCACCAGAATGGAAACCTTTGGCCGATTCCTTAGGACTCCGCGCCTGCGGCCTGCCTCCT
This sequence comes from Aegilops speltoides, assembly GCA_021437245.1. NCBI lineage: Eukaryota > Viridiplantae > Streptophyta > Magnoliopsida > Poales > Poaceae > Aegilops > Aegilops speltoides. The sequence goes on along the minus strand of CM038144.1, from coordinate 198,352,014 downwards.
TTGCACCGAAGAGGAAACCTGCGCTCTGCGCCCGCCTGGCGCCCGCCTGGCCTTGGTCATCATGGCTCACGTCAGCTGAGCCTCGTGAGGCATACCTTGCATAGAACTCTCCGCCTCTCGGGAGCCAGCCTGAAGAGGCCGATCCCCTCGGGGGTCTTGGCATCGTCCGCCTCGCGAGTCTTGGCCCCTCGTGAGGGTCTTGAGTTGTTGATGTTGAAGCTGGGCCGTACCAGGCCATCGATGGAGCCACGTGGTGGGCTGTAGGCAGGCAGGGCTGGATACCCCCCCCCCCATATCCAGAACGCCGACAGTAGCCCCCGCGCCTAAGGTGCGCTCGCACTTGGCTTCCAAGCGAAGCCAAAGGGTAAGTGCGGAGCGCCGCGGGCCCTAACCGCCTGCGGCCTTGATGACGCATGGCGATTAATGGAATGTCGGCGACTCCACTTCCCCATGCTGCCTTGACAACTGTTCGACTTGACATGATGCGGCATGGAGGAGATCATGATGGCACGAGGTCGTGGAGGCCGGCGGTTGGCCTCCCTTGGCTATAAATGTGAGGTAGGGGCAAAGCCCCTCGCCCATCTCTCCTTCGTCTAGCTCCCGCCTGCTTCTCCTCTTCTTCACCTCGCTCCTATGGCGCCGATCAGAAGGTACTATGCGGCTGAAAGGGGGAAGGCCACTAGGGAGGGGTCCGATCCTCTCCCGCCGAAGAAGCGGCTCCGCCTCCCTTATGATGCCGGCGTGGGGTGAGAGGTGACCAGGCCTTGGCAATCGAGGCCTCCACCTGGCTTCCCCTTCCCCATATACGCCCGAGCTCAGGATGAAGGTGTGTGCCGTCGGGCGGCGCCTGACGATGATGGAAGGACTGCCATTGCCCTGCCGACCATGCCACAGACCCACGCCGAGGGTAGCTCACGCGAGTTTGTGGTGTGGGGGGCAATGCCTCCCGACACCTGGATCCGGCTCCCGAGGTTCTTCGCTAGCGAGCTGCCTCCGAGGGGGGCGCTTGAGCTGTGTCTGAAGCACACTGGGTGCTGCAGCTTGGCCACCGGAGCTGAAGTCGAGGTGGTGCCCCCTAGAGACATCTTCATGGCGCGTGGATGGGGCAAGGTCTCCCGGGCTTGTCCGCAGAGGGAGCCCTGGCGATTCACTTTGAGTATGACGGTGCGGCCACTTTGTTCTTCAAGTTCTTCAATAAGGAGGGCGAATGGCTGGAATACTGGCCCGGAGGAGGCAGCCCGCGGGGCACTGCAGCGGGTGCTGGGCCTGCTGCCGTCCCCCTTGGTGCCTCGTCCAGAAGCAACAATGATTCCTGGGAATCCATTGGCTCTCCTGAGCCTAGTGAGTCTCCAGAGTCGAGTGACGACATCTACGTGCCGCCAAGCTCCTGCCAAAGTCGAAGTGCGGCTGCGGCTGCCGCCCGGCGTCGTCAGTGAAGCTCTAGGGCTTAGTAGCTTCCTTCTTTTGCTTTCCCTGTGCAAAATGAATATCAGCCCCCGTGGAGTTTGTAAGGATCGGAATGTACTCAATATCAGAGTTGCTCCCTTTGATTTTGTGATGCACTCGCGTATCCCAGTTCGACACAGTTCCTCCCTTTACTTTTTCCTAGGCAGTGCGGCGCTCTACGCCGACAGGACCCAGTCCTCAAGTAGGCTTCAGCCATCGCTAGTATGCCAGGTCGCGATGTCGTGGTCAAGGCTAGGAGGTGAGCGGCCCGAGGTCCGATAAAAGCTCATGAGACGCGATGCTCATGAGGTCCCCCTTGGCGTGCAAGCAGCTGCCCAGAGAATTGAAAAGGGGAGCAGAACTGCCAAAATGGAACTGCGAGACGGGGTGTGCAGGGAGCGAAGCTGGTGCCGCAGCGAATCGTGACTTATCTTTTCGTGTCTTGGTCCGTCCGGAAGGTGGTGCTTGCTCCTGCACCCGCGGCGGTATCATTGGGTGCGGCCCGTAACGGCCACCCTCTTGCCTCGCTCGCCCAGGTGCTATACGTCTTCGGGACCCAGCCCTCGAGTGAGCTCAACCGCCGCTGGTATGCCAGGCCGGGATGCCATGGTAAAGGCTAGGGGTGAGGGCTGGAGAGCCAGTAGGAACTCCCAAGATGCGATGCTCGGGAGGCCCCCCTTTAACATGCAAGCGATTTGCGAGGCCAGATGGCGGTCGTCTAAGCTGACCCATGGACCACTGCCAGATGAGCCTGCAGGTTAGGTGACAGGAAAGACCGAGGGCCCCAATGGAATGGGCCTGCAGCCCAGGGCCCAGGGCATAGGACGGAGGCACCGAGGACCTGGCGAGGTGGTGTGCGTGAGGCGGGTCGCGAACAAGAGCTCGATCCTCGGGTTTATCAGCGTTGCAGGGACAGACACAAGCACAAGCGTCGTGTCGACATGAGTTGTCATGTAGCGATGCGGGCGAGGTACAAGCCAGCGAACACATGGGGGGCCACGAGGCGCCTAAGACTCGCGGTCACAGAGTGACGGTCATAGGTAAACTCATAGAAATGGTTAGACAGTCCTGGTGAATGCAAAACGATACATGCCGCAGGGACAGACCCAAGCGGCCTGGGGATGATGTTGCCCGAGGGGCGCCCCCAAACTGAACGAACTAGAGAGATGTCACCTGGTACCGTCGCTGAAGAAGTGTTGAGGTAGCAAAAAACGCGCGCTGCTGGAGTCGTTCCTCACGAGCCGCTCTCGCGCCGAGCCTCAGGAGGCTCCTGGAGGTGCTCCTGCATCTCCGCCTGGATCACCCAATGCCTGGCCTCGCGACCCGCCAGGGTGTCCCTCATGCAGCATTGGAACACCACAGTTGCGCCAGGCAGGCCAAAGGGCATGCAGACGTAGCTATGGGGTGGACCCTCGCATCGGCCGACATGAGACGGCCAGATGAGCTACCGAGACGCGGCCCTGTTGAGCCCTGGTATGTCCAGACGCAGAACTCCTTACCCTTGCTGGGGCAGTGAGCCGCGCCTCGTGGCAGGCGACGATCGCCTTGCAGAACCCTTGCCTCTTGAATCTCCTCAATTGCCTTGCTGATGAACTCCTGAACGCCTGGTGCCTTCCACCTGATGCCTTCTCCTGGGAAGCATGCTCTGAAGAGCGCCTCCACATGGTGCCTGAGCGCCTCCCTCGTGACCCTAGCTAGGTCTGAGGCCCTCCCGAGGAGAGCCTCCGAGCCCAGCCTGAGGGGGGCACCGGGCATGCCTTCCTATGCGATGGGTGAAGGTGTCGCGTCTGGGGACGCGAGGCTCAGCGCGATGTCCTTGGATGATGCTCCTTCATGAGACCCCCGTCTCAGCTGCAGCTTCTTCATCTTCGGGGCGACCTTAGGAGGGAGGGCGCTGCCCTCGTCTTCAGGGTTCTCGACCGCTGCAGCCTGGAGGGAGCACACCGCATCCTTCTCTTGACACGCGACCATGATGACGCCGCCAATTCCTGGCATCTTGAGGACATTGTAGCCATGTGTGTAGCTGCCATGAACTTGGCCAGTGTTGGGTACCCTAGGATGGTGTTGTAGGGCAGACCTATGTCGGCGACGTCGAAGTCGATGAGCTCGGTGCGGTAGTTGTTGCGCTCATCAAAGGTGCAGGGAGGCGGACCGGCCCTATTGGATGTGTAGAACCGTCTATCACTCCTGAAAATGGCTTGGTTGGGTGAAGTTGGTAGTATGGCACTTGGAGTCTGTCGAACGTCTGAACAGATAGGACATTGAGCCATGCTCCGCCATCAATGAGAGTCTTGGTGACAACCACGTTGCTGATGACGGGAGAGCAGAGCATGGGGAGCGCGCCAGCAGGGGCCGCCCACTTGAGTTGGTCTGAGGAGCTGAAGGTGATGGCGCACATGGACCACCTGAGAGGGCGAGTTGCTTCGGGCTTGGGGAGCGCTGCATTCACCTCCCGTGCGAAGTGCTTGAAGATGTGATATGTCTCCAACATATCTACTTTTCCAAACACTTTTTCCCTTGTTTTGGACTCTAACTTGCATGATTTGAATGAAACTAACCCGGACTGGCGCTGTTTTCAGCAGAACTGCCATGATGTTGTTTTATGTGTAGAAAATAAAAGTTCTTGGAATGTCCTGGAAATCCACGGAGGCACTTTTTGGAATTAATAAGAATTTTTGGCGAAAGAATTAATGCCAGGGGGGCCACGGGCTGTCCACGAGACAGAGGGGCGCCCCCCTAGGGCGCGGACTCCTATCTCGTGGGCCCCCTGGACCTCCACCGACCTCAACTCCAACTCCATATATTCACGTTCGGGGAGAAAAAAAGTTTCATCGCGTTTTACGACACGAAGCCGCCGCCAAGCCCTAATCTCTCTCGGGAGGGCTGTCCTGGAGTCCGTTCGGGGCTCCGGAGAGGGGGATTCGTCGTCGTCGTCATCATCAACCATCCTCCATCACCAATTTCATGATGCTCACTGCCGTGCGTGAGTAATTCCATCATAGGCTTGCTGGACGGTGATGGGTTGGATGAGATTTACCATGTAATCAAGTTAGTTTTGCTAGGGTTTGATCCCTAGTATCCACTATGTTCTGAGATTGATGTTGCTATGACTTTGCTATGCTTAATGCTTGTCACTAGGGCCCGAGTGCCATGATTTCGGATCTGAACCTATTATGTTTTCATGAATATATGTGTGTTCTTGATCCTATCTTGCAAGTCTATAGTCACCTATTATGTGTTATGATCCGACAACCCCGAAGTGACAATAATCGGGATACTTCTCGGTGATGACCGTAGTTTGAGGAGTTCATGTATTCACTATGTGCTAATGCTTTGTTCCGGTTCTCTATTAAAAGGAGGCCTTAATATCCCTTAGTTTCCGCTAGGACCCTGCTACCATAGGAGGGTAGGACAAAAGATGGCATGCAAGTTCTTTTCCATAAGCACGTATGACTATTTACGGAATACATGCCTACATTACATTGATGAATTGGAGCTAGTTCTATGTCACCCTATGTTATAGCTATTACATGAGGAATTGCACCCGGCATAATTATCCATCACTGATCCATTGCCTACGAGCTTTTAATATATTGTTCTTCGCTTATTTACTTTTCCGTTGCTACTGTTACAACTACTACAAAAACCCAAAAACATTTATCTTTACTTTTGCTACTGCTACCTTTATTATCATACCACTTTTGCTACTAAATACTTTGCTGCAGATACTAAGTTATCCAGGTGTGGTTGAATTGACAACTCAACTGCTAATACTCAAGAATATTCTTTGGCTCCCCTTGTGTCGAATCAATAAATTTGGTTTGAATACTTTACCCTCGAAAGCTGTTGCGATCCCCTACACTTGTGGGTTATCAAGACTAATTTCTGGCGCCGTTGCCAGGGAGCATAGCTCTACTCTTTGAGTCACTTGGGATTGATATCTGTTGATCACTATGAAGAACTTGAAAGACGACCGAACTACTATTTTGCCCTCAACTACGAGGGGAGGTAAGGAACTGCCATCTAGCTCTGCACTAGATTCTCCTTCCGTTATTAGTAGGCTTGTGACACCTAAACCTGCTACTGCTATGAATTCTGATATGTCACATGTTATTGATGATGCCATACGCTATGCATGATGAAACTACTTACGTGTGTGATACTACTTTGCCATTAGGTGAATTTCGGATGAACAACTTGCTAGAGTTAGGGGAATGAAATTATTGAAGATGCTATTATTGATGATAGTGATGATGAAGGTTCTCCCAATGATTATGTATTACTGTTGTTCCTCGGGGTTATGTTATGAATGAAGAAGCCGCTAGGAAATCTTTGCTTGCAATGATAGATATGATCTTAAGAAATTATTAGCTAAATGGAAGCAGCGGTCTCTTAATGCTAGAAGCGAAACCCGATCACCTTTTGCTACTTCACCTATCGTATTCTTGATAAGGATTATGAATTCTCTGTTGATCCGAAATTATTACTTTAGTTGAATCGATCCTTTTTATGGCCTTGAATCAAACTGTTGTGGCACATCTTACCAAGTTGAATGATATAGCCACCCTATTTACTAATGATGAGAAGTCTCGCTATTTATATATCCTTAAGATATTTCCGTTCTCATTAAAGGGTGATGCTAAGACTTGGTATAATTCTCTTGCTCCTGGTTGTGTGTGTAGTCCCGAGGATATGATTTATTACTTCTCTGCTAAATATTTCCTGCTCATAAGAAACAAGCTCCCTTATGGAAATATATAATTTTGTGCAAATCAAAGAAGAGAGTCTCCCACAAGCTTGGGGAGGCTTCTCCGATTATAATGCTTTGCTGATCATCCTCTTAAGAAAAATGAAATACTTGATATCTTCTATAATGGACTAACCGATGCTTCCAAGGACTACTTGGATAGTTGTCTTTGGTTGTGTTTTGGGGAAAGAAACAATCGTGAAGCTGAAATATTATTGAATAATATGTTGACTAATGAAAATAATTGGACTCTCCATGAGCCAATTCCTGAACCAATTGATCCTACTCCCGAGCCTATTCCTAAACCCACTCCGAAGAAGAGAGGTGTTTTATTTCTCAGTCCTGAAGATATGCAAGAGGCAAAGAAATCAATGAAAGAAAAGGGTATTAAAGCTGAAGATGTTAAGAATTTACCACCTATTGAAGAAATACATGGTCTTAATATACCGCCTGAAGAACCACATTGTCTTGATAACCCGACACAGGTAGTAAAGGTAAATTCTCTCTATAGATAACATAAAGTTGAAATCCCCTCTACTAAATTTCATAGCCCTTACTTAGATGAATTTGATGACTTTATGGCTAGACAAGAAAGTTTAATGCTTATGTTGGTAGAGAGTTAAAGAATAATGCTTTCGAGATAGGACGCATAAGCAATAATTTGGCTAGAGTTAAAGATGAAATTCACCTCGTTAGCAAATATGCTTCTATGGTTGCTACTCAAGCTGAGCAAGTACTTAAAGCTCAGATTGATTTGCTTGATGAATTAAATAATAAAAATGACTTTGATGTTAGAGTGGCTACTAGAACTGGTAGAATGACTCAGGAACCTTTGTATCCTGAAGGCCACCCTAAGAGAATCGAGCAAGATTCTCAGAGAAATAATTTAGAGGCACCTAGTTCTTCTAAAAAGAAGAAAAAGAAAAATGATAGGACTTTGCATGCTTCTAGTGAACCTCATGTAGACACACGAGAATCCCAATGATATTTCTATTTACGATCTTTGAAACACAATCAGGTGATGAACATGAACCTAGTGGTAATGTTAATAATAATGTTCATGTTGATGCTCAACCTAGCGAAAATAATGATGTAGAGATTGAACCTGCTGTTGATCTTGATAACCCATAATCAAAGAATCAATGTTATGATAAGAGAGATTTTGTTGCTAGGAAGCACGGTAAAGAAAGAGAACCATGGGTTCAGAAACCCATGCCCTTTCCTCCTAAACCATCCAAGTCAAAGGATGATGAGGATTTGGAGCACTTTGCTGAAATGATTAGACCTATTTTCTTACGTATGCGCTTAACTGATATGCTGAAAGTAAATCCTTATGCTAAGTATATGAAGGATATTATTACAAATAAAAGAAAGATACCGGAAGCTGAAATTTCCACCATGCTTGCTAATTACACTTTTAAGGGTGGAATAAGAAAGAAACTTGGAGATCCGGGTGTACCAAATATACCATGCTCCATTAAAAGAAATTATGTTAGAACAGCTTTATGTGATCTTGGAGCCGGTGTTAGTGTTATGCCTCTCTCTTTATATCATAGACTTGAATTGAATAAGTTGACACCTACTGAAGTATCTTTGCAAATGGCTGATAAATCAACTGCTATACCTATCGGTATTTGTGAGGACGTGCCTGTTGTGGTTGCAAATGTCACTATCTTAACGGACTTTGTTATTCTTGATATTCCCGAGGACGATAGTATGTCTATTATCCTTGGTAGACCTTTTCTTAATACAGCAGGGGCTGTTATTGATTGCAACAAAGGCAATGTCACTTTTCATGTTAATGGTAATGAGTATATGGTACATTTTCCGAGGAAACAATCTCAAGTTCATAGCATCAATTCTATTGAAAAAGCTCCAACTATTATTATTGGAGGTTTTGAATTTTCTCTCCCTACTGTCAAGAAAAAGTATGATATTCCTATTGTTGGGGATTTTCATATCCCCGTTGAGGTAACTTAGTGTTATTCGAAATTGCTCCGGTTCCGTGTTATTCGGAATGAGTTTGTTAACAAGACTTGATCAACCTTGTTAGTGGATTCATTTTGATGATCACGAGATGGATGAAACTAGAAGGCACAACCTTCTGTACCCTCTTTTTACTTTCTGTTATTTAGAATAAATAAAGCAAAAATAGTATTATCCGTCAGTTTTCTGAATTATCTGTGCAATAAAAAATAGTCCAAAAATAAAAGTGCTCCAAATGCCCTACAAATTTAGTATGATTTTTTCTGGAATATTTGAGGATTTTAGGCACTGAAAACACTGCAGGAGGGGCAAGCACTAGGCCATGAGAGAGGAGGGCGCCCCCCCCCCCATAGGGCGCGCCCCCTGTCTCGTGGGCCCCTAGTGGCCCCCCTGCACTTATGCCAGCACCCACACACTTCGTCTTCTACCCAAAAAATCCCCATCCAGCTCAAGTTCTATCTTGTTTTGATGTGATTTTTGATCTCTTAGCTCAAAGCTCCATTCACAAAACTGCTTTGGGAGATTGTTGCTTGGTATTTGACTCCTCCATTGGTCCAATTAGTTTTTATTTTAGTGCTTTATTCATTGCAAATTTTTGCTGCATAGTTGACCATGTTCTTGAGCTTGCATGTTAAATTTTTGAGGTCCCAAGCAATTCCAATGCATGATATAGGCTCTAGGCACTTGTAGGAGTAGTTGCTACCAATCTTGTTTAGTTTTATTCACTTTTATTTTGAAGTTACTAAAATTTCAGAAATTTTCAGAAAAAGAAATATGCTTAGAAGAATGTACCAAGGTGGTTCCTCGGCAAAGAAAGGGCCAAGGATTGCTATCGTGAGCAAGATGTTGAATTGCCGAGGGACGCAAATGTCTGAGTTTGTGAGTGGCCATCCGATGGTTTTATGGTCGAAGAGGCTTCAAGGAGGAATTTGACGCGTATATGCGTAATGCGAATGGAGGACTTCTTACAAGATAAGTGTCCTCAATACTATCAATTGGTGATTCCTTTGTGCGGAGGTTTCAATATATCTGTTAGCGTAATTCTCCTAGTGTCATGTTTGATATTTATGATACATCTTATACCATGGATTTAGAGGATTTCTGGCTGCTTGCAAACTCCTTGATGGGTTAATATTAATGACCCTCGCAAATCTGAATTTAGAGATTTTCTTGCTAGTATTACTCGGGAGAATCTAGGGACATAGCACAAGCTACCATAGGGAGCATGCATTTTCTGCTATACATTATTTTGCCCTCTTTATTGGTAGATGCATTAGCAGTAAGGACGAAGCATGTCACATGTGTGTTCACGATCTTTGTGTCCTCAAGAGTCTTTGTGTCGGGTTATAAAGGTTATAACTTGGGGCAATAGTTGCACGTGGGTTGCAGAATAATAGTAGAAAGGGGATTTATTTGGAGGAATTTATGCAACCTGTGTGGCAAATTTTCTTAATATAGCCCCACGAGAGGGGGATATGATTATACCTCCTGTTTATTTGGATAAAGAAGCTATGTTCGATCATCATTTTCTTGAGAGGAATGAACAATTCTACCATTATCGACTAATCTATGACAGACGCAACATTGTCCCTGTTACTCTTCCTGCTCCCTAGCTTTTTGATTATCAAGCAAAAGGAAGATATATTGTCACCAGGGAAGAAGCAACTGAATATGAGAGGGAATGGAGGCAGCTCGCCAACACGCTGCTGCTCAGGAGGCTGTTGCCTCTGCATCTCAATACAACCCCAGTTTCACTTATGGATATCAGCCAGGCGGTCATTGGTACTAGACCAACTTAGGCCAAAAGCCTAAGCTTGGGGGAGTACGTATTTCTCACCGACTTTACTTTCATGTTCACATACTAGTCGTCGGTGCTCATACTCTTTCATTGTATTATCCATGCTAGTTTAATTTTATTTTTCTAGTTTTCTTCTTGTGTGTTTGATAAACTTTAAGAAAAACCAAAAAAAATTAGTTAGTTTAATTCTATGCTTGTAGTAGGAATTAAAATGAAAACCCAAAAAGATTTCTAGTTCTTCTTTTTACTTGTTGGGAGCTTTCCCGTGTAAATAGTTTTATTTTCTTTTCTTTCTTTTGGGGGTCAAGAAGACTTTATTGAAAATGCTTAGAGGCTCTTATATGCATGATTGTTTATTTAACTTAGAGCCCATATTACCCTGTCTTCTCTCTTGAGTTGAATGCTTGCAGATTCCAGCTTAGTCCAATGCACGTGCACTCTTATTATAATACACATCGTTCGGTCGTGCAAGTGAAAGGCAATAATGACGATATATGATGGACTTATTGGGATGAGAAAAGCTGGTATGAACTCGACCTCTCTTGTTTTTGTAATTATGATGAGTTCATCGTTTCTGAGTCAGTTATTATGAAGTAAACATATTTGCAATGACATTTAGAGATTATAGTTGCTTGTGCCATGCTTGATTAGCTATGAGTTATAATGGTTTACCTTGCGTGCCAACATGCTATTAGAATGATTATGATGTGATATAATGGGATGGTATCCTCCTTTGAATGAATTGAGTGACTCGACTTGGCACATGTTCATGCATGTAGTTGAATCAAATCAACATAGCCTTCACGATATTTATGTTCATGGTGGATTATATCCTACTCATGCTTGTATTCGGTGTAAATTAATTTGAATGCATGTTTACGACTGTTGTCGCTCTCTCAGTTGGTCGCTTCCCAGTCTCTTGCTAGCCTTCACATGTACTAAGCGGGAACACTGCTTGTGCATCCAAACTCCTTAAACCCCAAAGTTGTTCCATATGAGTCCACTATACCTTCCTATATGCGGTATTTACCTGCCGTTCCAAGTAAATTTGTTTGTGCCAAACTCTAAACCTTCAATTGAAATTATGTTTTGTATGCTCGAGCAGCTCATGTTACAACTAGGGCTGCCTATATCTTCCATGCTAGGTGGGTTATTCTCACGAGGAATGGACTCCGCTCCTCATTCACGAGAAAGGGCCGGTAACCGGGATGCCCAGTCCCATGATCCAAAAAGATCAAAGTAAATCAAAATAATTAAACAAAACTCCCCCAGGGCTGTTGTATGTTGGAGGCACTTTCGTTGTTTGAGCAAGCCATGGATTGATGCTTGTTGGTGGTTGGGGAGTATAAACCTTTACCATTCTGTTTGGGAACGCCTATAATGCATGTAGTATGGAAGATACGGCCATCTCATAGTTGTTGCGTTGACAGCAAAAGTATGCCGCTCAAAATGTTATTCAATCTCTATTTTAAAATCGAGCTCTGGCACCTCTACAAATCCCTGCTTCCCTCTGCGAAGGGCCTATCTATTTACTTTTATGTTGAGTCATCACCCTTCCTATTAAAAGCACCCGCTGGAGAACACACTGTCATTTGCATTCATTACTATTGGTTTATATTGGGTATGACTTGATTGGATCTCTTTTACCATGAATTACAATGTTTAGTCAGTCCTTGATCTTTAAAGGTGCTCTGCATTTATGTTTTGCGGTCTCAGAAAGGGCTAGCGAGATACCATTTTGTTATATCATGTTATCATTATTTTGAGAAAGTGTTGTCATTTGAGTTTTATTATTATGGCTTGCTAGCTGATTATGCTATTGATATGAGTAAATGTGAGACCTAAATGTTATTGTGAGTATGGTTAGTTCATAATATTTGCTGAAACTTGAATGCTGGCTTTTCATGTTTACAACAACAAGAGCAAACAGAGCTTGTAAAAGTTTTTATTTATCACTTTCAGTTTATCAACTGAATTGCTTGAGGACAAGCAAAGGTTTAAGCTTGGGGGAGTTGATACGTCACCAACGTATCTACTTTTCCAAACACTTTTGCCCTTGTTTTGGACTCTAACTTGCATGATTTGAATGAAACTAACTTGATCGTATTTGTTTTCAGCAGAAGCGCCATGATGTTGTTTTATGTGTAGAAAAGAAAAGTTCTCGGAATGTCCTGGAAATCCACGGAGGCACTTTTTGGAATTAATAAGAATTTTTGGCGAAAGAATTAATGCCAGGGGCCCACAGGCTGTCCATGAGACAGGGGGGCGCCCCCCTAGGGCGCGGCCTCCTATCTCGTGGGCCCTTGGACCTCCACCGACCTCAACTCCAACTCCATATATTCACATTCGGGGAGAAAAAAAGTTTCATCGCGTTTTACGACACGGAGCCGCCGCCAAGCCCTAATCTCTCTCGCTGATCTGGAGTCCGTTCGGGGCTCCGGAGAGGGGGATTCGTCGCCGTCGTCATCATCAACCATCCTCCTTCACCAATTTCATGATGCTCACCGCCGTGCGTGAGTAACTCCATCATAGGCTTGCTGGACGGTGATGGGTTGGATGAGATTTACCATGTAATCAAGTTAGTTTTGTTAGGGTTTGATCCCTAGTATCCACTATGTTCTGAGATTGATGTTGCTATGACTTTGCTATGCTTAATGCTTGTCACTAGGGCCTGAGTGCCATGATTTCAGATCTGAACCTATTATGTTTTCATGAATATATGTGTGTTCTTGATCCTATCTTGCAAATCTATAGTCACCTATTATGTGTTATGATCCAACAACCCCGAAGTGACAATAATCGGGATACTTCTCGGTGATGACCGTAGTTTGAGGAGTTCATGTATTCACTATGTGCTAATGCTTTGTTCCGGTTCTCTATTAAAAGGAGGCCTTAATATCCCTTAGTTTCCGCTAGGACCCCGCTACCACAGGAGGGTAGGACAAAAGATGGCATGCAAGTTCTTTTCCATAAGCACGTATGACTATTTACGGAATACATGCCTACATTACATTGATGAATTGGAGCTAGTTCTATGGCACCCTATGTTATAGCTATTACATGAGGAATTGCACCCGGCATAATTATCCATCAGTGATCCATTGCCTACGAGCTTTTAATATATTGTTCTTCGCTTATTTACTTTTCCGTTGCTACTGTTACAACTACTACAAAAACCCAAACACATTTATCTTTACTTTTGCTACTGCTACCTTTATTATCATACCACTTTTGCTACTAAATACTTTGTTGCAGATACTAAGTTATTCAGGTGTGGTTGAATTGACAACTCAACTGCTAATACTTGAGAATATTCTTTGGCTCCCCTTGTGTCGAATCAATAAATTTGGGTTGAATACTTTACCCTCGAAAGCTGTTGCGATCCCCTACACTTGTGGGTTATCAAGATGCAGTGGGAAGCCGGGGCCTGTGAGCCGCCCAAGATGTAGGCGATGGCTCGAGGCTCCTGGAAGCCCCCAGCCCCCTCGTCCTGGTGGTGATCTTCATTCCTTCTTGGCGGTGGAGGCAGTGGAGGCAGAGCTGCATTGCCCTGAGGGCGCTCCTCGCGAGGCTGCTCCCTCCAGGCGCCCTTGCGAGGTTGGCCCTGCCAGCGGTCCTCCCGAGGCTGGTCGCGCCACTCCTGACGGTGGTCGCGTCCGTCCCAGCGTCCTCCACCTCGGCCATCTCCACGACCGTAGCCTCGATCGTTGCGCTCAGGGCGTCGACCAAGGCGCCCGTCGCGGAGGGCCCTGAGCTCCTGACGATCGTTGGTGTTGTGGCTGTGAACGTTGTGGAAGACGCGGAACAGACGGTTGCTCTCGGATGACACGGGGTGGTCGCGGTCGCGCTTCGTCTCTAGCTCGTTGCGAGCACGGTCGGCCCCTTGCGCTTCATGTCCTTGGCCTTGGCCTTCTTGTCTTCTGGATGAGCATCGGGGAGCTCGAGGAGGGAGAGGTGCCCCTCCTCAGCCCTTGCACACTTGTTTGCCATGTTGAACATCTCCAGAGTTGTGCAGAGATCCTCATGGATAGTGAGCTCCTCCTTCATCTTGACATCGCGGACGCCATCAGTGAACGCTGAAATGATGGCCTCGTCTGACACCTTGGGAATCTTGAGGCAAACGTTGTTGAAGCGCTGGATATACTTCTGCAGGGTCTCTCCAGGTTGCTACTTGATGTGATGTAGGTCACCCGCGGCTGGCGGGCGGTCGCGAGTGCCCTGGAAGTTGGTGATGAAGCGGCCGCGCATCTCCTCCCAGGAAGAGATCGACCCCTCCAGTAGGTTCAGGAGCCAAGAACGCGCGCCATCCTTGAGGGCCATCGGGAACTAGTTTGCCATGATCTTCTCATCGCCGCTGGCCGCCTCAATGCTCATCTCGTAGAGCTGCAGGAACTCGGCGGGGTCGGTGGTGCCATCGTAGCGCGGAGGCAGGTCGGGCTTGAACTTGCTAGGCCAGACAACGTTGCGGAGCTCCGGGGTGAACGCGCGGCATCCTGTCGTGGCCACTGGAGCCCATCGAGGGGGTGGAACCTGGTCCTGGTGCACTCGCACCGGCACCTCCCGCGGCGGTATGCGGGCCTGATGCGGGGGTGTTGGAAGTACGCGCGCTTCTCCTTGAGGTCATAGCACCACCTAGCAGCTCACGTCCTCCCGAGCCGACGCATAGCGCGGTGGGTCGCACCGTGGTGCCACACGCCTTGGCCCGAAGATGACGCCTTGGGTCGGAGGTGGTGGAGGAGCCCCGTGAGCTACGTCGCCCGCTACAGGTGGCTGCTGAGGCAGTGAGCGAGCCGGAGCGGCGGAGCCCCTGGCCACGCTGACGAGCTCAGCGATCCGCTCAAGCCACTCCTCGTAGAGGTCGCCGACAGGGCGGTAGCAAACGAGCTCCCACGCCATTAGCAGAGTGGCCTGCGCGTCCGCCTGGCCGTGACGCGTGTGGGAGGACGAAGTTGCTGGGGTCAGTGACGGAGTAGCGATGCGCTCGTCGTGGCGCACCGACGGGTGCAACGAAGAAGCTTGCTTCTCGTGGCCAGCAGGGCCCGTGGCGGTGTTGGCCACCGGAGATGGAGCACGATGAGCACAGCCATCGCCCGCTGGAGCCGTCTAAGCAACACGAGCGGCGACTGCGGCCCGGCGCTTGGTGCGATCTCGGCGTGTGTCGGCCATGGAGGTGTCAGAGTGGTGGTGGATCGGTCGGCGGAAGAGAAGATACGACGCATCCCTACTTGGCGCGCTGATAACCTACAAGTATAGGGGATCGCAACAGTTTTCGAGGGTAGAGTATTCAACCCAAATTTATTAATTCGACACAAGGGGAGCCAAAGAATATTCTCAAGTATTAGCAGTTGAGTTGTCAATTCAACCACACCTGGATAACTTAGTATCTGCAGCAAAGTATTTAGTAGCAAAGTAGTATGATAGTAATGGTAACAGTGACAAAAGTAACGATAGCAGTTTTGTAGTAGTTGTAACAGTAGCAACGATAAAGTAAATAAGCAAAGCACACTGTGAAAAGCTCGTAGGCATTGGATCAGTGATGAATGATTATGTCGGATGCGATTCCTCATGTAATAGTTATAACATAGGGTGACACAGAACTAGCTCCAGTTCATCAATGTAATGTAGGCATGTATTCCAAATATAGTCATACGTGCTTATGGAAAAGAACTTGCATGACATCTTTTGTCCTACCCTCCCGTGGCAGCGGGGTCCTAATGAAAACTAAGGGATATTAAGGCCTCCTTTTAATAGAGAAACGGACCAAAGCATTAGCACTTAGTGAATACATGAACTCTTCAAACTACGGTCATCACCGAGAAGTATCCCGATTATTGTCACTTCAGGGTTGTCGGACCATAACACATAATAGGTGACTATAGACTTGCAAGATAGGATCAACAACTCACATATATTCATGAAAACACAATAGGTTCAGATCTGAAATCATGGCACTCGGGCCCTAGTGACAAGCATTAAGCATAGCAAAGTCATAGCAACATCAATCTCAGAACATAGTGGATACTAGGGATCAAACCCTAACAAAACTAAGTTGATTACATGGTAAATCTCATCCAACCCATCACCGTCCAGCAAGCCTACGATGGAATTACTCATGCACGGCGGTGAGCATCATGAAATTGGTGATGGAGGATGGTTGATGATGACGACGGTGATGAATCCCCCTCTTCGGAGCCCCGAACGGACTCCAGATCAGCCCTCCCGAGAGAGATTAGGGCTTGGCGGCGGCTCCGTATCGTAAAACACGACGAAAATTTTTCTCTGGTTTTTTTCTCCGCGAAAGCAAATATATAGAGTTGGAGTTGAGTTCGGTTGCCATCCATGGGGCCCATGAGGTAGGGGGCGCGCCCCCCACCCTCGTGGATAGGGTGTGGGCCCCTGGCCTTGATTCTTTCGCCAAGATTTTTATATTT